>VZDJ01007755.1:50273892-50358341 GCA_008694505.1 Cyanoderma ruficeps | reverse complement strand
CCCCTCCCCCTGGACTATCTTCTGTTAATGGCCCATCAGATGCCTTGCTGTATGACTCATAGATGACTGCCTCTGGGAACAATCTCTCGCTAATGGGCCATCAAAGACTCTTCTGCATGACTCACCATCCCATTGTGAGGTGCTCTGCCCAGGGGGGAGGAGCCAGGCATTCTCACCTGGATATAATTTGGGATTTGGGGAGCCCTTAGGCACTGGATTTCCCAGAGGACCGGAGCTACCAGACCTTTCTACGAGATCACTGCTTGAGGAAGACCACCTCATCCGGACTGCTTCCATCACCCTGCTCAGGCTGTATTCTGACTCTGTCAGTGGTCTTTTGTATTATTGGATTTATTTTTATTCTACCTTTTTTTTCTTTCTTCTTCTTAAATTATATTTTTTCTGACTTGGAGCCTCTCCCTTGGTTTGTTTCCAAACCACTACACTTCTGAAGATGAAATTCTAAAAACTTTTGTAAATGTCAAGGGTTTGAATTAAAAACAAAATGAACAAGATTCCCTGTCAGAGTGCCAGAAGGCCAACTTATTAGACAGAGAAATCCCATAGGCACGACTCTTAGTCTGCTTTTGAAAACCTCTTGCAATTCCCTCCAGTAAGAAGAATTTAAAATTAAGAGGAGCAAAG
The DNA here is from genome assembly GCA_008694505.1 of Cyanoderma ruficeps. NCBI lineage: Eukaryota > Metazoa > Chordata > Aves > Passeriformes > Timaliidae > Cyanoderma > Cyanoderma ruficeps. The sequence goes on along the minus strand of VZDJ01007755.1, from coordinate 50,357,696 downwards.
TTGGTTGGATGCCTTCCAGTAACAGAGAAATATAGTGTTGATTTCATGTGGAATAGAGAAGCCCATTACAAAAATTAAAAAAGAGCCTTCCACTACCTTCAGTTTTATTAGACAACTTCATATTCTGAAATTGTGAATCCCTTTTCATTTTTTAAAAATAATTGATAAACATACTCTTCATATTCCTCCATTTTTATAAGACCATTTTCTCTTTCTTGCTTCCTTCATATATCATATAAGACTGAGCAAAAATTTTACTGAAATGATACATCAGATATCAAGTCCACTTTTTTGGAGAGGTAATCTTATATATGTGTGTTATCACTGTTTTGAAGATTCTGTTCCTGAAAGAGAAATTTACTTGCACTACAAAACATGTTCTTGTTCAAGCTATTTTTTTTCTTATCAGTAAGTCATCTCTTTGAGTGAAAATACCTCCTGGAATTGCAAAGAAGGTTCAAGTAATGTTAATTTTAATTCCTTCTTCTCGAAAAAAAAAAAAAATTGCACCAAATATACCACTTTGGTCTTGTTTTTAAGTGCAGAAAGAGGGAGAGTTTATTTCCTGAAAAAAAAAATTACAAAAATCCCCTTATCTATTAAAGCACTTGTCTCAGATAAATGAACAATGAATGGAACATTAAGAATGAACCAGCTGAATGAGGTGTTGAAAATAAATAAATGCAAATATCAATACTGGGTAAATTACTTCTTTTTAATGATGTGAAATGGGAGCACTTTAAACTACGCTGAGCATCTTTTACAGAAATTCTTCCCTAAGAGACAAAGCATACCACAGGGCATCCAAAACCATGAAATTAGATGAGGACAGTTGGTGTAATTGTATATATCTTTGACCATGGTGAGTCTCCTGGAAAAGAACTTGTAGGTGATTTAAAAGAAAGGAAAAAAAAATGTTCTAAACTTAAATGTCGTTTTATCACCCTAGCAAAGTCATAGTAGCTGCTTGGAGAAACTACGATAAAGTTAAATCACTAATTTCAGTCCCACAGGGGTTTGATATGAGGACCTGTTTCTTGCTTTTCTTCTGGCAGTTGTAGGGATGTTCAAGGAAATTTCTTTCAGATATGGTTGTGAAAATTAATCACTTAATGTATCCCAAGTGCATGCAACATATTATAATTCCAAACTTGCAGTATTCAAGAAGATGAGAACTAATCAAAAATATATTTGAACAGCCTTCAGAAACTTGACAGCCCACTCAGCAGATTTTTCTACTGAGTAGATTCAGAAAGCTCTACTACATTCTAAGCTACTGAGCACTGTCCTCATCTACTAAAAGGGGATAGTTGTCTTTGTATTTATTGATAGCTTTGTCCTCTACCACTGTTATGGTGAAAACAAACTCACTTTATTTATGCAACTTTACACAAATCAAGGGGTAGGTTTTGACATGTTCATCACTTTCAGTCAGTTGCATGAATATTACAGTATTTATACCAAGAGTTTCTCTGAACAATGTTCAAGATACATTAGCTGGGCCAGACTATCACATAATACGCTTGCTAACTCGTGTTTTATGGAACCCAATTTTGCATTCCTACATAAATGTACTTTCTGTTGTGTACTATTCACTATTCTGCAGCGGTGCTTGTCTGACTTGTCTAGAAAAAAACTACTTATTTTATGCTACTGCATTAGGTTTTCTTTTCTTTTTTTTTAATTGGTTTAAAAGCTTACAAGTTCTCTATTTCCTCAGCTTTCTGTTCACTTTAATTATCACATATTTTGACCACACTTGAAATGATAAAGGACATCTCAATCTGAGGAAATTGTGTGCTGTTTGGCAGAAGTGTTGTGCTTATTGTTCTGACAGAAAAATCCCTCTGTGTTAATTTCATTCTCTTAAACACTTTTGTTTTAAAAGTCAGTTTATTAATAAGTGCCTTGGAAATTCATGCATATGTTTATAGCAAAAGGTATGAATTTTCACAAGCCTACTTGGATCTAACAAATATCCACACAATCAATCTGAGGTAGCCACTGACCCTCATTTCTACTCCTTTTAAATCTTTCCTAGATTCTTCACTGGAAATGGTTATGCTATTATTTGTCATATCATGTTGTAGCCTATGTCCAAGCATACATTATGTGATACCAAATTTCGTCACCTTACTCCAGCCTTACTGAAAAAAATCATTGTCGACGTATGGCTATTTCTACTGGTTTATAAGTAGGGAGCCCAGACTATATTACATCAGGCAAGATGAGACAGAAGAAAAGAGCACAGAGCACAGGAGTGAGTGTGCTGAATTAATAACAAGCTGGAAACTCCAGAATTTAGAAGTGAAAAGACCCAAAAACTAACAAGAAAGTGGAAGGTCAGAAGATGGCAACTCAGGAAGATCAAGGATCATCTTGCTCACAGAAACAAAGGCTGACATATCTTCATTTACTTGGGCATAGCTGGGACAGCAGGTATGAGGGCAGGTAAGCATACAGATATCTGGCCTTGAGGCGTGCTGTTCTCAACACACCAAGAAAATGGTTGGATACTAACAGGTCATGAGTATAATTCTATTTTGAAGTCTTCATACACAGTAAACATATGCCCAAGCAAAAGTGACTCAGAAATCTGAGGATTTATAATGCTACTTGTAAACAATGATAATTTACAAATTCCCAAACCAGGAGTGATGTGCAGCAATCCAAATAGGAAGTCATGCCAAGGAAACAAGAAAGAAAACCCAAGGCCAAAAGAGGCACTGGTACCAAGCCTTAAGCTTAATTAGAGCACAATCAAATATAGCAAAATATTTCCAATTAATCCATAGATTTAAATATTAATCCTAATATTTTACAGGGCTTTACTAACGTCCAGAGAAAAAAGCTTACTTTCCCTTACCCATTAAGCCATTTATACACATCTGCCATTCCATTCCAAATTAAATGAGAGTTTTGAAGAGAATCCTTGCTGACATCTTAAGTCAATATCCCTCTTCCTAGCTCTTAACACTTTTGCCTCAGATGTGGAGTGCCATGGGGATTTAGTGGGATGACATTTCAGAAGCAAATTGAGGGTGAGAAAAGTTCTCATAGCAACTTCAGAACCACAAGGGCGATACTAGAAGTGGAAGATTGAAGTTATTGAGGCTTGATGCAGACAATATACGAGAGTGAGAGAAGGGTTAGGTGAGAGCATTCCTCTATCACTGAAATTCGAAAGGGAGACTTTTTGAAAGGTAATAAGAAGGGATTTAATAAGAGTATTTAGGATGACAAGTAATAAAGGTGTAAATAAGGGATAGGCATAATTCATTTGAGAACTGATTCTTGTGTGCCCTGCTACAAAAACTCTAACAGAGAGTGATACAGAAAATGTGTACTGGAAGAAGCTTGTAGTTGAATCCTAATGCTTATCTTAATGATGACTGCGGACATGGTTATTTTTTTCTTTTAAGACTGCACAAAGAAACTTTTCATCTTCATTTCTGTTCGGAATGAAAAGAGACAGTTCTTTGCCATTGTTCATCATCTATACACTTAAAAGGCAGATGTAGTTAAATCAGCTGTGCTTCTTAATATTACCTGGACTATCTAGTCTAGTCACTGACTCAAGTCACTGATTCTGTGCTTCCTGTCTTTGGGGGATAAAAATAGATACAGGGATCTTTTAAGAAACAGCTTCAAAGATGATAAATAACAACTTTTTTTGTTTGCCTTAAGAAAAGTACAAAAGAATATGCAACAATGCAAGAAAAACCACAGCCTTTAAAAAAATTCTATTATGTGAACTGAAACTTCTATCTGCTTGAAGCTGCTGCTGAAGTTTCATTGTAAATAGCTGGTCTTGTACTATTTTGTAAAGTAGCTTGTATTTGTTACAAATCTAGGCATTAATCTATCCATCTCTTGAGGACCTAATCTGCATGATTGTTCTTTAATTTGAGTGCAGCTGTGACTAGATTAGGAATGATTATTCTTTACCTCCGCTGTTCAGTGCACTGCTTCTAGTTTACAAATACAAGTAAGCAAAAAAATGATTAATTATAAAGTAAGAAGTGAAGGTGGGGGTAGGAAAACCAGAATAGGTACTGGTTTTATTACTCCTGACAGAGCTAGACTGCATCTAGCTGGTTTACTGAAGACTAGGATAATGTCCTTGCATTCATTTCACTAAATACAGTAGCTAATCAGAAGCACATTATGCCACTGCCATAATTTTCCACTAGAGAGGCATCCTTTACATGGTACCTTGCAGTAATTTCATGAGGGAACAACTGAGAAAAATCTTTAATTTAAAGTCTGATTTGATTTAAATAAAAATTTCTTTGTATTTTTTTTCTCTCCTTAAGTACAGCTAGTAAACTCCTTTCTCTTGAAGTCAGGCATTGAGCAGTATTCCAGCTCCAGTGAATGCACTACGGGATAGGAACAAGTGATTCTGGCCTAGCAGATTTTGCCATGTCAGAAATTGTGTTCAGCTTGGGGAAGAACAGCCAGTGGCCCAGCCCACAACTGCAGCTCCTGAAAAGATTTTAATCACTAAACTAGAAGGACTGTGGTGAGCTGAGAAGAAGGATCTTGTTGATCTGTGGATTTCTCTGTTGCTTGATAGGCAGTTTGTTGGAGTCTGGGAAGCGTGCTGGCTTCCATCATAGACCATGATCTGTTGCTCTTCTTACTTCTTGTTCAGACTTCTTTAGATTTGTAGTTTCTGCAAAATTTTGGAAGTTTGTTTGGGGTTTTTTTGGGTTTTGGGGGTTTCTTGTTGTTGTGTTTTGGTTTGGTTCTTTGTTTTTGTGGGGGAAATGTGGGTGGGATTTTTTCTTTTGGTTTTTTTCAATTAATGTTTCTGATGCAATAATGTCTTTTCTTGGCTCTTTCTGTGCTGGCTGCTGGTGGGCTAAGCATGGGCAAATAAATACGATGTCTGCTTTGTGTTTCCAGTTCCAGAAAAAGTACATTCTGAAATGTTTCAGTTTGTCTTTAATGAACCAGCATGTTTACCACTGTGGTTTATGAGTATCTTAAGAACTCCAGGGCCCTTTGTGCTAGGTTCTGGCAGACACTGAATGTGATTTCAAAGACAAAGGAGGGAGTCTGCCTGAACAACAAAATCTGAAGTACCTATAGGACCATCTGTGGGTTCACCTAGCAACCCACACAAAAGATACTTTAACAGATGTCTGTATATTTATCTAAACGCTTTCAGTTTAGATTCTTCTCTTCATGCGGCTTAAATATGGGTTCTAGGCAATTGTATTTGACCAAAGTATGATCAGTGTGACATCTTTTGTAACGGTAAGTGACATCATCTTTAGTAAAGGCAAATAATAGTCCTTTGAATGAGAAGAAAGCAATTCCTTATTGCTGGAGCTGACTTTTAATGAGTCACTGCCCGAACATGCCCACAAGGCAATGGAGCTGAAGGGAAGCTCTTCACATCTTTGAATCCTGTGCCACTCACTAAGTCTAACAGCATTTTCAGTCACTATTTGACCTGAAAAGTTGTGCTTAAAAATAATTATCCCACTTTTCCATCTCTTTCCTCCAACTACTTCAGTACCTTTTTTACTGGTTTTGGCTAGAAGGTAACCTTTTGGACAGGTAACTGAAATTGAGTACTTGCTAAAATTTAGTTCTATTAATGCCAAACTACAAAATTTTGCAGCCTCAAAAAAACCTGCTTCCTTTCATTTCAGTGGAGAGACCCCAATAAGGTAACTGCTAATGGATTGGATAGGTTCCTGCCAAATAAGAAGTTGTACTTTAATCAGTCACACATCTAATGTTATTTACCAGTACTACAGATTTAATGCCACATATTTGGGATTCTTATTACTTCCAGTACCTGTATCTTAGAAGACTGAAATGGTTCCCCTCAAATTAGATTGAAATGAAAGCATTTCAGATTCAATGATTCACACAAAAATACTTTTAATTTGAATTTATTAACAAACCCAACCACTATAAGCCACAAATCAAACCAACTCAAAACACCCTTTTCCACAAGATTATGGAAGACAAGATGTTGAGTTTTCTAGCTCATTGATTTCACTGGCTCAAGATTCAGCCTTGCTGGCTTGCTGGTACTGCTGCAAAAGGTCTAAAGGAAACTCTTAAGTACATGCTCTCCCAAAACATACAAACAGTCTTTAACTGTAGTGTATAGGATTCTGGATAATAAGATGATTGTGGCTTAACCTCAGCCAGCTTGTAAGCACCACACAGCCATCTGTTCACTCCCCCACCAGTGAGAAAATACATAGGTTGAGATTTAGACAGTTTAATGGGGAAAGCAAAAGCAAACACAAACAAAGCAAAAAAAGGAATTAATTAATCATTCTCCATGGGCAGGCAGGTGTTCATCTCCAGGAAAACAGGGATCCATCAGGCATAACAATGACTTGGGAAGACAAATGCCATTACTCAGAACGTCCCCCTCTCTTCCTCCTGCTTCCCCCATCTTTATATGCTGAGCATGACACTTTATGGAATGAAATAACCCTTTTGTCAGCTGCGGTCAGCTGTCCCAGTCTCTCAAATATTTGTGCATCCTCAGTCTCCTCACTGTAGGACCAACGTGAGAAGCAGAAAAGGCCTTAACTCTGCCCAGCAGTAACAAAAACATCCCTGTGTTATCGACATTGTGTTCAGCACAGATCCAAACCACAGCCCTGTACCAACACTGTGAACAAAATGAACTCTACCCCAGTCAAAACCAGCACATGAGACCAGTGAAAAGGACATAAATCCAGCAGCAGATTGTCACAGTTGGATTACCTTTGATTTGCTTTCCTTTTGTAGTACATCTCTTTATCTTTCAACACAAACTTACATTACAGAATCAGGATGGCAATTTTCATTCACATTTTAGGCAAGTAGTTATGATTTTCTTTTTTTGAGAAAGAGGAAGAAGTCTGTCCCATATCTCAAGAACAATGAGTGCATCCAGCCCTATAATACTTTTGCAAAATATTTCAAAGTGCTACTACTGAGAAATGGTAAGGAAATACAATTTTGGGGAAAATTTCTTTCCATTTGATACAAAGGTATAATCATACAATAAGAAAAAAATATCAAAAGCACAAGTTTTCCTTCCTTTTCCTGCCCCATGAAATTTTGACCTAAAAAATAAAATTAAATATTTATTGACTGGTCTAAATCACCAATTGTAAAATGCAGACAATTATCTCACAGTTCATTGATTTCTGTAACTCCAGTTTATCATGCTGTCAGATTTTCCTCAGTCATTCTCTCTAAGTAGGTGGAGAAAGAGACATGTTTAAGCAAAGCACACAGAATATATAAATCCCCTCTAGACTCCACACTATTAATCAGTCTGGTCAAAGAGCCTCTGGTAGAAAAAAAATCTGTGAAGGGGGAGAAACCAAAGAGTGGGTGGTAAACTCAATATATTCAGCACTCAAGTTTCTGTGGCTCATTGTTGGCAAGTTAGTGGTTAAAAGTGCTGAATCAAATGGCCAGTTCTAATCGGGCAAGTAACTACACCCAAGGAAATTGGTGATTGTGAAGTTGTTTTTCTTCCCTGTTACCTCTTGGAGATTTTGAACCAAGTCCTTTTGGGTAGGGGTCTGCATCACAAGAATTAAGGGGGAGCAGAGGAAAATAAAACACTTGGTCTTGAGCACAGAATTCATTAAATCAGACATTGAGAGAAACTCCTGGGTTCCTGACAGGAGTAGGGCATGTACCAGATTTGTTGCTTTCTCTCCATAAAATCAATTTTGCACATTTTAATAGGTATTCTCAGCCTATTGTTTAAATTGATTGTATTTGAAGTTTTGTAGCATGTAGAGTTTTTCCTATAGGTTTTGGCCCAGACCTTTAATTCATATCACCACAGACCCCTCAGATGTGTCAAAGAGTAATTACTTTCTTATCAATACAGAACTAGTCCAGATCACAATTACTGACCTAAAGTTCAAAGGCCTAGTAACTCATCTACAACTTCTTGAATTCCTTCTTTTGCCACCCTTCACTTGTTTAGTCCTCTTTCTTGACTAACATTTTGTTATTTTCTATAATAGTGAATCTGTTTCTTAATACTAGACGTGTCTCCCAAAGTCAGATACTGAGTAATATTTGATGCCTTTTCCCCATTGAGTTTCTCTGAATAAATGTCATGAAATATGTTTTGAGCATAAAACTAGTATTTCAGAATATTAAATATTAATATTGCATCTCTCTCTCTCTCCCTCGCGCTCTCTTCCTTTTAACCATATGCAATGAGTTGGAGTCCTTTTGTTCCCGTCCAAGGTTTCAGTATTTCCTTATTTCTCTGGAAAAGTTCGGTATTTAAGAGTCTACCATGTGCAATAGTTATATCCAAACTTGGTCATTGTGTGAATAGACACATACTGGTTACCAGAGTGACCACAAAACCACAGCTGAAATGAAAACAGTGTTTGTTTCATTATCTTGCTAACAATGCTGGGCAGCACAGAGATTTTGTATCTCATAGAGTGTCATGCCCAATATTTTAATGGGGGGGAGTTGTACAGGAGTGGCTGATCACAGAATGGGGAAGGCTGGGCATCAGTCAGTGTGTGGTGAGCAATGGTATCGATCATCACTTGTTTTTTCTTGGGTTTTAATACTTTCTCTCTCTTTATCTCCCTTTTAATAGTAGTTGTATTATTATTATTATTATTATTATTATTATTATTATTATTATTATTATTATTATTATTGTCATTTACTTTATTTCAATTTTTAAACTGCTCTTACCTTGGCCCATGTATTTTTACACTTTTCTGATTCTCCTACCCATCCCACAGCAGGGGATAGTAGCAGTCAGCTCCATGGGACTTACTTGCTGGCTGGGGATGAACTACAACAGCATATCAAGTTTCTTCCTTACACCTTACTGCAGATCAAACAAACAGTCACACTGACAATATATTGATTATTTCAACCTGTGTGATAATGTAATAAAACTCACTTTTTGGAAGCTGTAAATTAAAAAGAGAATTTCTTCCTCCTCTCTACAAAAAGAACTTGTCTAGACTAAGAGAAAAGCATATAGCATTTATATTACGAAGACTTACTGAAACAAACAGAATACTGAAGTCCAGCTTTTTTTTCCTCCTCAAGAAGAATTTCATAACAGTTCTTCTGAATCAGCTCTTCTGAAAAACTGCAGTGTTCCAGTGAAAAAGAGAAGAAAAATCCTAATTGGATAACATGAAATAGGGACATCAGAAGATATAGTAAACATGTCCTTATGTCAATCATTCCAGAAGCAGAGCTGTTCATTTTCAGATCTTCTTCTAATATGGATTCAAGACTGAGCAAGCAAAGCAACTCTTTTAAGTACGGTGAGTTGGCTGGTGAGGACAACAGGAAGCATCCTTTTTCCCACTTGTGTTCACAACCCTTGTTAATCTCAGCACTTTAAAGTACATAAACTACTAATTAATCCTAAGGAGGTGCTCCTATTTTTGCTTTAAACTAGCATTGGAGCCTCAGTGAACGGATAAAGTATCTGTTATCAAACATGTCTATGGAGAAGAATGTGCTGAAAAGTGGGAAAGAGTAATTCTAGTGTAGTCAAGTAATGAAAGTGAGAGGAAGTATTCTGGATAGAAAAGAAACCTTATTTTCTGAGTATCTGTTTCAGGTTTGTTTTCATTCATATATTTAACAGATTTATTTGGAGACATTTTATCATGCATTGAAAGTTATATGACCTGCTGCTCACACTGCAAAGCTTTCCAGAGGCATCTAACTTTCCACATGCTTTGCACCAGATGATGAGTGACAGGGATTTAGAGACTGAGGTTTTTAACTGTATTCAGTAGGAACCTACTGGGTGGGCTGCAGAGTGGGTATGAAGAATACTTTGCCAATAAGCACTTCAAAATTAAGTGCCTTCATTCAGTTTTCACCCAGAATGGTATGTTTTAGAGATTTTGAACTGCTAAAATAAAACACTTGTTTTTCCCATTCCCAAAAAAACGTACATCTAATGAAGGGCTTTCTGATCCCTTTCTTCATCCCAGCATCACTGAACATGGTGATAACATCTCTTATCTCTCTGCTGGTGGAAGAACCCTAACACAGGTTAAAGCATGAATTTCTCCACCAGAGAACTGAGAACTGCTATTATTTCAGAAGAGTGTAAGAGAAAGCACAGAAAGCTCAGCTCTAACACACAGTTTGTTTGATCTAAACACTAGGCAACTAACACAATAGAAAATAGAGTCTGGCCCTGGTGTCCCCTGAAGTACAGAGCCTCATATTTTGAAATTGGAAATCTCACTCCTACTGTCACAGTCTCCCTCCAAATCAACAGAAGACACTACAACATGCTTGCAACAGTTCATTTAACTCTTAACGGTCTTGTACTTAGCAGTTTCCTGCTCTCCAGGGATTAGTCAAACATGGATTTCTGCTCTCCTTGCCACAGTCATGCTTTTGCAGTCAGTGTTTTTATACTAAATTGAAACTGGAATATGTGTCTTTCGAAATCTGATGTCCAGGCTTGAATTGAATTCATCAGGTGCTTTTAAAGAAGCTCTTGCACGGAGTTCTAAATGCTCTTTTCTTCAATGAGGATGGAAAGACAGGAAACTTCTGGCCCAACTATTACCTTTATTGATTTAGATGTCACCTTGAAGTTGTGGATAATGGAAGAGGTAACTTCAACTAACAAAGGCACCTGCAAAGTCAAGATTTGTTCAAGAACTTGATATCTGTGCTCCTGACAAAAAACAGAGGTATGACACAAGGCAATCAGAAGTACTGATTTTATATATTAATTCTGAGCTATAGTGGGCTCATTTCTTTCCAGGCTAACAATCTTGACTCCTCACTTTTCCTTTCTAAACTAGGTACCTTCTTGCAACTATCTTGCCCATGGGCATTTTAAAAAGAAGTGAGGAAAAGTATATGATTGATTAATCAGCATCTGCTAATTGTGTTTTCCAATTGCTTCTCATTTTGATGGAGATCTCCAAATATCACACTAAGGGACTAGACTGAGAAAATTGTCTGGAGGAGTCTAGTCAAATATTTAATTTTTCCAGGGAACCAAGCAGATGGGCTTTCTAGAGAGAAGTGGGCAACTCTGCACAGCACAGCATTTCATCACAAAGGCTTCTGGGGCATCCTCAAAAGCAAGAGGGGGAACTGTACTAGGCCAGGGGAAAAGGTGAATTTATAACAATACTGTTGCATAAACAACTCTGTGACCCAGAGCTGCCCCATCATCCTGGGCAGTGCCAGTGAGAAAGCCACATCATTTTCTTCAGGGCTGAAAATCTTCATCTATTCATGCATTTACCAAATACAGACTTTAAGAACCCTTGGATTTCTCTGGGGTTAGGCGGTGGCCCAGCATCACAGGGTTCTTGATTGCTCTTCAGGTGTCTTAGTTTGAAGTCTGGTAGCACTAATATGCACAAGCCTGTGTTGGATCATATCAAAGGGGCTAATAACCGGCTGCTGAGCAAAACCAATAAAATCCATCTCTTTCCTCTCCAAAACACTGAGTAATTTAAGAGATGCCAGTGGGGGGGACTAGTGACTTCTTAATTTCGGGTTGTTGCTATAACAATACACTCAATGTTTACACCAGTGAGCTGAAAGGGAATATATTTTTATATTCCCTGTACATTGGCCAGCTATCACAGAGCAATAGCCCATCCACTGGCATGTAAACAAAATAATCTTGTTTACTACCTGAAGAGTTAAGGTCACTGCATAAAAAGCCGAAGAAGGCTAATATGTTTGTAGGTGTTCTTTTGTATAAAACAGCTGGAAACAATGCATTAAGAATATTGACAACAAATAATTTGCTTGTGCTTTAGTTACATAAATTGTATGCCTAAGAATGAAAGACAGTGGGTGCTAATAATGCGGAAACTTCAAAGTATGTATGCACAAAGGTTCCACAAACATGACTGACTTTGGTTCAGTAGACTTTTCTCATGTTTTATCTTCACTGAGGCCGTTCTATTGATAGTTCCTTTGCTACTGGTGAGACAGCTGAAAAACTGCTTACAGTTCTGCATGGTTGGAAATTATCATTAATAGAAATTACACTATTCCCTTTAGACTTCTCATCTTACTAAACAACATCTAAACACAGTAGTTATACCAATGACAGAGTGCAGGACTGGTGCAACAGAGCAGACTTGTTTTCAATTCTTAGTTATCTGGATAAATATTTCATTGTGGCTTGAATTTTATTATGAAGCTTGGCCTGAAAAGTCAGTGGCAGAATTTGAAACAGTGAAAACTATTTGAAAGATATTAAAATGGAATAAGGTGAGAAGAGACAGTTTTTATTAGATATTCAAAATAAAGAAGTATACGAGTCTCACCCCTGAATAAAATAAAATTTCTCAGCATGTTTCTTTCAGAATATACACTAGAGCACGGTTGCACCTCCATTGCAAAAAGAACCTTAAATGAAAGTAATTATATTTGCTCTGCACCGGTAGATGATACATCACAAACTCTGCTTCAAGATGTTTGTATAGAGGTTCACTACACACACATTCCTTTGGGGGAATAAAGACCCAATTTTCACACTTCACAGCATCTTTGTGTCACTGAGAATAAACACTCTGCCCATTCCTGTTTTACAGCCTCTGTAACTCTTTCACAACACAAGGAAAAAGAGCCTACTTTCAGCTATGCCAGAACAAGTCTTATTTGGTGTAGTAAGATGGTAAAAAAGGAAAAAAAAACCCACTATTGTTTTTATACTTAAATGTAATTAACAGAAAGTGACACAGTTGCATACTCTTTCTTTGCCACTTTTTGGAGGGCTAGGAATGGAAATTTCTCACTGGAATATAGGCAAATTTCAACCGCATGACTTGATGCTTAGTGTTATGCCTGTGGTCTGAAAAAGCATAAGCCACAGCTCCATTTGATGAGCTATGTGCTCTAGCTGCTATCTCAGACATAAAAAAATAATATCTAGACAGGGACCCTGAGGAGAGATACTGAGGAACACTTAGGACCTGTACCAGGGCCTGGCTCTAGGTCTAAACACTGCGACAGCATCAGGATGTCAGATCTAGATAAGAGAGCATCGAGTGGCTCTAAGTAGAGCAGCTCTGGACATGCTTACAAGGACTTTGGTACTTGGGGAACACACCCACCCAGCTGGCTTTGAGAGCCCTGTGTTAGGTAGCATGTCAGAAGCCAGCTCCTGGCAGGAAAGGACGAGGGCATGGGTACATCTTCTTAGCATGGATGTGCCAGTGAAGACATCTTCGTCTCTAGTGTACCACCAGCTGCTCATCAACTTTTCTCATCCAAGGAAGCATTGTTCTCCATAGGATGAGTTCACTGTTCCCCTAAACTAGACCAGTAAGGAAGAACCAAATCACCAGAGACTTCCCATTTGAAACAATTCTTCTGATTTTTGCTTAGGTCAAATAGCTAGTTAAGACAAATAGCTCTGTGTTGGTTTAGCATGGATGGTAAAAACTGACTTGTAAGATTGATGGCCAGATTACAAATTAAATACAGGTATACACCTCTGGGTCACACAGCCTTGAATTAGGCCGGGAAGCCTGGTGACTTTTTTTTTCCTTTTGACCTCGAAGGAGGTAAGAGGGGCAATCCCGGCTCTCTCCTTGCGGGAGACGGCTTGGCTTGCCCGGGCCCGGCCCGGTTTTTTTTTTTTAAGAGAGGCCCACCTGGCCCAGTGACTCCTGGGCCGGGGGAGGGGATGAGCATATGCCCTGTCCCGCATCCTTTTTTAGCAGGTGAAAAACATCCTGCGNGGGGGGGGGGGGGGGGGCGGGAAGCTGGCTGGAGGCTTGGCCGGGTCCTGCCGCTCCCCCTGCGGGCGGGAATGCCAGGCCTGGCCCTGGCCATATCTCCGGGCCTTCCTCCCCCAGCCACCAACACGGGGGAAGAGGGGCTGCAGCCCCTGATGGCAGCTTGGGTCTGGGACAGGCCGGCCAGGCTCTGCTTCTGCCGCTGACCAGGTCGGACCCACCCCATGAGACCCAGGGATGGGCAGGAGCCATCTACATCCTTGGCTGTTGAGATTTCTGACTGCCTGCACCTCTCCTCTCCCATCTCTCGGTGCTAGTTCCCCCCTGTCGGCGGCGCAACCTTGAGGCCTTGAAGTCTGACACCGTGAGCTGCAGCCAGGAGAAAGAGGACCTGGGCAAGATTTAGCTCTTTCTTGGCACAGATGAAATTTCCAAAGCCCTAACTTTTTCCTTAATGAGAGAAATGACCCAATTGAAGATGAGTAAGGAGACAATACGGAGATCTCAAAGTCAGTAAAGGAAGAGTGATCTCTTAGGTGGAATAGATGACAAGTTGCCATGGTTCTAGGCTGAAGAGTCTCCTATGAGTTGTGATAACAGACTGTAATATGAATATGCTAGAATTATCCTTTAAATCATGGACAATATGAATTGGGGAGATGATCTGTAGATTTTTGAACAAAGGTATCTGTGATTTACTGAGTGAATATTGAATTAGAAGTTGTGTTCTGGTGATCCCATAAGAAGTTTGAACAGAAAAAGATGAGAAGAAGCCCTCTGCTCCCAGTGAAGAAGTAAGAAGACATCTCTATTCTTTGGGATGAAGAATTCTTTGCCTTTGAGTTGTACATCTTTAAAAGTGACACCCCAATATGTGAGTTCAGGGCCCAGATTTAGTCACAGGAAAGGCTACATGATATGGGAGGTCTACAACTGCAGAAGTTTCCTGGGCTTTTGTGTGAGAAACCACAAACAGACTGTTACTAAAACAACAGGAGAGACTTCTCTCTCACTGAAAGACTAAGTTAATAACTATTTTATAAGTGATACTGACCTGGAGTTCTGAGTTTTGCCTCTTTACATTGTTTGTAGAAAATGAATAGTTTGTGGTGAGAAAAAGGGTTGGTTTAGAAATTTCTTTTTTATTATTTATTTTCTTCTTCTTAGTGTGTGTTAATAAAACTATTTACTTGTAAGTTGAACCTGTTTTGCCTTTTCATCCTAATCCAATTTTACAGCAGAAAGACATTAAACCACTACACTAAATTTGGGAAACAGAAACAAAATTTGGTGAACGTGACACCACTACAAGCTCACACAAATAGCTCTGCTAGCAGGGGAGTGTCAGAGTTAGGTGGAAGCCATGGGGCGCAGGCCAGCTGTGACAGCAGATGCCAACAACAGCAGGACCATACCTTCCTCTCTCCTCTCCCGTGAGGCACAGCCCCACCATGCCCCAGCAAGCCAAGGTCAATTAGGGCTGGTACCACAGCTGGGACCCAGGGTTGGTTGCAGTCCAGTGATTGCCTGGTGAAGCTGCAGCCATGAGTTCTCAAGACAGAAAACAAAGAGGGCAAGACAAAGTCGGGGTCAGCAATACAAAGGTAGGGCACAGGTATTCCTGCAAGAAAGTGTGGGCAAGAGAGGCTGACAGGCAGCAGAGAGAGTAACAAGAACTGCCCATGGTCAAATCTCAGGTCTTGAACTAATCTGACCTTCCTTCTCAAACAGATACAGCCTGAGGGAGACACGTATTTTTCTTGTTAGAGCAGTGTGATAAATAAGAGAAGGCAAAAGGACTCTGCTGTGCAGTAGGATCCAATACAGAATTGATTTGATTTACCCAGCTATGCTCCTTCCCTGTAAATTTTCTCCCAGACTGCACTTTCAAGAAGCAAGGTGAGGAACTGTTGTGGTTTAACTCCAGTCAGCAATAAGCACCACAGCCTCTCACTCACTCACACACCCCCCACCACGTTCATGGTGGGGAGTAGAATAAGAAAGAAAAAGGAAAATTTTGTGTGTTAAAATAAGAACTCTTTAAAATAAAATGTTACTATTACTACTGATACAAATGATACTAATAATTTTAATGAAAAGGAGAGAGAAATAAAGCTCAAGAAAAACAAGAGATGTGCAACACAGTTTTTCACCACCTGCTGACCAATACTCAGCCTGCCTTTGAGCATCAATCAGTGCCTCATCTGGATAACTCTCCCAGTTTCTATACTATGCGTGGCATTCTATGATATGAAATATCCCATTGGCCAGTTGGGGTCACTGTCCTGGCCATGTCCCCTCCTAACTTCTTGTGCAGCTCTCTCTGTCAGATCATGGAAAACTGAAAATCTTTGATTTAGGGTAAGCTCAGCTAAGCAACAGCCAAAACATCAGTATGTTATCAACGCTACTGTCATCCTGAGCCCAAACTACAGCACTGTACCAGCTACCAAAATGAAAATTAGCTCTGTCCCAGTTGGAACCAGGACAGAAACTTGCAGTGTTCCCTATAATAGTGAAGAGTGAAGGGTTTGACTTCTACCTTGATGGGCCAAGTAGAGGAGCATTTTTATATGTGGAAAACTGTTCTCAAAGTGAGAAGAGTTTCAAAGATTAATAGCCAAATTTTGTTGATCACCTGTTCCACTAGGCAGACTCCCGATCTCCCATTTAAGAACACATTATCTTCAGCTTTATCACAGATTTCTTCCCATGCAGTGAATTCTCATCAGCTCATAGAAGCAATATGTTCCTCATCAAGTCTATTCATTTTAATGATTTTTAATAGGCTTTGCCTCTTTGCCCAGCTCTCATCCCCAGTGCCTCTTCAGCAAGCTGTATCAAGGTAAAAAGGAGTTTCCCTTTCAAATTAATCCAGTTAGCACAGCCTCCTGAAATCTGGAAGTACCAAATCAATTTGGACTCTTTACAACATTTGCAGTATTAGATATGGTGTGTGGTTTGTCAGCAGTGCTCAGGCAAGTACTTCCATGACTCTGCATGCAGAATGTAATATTTGTGAAAGTACAGATGGGCTTCTGTCCTGGTACACTGCCATCCATATAAACAACTGGAAAATAAGATAATATGAGACTGTAAAGGACTGTTTCACTAGCAGAATGCTTCTGCTGAACTACAACTCATTGCAACATGCTCTCGTACTGCCATTTATGTGAAACTCACATCCTGCTCCTGTTTTAGGTAGTTAGTCTGGCTCTTGATTAATTTGATGTAATGATACATTTCTACCCACTTGTGTTTTTCTTCTATTGAAAAAAAACTAGTGAACTTTATATGACCTGATTCAGATCAACTCTGTTATACTTCATGTAACTGTGCAGAGACACAGGCTAACTTTAAATGGATACAAAGTTATACAGAAAAATATTGACAATCACCCAGTCTTCTGTACCACCAGGAAGGTTACTGTCGCCAAATTTTCTTTGTTTTCAATCTTCTGTCTCTGCACAGGCACTATGGAGTGAAAGGAGCCCTCTAAGGCTCTAATTCCATTTCACTGACCTCACTCAAATCTTGCCTCATAATTCACCTTGGAATCAATGACCCTTCCATACACAAGTGGGAATGAAGCTGTTGTTTTGTCTCACTACTCCTGAGTAATCTCTTTCAAATTCTTTATTTGTTATCTTGTCTGAGTCTCTACACATGTATTTTCAAATACTTTTTCTTTATTCAGGTGGTATTTTGCATAGAGAGACAGGAAGACTTAGTAGCAAAAGAAAAAAATTCTTGATAAAAAGAAGCAAAATAATAATATCTCTACCTGACTGGCTTCAGCTGTTGTCAGTATCAAATAACTCTTAGCTCCAAACTGTGAGATTTGGTAGAAAAATCTAGCTGTTTGATTCACATTTTGTAAACATGAATGAATAATCTCAATGCCAGTCACCATTAGCTGCAACTCTTGACTAAATGAAGATTAATCATGCTCAGTATACCCAGCTCAAACAGCTCAACACTAAATTTGTCAAGCAATAGCATCTGGTCAATATTCAAGAGGCTTCAGGTGAGTGAAAAAACTAGTACAACAACAAAGCAAAAATGCAAACATTTTGTGTTAGCAACTCCCTCTCTGGTTCCAGCATTCAGTGGGATCAGGCTACTCACGGTGTCAATGACTGCGTATTTGAATATTTTTCTGCTGTGGGGTAACTAGTTCAGTAAATATGGCCCTGTTAAGAGAGTAGAGGTGCATGGTGAACTGTGACCCAGAATACTCCTTCTATACTTTTCTTGTAGAAGAACCCTTAGCCCTCCAGTGCAGTTAAGTAGAAAACATGAATCTTACCAATACCTGTGTCCCCCATGGTCTTGAGTGGATTTCTGCTCAACACAAACCTTAGGCATAATGCTAAACAGGAACTATGAATAAAAAATCATCCCACATTCACACTTCAAGGGTTCAAACTTTTCTCCCTTTCCTTTTCCAGATTTATATTAATCTGTGCATTGCTCATTTCATCTTTGCTTAAGTTGAAATGGAAAAACGAAAAAACAGAGGGGGAGCAGATATTTTTATGTCTTTTGTTAATTTTATGTTGCAGTGGGATGCATGGCAAGGTTTTGATAGTGAGGGGATGGTGGAACTGCAGGGGTAGGCTCTGTAAGGAGCTGCCAGAAGCTTTCCCTATTTCTGATAGAGCCAATACCTGCTGGCTGCAACAGAGTCACTTGGCTAAGGACAAGGGCAAGCCCAAGCCCTGACCATGGTTGCACCTCGGGATAATGTATTCAAGAAGGAGAAAAATAACGTACACTAGCTGCAGCCAGAGAAAAGAGTGAGAATATGTGACAGGAACAGCTCTGCAGATACCCAGGTGAATGTAGAAGGAGAGGAAGTAAGGGGTATTTCTGGTGCCAGAGCTCAGATTCCCCTGCAGCCTGTGGTGCAGATCATGGTGAAGCAACTGTGCCCCTCCAGCCCATGGAAGTCCATGGTGGGTCAGATATTCACTGCAGCCCAGTGAGGACCCCACCTTGGAGCAAGGAAATGCTGTGAGGAAACTTCCCCCTGAGGAGAAAAGAGCATCACAGACAACATGTGATGAACTAACCAGAACCCCCATTCCCTCTACTCCTGTGCCACTGAGGAGGAAACAGAGAAAATTCAGAATGCAGTAGAGTTGAGGAAGAAAGGAAATATTGGGGGAGAAGGTATTTTAAGATTTAATGTCTCACTATCCTACACTGAATTGATTTGTAATAAAATAAATTAATTTCCCTGAAATCGAGTCTGTTTTGCTACTGATGGTAATTGTTGAGTTTTCTCTCCCTGTCCTTATTTCAACCACTTCACAGGTGGATGCAGGAATAGAAGGCATCAAAATGGAGCCCAACGTAAAATCATGTGGTTATCAACCTTACAGAATGGCAGAGTATTAAAGACATTTATTTCAGTGGTCTGTGTATGGGTTAAAAAAGCTGAAGCTCTTGTACTGAAAATGCTTTGAATAATCTAGTTTCCTTTGTTTACACTTTCATGATTTGAACAAGACTCACTCAAATTAAATAGCTGCCCTGTGCAAATTTTGATCAAAAAGAGCTCTAATAACATAGCTCAGTGAATTCCTCAGTCTCCTCACTTCTGTCTCATACCTTCTCCCTCACCTTCTGAGCACAGATGCTACTGTTACTCCATCTAGCTGAAACTTCTGCCGAACCATCTCTTGTCCTTGAATTGCTATCCCAATTATTGCTCAAACAGTTTTCTTGTTAACCCTACCGAATTTCTTCTGAATCTATTCAGTTTATTATCCATTACATTAAGCTCAGTGCAAATTATGTAAACCAAACCCCGGGCTCTATTAGGAGAAAGATGACCATCAGGTTTAGGAAAGCTTTTATCCCCACTCTGCTCAGCACTGGTGAGACTGCCCTGGCAGACTGTAAACCAGTCATATGCCTCCCTCCTCAAAAATGATGTGGAGAAATAGGAAAAGGTCCTGCAGGGAACAAAAATGATGGACAGAGGCAGCGGGCAGGTGTCCTGTAGGGACAGGTGGAGGGAGCTAAATTGGTTAAATTTGTTGAGAGGGAACTAAGGGACATGTTCTATTTATAGAGCCAAACCTGGATTATGGGGCCAAATGGCTCCTGACAGCACCAAATGATATATGAGGAAGCAGCAGTCACAAAACGTTACTTCACAGGCTCAGGTTTGAAAAACCTTTTCACTGATAGAGTAGTGCAGCACAAAAAGAGATTATGCAGAGCCTATGGCATCTCCTTTGTTCAAGCTTCTAACTAGGAGCACCTAGTTAGACACAGCCACAGTTGATCCAGACTCAGCAGTAGTCCTGGCTTTGAGCAGGAGGTTGGTCTAGATGATCCTCAGTACTCAGTTTGTGACCTGAGATTTGATTAAGCTATGCCAGCATCAGCCACCAGCTAGAAAGTTCATTTTCAATTCCTAGGGAGCAGATAATGCTGTGAGCCACAAGGAACCCTAACTCAGCTTTAGTGATAGACTCAGAATGAATGGAATGAAACGTCAGAACAGAGACAATAATTAAGGTAGAAAGATATTCTGAGTTACCAAACATCTCAAAATTCCATCAGCTATTCACTCTTGTGTTTATTACAGGTAGAGAGGGAAATGTACCTTTTTTTTTCTTCATTATTTTTTGTTTCAGTTCTTTTAAGTTTTGGCTTGTTATTTGTCTTTGCTAATAGGTTGCCTAGGTTGGTTCCTCTTGATGAAGTTTTAAAGGTGATTAAGTAATTCTTTGTAGTTATTTAAGCTCTGGCTTGTTTTCAGACCAGACAAGCAAATACATTGTAATAAAAGATACAGACAGGAAAAAAAAATCTTTTTTTAACATAAGATGTGTAATTAGATTTACTGGGGAATATAGATCATTCTCTGCTAGTGAAGGGTGATACTACATACACTCTGGATTAATTGGTGCAAATCAATCTTTACAATTCTGTCCTTTCACATAAATTCTTCAGTTTTTGGTTAGATTTCAGCCCTGACATACAGTTGTCACTTTCCTCTCACTGATAGCAAACACAGTGAATCAAAAATGGACTTATTTTGCAACTTCTAAACAATAGGACTGTATTGGAAAAGGCTTTTTAAGAGTAAATAGCTTCCAATAGGTAAGGGTCATTTTCAAACCCCTTGACTAAATGCTCAGATAATGGATTATATGATGAGAGATTAGCAGTAGTAAAGTTTACTAGCTAAGATAGCCATGCTAAAGAAAATACACTCAGTAGCTCCCAAAGATGAGTATTTAGCAAATATTCTAAATGAGACATGAGAAATCCAAAACACCAGCACAAATCAAAACTGGATTTTTGAGCAACATTTTTATGGAGTAGTAATTCAAGTATGTTTTAACTTTTTTCTGAGTTCCACTGAACTGGCAGGGGAGTCATCTCAAAGCATAAAGAAGCCTAACTGTTACTGTACTTTCGAAGAAAATATGCCAAGTGTGCCTGTGCACCTTTAGCTATATAATACCTTCTGAATTGTCAGGTTGAGTTTAATTTATCTCAAGTGTGAGGTCCCCAGAACATGAGGACACAACTGAAATATACTTTTTTTTTTCATATATATATATATATATGAAATTTTCCAAGTTCAAAGCTGACTGAAACCATGAGGAGACAGAATCAAATGACAAAAACACCTTTTACTCCTCTCTCGTACATATGTTGTCCACCCACCCCTGCCCAGAATACCTCAGCAATTAAATTGTCATTTCATTATGTTTTCTCACTGTAATTTGGCATTGCATTTTTCTACTAGAGTGGTTTTTCGTATTTGGTCCAAACCTGGGCCTTTTGTCTGAGATCCATTTTATAGAGTGAGCTCAATTCTATAGACAGCTGGTTGATTATTGCCCCCATGACTGGGGCTAATCATGAAGTGGTTACTGATCTGGATTTACCATCTTGCAAAAAGTTTTATAGAGGAAGGAGATCAGCATTGTAATAGTCATTTTCAGCTATATTGAGAGAGTCAGTTCCCTCTCCCCAGCTGCGTTTTCCCTCTCGAATATGCTTCCATGGTAACATACACAGAGCTGCTGCAATGGTGAAGTTAATCTCAGAAGTTTGGCTTTCCCAGCTGCAAAGATTCTGCACCAAATCTTAATTGAAATCCTAGCAGCACATCGTAGAAATAATATTTGGCAATCTTAGTGTTACTTTTGCTTCCTGATCTGTTTACAATTATCTTCTATTTCAGGTAGTATTTTTAAAAGGACTGCTGTACAAAAGAGATTTATTTTAAAAAAAGGTTTATAATTAATATGAACTTAAAGGTAAGTACTCTAAGGGAAATTACGATAATTTATATTATAGCTGATGCACCATAAAAATTTAATAAGTATTCCAGGGGAGGGGTGGCAGTTGAATAGGTGGACAATATATTGTATAAAGAAGCTTTTGTTGTCCTTGGTGCTGAGCACAATCAAATTCTAAAGCACCTTCAGATAACAGCTGTGGAAAATGTCAGGCACTATATGTTGTTTACGTCAGGGTTGTTCTTTTTTACTGGGAGGACACCCGCAAGCTCTTTGTTTAATAGATTTGATAATAAGTGAGCCATTTGATTTTATTATTGAGAACAGAATTTTCTGTGTTGTATGTCCTCGAGCACCAACCAAGATTGATGCAGAAACATCCAGAAATAACTGGCTAGAATAATATATATTAAAAGTATTGTATATTTTTTATCCCTGTCAGTGCAAAATCTAACTTCTTACACTATTTACGCATTTTGTATACTTAACAGGACTTGGAGGTGAAGTCTATGAACAATTGCAACTGTCTTTCAGCTAAGGAACTACACTTCTGGTACTGTTATGAACACTTGTATTATGCAAAATATGTTTTGAGTTTGCTCAAAATCTTCTCAATTCTAGAGAATCTCAGGTTAGCTTTAATGTAGCTGGATCAGTTTAGTCATGTAGAATACAAGGAACATACTGTTAGTGAATATTCACAAAAATGCTTACACTTGAAAAAATTTCCAAACACTTCATAGGAATTCTGCCAAAGAATGAGAATCTTCAGAGGGGCATTTAGTAGCCTCTTTAACCAAAAATCTTTTTCCTTCTTGTCTAACTGTAGATAGATTCCAAAACAAGCAGCAAATAGGGAATGCATACAACAAATTTTTTCACTGCAACTGCCTTTTTCATATTCTAAACAAGAGCCACAAGAAGCCTGTGGTCCCGCTGAAGGTAGGATATGATCAGTTTATGTAAGAATTATAAATAAAGGTTAAGTGGAATTGGATGAACAATCTGATTTTTGCTATTCTCACTTTAAAATTGTCTCATGTTTTATAAATCTCGTTCCTTCCTAATATGTAGGTATGAGGGAGAAAACTGCTTGTATGTTTTGGTTGCCAAAGACTACCTTCCAAACATGAACAGCTGCTATTTCATGCTGGCCTGAAAATCTGCGTTTGGGATGCATGAACATTTTCCATTACATCAGCATGACATTAACCTGCAAGTAAAGTCATAGCTAAGGGTCACATTTGCAAACAGATGAGACATACACGTAAATGAGCATTTCTGTTTGCAGCCAAGCTGAGTGTCAATCAGGCACTTGTCTGTGTAGCAAGGCAAGTGAGTAAATGATAGAAAATTTCCAACACATTTTCCCTCCCCAGAGAGAAATTTTGAATGAAACACTAGATATACTAACAGATGAAAATTGCCAATGCTTTATCATGTCCCTCTTTCCATTGGCAGTGAATGGCATCAGCTGTGAATTAAGTTATTGCCATTCATGCTGCTGCTCATGTCCTTTGTTCTCTGCCAATACCTATGGGGAGTCAGACTCTGCTTCTGTGGTTAGGAAAGTGGAATTGTGGAAACTTTGAGAGTTTTTTTTTTTTAGGGTAAAATACTGACATATTCAGCCTAAAGTCATTCTTTGCCATTATGTTTGCTACTAAAATGCTTTGGAAACAGTTTAAACTGGTATGACTGCCTTCTATATTATACAGAAATGCATTAAAAATGCAGTTTATTGAATGAAAACAATGAAAGGAATCATAGTGAAAACTAAGACTCATAGTAACATGTAGGGTCAATTTAGTTTTAGATAGTGAAAGAATGACACAAAAAAGAAAATTTGGGATTTGGGACATTGCTTTCTCAGTTTCAGTAAATGACACCTGTGTTTTTATCAGCAAGTGATCTTTCTCTTGATCTTCATGTTTCAGCAACATGGAATAAATGCTGTAGAACGACTACACATTAGCTGTACACACAACAGTAACTTTTTCTATGAACAGTAGTAACTACGTTATCTTAATGTAGACTGTACATGCTATACATATTTTTCTATATGTAGCCTTACAAACTACTTATAAAGGCTGAAGTCCAGTTATTCAAATAATCAATCTCCTCACGATATATTCCTTCAATTCATTATAAATTGCCTTCTTGATAGTCTGAGATTAAGCTTTACAATTACAAAGGCAAATAATTTCAAATATATTTAATGGCTGAGCAGAAAATAAATTTTTTTGTCTCTTGGTACATGATACTATTAGTGGATTTTCATGATCCTTGGTAGAAGCAATTGACTTTCCCAGTACAATTTTGAATTATAATAACCATATCAAAAATAACTATCTAAAAATGAACAAATATGCATCACACACATGCTCTTTTCATTTTCACGGCTTTGATTAACTCTTGTCCCTGTCCTTCCATTTATTTGTCACATAAAATTGTATGCTTATGGTAAAAAAGGGTATGTCCATTTACTGTAGGTAAATCTGTGTCAATTGTATAAAAGTGCAAAATAAATGAAAGCAAAATTATACTTGTAGAGTCATTATGAATTCCAGTAAGGACAAAAATATGTTTTACATTTATATAATACATTTAATTTCTCCTCTTTCAGTTCCTTCTTTCCTCCTTCTCAACCTTTGCTCTAACAGCAGAGCTAAAAAATACATTTCAGTCCCAAGAGTAGACATTTTGTTTTCAGAACTCTTTGATGTAATGCACCAGTAGATGAAAGAAGAAGAGAATCATATAATTTAACACATTTCTGACCAGCAAGGTGTCACAGAAGAAGCTTGGAGGCTTATCAGCAATGGGAGTTGGATGTTCTATAATTGTCTCATAGACAATATCATTGTGGTAGTACAATGATCCTAATCATGGCCACAGTTTTAAAAGCAAAAGGAATCTATCAACAAAATTGTCCTTTGAGTCCATAAATGACAAAAAAAACCCTTCGGTGAACTCTTGTAATCATTTTGCAATGGTTCAATTTGTTCAGCCAGACTGAAGAATTACAAACATACATTAAAGATAATTATGAAGTCAACTTTTAGTATGCAATACTCTTTTAAGGAACAACTCCAACAGGTCTCTGTAAGTGGCTCTTTTACAAAAAATTTTAGGAGAATTGGGAAAAAGTCCATGTAATTTATTTACTGGAAGAATACTTACTGGAACATGAGAGATGGCAATACATCAGTTTCCTACTATTTTGCAATGAGAAGTGATGCTTGAAGTTCCGATCACTAGGCTTGAAAATTCAATCCTATTAAGAGAGCCTAAAAACTTTTTGGAGGAACACAACAGGGAAGATGGTCAATCAGGCATATTTTTCTCATAGTGGAATAGAATCTGATCTCAGAGTAGATTTCAATATCTCCCTGCAAAATAGTGACTGTTTAACATCCATTCTCTGGTTGCTTTCTTAGTTGAGCTACCTGATGATTCTAAATATTAGAAGTAGACAGAGGTTTTGGTAGAGTCGTTTTGTTCACAGCTGGTTCAGAACTTGAGACAGTTCAGCAATTACTTTTCAGCAGTTTGGGCATTCTGAAATACAGGCTCAGAATATCAAAGGGTCAATCGTATCTGGAAAATTGAGTCTGAGGATTTTGGAAGAGCTGCAAAGCTGTAACTTAGGCTGACAGCACTTCATTTAGGAAGTGTAATTACTGGCCTTTTTCCTCCACTGCAGTAAAACAGTCTGTTTTGATCAGCTTGCATCAGCATGTACCAAGCACAGTGATCTCAGGTTAATAAAGGATTATTATCTGTTGCAAGGAAGGAGCCGAGTATCAAACGACACCAATATGATTAGGTTGATCTCCTAGTTTATTCTTTATTCCCTATATTTATGTGGTTACAGAGTAGAAGCAGGCGCAGCTAAACAACTTTTGATTGATTAAAATCTTACATTCAAGCACCCTAAGTAATTGTTCATTGGTTCATGTCTTCTGGCAGCAAATTCTTCTTTGTTCTGTCTTGTGAATAGCATTTCTGTCTTTAAGCATCTATGAGAAGGTACAGAAACTTGTTACATGTCTTCAGCTTCTGCCAGGAGGCATCCCTGGAAGGGACCAACGAGCTATTACATTTGCTACTTTCTTGCTAATTCAAGGCAAAGTAAGAACAGCGCAGCACGCAGCAGGCGCAGTACAAAACCGTATACTGTTCCCTGAAAGCAGGGATTGTTCAAACCTTCGATCAATAAATTGTGGCCTCTCTCCTTTAAAAACTCTTCTACAGTTATCTAATGTAATAATCCTTCTGCCAGTAGTTGAAAATAAATTCTTTTTTAATTGTATACTTGTGTATACGTTTGTGTGTGTGTGTATGTTTTCAGTGGCCGCAATTCATTTGAAAAGGCAACCCACATGTAGAGGCAACAGTCACTGAAATCATTGATAAGGAAATACAACAGCAACCAGTTCCCTCATCCTGATTTTAAAATCAGAGCCGTAAGTTTGTGAATTGGACTTCTCTTGTAGATCAAACAACTCATGAGCTTCCCACATGGGAATTTAGAGCAGCAGCCCAGATGTGCTGAAGTCAAGATCCTCCCACTCCCCAGGCTGTCATGCAAAGGTGTTAGGATGGCATTTTCCCCCTGATTCTGTCTGTTTTCCCTCTGAATTATAAGGAGAAAATACGCTCATTCCCACTCTGAGAAAGCAGGAAAACAAAGCAGCCAACCATGACCATCTGAGTTTATTTTCCAGTGGAATGATGAGTTGCATATTATGGTCCGTGTGAGTATTATCTGGGTAGAAGAAGGGAACAGATAGTGAGCTAGGACAGCTGACTTGCTTGGGAAGATTTAACAAGACTCCTATCTGCTGAGAGTGTCAGAAGGTGTCAGAAAAAAATGACGTGCTCTTTGTCCTGAAAATCCTTTCCAGTGGAATGCAGTTCAGCACCTTTTCCCATACAGCTATCACCTTGGCCTTTCCTATATGCAGGGCTCCCAATCTCCTGGAGAGATGATGGTGTGGTGGGTACCAGGCCAGGCTTGGCAGTGAGGGAGGTCAGTGGCTGGGACAGGACCAGGGCTTGGAGCTCCAAGGCAGGTCCCAAGCATGAAGTGCCTTCCCTGCCTCAGGAAGTCCAACCAATGGTGCAGCCACCTCTGTCTTGCGGCTTGCAGGATGAGTACCTGCAAGAGTTCCCAATGTGTAGCTCAGTGAGGAAAAAGAAATTCATAAAGCCATGCCTTGTGTCAGCTAGAACTACAGCATTAAATAACAACTGCTCCAAGGGACTGAGACAAAGGAAGAACAGTTTTCTACTTAACTAAGAACTGAAAGAAATAAGACTTGAAAAAGCTGTTTTGCAGGTGTCACTGAGCACTGCAGTTTGCAGTGTGTCAGCCAGACCTGCACTCACCACCCTGTAGCAGGCACGAGGCAAGACTGCACATCCAGAATGATGCCAGGTGGAAGCAAATGTGTCCTTTCCTGCTGTGGATGTCTTGCCATCTCCGGGGATGTGGTGTGGCAGTGGGGAGAAGCATCAGCTGGTAATACTAGGGTGCCTCAGCTATGAACTCACAGTTCACAGACAGGGCTGTGGCCAGCAGTGCATCGCAACATAAAAAACAGACCTTGTATTCTTTTCAAAACAAGGCTTGATAATTTTAGTTGCCACGAAAATACCCCCAAAAGACAAAAAACCAAAACACTGCAAAAAAGGCCACAATGAAAAGGCACAAACACACCCCCCCAAAAAAAAAACCATAAAAAGAAACCAAAACAAGTCAAAATAAGACCAACCAAAACTACCCAAATCAAAAAGAAAAACAACAAAACCCCCACACCAAAACGAAACCAAACCAACCAAATAAATAAAAAAAAATACCACAAAAACCACACCACAAAATCTCCATATAAAACACACACACCTCACCCTGCAATTTCTCTATGTCCTCCTGTTTGCTTAGATAACTGATAATTTTGAAGTAGACAGTTTAGGAAATGTGTGCACTTCAGCTTCTACCTTGTTGACCAGCTTGGTGCCACAAAATCCACTGGAGATTTGTGTAGCCTGCACTAAGCCTCAGCAACCACTCAGCAGGAGACTTGTGTGAAGGATGCCAAAACTGCAGTGGTGCCTTTGGGGTAGGAAGAACATGCAAACTCTCACAACAAGATTAACATTTCATAGATTTGGTTGCAGCTTCTGGGTGACACTTCAGAAGAATTTATCAAGTCAGTTGCTGATGTACTCATTTTAATCTCTCCTCCTGCTTTTTGGCCTATGTGATAAGGAGTAAATCACTTGTAGCCCTGCATGACCATTGATATCTCACAGTCACTGAATCTGAAATAATTAGCTTTTGTGAACTGACCTATGCTGCCATGTGAACAGGTATGCAGATTCTAACTATAATGCAAGCAAGAGAATTTAGCTGGTAGAACGAAACTCCAGCAAATATTGATTTCAATGAGGGTTCACCACCATCACCAGAATTTGTCAATATCAACCAGATAAATTTTGACTGACAGAAATAAAAGAAATAGTTGAAATCACCCATGCTGCAGTGCAATGAAGATGCACAGTTACAAAGCTTTTGTAACAAAGGCAGCTTTTCTTCCTAGATCTTCATGTTTACTGAAAAGTCATTATGAAGCACACAAGAAACACTCTTTTTGCAGAGGCTGAAAGGTGAACTATAGGTGAGGTCTCCACTTCTCTGTTTAGACTAATCTATAATGTGAATTTCCAAGGTTCACTTAGAATATCTATTCAAGGTAAATATATAGAACTAGCTTGGAGAACCAACACCATTTTTTTACCTTCGAACTTACCAGACTTTAAAGTTAAGTCCTTCTTACTTGTATATCTTCTCTTTCCTCTGCAAGACACTCTTTCTGATTTTATACTTTCACAGACACAGCTGCACTTCCAGAACTGCTCTGTTACAATTGATTTTCATTTTTTTGTTCATTGTGAGAGAAGCTTTGTGCTTTCCTGATATGTCAAAATCTTCTTCATAGGCTTGAAGAATTACCAAGTACTCCTTATCTATTCTGAGAGTAATGGTTTACTCAGTATCTCAGCTGAGCATGTTTAAGCCACAGCTAGGCAATTCTTTTGAATCTATTAGATAAATGGCTAGCCCAAATTTTGTAGATGTTTGAAGAATGTTCTCACAGTTTTGCATTCACAGTCATGTTTGAAGTTTGAATATAAAGTATTTTCCTCATCTCTGGTCACTTTTTATCAAGCTCTACAAGTAACAACAGGGAAGAATAATAATGAAAATTCTGTTTTGTGAAGATTTGATACAAAGCTTTTCTTGAACAATGTATGGTCTTGTGAAATTAAGATAAATTTTAAAACAAACAAACTAACCACAAACGACAAAAAAACAATTGCCTGGCATTTCTAGCTGTGTCAGACAGGTATGAGGTACATTTACTTAGATATATAGAGGTTTTGATCAACAAAGCAACAGTGGCCAGGGGCAAGGATACATGGGCAAGCCAGAGTAAATTCACATCTTTCTGAAGTTATAAAGCAGCTGCAATGTTACCTCTTGGCTATGACTATGTGACTCAGAGGGTCAAAGGACTATGATTTGTACACTTTAAGTTATTTTATTTCAAGTGATTTTCAGCTATCAAACTGCAGCTTTGCTACAGTATATTTTTGTGATTCAGATGTCCATGCCTTTGGAAGCTGAGCAGAAAGACAGATAGAAGCTAATAATGACAAAGAACACCACAGTTTAATATCTGTAATAATACAGATATAATACAGATACACTATATATAATGATATGATACAGATTTTCTGGATTAATCTGAGAGATGTACATCCAGTGAAATAACTCAGAGCAAGCATTTACACAG
Organism: Cyanoderma ruficeps; assembly: GCA_008694505.1. Classification (NCBI taxonomy): domain Eukaryota; kingdom Metazoa; phylum Chordata; class Aves; order Passeriformes; family Timaliidae; genus Cyanoderma; species Cyanoderma ruficeps. Next base: position 50,327,828 of record VZDJ01007755.1, on the reverse strand, counting down.
TGGGTGTTTATGCTGGGTTTGGCTGGGATAGAGCTCATTTTCTCCACAGAAGATGGTATGAAGCTGCGTTTTGGATTTGTCCTAAAAACAGTGTTGGTAATCTAGAGGTGTTTTTGTTCTTGCTGAGCAGGGCTTACACAGGGCCAAGGCCTTTTCCACTCTTCACCCCACCAGTGAGGAGGCTGAGAGTGCAAAAGGGTTGAAAGGGGACACAGCTGGGCCAGCTGACCCTGGTGATCAATGGGATATTCTACACCATATGTCATCATGCTCAAAATATAAATCTGGGGAAAGAAGAGGGAAGGAGGGGAAATTTGGAGTTATGGTGTTTCTCCTCCTAAGTCACTGCTATCAGTGATGAATCCCTGCCTTCCTGGAGATGACTGAACACCTGCCTGTCCAGGGGAACTGTTGAATGAATTCACTGTTTTGCTTTGTTTGCTTATGTGGCTTTTGCTTTGCCTATTAAACAGTCTTTATCTCAACCTACAAGTTTTCTCACTTTTATATCACTGGTTCTGTCCCCCATCCCACTGATGGCACAGAGAAAGCAGCCACATGGTGCTGGGTTGCTGGTTGGGGTTGAGCCATAACACTGTTGACACAAACACAGCCCATAGCAGAGGTCACTGAAAGTCACTGGCTCTACTGTTACCGTGTGACTGGGTGCTTCTATCCTTAAGAAATAATATTTAATGGAAGCTGTAAATCACCAGTTTTATCACAGCTGAATCTAGTTTGCATTGTACACCATTGCTCACCATCTTTTCCCAGGTCTTATTTTCTGTGTTATTACCCCCACCTGAGCATTTAACTGAAGTGGTAGTTAGTATTACATTAGAGGGATTTTCTCTTTTCTTATCATATCCCTCAGCATTAAGAATCATGTTTTCACTGCAATTAACACCTCTTATTAGGTTTTCTAGGTGATTAACATAACAGTTTTACATAGTCTTCTCAATATGGGTTATTTTGATGTATTAAATTCTTTTTGAACTGAAAAAAGAAATCACAATTTTAGGACATTAATTGTGTAGCATTTACTGATTTTTTTAGATCATTATGAATTCATTTATTGTCAGAAAAGTAATTTTGGTAGAGCTTTTTAAAATCTACCTATCACATATTTAAGAATAACACTGTACAGAAAAGTTAAACATGAAAACCTGACTTTAATTCTATTAAAACCAAGGAAACAGATTCTTACAGCTTACAGAAAGTGTATTCAAATGTATGAGCTCACAGGTTTAGTTGAATTTGAACCCATTGTATTAATTTTTGGTTAAGAAATATTGTACTCTATAGTTGAGCTGGGTCTTAACAGTAAAGATCAATCTGAACAGAAATTATTTCTTGTGGTATACTGACAGCTCTACATCCAGCTACCCTGGACTTCTAACTTACTATACAGAGGTGTGACATTTAAACAATTCTTAAGAGCTTACTACATTTCACTGGGGCACTCTGAACTGTCAAGAAAAACCTACAAAGATATCTAGATTTTCAGACTAGACCTGCCAAAATCCCCTCGGCTGGTAGAATTTGCAGTAGCACAATGCGTCACTATGAAGCCCAATCAAATGATTCTTAAGCAACCATTATTGGGAAGTAGGGAGTCTGTTCATTAGTGGCACTGAGTGAGATGCTAACTGAGAGGATTTTACTGTTAGTTTTCAGAGCTGCAAGAGGAACATGCAGAAGGAAAGTGAACCTTCAGAATCTTGATTCCTCATCATTACATCTACATCCTCAGAAATGCAAAGAAAACAGAGGACCAGTTTTGATGACTTGCCAAAGGCTGCCTTTTACAGCAATTCATGCCTCAGATAGTTTAATCATACCATGTGCTTTTCTTCATATATCAGTTTGACAGAAGTCTAGTCACTAGGCTTTTATACCTCTATTTAGCCTTGATTTATCAGAAGTTTCTGCTGTGAAAAATCTCGAACTTTTCAAAGATGCAGAACTATGAACACACTCATAGGTCTGCTCTCTTCTAGTGGTGGGAGGTACGTGTCCATCTTCTACAGCCCTACGCAAAAATGGACTTGATACCACTTGTGAAGGGTTGTCAGGGTATGTGAGAAGCAACTATATTCTGCTTTCATCTCTTCAAAAGTTATCTTTTCTGATGCAGTTATATAACCTCCTCTCTGACTTCAAAGCCCCATTGCAGGTTTTGACCCTGAAGCTTCAAAAATATAGTACAGACAACTAGAGTTTAAGATAAGAACTCCTCACCAAAGACAGCAAGAGTAAAATTCATTTTTAGAATGTCAATAATGGTTCATAAAGACTTTATTTTGAAGTTGTTGCTATGGCTTCTTTTCTATGACCTCTGCCCAGAAACCTGAGAATACAAAGGGCAGGATGATGGACCTTTCCATGTTTAACGAATGATAGGGTCAATTCTCAGTCATGCTCTTCTTCTCCAGCCTTGGAAGAGAGCTTCAGTTGAGGCAGAAGACTATCTAGCTCTAAGGTGTTTGGCAAGAAGACATCAACACAGGCTTTTTCTCTTTTCCAAGAAGCTCTAGAAATTCCTAGCGCTTTTGGATGTTACAGTGACAACATGCACCAAACTGCAGCATTTGTTTACTTGTTTGAGAGACTGACACACACCTCAAGAGCTCAGATAGGAGGTAAGAAACAAAAATTACCATACCCTCTCTCAGTACATTTAAGATACTTGATGAATAGTCTTCTGGGATGAGCCTTTCTCCCTTGCTTGCCACAACATGCAATGTGAATACACTTAGAAAAGACTGCAACATTTTAATGTAGAAAATTTTAGTTAACTGATTTGTTAAGTTCTCGATTGAAACATTTTAACTTTTTAAGGTCAGATAAACCTGCACTTTTAGATGATAAATTTTAAGCTTCTGCATGACATTTTGACAATCATGATCATTTCTTGAGGTTACATCTTCCAGTCAATATATAAGATTTGCAGAATTTACACTATTGTCACATGACATGTAGCACACATTTCATTAATATTTCAGATTCTCAGAGACCAGCAAGGGATACTATTAATTCCAAGTGCCACAGGATGTGAAAAAGAAGCTCTAATAGATTTAATGTCTGTTAATCTGCATTTTAGATACCATTTATGATTGCTGCTACATTTTGCCTCTGGTCATAGTTTTAGTTTGCATCTGTTTTGCGCTGAAGCTTTCTATGCTTTTATGCCAAGCAGTACTATGTTTAAATAAATCTATAGTTTATTATTTATTTAAGAAATCTTGGCAAGAGGCGTTGGGGTTTTTCTAAGTTTGGCAACTGTCTTGGGTTATGTAACCAAAAAATGTTTATTCTATTCCATCTGTTGAAACTGGCTGGGGAGCTGTTTTCTTTATCCCTTGTAACTCCAGGGGGGAGGGGGCGGCTGCCTTCTGGTAATGGGCCAGCTGTTAAAGCCATGTGGAACAACGTTCTTATCCCTTCCATGACCCATCACCCTCCAGCGGGATTTCTTCTGTTGATGGGCCATTAAGGCTCACCAAGGACATGACACATTACATTATCCCATTGTGAGATGCTCCACCCAGTGGGGGGGGAGCCAAAACCATTCCTATCTAGATAAAAACTGAGATGTAGGAACACCAGACATCTGGTTTCCCGCTGGATTCTCGAAGGAGGACCAGACCCATCTTGCCATTACTGGACCCTTTTTCTACTGGACCATCTCTACTCCAACAGAACCACATCTGCTACTCCGGGAGGGTTTACTTTGGACTGCATCCACTGCTCCAACCAACAGGTGTCAGGTTGTATTTCTGACTCTGTTAGGGTTTCTAGGATTTCGGTTTGTTTTGTTTGCTTGGGTTTGTTTGGTTTGGGTTTTTTTGTTTTTTGTTTTTTGGGTTTTTTTTTGTAGTACAACATTTGTATTCTTAATATTTCTAGTAAATAACTGTTATTCCTATTCCCAAATCTTTGCCTGAAAGCCTCTAATTGCAAAATCATAATAATTTGGAAAGGGGGTGAGGGGTGGTTTACATTCTCCATTCCAAGAGGAACTCCAGCTTTCCCTGTCCTCCCAAACCAAGGCAGCAGTGTATCGCAAACACTTCTTATGTTCCTGATAAAGACCCTTTGAAATGTGAGAACTTGGTGAGAACTGAACACTTTCTTCCCTTTTCTTTTAATGGCACTTTTCAGTACATACCCAGAGGTAGCTGTAAAATTAGATTACGAGGGGATGCAAGTATGTTTAGAGTAATTTGTTTTGCCTGAAATTGGACATGCTCAGTGCATTTTAATAACACAATTTCCTTTTCAGTGCAGATTGTGTGCAGTGATGAAATACATACATTACCTCTGATGATCCTAAAATTGTTAAGCAATTGTCATGGTATTGACAAATCACCACATCAAACAACTGCTAGGGGCCTATATTTTCCTGCAGAAATAATAAATAAGTTTCAAACTCATCTACTCAACAAGCCTCAGGTTCTCATTCCTGAGTAGTTTCTTTCAGTAAGAAGTCAGCTCATCCACTGCTGAAGTATATTGACCTACAGTTATTACTTCTCCATTAGAAAAACAAATCAAAGGCATGACCTGTCTCAGCCTGTTCACACTGTAGTACTATAATGTAGAGTCTTACTTCTGAATGAATGAATTGTACCAAGTAGATTAGAACATCCTGCTTCAGGCTTCTGACATCTGACCCAATAAAGACAATGCAGCTCTTTCTGTCAAAGATGATGGGTGAAAAATTATGTTCCATTATGCGTAAATACCACAATCAATTTATTATTTTCTAGAAACAAGCTCATGAACCCATGCTATCATCTTCTCACAAAAAAAAAAAAGACAAAAAAGATACAAGTTCATACTCAGCTGCTAATTTTGTTTCTCATGACCATATGTATATATGCTCATGTATATATGTATGTAAATATGGTTTCTCATGGGTATATTTATATTCTGCTATAAATCAAGTGACAGCACAGTTGAGAATGAAAGGATGACCTGGGCATTTCAAGGGAATATGTTGGCTACAAAATGGTGTTGCTTCTGCCGAGAGGTTTGAAGTGACACTTGACTGAATTAGCTTCAGGGAGGAGTTCTAGTCCCTTCAAAGCAACAAATGATGCTAAGTCCACAACTGAACAGCTGAAAGCAAAGCATTACAAAGCACAGTAATTTTACAGGGAATGCATATCTTGCAAAACAGATGCCCTGTAACTTAATGATTTTGTTTATTGAAGTTAGATATCTAATCTTCTGCATTTAAAATCTGCTGAAGAACCCATACTCCAGCCCATCAAAATCATATCCATGTTTGCTTCTCAGAGATCTCCATATTAGGGCAGATTAATGCAGTAAAAAGAAAGGGATTATGCAGTCTATTCACTGCATGTATCAACTTATTTAGGAAGGTTATAATGTTATCCGGGCCATGAAGGGACACACTGTGTTACTGTGTTGTTGACAGAAACAGCAGATGCATGAGGTATGATTTTACTCAATGAATTCTTACAATTTTCTTTGGAAAGTCCATAGCATTTCTGGACTTATTTGGATTCGGGGTTCTACTCAAGAGAGTAACACAGTCACTCCTCCTTAATGTACCCTGTGACCAACATTTTTCTATCCTTTAAAAGAGCATGTAGGCATAAAATAAGATACAGAAACTTAAAGATTCAGATGTTTCTGCTGTAAGCACACATGTTGAACCACAAAGTTAATATTTAAACAAAACCATGCATTTTTATGCCCTTTGTAATCAGGTAAATGCCCTGATGGTATTGAGAAAGTCTGCCCTGAAGTTTCTAGTTATGAAGCACAATTCAAAAACAGAACAATTAAAGTTCTGACAACCTTGATTATTTCTTTAGTTATGCACCACTTTTTTATCAAGGGTCAAAAATGTGAAATAAGTTTCAATCACAGGTGTCCATCCTAGCTAAGAGGAATTTTGAGGTCTGCTTGTAAATAATTATTTTTGTAATAAATAATGATATGTGGAAAGAACTGGATGATAAGTGGCAAAAAAAAAAATTCCACTCGACAGCATTTCACATATATTTTAACTACCTTCAGATTTAAACCCCAGTTGAACATTTGCAAAGTTAAGATAATGAAAAAAGAAACTTTGCAGACATTTTTATTTTACAAGAGAAACAGAAGCAAGAACGTGTTTTAGAATTATAACCAAAATACACTGAAATACAGCCAAAGCACATTTTTTTCCCTTGCCCTTTCTGCATAATAACAACTGCAGTATCCCAGAGATATGTTTTCTGTTGCAAGAAGACCCCTATTCAGATGGATTCTAAAATAACCTTTTTCAAAGTGGGGTGTTTGTCTCTAACATAAGACCTGTCCCCCTCCATAGGCAGTAGTCTGCCCTTGGTGTCTGCTTTTTAGTTTTGTCAGGGCTTGCAGCTTGGTTTTGTTCACTCTGTGAAGAATCTTCTGCAAGCGGTGATTTATTTCCCCCCTCATTCAGATGTCACTATTTAAAATGCGTTCTGATGAACTTTAAATGAGAGGATAACAAAATAACCAGAGGAGGCCCTAGGCATTTATAATATTAACAGCTGGAGCACTAACAAATATTCTTCCAATTAAAACAGCTCTAGCTCATTAAGTGTGAGGGAAAATTCATTTCAGATCTTCAAATACAACAGGCTGCTGAACAGTCAATTAACTTTTGAGTCATGTCTTGCCCTCCAAAGTGGATGTCAATACAACTCTATTACTTGAACATTATATCTAAGAAAGAACAATCCATTTCATACGTCGTAATTGTTTTAATGAGGCCACATATAGGCCACTGCTTATGTCACATGTATTTCCTTCCTAAGCTCAGCTCACCTACTACCTGCACTGTTGACTTTGATATTTAAGTTCTGTGCAATAACCAAAAAAATTATTATGCTGTAATAGTGAGAGTGATAGTTACAGATAGTAAAAGTTACATTTCCTTTCACTTTCATATATGCAATTTTACCATTTTACCTCTTTTATCCATCACTTACTTCTTTCAGCCCTGCATCTTGCAGTTGGTAGACCTCTTAATATGCACAGAGTGCACATCTTCAAAAAATGGACTTAGGGATAAGAAATCCAGGTTGGGATGCAGCTTGAAGTGCAGGTTGAGATGCAGCTTGAATGGCTTTACTCTGCTGAACTATATGCTTTACTGTAAGGAGTAGAATTGGAAATGGCTGAAAAAATTCTCAGAAAAAAAATCCCAGAAGTAGGAGTAAGGAAATGATAATTTGCAAAGAAGCTTTTAAACAGAAATGTACCATGGGTAGAATTTCAGCTCAGATAAACTACTGTTAAGTAGAGAGTAGCTCTTTGTTGACAGAGGATAAAATTAGATGAAGAAATGTGATACTGTATCTGTGACTGTAAGCTAGAGATCTGCACAGCCAAACACAGAGTTTGTAGAGGCATTTTTCTGAACTCTGTAATTTCTTCTTACTTATGAAAGAATCACTGAGCATCCTGAGTTGGAAGGGACCCAAAGGATAATCAATTCCAACTCCTAAAATGAAGAAGGAATATTAACTTAAGAGGGAAACTTCATAGATTTGAGAGAGGAAGATATTTGCAATAATGAAAGGGTGTGCAGAGAAATGTTGAGATTCCAGATATATATACCAGGTTATCTTCAAGAGCAACAGCTACTGCTTAATTGTCAAAGCAAGATAATGTTTATCACTTGTGTTTTATTAATATGCAACAACAGATAGATACCTTTTGAAGAAGAACCTTTTAAGCAGAAAGTAATGAAGAAAACCCTGTTCACCAAAGATAACTGCAGGCAGCTACCATAGCCCTCCTGACAGGCTGGATACTTGGAGATCTGAGCCTGAACAGGGATTTTTTTTAACAACTTTTCCCCAGGCATAGTAAGACTTAAACAACTTCAAAAGATTTTGGTTTAACCCTCCTTTATTTCACTTTTTTGTTTCATGAAACAAGAATCCCCAGGTCAGAAATCATTAACCTCAACTGAGGTTGCAAGGAAAGAGATCAGGACCATCCTGAGGGTTTAACGCTCTAGCATGGCACTTGGGAACTTCCTCTAGCTGGGGAAATAGCCTTCAGCTCCAGGATGTGTGACTGCTTTTCCTTTGGAGCTATGCCCAGAGTCAGTTTCTGTCCGCATGGCAGAAAATTCTGATTTAGACAACATTGCTCCTACTTGCTGCTCTGCTCCAAAACTCAGAAAGCATATCACATTTTGAGACAGCATGTACAACCATTTGGAGAAAAAAAAAAAATCCATAAAGCTGTTTTGTCCAGGACAAGACTATGCTAATTTATACCTTGGAGAAATCAAAATTCACTGTTGAACTGAATGCAAATTAAGTAGAAAATTCACATGCAGATTTTATAAAAAGAATGAAAATAGCTCATTTTTAGTTTTTCTCTGCAGTACACTCTTCTCTCTCTATTTCTACAGCCCAAAAGCACATCTTAAAAATGTTATTCCCATCCACATATTTCTGGAAAGAAAATCCACTTCTATTTTTATTCTTACATTTAATTGCTATAACTTATTGCTCCTCTTGCTGGATGTTATATCTCTTAAAACAAGCAACACAGATCTGAATTTCTCTTTCTCTTGTGAAAGTCTAATCCTAGTCTATCAAGTTTGTAGATTCCAGTAGCATTTTCATACGCATTCTGTTTCAGAATGTAAGGGTAGTTCTAAATTGCTTTTACTTGAAACTGTGTAACAATTGGTAAGCATTGATGGCAATTTTCTCTTCATCCTGAAGAACAATTTATCTCGGAGAAGAGAGTAAGTTGGTGCAGTAAATGTAGAATTGAGAAATGCCAGCTTCATTCAACATGTCTCCACAGGAGACATTCAGTACAGATGGATTTCAAAATAACAATGACAATTAAATAAATGTTAAAGAACAATTCACTTTTTGTGTGCAATCTCGAGCTACTCTACACTCTTAGCATTCTTATTTGAATGTAATTTGCTGCAGTTATTCTAGCATAATTTTATTCCCATAAGCATTCAGATGAGAACCTCTTGAGCAGTGAACGAAGATAACAAGACCTGTTTAATCTGGAATGCTAAAATTGTGTCTGAAGACATTACTTCCTGCGGGGACAATTGCCTCAATAAGTGGGTACCAGGAGAAATGTTTCCTAGCAAAATGTTTTTTACATCATGACAGTTCTTTCCCAATTCTTGAGCCATTTAAATTGAACACAGTCTGAAGACGTACTTACACTTATTTTAAAAAATGAGAAAATTGCCAAATTCCCTGGTGAGTTTCCTTGTCTGTTTTGGTGGGTTTAAAACTCTCAGGGTTTCACCACTTTAAACAGATGGACCAGGATGGATTAATACAAGACAAAATTTCTTGGGACAATGAGGCATCTCCTGGGATCTTTCAAAGAATTTTGGTATACTTAGTAAGAGAAAATGCTTTCTAAAAACATCCTGAAATTTCACTCAGAATAATCTCCCTTGAATGTATTTCATTGACATTTACAACTAGAGGAAAACGAGCTATGAGAGGAAACGGGATGAAAACAGAAACAGAGGAAACAGAAAATATATTTTTCTCCAGGTAGACATCCTGATTTTCAAGAAATTAAAGAATTCTAGGTCCACTAAAAAAGTCTGTAAGACCCAGTAAGTAAAGACTTCAGAGTGTAATATATTTTTGCTAATCTGTAGAGGTTTCTTTCTGATTTGAAATAGATACCTTCACTCTTATTATTTCCCTGGCATTTCAATTCATATCTTAGGAGCACCTCCTGGACAGCTGTCAGCAGAGGGAAGTAAGACATGGAAATTACATGTGATGTCCTCTTGAACTTCTAGTCCACAAGCAACCCCTATTCCCTTCCCTCATGGCTGCTTTCAATCCGTTCTCCACCCAGCCTCTATCTGTCCTTCTCATTGCCTCAACCCACCTGTAGGACCTTGCACATGGTCCTGTTGAACCAACCCTTTTTAGTAGTAGGCTAGTTCCCCAAGAAAATTTGGGTTAGAGGACCTCCCTCAATTCTTTTGGAGGTCAGTGAAACAACTTGTTTCCGTGTTTGGGATGTTTTTGTTCCTGAAAGCTCCTGTAGTGAGAGCCTGGAGTCAGACTGAGCTTCCAGCCTGTGTTACCCTGCTGTAACCAGTACACTAAAGTGCTTCTTCCTGAGAAGATAGACATTAAGTACCATTTAACCTCATCAGGAATCAGAAGATTTCATATGCAAAGTCTCTGCATGATTGAAGTTCTCTTACTTCAGAAATGCTGGTCAATCCCCTAACTAACAGTGAGCTGTAGAAGTGCAGAGTATATGCCCATTGTTCAAGCACATGAAAAGCAGGCAGAGGAATTTATGACCAACAATGATGAAGTAGTACAGGAAATAAAACCTCACTTAATTAATATGAGAAAGATCTCAGTGACAAGGACACAATGCACACATTTTGCAAACAATAGCTCATTTTTCCTTTCTATCAGGAATTTAGTGGTACATGACATCAAGTGTCTTAGCTATCAAATACATGAAAAACTTTTGTGAAACAATCTCATGTTAGTTCCACTCATGGAATAGAACAATAAAAATACTTTGGCTTGGGAGGAGCCTTTAAAAATCTTCTACTTCAACATCCTTGAAAAGACCAGGATGCCTTCGACTTGTTGAGGTTGCTCAGAGCCACATCTGGTCTGTCCTTCAACATTTCCCGGTAGGGGCCACCTAAGCAGTACTTACAGAGCATCAGGGTTTTTCTGCCCCTCACTCCACTCAGCCAGGGAGGAGGCTAACTTTCAAGCAGCTCCCGAGACCCACACCACAGCTTTTTCACCCTCTTCTGCTTTTCCCTTCTCACCGTGTCACACATCCTCTGCATCAGCTGCCACATGCTACAGCCACTGAACACCACTTTTGCCTCTCATAACTCCCAATTCACCCCCTGAACTCCCTGAACCCTCACTTATATGATTTACCCAGTTGAAGCAGAGCTTGGGGCACCTCCTTTGAAAGGTCTGTCACCATTCTTAATATGCTGTCTCCTCTTTATCAGAGAAATGTTAAAGTAAGTACACATTTAATGAAGTGTAAAAAAGCTAAAAAGATAGCTAAAACTACTTACACTAAACTGGGGAAACAGAAAAAAATAAAAAGAGAAATCACACCCCCTGGGTGAAGCAGGTATTGCCCTTGCAGCAGGTGCTTTAATGACTGCAATTGCTTAGTACCCAGACATTGCTAAATGGCACACTGAGCACTTGGCAAGTAAAAGTAAATAAAGCATTAAGCTAGCCATTGAAAAGCCTTTCATTTTCTCAAGTCAGCAAAGAGATGTATGATTGTATAACACTAAATAAAGTAATTTTATTTACAGATCTAGAAGCTTCCAGATGATCAGAATAAGGAAAGCCTGACATTAGCTAGCATAACAATTTAATATTCCAGGAGAATTAAAAAAAAAAGTTGTATAAATTTTGTGATCTCTTCCCATCCCAAGTTTTGTGTCTCAGTGTGCAATTAAAAACTAGCAGAAATTTAATTTGCTGTATGTACATATTACTGATTACTTAATTTTGTGGGAGGTAATGTCCAGCCCTTTTAAATTTCTTGAAGACCCAGGTTTCATTTTTCAAGACAAATTGGTGAGCCAACCTTTAGCAGCTGTTTTATTTTCCACTGAAGAAACCTTCTAAAATATCAAAATTACTCAATTTGCAAAAGGATCATGCTGGCTTTGACCTTCATTTAAACCACAGAAAATAACTTTTCTGCAGTAAAGGGCTGATTCAGATGGTTTTGCCTTTGCTGCTGCTAAGATGTTGCTAGGATGCCCAAGATACCTGCTCTCCTGAGACTCCTCAAACCCAGACAATTTATTCTCAATCTCCAGCAATGTACAACTCATCAATTTCAGATTGCCCGGAAAACACTGTGTAAAAGCCCGTAGTTTTTCTAGCATCTCACTCTCCAATTGTTAGGGAAAATCTCCAAACCTAGTAAAAGTATATTCACAGATAAGTGTCATCAAAGCATGTCTTTCTCACAGGTTCAGTATGGCATGGAAGTGTCTTATTTGAGTAAACTGTGTTTCAGAGGACAGCTGTGTCCATTTCGCGTGTTGTTGCTGATCTTGGTCTTATCTGTGTTTTCCTGCTGCAGATGTTCTGGAGCTGTCTTTGGTTCCAAAAACCTCTTGTTTGCTGATCCATGAATTTCCCTTTCACCTCTGCTAATCCACCCAGAATTTACTGAAAGCAGACCAGCAGAGCCAGCCAGCACTCATCTGGGGAAAGAGAAGATGGTGAACAATAGTCACACTCAGTCCCACTATATGTGGTGATAAATGTCTCATTTCTTTAGAAGTTTACACATTTTTGAAAACTTCTCTAGCTCTGCTCCAAACCAAATTGTTTCTCTGTCTTCCATCTATGGTTGAACAGGGTTTAAAGTGTTAATTCACATTGTTTTGCATGATGGTTTATTACACAGGGCAGGTAAGTAGATCTGGCACTTTTTCTTCCAGGACTGGAGAATCATCACCAACATCCTTTGTTGTCCTGAAATCTTCCTCATTTTATGATGTAATTAAAGCTTCCAGGCTATAGCTGAGATTATTTTTCTGCCCCATCAAATACCAGTGTTACTTGTGTGTGTGACTATATAGAATTCTTGCTCCTGGGAAAAAATAGAAAATTGTTTTGTCCAGAAATTTCTTCTCAGGCTTATGCTTTGCAACTGGAAAATCAGTTTTCCCAATGTGTCAAATACAAACAACACATTGTTTTCCTTTTGTGTTTCATGTTACATTCTTATCATCTAAAGAAAAGAAATATGTTTTCCCTCTCTATAGTGACATTTTTGAAAAATATATATATATATATGATTTGACCTTTACCAGCAGACTGATCACATCTAAAGTTATTCCAGCCTCAGGAAATACGTAATTCTGAAAATCAAAATTGTTCTATCAAAGCACAGCCACAGCATTAGTCCTACTGGCCATGGGGACAACTCAAAGAGAATAAACAAATTTGAGGTAATGTCAAAGGTGCTTAGTACTCCTCTTTCATAAACAACCTACTAGATCCTGCGTTTTCACTGTTAAATCACAAGCATACAAAAAATCACAGACACAAAAATTTTCCAATAACAAACATGACAAATAATGGAATTGCATTTCCCTCTTGCTTTCCTCCTTTACTCAGTGGAACACTTAACTGTGATTGTGAAGGTTCACTGAAGTATAGGTTGATAAAGATTGATGTATGTCTAAAATTAGTCATAATAAAAGATGCACTGCCATGCACTGTATCATTACAGACTGTGAGTACAGTTCCGGGTGCACCCTGATGTACATCAGGGATTGCATTGTATGGATTCCAGCTATGGAGTTTAGCTACAGGTTCTTCTAGGATGAGGGACCAACAAGCAGTTGATAACTCTTTATAATGCTTTCTATGGGCAAATCTCTAAAGACATCGATGACATACTTATCATACCTGCCCTGTGTTTAAAAGTTAAATCACATATTTACTTGTTAATTGATTCATAAAATGCCATACAATACAGTGACACTTTCTTTGTATCCCTGGGCATAAAAAGTGATGCCACTTGCCCATGACTGGATGGGAAGGAGAATCTGGAAAAAAAGTTAAAAATCCTTTGTTGAGATAAAAACAGTTTAATAGTTATAATAACAGAAAATATAACAATGATAGTAATATTAAAGATCATGATGACAACAATAATACTAAAGGGGAGGAAGAGAGAGAGCTAAAACCCAACAGAAACAAATTATTCACAATCCAGTTGCTCAGTACCTGCTTGCTGATACTCAGCCTGTCCCTGAGCATTAATCAGACTCTTTTCTGTGTAACTCCTCCAGTTTATATCCTAGGCATGACATTCTGTGTTATGGAATAGTCCTTTAGCTATTTCAGGTTAGCTGACCCAGGCATAATCTTGTTCTTAGCTACTGTTAGGAATTTTCTTTTAATATATTTTTCTTCTGAAGTATGCAAGTTGGAACATTTTGATCTTATTTCAGTTAATATACTTAATTTTTCAAATGAAATTACTTATATCTATACATTCCTTTAATCATAAAAACAATTAGACTTCACATTGAAGTAAATACATTAAAAACATAAACAATGTTGACCAACCCAGTATAAAAAATTTTTACAGATTAATAAAATTATAGATAAAAATGCTGAAATTTCATTGTTGCCAGTGAATCAAAGAAGAGGTGAATTTTTTAGTTCCTTAAACAATAATTACCAATTATTAATTATAAAATTAGGCATCCAAAATTAAACATCAAACTACAAAAGGGAGAAATGGAAATTTGAAGAACTATCTTTGGCAGGTTGGGGAAAGATGTAAGACACAAAAGAAAGGGATTATAGATCACATTTATATTTGGAATTTTCTCCTAAGGATATCTTTAAGTAAGCAGACTCGCTTTGGTTTCCAGTCACTTTTCAAACATTTATTGACTTGTGCCAGGTATTTACCAGGATTTCTTCAGAAAAAGGAAATGATGAATCACAGGCAACAGCAAAAATAAACATAGCAGTGGGAATTCATCCCAAACAGCATTCAGTGCTTTAAAAGTGTTTCCTCTCCGTGAGGCCAGTCCCAGGTATTTTGTTCACTGAATGGTCCTTCTTTTCAGGTGTTAGACCAAATTATAAGGGCATTTTGGCAACAGGCTTAAGCAGCATAGCTGTATAAATAGTTTCTTAGTAAGACTTCTTGTTTGATGATTTAGTTTCACTTGCTCTGCATTGGGCACAAGCTTATGATTTAAAGAACAATATGCAACACTGGCATTAGAGGTGGCTCAAGCAGAATGTTTATTACTGTAACATTCAGGGCTTAGAGGCGTTTTGTGCCTTGTGTGTTTTTAGAGCTTACTATTGATCTGCTGTCTAGAGAGAGAAAATATCAAAAGAATTAAAGGCTCAGAAGGAAAAAAGGAGAGAACCAAGGCAAGGAAGTAGATTTAAAAAATCCAAGAATGAGTAGGTGGGAGGGAACAGAGTTTTGTTACTAGGATTGCTAGCCTCCCTGAAATCTGAAAAACAGGGAAAAAAGGGAACTACTTCTATACTTCTGCACTGTCTAATAATACATGGAGTGATTTATTAGAAACGAAGCAGAATCCATGATCTCATCAAAGGCAGAATTTTTAATTTGCAGATTTCATTCTGTCAAATTTCCTATAAAAACCAGAGTACCATACGTATTTTAGAAATGTATTTCTATTATTACAACTAGTAAACAAGGAAACTAAAAGCCTTATCAGTGAAGTATTTCTGTCTGACATGATATTGTTACCTTCTTTGACACTTTTGGACTATCTAGGAAATGGAAGCCACTAGTGCATCAGCTTTTGACTTGCACTTCTAAAGAACTTTTATGAGCTAGCTTTGAGCAGTGGCATATTTACTTGAAATAAAATCGCACTTAGAGGTATGAAAACAAAATGCATTTATTTTCTGACTTCAGTTACAGACATTTCCAAAATGCCACTTAAAAAAAAAAAAAAATCAGGATTTATTGAGGAGGATCAGTCAGGTCTCAGTTTAATGACTGGCCTAGAGCCAAGGTAGGGAGTAACTCAGAGAAGCTAGTGGTCTTACTGGAACAAGGGGGCATCTGAGTCTGGGCAATTGGAATTACACAAATGATATGAGAAATTCAGTGTTAGTGGGAATTGTGCAGATGGTGACTCGTACTTAAAGCGAGAAAATAAATAAAGTTGAAGTAAACAGAAGAAAATCCCAAGGCAGGCTTTGATACATTAAAGTCAAGTATTTGAGTTAGCTTGGTCATTAGTACTCAGATCTGAGCAAAATCAAGCAGCGGGGAAGGACCACCTGGTGCAGGGCACAATGTTCCAGAAAGTGTTTGTACACCTTGGAGTCTTATTAAATTTGTGTTGTCCAAAACATATTTAGAGGCAATTACAAGAATGTCTGGAAGAGATGCTGGGTAGCAAGCAGAGTACAAAGGACATAAACACTAGAAAATAATGTAGTACAGTGATATTCAGTATAATATTCAGCTCCATATTAGTAACCCTGCTGGGAGATATTTCTTGACTGTACATTGTGACACTCTACATTGAATAAATCTAAGATTTAGTATTGCCTAGGGCAGGCAAGGAATGGACATATTTTAGACTTGTTTTGGGAAACCTAGCCCAAAGTTTGCAATAATGACCCTAATTCTGTGAAAGATGAACACAAATCAGTACTTACTTGTTTTGCCAAGGACCTTGAGTAAAACTGTATGCTAACAATTCTGCTAAAGGCATGAAATCTGTAAGAATGCAGCCCAGAGGACAGTGCAGTCCCCCTGTGGTAGAAGATATGCAAAACCATCAGGACATTCATGGCAGCTGCTGAGAATATATAACTAGCATTTAGCAAGGGAAGGCTGGAATGATTTGTCTCTCCAGTGAGATGGCTCCTTCCTTGAGAGGGTAAGTATCCCTGTTTGAGATTATTTACGCTCAAAGGAACTCGCGATAAAACTGTAAAAATAATACCCAACCTCTACACAAAACCAGACAAAAATTCAGACCAGATCCACTTCTTGAATTCTTGGGACTATGGTGAGTAAAGCTTTCCTTTGCAGATGAGAGTTCCCTTATATGAGACGGGGGAGGTGGGAGTCCCTTTAAATCTACGGGGGCATGAGCACCAGCGAAGGGATCCAGCATTTTCCAGAGCTGTGCTTGTGATAGAGAAGCAGGGCAGACAGTGGTCCACAGCCTCAAAGACAAGTAAGGAATTAAAATACCTTTTGGGAGCTAGTGCAATTCTCCCTTGGGGTCATTGTAGACCTAAGCCAAACTGCCTCTCTCCCAGGACTCTTCTATGGCTGAACCTGGTGGCAGTGAGGGAATTCGTGCTGAAGCAGGAGCTGGGACTGTGTTTGTTGGGTCCCTGACTTGCTGTATACACTGGGGCATGGGAGCTGCACCTCTGCTGTGGTGACAGAGGATTTCCTCTTGCAAGAGACACTGAAAGCTGAAGGCAGAAAATTGATGTCTTTCATCCTTTCTCCTGAGAGTTGCTGGGACTTAGAAAGGGTTTGTGGCACTGATGGAGACAAGAGGGGTCATCAAACAGGACAGGAGGGGACCTTCCAGTGCTGTTCCTTGGATGCATAAGGAGAAAGGACCCATATTCCGGGTCTCCTAGAAATAGTTATAGAACTGTTTAGGTTGGAAAATACCTCTAAGATCATTGAGTCAAATCATTAACCCAGTACTGCCAAATTCACCACCAAACCACAGCCCTAAGTGCTACATTCGCATCTTGTGGATGCCACCAGGGAAGGGTCTCTTCCCCCATGACTGATCTGGCTGAAGAATTATCTTCTTCTTCTTCCTCAGTAGCAGCAGGAAAAAAGTATTTATGGAGCTGACTCTTCAGCCCCCCACAGTCCAGCTCTGGCCAAATCTAGGGTGACTGACTCATAGCATCATTACCAGCAGACAGGAAGGAACAGAGCTACCACAGACACCGAGACAGAAGCCCCAAGGAGGGGAAGAAATGGTAACAGAGAACACAGTATGTTCTCCACCATCTGACTCATCTCCTGATCATTCTTCTTGGAAAAGCTCATTTTGTTCCACAGTGACAAGTTGGGAATCCACAGTGTGGCTTGGGTGCAGAGCTGCTGATGCACAGGGAATACAGAGGCTGCTCAGCGTATCTGGTTTAAGGCCCTATTTCATTCTGCACATAAATGTGTGATAGTTTCACTGTTTATATCAAAATGCTCAGGTTGATGGTCCATTTTGGAAGCTGAGCCACAATTACAACAGAACTATCTCTACCACTGGGGAATATCTGCAAATGCCCTCCAAAGTGGGCATCCTTACTCCTCTGTGCTGCCAAAGGGAGCAGCAGAGCAGGTAGAGGTATCTAGACACAAGAGACAATATGGAGCTGCTGACTTACAGGGTGCTGCTATGCTAATATCCCCAAGTGGATTTAATTCTAATGGGCCTTCATGCCCCATCCTTGCAGTGCTGATTAGAGGAGTTATGAATTGCAATTTCAGTGTCTTGTTCTGCATAATACAGACTGAAATAAGCTGAGAGGAAAATGAGGCAGACACAGGGAGTGGAGGATTTGTGCATCTGGTTAATAAATAAGCCATATAGGGCAGAAATGAGAAATAAGAGATACCTGTTTCTGGCTTGGCTTGGTTACTTTTCACCAAAGTAAAAAACAAGCTTGCAAATGTCCTTAATGTAGAAATTAATGTCTTTGTTATTATGTGAGACTGGCATTTTCTGGCTTATACACAGCCTGTGTTATTCAGAGATTTCAGATGATAACGTTTTGACATTCATAAACAAAAACTATGCTTGAAAGGAAGATTTTTTAAAATAAATTAGGATAACAATTAGACAATTCAGGATGTTACTTTGATTCTGCAGAATCGCGGTGAACACGTGTGTATGAGCCAGCATAGGCAGGGCACAGAAACACCCACAAGACCACAGATAAAATGCAAAGAAGTAAATTTAATTCTCCAAATTAAATGCCTCACCAAACAAGGCACACCAGAGCAGCGCTCAGGCAGAGACTCAGCCACTGTTTGGTCCATACTAAAGGTTCCGCCATTTGGATCCCTCAGCCCTAGCTGCCAGGCAGCATTTTGCCCTTCCTTGCCCAGGCTTTCCCCAAGAAAAACAGGCCCTCACGTGCTGCCCAGAAGGGCCTCAGCCATGCCCCACGTTTTTTTTTTGTTGTTTTCTACAACCTTATCCAAAGCCTAGCATGAAGGATCTTTAACTTTAAAAAATCTCCAGTCTTTAGCAGCACATAATCTGACTGCACTTCATTGCTGTATGCAATGTATGGCTGTTTATGAAGTATTAAGAAAATTGGCTCCAAGCCTAAGCACATCCTTGTGACAGACAAGTCACAAAAACACAAATAAAATGGGTCTATGGTCATGGAATCTTTTCTACTGGAACAGAAATATATTAAAGGAATGATATATTTACAATCTATAATATATGCATTTATATCAACTGCAGAAGTAGTAAAAAACTGTAAAAGCACACACAGTCTCTGTAAAGCAAAGAATAAAGTTAACAAATGAAGTCCATTATTTCAGAAGCAAAATTTATTCCTAATGAAATATTCTAGGTTGCATTTTCTCTTTCCTGTTTCATTTTCATTCCAAATAAATCCTGTGGGTTTTTTCCTCTCAAAGTGTCAGTTTTCTCTATAACTGTATTGATTTCTAAATTAAATAGTTCTAAAACTGTTATTTCCTAAATAGTAATACTGAAATGAGTGAAAACCTGGTACAGAACGTTTTGCTACTTACTTCAGTGAGGCAAAATCTTTGTTTCTGAAGAAGCATTGATTCCTTACAGGAATTAAAAATATAAAAGCCTGCGCCTGCACACATACTTTTTATCCTCAAAATTATGTTAAAGTGAAAATACCAAGCCCAATGTCTTTACATTAGGGATATTATCTAAGCCACCAATAAAATACTCTAAGGTAAAATAAGACAATATTAGCGAAAAAGAAAATAAACATAAATGATATTCTGTGGATTGGGCAGAAGAATGAAGAAATGAGAGGGTCATCTCAAGCACAAAAGATAGGAAAGATCACTATGTAAACCTACAGTTTGAAGGGCATTTTAAGGACCAATTTTTAAAAGATGTAATAAAACTCAGGAGCAAATCTGTTATCAAATTAAAAAACTCATATACAATAGGAAACCGTTTTAAGAAATTATATATTTTATTTTTTTTTACAGACACAAAGAAATGGGACAAACTCCCTCAATTTACAGACAAAAAGTCGTTTCTCTTCCACCAATTTTAAGAAACAAGACAGCAAAAATAATAATCACAGCACTAATCTGAACAAAGCAAACAGGTCAGTTCAGATGCAGCTGAACTGGAGAAAGCAATGCAACTCAAACCCTAGCTGGGTCAGCTTGGGTTCTAGTGCCACCTGCTGAAAAAACAGCTGCCTTTCCTTTACAATCAGAGCTAATGAACAATTTAAATTAACCCTCTGTATTAGACAGCAAGAGGTGAAGAAAGGTCATGAAGAAGAGGAAGCGCTTGCGTAATCTAAGTGCACATCCATCGAACCGTACACTGAACGTAGTAAATTGAGAACCTTCTCTTGAATTATGTCAACCTGCTCTGAAGGGCAGTAGTCATCCAAACTTGATCTGTAAAAACAAAAAAAGAAGCATGAAAATACAGATATCACCACCATAACCACGTTGTGTATTCCTGCAGCACTCTGTGGCTAGGCTGAAGCTTCTTTCAAACTGGCAAGTTTTGCCTCCCAGTATCCCTTCAAAGCATAATGCTGGGCTTCTCATCACCCCATTTTAAGTTTAATGGAAAGTCTGCAGCAGATCAGGAACGTGAGCTAATCTTTCCAATTCTACTCTCTTCCTGAACCTGGCACAGAACACACAGGCAGTCAAAGTTCAAGCAAATGATCTAATTAAAGGACACATGGAAAATTTAGATTGAAAAATTAAAATGTTCCTGGTAAAGTAGGTAGGAAAACTTGAAAAACAGATCTTCACAATACCTGGCATATAGCATTTTTTACAGTATCTATTAATGAACTTCAAACAGATATTAGTAAAAACGGAATTCCTGAATTCTTTATCTGTTAAGATCTACAGAGATGATTCTGATTTCTCCAATAACCCTGCAATTGGCACAGGAAATAGAGCTTTCTTTTATTGCAGACATTAGCCATACTAGTTCTTGCTGCCAAAATCAGTTTTATATCAGCTTCTCTTATTGTTGCCAGCCCTTTAAGGGCACAATTAGTATTTCTGACTGATCAAATTGTAATGATTTGTCAAGAGGCACACTGTGGTCTTCAAATTAGATTTTTTCAGGCCAGTTCTTTGGTTCTCCCAGGTCCTTGGCCTCGAAGTCTATTATTGTTATTCTAAATAACCCCTGTACAGTCCTGGAAGCCTAACTTTAGTTACTGAAGTTTTACTACAGCTTTGAAGAATATAAATGCTTTTAAGCCTACTAGATGAAAACTAGTTCCAGAAAAAGTTTCACTGAAAAAAGGAAATCCTGTCTGTACTACAATAAACCCTAGAGCACCAGAGTAAGCAAGGTGGGATTTCAGCCCCAGCCAGCTTTGCTCTAATTAGCACAAGTAACACAAGTAGAGATGTATGAACTCCAGTGACAGCTATCAACCCCAACATGCACAAGGCCTCATCACAGTCTTTATATAACCTGTGCTGAAGCACTGTAAGGCTTCCACTTTAACAGAGCTTAAGACAGAACTAGGGCTATACTGACAGGATCATTTAGCTTCATGAGCACAGTCTGGACATTTTAAAGTGAAAGTATCTGCACAGTCTCACCGAGCAACTGTCACCAGTGTGGGCTTGGGCAGATGTGTCAGTAGAACTTTAATGGATTGTATGAGGCCTTCGATCTCGTCTTCAGTGCTAACATGGTGAGGAAGCTCCACATAATCACAGGTCAGACCAGCTTGATGGACCTGTGGGTATATTAAAGAGGGAAGAAATTTCTGTTGATGAATTAGTGATACAGCTTATGCACGTAGAAAGTCTTCAGGATACCATCCCTAGCCCAATGTGCACCTCTTCAGAAAGCGGGGGGTTTTCCCCCAGCTTGTTCTTTAAACAAGTAGAACTCTGCAGGTTGTATGGACTACTTCGTTATCTCCAGTACACTGCACCTCCTCTTATGAATTCAGAGTATGCTGCAGCCCTTGAAGACGATATAGTTCTGACATGTTATAAACAGGTACCTTATTTTAAGTTCTACACAGGAGATCTCAACAGACTGGTGAAATTTAGCCTCCATTCACAGGATGATGCCCAAGACATCACAGTCCTGGAAGATCGCATTAAAGTTGCTTAAATATAGACAGAAAAGCAGACTAGAATTTTAGCACTTTGAAAGGAAAAGTTGGTCTAAGTAATAAGACATAAAACCCCGAAGTCCTGAATCAAGGAGCAAGTCTGAAAGGAAGTATGATTGTCCCCCCCTGCTGAAGCTAAGGTTTTGACATCTGTCTGCTTTCTGGTCTTTTACTTTGTCACCTACCATTTCATAGTCTGGGCTTTCCATCCTGGATTTCAAACTGTGAACTAGTTGAACAAGTGGCTTCATTCTGGAGTTAAAACAAAACCAAAGTTTGTTACAAACAGTTGGAAACTGTTATATACCTTAAATGGTTAGGAAAAAAAAAAGTGATGAAAAAAGAGGGAAGTAGAAATTATGGCCTAGGATTTGAAAAGGAAATTTGCTCTTCTGTGTCATCTTGCACCTTGAAAAACAGAATTATCAGTATTATTGTACTGATTCACCAGGTCATTCTTATAAAGTCCCTATATTCATACCTGCCTCTGGCAAGTCCTCCTTGTGCTTCTTTTAGGGTAGATCTGCAGAGAAACTGTTGTAGCTCAAGTCCTATGAACTTAATAGGAAATACTTCTTGTCACTGTTACAGATGTCACACAGTAACTGCTGCATTTGATATGGAAAATGAGTGATTTTCCTATCAAAGAAAAGCTCTGACTTTCCCTGTCTCTTTTCATCTGGAAACTTCTCACATGAAAAAATCTAGATTAAAAGCAGAGTGATGCAGTTCAGATGTTTAGTGGAGACTGTTGCTCGGATACACTTCCATTAACTTCCTTTTTTCCAAGGAAAGCAGAACCTTTGGGAGCACCAAAGAACTGCTTCTCCATGTCCTCCTTGGTTTGCTGCCTTTTTTGAGAGCTGTGCTACACACTGATGACCAAGGTTTTAGTCACCAAATACGCCTCCATCCACAGGCAACAAAACTTGCATGAAGATGTACAAGACTGAGCTTCCAAAGCTTACAGTAGTGCTGAAGACAGTAGACTGCCTTTCCTTTTGCTTTGTCTCTTTCTCCTCTAGAACTAAAGGAAAAGGTATATACTTGCATAGATCCTATCCTTTTCTGTTATGAAAATGCTGGACTAATCGGTTCTCAAACTTCAATTTGCAATTCAGGCCTCTTAGGAATCTCCTACCCAGGATACGAAGCCCATTTCTGCAGGGTTTCTTCGTCATCACTGTCACACAAATCCGCAAATGCTGCTTCCAGATCTTCCAGCTGATGAACACGGTTTTCAACACAATCCAACAAGTCTTCCTTTAAATAAGCACATACAAAAGTATGTTAGGGAAAAAAAGAGGCAAGAACATCGTGACTTATGATATAAAGCCTGTAGTGACTGATCTACTGGAAGTGGGGAATCAGAAACAACTGATTCATCCCTACAGCACATCTTTTCAAGAGGATCACAACAAATGCCTGCAGAAAGTGTTATACCTTCAGAATAAATCACCTCAATTTGTTCTGTTTTTTCCACTACAAATTTAAAAAGCCACTTTTTTAATACATACCTGTTTTTATTCCTTACTGACTAAGAAATATAAGAATCAATCTGCCATATGTTCAACATATCTTTATTTCTTTAGTCACATATATAAATTAGGTTTCATTTATTTGTGGTAAATGTGTTGAATCTCTCTGTGTTAGTGTTCAGCTGAGATTACGAAAGCTTGAATTTCCATGTTTTAGCACACAGCACATAAAATGAAAAGTACATTACAGTGGCATACTACCATCCTTTCCACATCTGAACAAAAAGGTAAAATACCAATTACACATTCATCATAGCTCTGACTATCAAGAACATGCAACAAGAGAAGGAAGGGGAGAGCCTGGAGGTAGGAAAAAAAAAAAAAGAAAAAAGAACCAGCCACCAAAAATACCCAAAAAAGAAACACCCCACCAAACCTAAGCCCTGTTAAACAATAAAAAAAACCCCAAGTTTGGTGGTGACTTACTATGTTTTCATTCCTTCCATGCCAATTACCATTTGTTTACAGAAACAAATTGCCACACTCATGCTAATATTTATGCAATTCACATGTTTAATCAGAACATTTAATAGAAAAAAGTTCCTAAGATGCTGCTGATTAGCTTTCAGCTGCATAGGTTAACGTGAGACCACTTCATTAAGCACCTTTGATAGGCTCCTTCCTGTTGTCGTAACTCATTTTCACTGGGTAAATAAAAAGAATCATTCCTTCATACATTCCACAAGGAAGCATCATACCTCTGTTGCATTTTTATGTGGCTTCTTGAAATTGTACAACTCTTGCAAAAGCTCATATTCTGTCTTTGAAAAAGAAAAAAGAGGAAGAAAATGACTCTTCAAATGAGAAACCCAATCCTCAAAGCCTTCCTTCTTAAAAAAAAGATCATTCCCCTACTTTAGTACTGCAGACAATAATGAGCATAACAGCCTCTCATCAAGACAAGCTACCACTCTTTGGATAATCAATACTATTGTGCCTTTTAAAAGGCAGTCTCCTGATACCATCAAGGTTTTCTAAGCACAGGTTATAGAGGGTAAAAAATGATGAAGTCTCTCATCCCCCTGATGAATCTTGCTGTGGGTATTTGGAAGGTAACCTCTGCAAACCCAAGCATAGCTTTTATGTCCCAAGCAACAAGCCAAAGTTGAGTATACCCCTGAGTTTGAATGTACGCTCAATATTGATACCAAGTATAAGAAACTCCCCCTATTTGGTGGTTATAATTTTTTTACCACATACACTCCCTTAGAAATATTTCTTTGAAGTGGAAATATCTCTGTAAAATATTACCATGAATCATGTCATCAGCTACTCTGCTAATTTAGCTTAGATGAAAGTTTCTCCATAGACATAAATACTAAGGCTAGGACTCTTTTGTGAGTGGTACGAGGCTACTCCATTTCCACACTTACCTGTGTGTACATTTCTTTAAATGGATTTTTAACTGAAAAAAAATCTAAGTCTATGTCCAAAACATATGCATCTCCTTTCTGCAGTACTTGGCAGACATCTTTAACAATGTCCCTCATTGGGCGTTCACTGGTTTTGAGACAGCTGGAGGCTGAGCCCTCTGCCAAGGCTTCTGCCCCATTCAGGGCACCTGCATTTTGTGTTTCCTCTTTCTTCACACTTGGGATGATGTGATCAAAGTCAGCAGGAGCTACTGAAGAGGCAGAAGTGGCACTTGCCGTGTCATCTGTATTTAGCTTCAGTCTTTTAGCTGCTGCTGCTTCACCATTTCCTTCAGGGCTGTTTGATGGCTCAGTAGGATTGATGAGAATGACGTGCAGATTTAAAGGCTTCTGGTTTTCTAGCTGATCAGCAGGAACATAAAGACCATCACTTAAAAAGTAATGATCTGTGCCTGTAACCCTACAATTGACAATAACTCACAGTTAATACACATCTTGACGAAGAGCTTAGGAAAAAGCATTTTTGACTTTAGGTATCCAGAGAAGAATGAATAGATGTTTGATGGGTAATGAAAACAATAAAACTGTGTAGACAAAATGTTTTCTTTTAATCCTCAGGTTTAAATTATATTAAAGTTTTTTTCTATTTCTTTATTGTGAAATATATTAAAATTCACTCTATATTTTTTATGATATCTCTACAAGGTTTTAATGGATAAGAAAAAGATAATGCATTATGTGCTACTAAGATTAATTTGAAATTGAATTGCATTTTAAAGACAACGTCCAGAATTGACAAGATATTATCAATACTATGGCACATAAGATTGCAAGCCTATGGATATTTTGTCTTGGTTTTATAATTTTCCAGGAAAGTTATGATAGTTGGGTTTGAGAAATGCCCTGAAATGCATAAATATTGACTCAGTGAAAATACAATATTATGAATTCATAACTAGAATTTGTTTACCCCCCATAGATTCCCTAAGCGATAAAGATGGCAACTAGAGGATAAATAGCTAACTATCAATTAAATCCACTTTAAAAAAAAACCACAAAACAACTAACCAACCAAAAGCAACACTAAAACTTCAGCTGACAGTGAAAATTTAAAGAGCATTTTCAACTGAATTGCAGTACATTAAGCCTTAAGCCTCATAAACTCAAATTACAAATAAGATTAAGAAGAGTGAACTTCTGTTTGCTTGTGGTAAGGCCTCATTTGAATACAGGGTATCACCATCAATCAACCACAAAGACAAATAATTTCCCAAGCAGGAGAAATTTGCAGCTTAATTCCCCAGTGTCTTGTGGATGGATTTTCCCTCAGTTTGCCAAGGTGAGAGGCTGGATTACAGCTCCATCTTGTTGACAAGGCATTCACAGCACATCTTCCCAGAAATTCTGCAGGGTTCACCATGAGCTCACAGTACCTTAGTGCCCACTAATCAAGAAGCTGCATCTATTGCCTATCCACCTCTTGTCATTTCAGGACATTTGTATTTATGAGGACTCTTTCCCTTTCTTCCTTCATGGTTTTGGTAAACCTAGAACCTGAAGAAAATGTACCCAACAGTCTTCAAAAGCAAGTAAAGCACCAGTTTTTTAAAAAATCATTTAGGTTCCCTTTAGGCTTCAGATTCAGAATTGTAGAGCTTTAAGTGTTTTATTTAAGGTGGTAAAACAAAGCATTTCTCTGCTGCTTTCTGTTAAACTTGCTTCAAAAGATTTATTCTGCTATGCTCACAAGAGACATGGTTTGCAAATATCTATTAAAGCTGCACAAAATCACAACCCTGTGAATATAGTGAATTTAAAATTATTATAGACTGCATCCCAGCAGAATGATGAGGGGGACTGATTTGAACTTGAATTACAGAATAATTAAGATTCAAAGAGACAACTGGAAGTCTATAGTCAATCATCTGATCAAAGCAGAACTGACTTCAAAGTTAGATGAGGCTGCTCAGGTCAATTGTCCATCAAATGATGAAGACTGGATCCACTATCCGAGTATCTGTTTCGGTACTTAACTAGACTAACTTCAAAAAAACCTCCAAACAAACAAAAAACCCCACCCCACACCAGAAAAGCAGTCATGGCTGATACCAAATAACCATTTTACTAGTTAGACCAAAGACTAAATTGATACAAGTGTAACTGCATTAGGTTCTAAGGAAATTATAAATACAAATTAAATTTTCATCTTTATCCAAGAAACCAAAAAAAAAAATCCAATTAAAAGCTACAGAGATGGCTTTTATATTATTAGTGTATGTCAGCAGACAATTTACCTGATCGTTGTTGTTGATACATCTTTCCCAATTAGAAAATTGTGTTTCCCTTCGGAGATCTGCTGAGCCCAGCGTGGGTGAAGCCACACTACTTGAGAAATATGGCCAGCATAAACAGCAGGCATAATCCAGTTTTCAATACTTAATTCACTGTAATCAGTAGAGAAAGACAGGAGATAGCGATGTTACTTTCCTTATAAATAAAAATGGTCAAGAACACCACAAACATCTCCCACATCTTGAAGGCCCCCATGCAAATCACGTAAAATTAGTACTCCATGTAAGGGTAACATCAAAGAGAGAAAAAGAGGGAAATCTTTATTCATAACACAAACCAACAAGGTCTGTAGTAGGTATAAAAAAGTTCAGACATAGAGTGGAATCGGCTCCACTCTTAGTGTGGCACTTTGATTATAAACTCCTTAGTGCTGGACCTGGCAGTGTTAGGTTAATTGTTGGACTTGATCATCTTAGAGGCTTTTTCAATCTTAATGACTGTGATTCTATGCCGTTTTCCTCTTGATACATCAGACAGAGGAAAGTGCAAGGAACATCAACGTTGCTTTAAATAACTTCTAACTGACCTCATGAGAGTGTTTTATTGTAAACTGCTCCAAGCATATTTTAAATGTCATCCCAGTAATTAAAGTGTGTCAATCCACATCCACAGGATTAGCACCTTTCCTAATTATCAAGACCTTATTTTTTTCAGGTGTATGATGCTAACTGTATCCTGGGCTGCAGCAAAAGAAGAGTGAATGAGCAGGTCACAGGAGGGGATTCTGCCCCTCTATTCTGCTCCTGTGAGACCACACATCTGGAGTGCTAGATCCAGCCCTGGGCCCTCCACACAGCAATTACATGGACCTGTTCAAGCAGGTCCAGAGAAGGCCACAAAGATGATCAGAGGGCTGGAATACCTTTCCTATGAGGACAGGTTCAGACAGTTGGAGTGTCTCAGCCTGGAGGCTGCACAGACACCTTATAGTACCTTCCAATACCTCAAAAGGGACTACAAGAAAGCTGGAGAGGGACTTTTGACAAGGGCATGCATAGGACAAGGGTTTAAACTGAAAGAGTGTGTATTTAGATTAGATTTTAGGAAGAAATCCTTCACTGTCAGTGTGATGAGGCAATGGAATAGGTTGTCCAAGCAGTTGCAGGTGACCCATGCCCAGAAGTGTTCAAGGCCAGGCTGGATGCAGACCTGAGCAACCTGGTCTAGTGGAAGGTGCCCCAGCCCACGGAAGGGGAGCTGGAACTAGATGATCTTTAGAGTTCCTTCCAACCCAAAGCATTCAATGATTTTATGATAAAAGTCCACAAAACCTTTTAGTCATCCAACAAAGAAAACAAAATATTGACTATGGCTAAGGTGATTCAAGTACACCAAATGCTTGTATTGAATCAGCTTGTAATTGCTTCAAATCACCATAATACTGAAGCAAACAATATTTATTTTAAAACAGGAAGAGCAAGACAATAGCAGAGATCACTGTGGCTTATTACCTACCTACCTTAGATGGTGGGGGAAAATATTGGTCTTCATGATTGCAATAGGAATATTTTGTTCTACTTCACCTATTCAGCATGCCAACAAAGGTTGTGCTATTTCAATCTCAATCTCAGTTTTTCAGTGTGAAGAGAGAAAGACTGCTTATAACTACAGCTTTTCAGACAAAACATCCCTGCAGAGTGCTTTCCTGTTACCCAGAGGAACTACTTGGGATAATACCATCATACACTACTGAGCAAACACACAAAGCAAACTCATACAGGTTAAATTGCTTGATACGCAAATGTAACTTTCGTCATTAAAAAATAAAGTTTCAGCAAAAGTGAAAAGACAAAAGATACAACTTGAATCTGACTTATACCTCTTTTGTTCATCCTTCCTATGCAGTCATATCAATACTCACTGTGAATCAAAGGCAGCAAGGAGTGGACTTAAAGTCTACTCTGATACAGTACCCAGGACTTACCTAAAAAGAGCTTCTTTGTCAAATACAGTGTCTGCAGGCATATTGACAGGAATAAGAAGGTCTGGATGGGAATCAAGATGAACAAAACTGATGTTACTGGCAGGAAGATGCTTTGAACCAATGGCACGATAGATGAAAGGCAGCACCTAAAGCAACATGAATAAAAACATTTTAATGATAACCAGTGGGCTGAAAAATGCAATGGCTTTAGCAGAAAAAAACACCAGTACCACTTCTATTCCTTTAGAATTTGGATTAGAGGGAGGAGGAGACAGAAAACACAAAAGGGAAAAAACTCCAGTGGCAAGACAGCTCATGGACAGTAATCATTATAAGCCCAAGTGTTCCAGATGAGAGACTGCTGAAGAGTCACAGCTTTACACCCTTTTTCCTTCTTTATAGGAAGCCTTGTTTGCAGTAGCTCTTCTCACTAGCCATTCAACTCAACTCCAAGATTTTCTACTTTTTTCCATTTACAACTAAGCCCCAGAAATGCCTTTCCTCTTCTGCAGATCACTGCCTGTGCATTTCTTTCCCCACGCTGTAAAGCTTCCTCACCATGCCCTGGTGCTATGGAGGCAAAACCAGTTTGCTTCTCATGTTTTATATGTTAACTGTTACAGACTGAAAACTGACTCCACCATGATTTAAACCTTAGCTGACCACTAAACCTATTCCTCTTGAAGAACTAATTCTTAATCCCTCCATGACTATTTGCAATAGAGACTACCTTTCCCAACTTCTCAACTACCTTTGCCCAACTTTATTTTATTCCTTGCTGAAGTTCTTCACTCAGAAGTGTGAAAAACATGAGATGAGGCAACTCACCAAATTACAGCATATTAAACTACTGAACTGCAAAAATATAGGGTGGAAAAATGAGAAAACTGATGGTTCATTCCTCTTACTCGGAGCTGCAGTACACAGAGTCTGTTCCAGTTAGAGGGCATCAACTGCCTTGGCTGCCAGAGCAAATCAACGGGGATTGTGAATCACAGCCCTGTTGTAAAGGGAATGTGAAGACTGCAAGAAGCAACAAAAATTATGTGTGACCTCTTCGTTACAACAGCAACTGAGCTACTTTTTTGGGCATAAAACTGACAGGACAACAAACCCTGCACACTGCACAGGCATAACCATAAAACTTGTGTGTGTTATTGCAACAGTAGATAAAACAAGATTAAAAACAACATGGGTTTCCTGATTCATGGCTTTTACTTCTTTGTAAAAAAGAAGCAATCTGGCCTACTAAACAACCTACAATATTTTAAATTAAAATTGAAGCTTCACCTTAGGTAAGTGTAACAACCGGTTCCAAGAGACACGAAAGACTAAGTTCTCTAACCTTGCAAGTTCTCCTGATTGGATTAAGGACAAAATTTCCTTCATGACAGCTGTTAGTATTAACCAGTGCATGATGCAGCTACTGACGACTTACTCTGGAGGAACATCACTGTCATCAAGGCTGACGTAAAATTTTCCGTGAAGTTCTTACACTTTGGGACAAAAAGCCATTTATGTTTTATGTAAGATAGACCAATTCATCCACAGTCCTATACTGAAAACATTTAAAATTAAATATGAAGTATTAATAGAACTTTAAGCTCATTGAAAACAGAAATGTGGAGACTAAAACAAAGAAGGATCATTAAGAGGCATTATCTCAGAACTTCCACCACAGTCCTTGGCTACCACAAAAAATCAGCTATCACAGCATCAGATATTCAGTGAGTTTTAGTAAAAATGAACTGCATTAAACTACTTACAAATTCGAAACATAAAGTTTATTAAATTCTTTAATAAACTTTACTACACAAATATTTTCTCTTTGCAAAGAATCTAGTAAAGAATCTGTTATTTTAGGATGAAAGCCTCAGTTTATGCTATTAAAAAAAAACAACAAAAACATGAGAAACCAGAAGCAGCATTTCAAAAGCATTTCCTTCTTCACTCCCTTTTTCAATGACTCCATGAAAAAAAGCAAAGCTCTAGATTTTTAACATTTCTTGTGAAGTGAGAGTCAATCCACTTGTTGGGATGGGATTATATTTACTTACCCTTTTTTTGACATGTCATACACTGGATAGGGTTGAATTTGCAAGCACCCCACTAATAGCTAACAAAATATAATGGCAGTGTAATGTAGGTATTATTTCTTTGAAACCACAGCAATTAATGAGACAAAGAAGGAAAAGAAATAGCAATAATTACTTAGAAAGATGCCAAAATGCAATCATGGCAATAAGTAGCTCAGTCGCTGAATCGAGAAGGAAAATAGGTCAACTGGGCACTGAAGTGCACTGATGTTTCAGCAGCGGGAGGGAAGGTAGGTTTAGGGTCTGTGTGCGGCTGCGGAGGGCAGGGCCGTTCCCCAGGAAGAGCCCGGAGAACCCGCACACATGACGGGAAAGCGCATCCCGCGGGGAGGCCGCCGGTGACCGCACCGGGCGCCTCTCTTCGCTCCCATCTGCCGCACTGAGCACCCGCGCCGCGGAGAAACACACGGACAAACACACACAAACAGGAACAAACGAAACCGCTCCCTATGCCCCACCCGAGGGAGTCCCCATGCCCGGCAGCCCAGCGCGGGACACTCACGTCCTGGTGGTCCTCCACCACCCACACGGGCAGGGCCGGGTAGTGCCGCCGGGCGGTCCCGGGGGACCGGGACGCGCCGCCGGGCCCCGGCTCCGCTCCGCTCATGCCGTCGCTCCCTTCGGGCGGGCGGCGCTTCCGCCCGCAGCGCCTCCCACCGCTTTCCTGTTCCGGAGCCGGGGCGCTGCGGGCAGCGCTGGCCTCGGCGGCGGCGAGGGCTCCAGGTGGGCTCGGCGTGCCCGGCTGCCCGCGGAGGGGCGGCGGAGGCGCCTTTGGGCCGCTCCGCGGGGCTGCTCGTGGTGCTCCGCAGGGGTCGGGGCCGGGGCGCGGCGGGGGCGCAGGTCCCGGGGTCGGGAGCGCGGCGGCTCCGCGGGGATGGCGGGGCCGTGCGGCCAGCAGAGCCCGGAGCGGGGAGCGGGAAGCGGGAATCGGGGCCCGGCCGGGCGCGGTTCAGCGCCTCGCTGGCTCCGGGTCCCCCCGGGCCGTCGGGAGGCGGCGGTGGGGTGAGGCCGGGTGGCACTGGATGGGTCAGGTCGGAAGGGATCACAGCGAGTCATCTGGTCCAGTCTCCTTGCTCCAGCAGGATCATTCCAGAGCACATGGCATAGTATTACATCCAGACAGTTCTTGAATATCTGCAGTGAGGGAGACTCCGCAACCCCTGTGGAATCCGTTCAGTGCGTGGTCACCCGCACAGTAAAGTTCTTCCTCATGTTCAGGTGGAACTTACTGTGCATCAATTTCTGCCCATTTTTACCCGTGTCCTGTTGCCCTGCATCCCCGAGAAAAACCTGCATCCATCCTCTTTGGTACTCTGTGTTAGACAGACATTGATGATGTCCCCTCTCAGTGCTCTCTTGATGTGTCAGTGCCCTGTTGCTCTCAACAGTGTGTCTGCAGGTAGAGGCGAGTTTTTGTCAGTATTTTAGGGGATCAGTGCTGCTTTAGAATGCAATGACTCCCATCAGTGCAATAAAATTCCTCTTTTAGGTGACAGGGAAAGGGGAGTTTGCCCTTTCTTGTGTTTTTGAACTTATTTAACTTTAAATGACGGTTGAATGTGACTTGCATTTGCAGCAGAGGCACCTTTAAAATGATTGGGGCATGTAAAATTGTTTTGTGTATTTTTGAGACTTTTTTTCCAGTTTTGATTCTGTGCTTTCTGAAGGCCTGAAATTAGAGCAAGAGCAGTTGTGAGCAAGAGCAAGTGGCATCAGGGAGATCTGAGAGCTGATAAACAAGACCCTTTGTTTGAATGCTGTGACATGTTAGAAAGAAGCGCACTTAAAGACAAGACGCTGTGGTACAGCCTGTTTAAATAAAGTATGTGTCTGAATGTTAGCGAAGTCTAAAACAGTCTTCTGTTACAAGCCTGAGTTGTGTTAAGATCACAGCAGGAGAACTAAAGCAAAATTAATTCAGCATCTGATGGATTATAGTTTATAATGTCAAAAGGGTGCACTATTTCCAGACAAGATGGATATTGACTTTTTTTTTTTTTTTGAGAACCTTCACAAAGTTGGAGGGTACTGAGCAGGTACAGGCTGACTAACAAGTGGCTGTATACCATCATGACTGCTGTCTCCTCAAAGTGTGGAAATTCTCACTCACATTAGCCCTTGGCTGTTCTGGAGAGGGAATGAACACCACCAATTCATGTGGCTTCCAGTAAGCCCTGCATGTGTAAGGAGGATCCTTTTGATTCCTCCTCTTTGATATCAGTCCTTTTCCCCTGTGTTTCTTTTCCTTTCTCCCTCCAGTTCACCAGAAGCTGTCTACTTTCTCTCAGCAAGAGCTACATCTTTTCACCGGAATGCAGATGAGGGTAGTGCCCTGAGCAATCCAGGTTGGCCATGTTGCACTATAGCAGGTGGGAGAATACTCTGTGCATGTACTTCAGCATCAGCAAAGCCTCAGTAAAAGGGAGGCTTGATTTCCTTTTTCTGGTGATCTTTCCAATTGTGTGTGTGTCTCCCTTTCTCACTTCCTCTTATGGAAAACAAGATTTGACTTCTGGCAGTGCTTAGATCATTTTTTTCCCCCTTTCCATCCATTCTAGCCATAAATTTTCTTAAGTGTTTTTTCCCCTTTTTCAATTTTTGAAACTTAACATTGTAATTAAAGAATCAATTTTAACTTTAATGAAGCACAGTGCTTTCATTTATAAATGTTAATGCCTTAAATACGTGCCTAGTTTTGAGCAACACTTAAGCCTACTTGAAGCAGTGATAATTTCTCAAGGGTAACAGGGCTGGGAAGGCAGTTGAGGGTTCTTGGGAACCATTTATTTAAATGAAAGTTAAGGAAGAGCACAGTCTACATGAAATTTTTTCATAACCTGTAAGATGTGTAACCTGTTTTTCCACAAAAATACACCTACCTTGCTTAAAATACTTTGAAGGGTCTATTGAATTCAATCCTTAAATACATGGGGACTCAATCGTGAATGTAAATTGCTCGTATCTCATTTAAAATCGACATGATTTGTTGGGCCAGGTGGCATGCAGTGAGGTATTAGTCAAGTCAGTCTGCCCAAAGTTTAGAATTGTGTTTTAGAAAGAACTCCTTGTTATACAACTTTGGATGACGACTGCAGTTATTAATAATGAGTGATTTCTTTGGTGTGGGGTATCTAAAAGTTTTATATCAAAGTGTCTAAGTACTAGTGGAGGTGCTTGTATCCTTGACCTGTAATCATAACAGTAATGTGTTGAAATGACATTGCTGTAACGCATAAAGCATGGTCCAGCTTGGGTTTTGTCTGAAAGACAGTAAGTGCTTTCATGGATTAGAGGCTTAAAGGGGTATAAATGACCTGCACTCAAGGTCTGAGGAGCGCAAAGCTCCCAGTGAAAGTGGGTATCATTTACTGCTTCTGTTAAAGGAAGCTGCAGTTTCAGCACTTTAGGAGTAGTTCCTGCAGATGCATTGAGGACGTCTTACAAAAATTGTGTGACACTGGATTTTTATTTTCCTCAATAAAGGTGAGCCATGTCTTTCCATTCTGGGCGAGGAGGATGTCCCCGTGGCCAGGGCGGACCGGGAGCAAGAACTTCAACACAGACCTACCGCCCTCAGAACCTCCGGCAGCTTTCCCCGCAGCAGCCCTCTGTGCAGTACCAGTATGAGCAGCAAACTGCCCCTCCAACCACCTACTCCAGCCCTCCAGCCACCGGATACATGCCTCCCAGGCCAGACTTTGTGCCCTATCCTCCTCCAGTGCCCCCTTCCACACAAAATCCCATCAGCCAGTGTCCCATGAGGCCACCATTTCCAAACCACCAGATGAGGCAGAGCTTCCCGGTGCCTCCATGTTTCCCTCCCACTCCTCCACCAGTGCCAAACCCTAGCAACACTCCTGTGGCAGGAACACCTGCTGGACAAAGCACCTTTCCTTACATGATGCCTCCCCCCACGGTACCACACCCACCCCCTCCGCCGATCATGCCGCAGCAGGTCAGCTACCAGCCCGTGTACTCGGCGGGCTACTCGCAGCAGTCCTTCCCGCCCCCCAGCTTCAACAGCTACCAGCACAGCTCCGGCTCCTTCCCGAGCAGCGCTGCCGGCAGCAGCGCCAGCAGCAGCCACTTCCGACACACGGGGCAGTACCAGGGAGAGAAGTCCCAGAGCGACCGGCGCTCCCCAGACAGGAGCAAGCACTATGATGAGCACCGGCACCGCGAGCACGGTCACGTCCACGGCGACAGGCATCGCTCCGCCAACCACGGGGATCGGCGGGATCGTGGCCGCAGCCCGGATAGGAGGAGGCAGGAAAGCAGTCGGCACCGGACAGATTATGACAGAGGAAGGATATCACCTCATCACAGAAGTTATGAGCGAAACAGGTAACTATTACCTGCCTGCAGGGGGACAGATGTCATCATTGTTCATAGTTTGTGTTTGTTTCAATGTTCTTCCCTTGCCCTTGTTTGTCCCTCTAGCTCGGGAAGTAGCAAGCAGTCAGGTCTCATGGAAAAAGTTACTGTTCAGACACCTTTCAGGTACACTGCTTTGCTTCACGGTTGTGAGCTGGCAGACCTGTTGCTCTTGTCCATGGAGATAGTTTTCAAACAAGAGCTTCTTTGCGTGCCGTTGGGTGGATTGTTCAACACTGCTCAACATATTTACCTTAGAAATTTATGCACGTGGCAGGAAAATGGAGTTGGCACTCCAAGACTGTATGAAGTTGAATCTTACAAACAATTATGCCCCAGCACTTTGAATTTCAATATTTAGGTACCAGAGTTAGGGTGCCAGGTGTTGCTTTCTTTCAGAAAACCTTGTGTTTGTAGAGAACTCTGGCTTGGTGAGATTTATAGTCTGATAGAGGCCCATAGCTAAATCTTGCAGTAAGGTGTTTGAGCATGTTATGTTCAGGATGAAGACCTCAGCAAGCCAGCCTGTGATCTCGAGAGAGGACTGAGGTGAAAATGAGCATGGGCCAGTTGTAGGCTTCGCTGATGTTATTCAGATGGATGAGTGTTCACTGCTTGTTTTGGGATTTATCAAGAAGCGTCTGCACCTCTTCTTCATCGACACAAATGACTTGAAAATTATGAGCTGACTTGATGCAATTTGCTGTGGGGTGTTTTAGAGCAAACCATCATCAGTTAAATCTTTCTCATGTCTTAGATTTGTTCTGTTTGTAGCTCTTTATGTGTCTGATGACCTTTTGCCAAAATAAAGAGCTACTGGAAAGTTAAGTATTTATCAGCTCCTGGATCATATGTTCTTAATTTTAAAATCTCAGATTTTTTTCATGCCATGAGTGGAATGTGAATTTAGGCGTAAAGCCTGCGTAAATGGAGCCCCTTTGATTTAGATATGCAGAGGCTAAATTACAAAACCTTAGACACCTGCATTCAATGAAACAACCCAAGCCTCACAGTCACTAAGTTTACGTGGATTTTCAAAAAAGGATTTTCCTGCAACTGAATGCAGCTGGCATTAAGGCACTGGCCTTTTCTGTATGACATAATTGTGGAATTTTCTCCTTTTTTCTGCCTAATTTCAAGCTTCAGTTTTGAGTTTTGAAAATGCGTGTTTTCAGTAGCTTCTTTCCCAAAGACTTTTGGATTGCTGCTTTAGGACAACAGCTTCTAGATCTACTTGATAATGTGTCTACTTATTTTGATTCAGCCTATTTGCCAGAATTGGGGTTGATTTTTTTGTGCAGCATCTGTCTCCCAAACAAATCAGATGGCATAGAGTATGCCCTTTCTGAAGACTGAAATCCATGCTGGAATAAGGCAAACAAGGATAAATGGGGCTGGGGAAAAACAATAGATAATTTATCTAAACTTTTTGCTTTGTAAATTTCCATTCTGTTTCATATTATGAGCATGGAAACAAACGTCTATGTATGTTCATAAATAATTTTGACTCATTCTGTTAATCCGCCAAGCCACTTGAGGCACATGTTTATAATTCCTAGTGTATCAGCAAACTAGAAGTTTTAACAGATGCAGAATGGCTTGCCAGCTGTTAGCAGAGTATAAAAGCTGCCTGTGTGATCTTTCCTGCGTAATAAATACAGTAATTTCATGTAATCATTTAGGTTGGAGGACATACTTAAGATCATCAAGTCCAACCTGTAACCTCATGCTGCCAACTCCACCACTTAATTGTGTCCCTAAGTGCCACATCTACACCTAAGTGCCTTCAGGGGTGGTGATACCACCACTTTCCTGGGCAGCCTGTTCCAGTGCTCAGTTACCCTTTGGGTGAAGAAATTTTTCCTGCTATCCTAATGAAATCTCCCCTAGTGCAACATGAGGCTGTTTCCTTTCATTCTCTCACTTGTTATGTGGGAGAAGAGGCTGACCCCGACCTGGCTACACCTCCCTTTCAGGCAGTTGTAGAGAGCAACAAGGTCTTCCCTGGGCCTCCTTTTCTCCTGGTGATACAATCCCAGCTCCCTCAGCCACTCCTCATGGGACTCACTCTCTTCACCAGCTCCGTTGCCTTTCTCTGGACTTGCATCAGCACCTCAGTGTCTGCCCTGTAGTGAGGGGCCCAGAACTGGACACAGCATTCCAGGTGCAGCCTCACCAGTGCCAAGTACAGGGGGACAGTCACTGCCCTGCTCCTGCTGGCCACACTACTGCTGGTACAGGCCAGGATGCCATTGGTGTTTCTGGCCACCTGTGCCTGTACTGGGTTGTATTCAGCTTCCTGTGACCAACATCCTCATTTGTTCTACTGGTCAGCTTTCTACCCACTCTTCCTGAAGACTTCAGTTGATTTAAAGCTCTTTGGTGCAAGAAATGTGTTTGGGTTGTGAGATTCTTTATGTGCATGTGCAAGCTGAGTCTTGCAGATGAGAGTATAATTTCAGCATCATGCGGATTGTCTCTGTCTGTCTGGTTTTTCTGTGTGCTTGAGGTTGCTGTAAGGAAGAGAGGGCTTGCCTCAAACACTTGAATGACTGCTGTGCTTACAAAGCTGTTGTGCTTGAAATAGGTTTTCTTTTCCTTCCTTGAGGCATTTAGGATGGTTATAGATGCAATACCCTTTGCCATTTGTAGCAGAAGAGGAAAAATGGTAGCAAGTCCTGTGGGGGATTCATAGAAGTCGCTTGTGTGAATTAACTTTCATATTGAGATAGATGGCTTTGTGACAAAGGTGGAGGACATGGACACTTGACTGTCTTTTACAAGTTTCTTGAAAGTCAGTGTTAAGAGCATCTGGGTTTTTAGCAGTCAGCATGTGGACATCATTTTACATAATATGATCTTAGGCTGCTTTTGTGTTCCTTTCAGGTGAAGAATGTATGAAATGCCAGATTTCTCATTTAACTTACTTTTTTAACTTTTTAAGGGAGCGGGAGAGGGAGAGGCATCGGCACCGTGACAGCAGAAGGTCGCCCTCACCAGACAGATCCTACAAAAAGGATTACAAGAGAGCAGGAAGGTAAGGAGGGCTGCATGTGGTCTCTTGAGCATTTGAGGCTCTGTGCATCCACTCATAAGAGGTTTTGTGTATGTATATGAAACCCAGAAAAAGTGAGCATCTTAGATTTATAATCATCTACTGATACATGGAAATTCCAGTTATCTCAAGACCTTGTAGAGTTAGAAACAGGAATAATCTCTCTCGAGAGAGTTTGACTGCTGTGTCCTAAAGACTCCCTTAAATCTTCTAGTCCATAAAGTACCAAAATTATTTAAAGTTGTTTTGTCTTTAGATTATCTTTTAGAGACTTTTCTTATATTGCCGTTCCTTTCTGAATACTGAATAGTTGAAAGAACATTGCATTATTGGTTTTTTAGGCAGAGGAGATTAAAAAATGTAGGTTGTTTCCTTACTCCTCTTTTGAAAGCATTACTCTTACAATGCACCAGGAATATCACACTTTGTATTGTTCAAAGGTGTGTTAGAGTAACAGAAGTGTGGGTTCTGTATAATCCTTTCAATAAAACTCAAGTTCTTTTGTCATACTGATAGTTTGTGGGCTGTGCTATGAAACTTCTTAATGTAACTTCTAGTTGTGACTGATGTGACTTAGTTTTTTCCCCAGTGAGTTCGTAACTTAAAAATAAAATTAAAAGAAATTCAGCTGGAATGCAAGTAGGAATTTTAATTTAAAATGGCATGTCATTTTTTATTTTATTTCTTGATTATGGCGTCAAATAAAAAGCACATTGAATTTTAAGTCATGTTTACAGTAGCTCAAAACTACAAATTACTCTTGTACTCTTTATGGTGCAAGTTAAAAGCTGGAAAGGCAACTGGATTTTGCTGCAATTTATATGATAGAATATCTTACTGGTTCAAGCAAACTGTTTTTCATTTTAAAATAATAAAGTGAATTGCTTTTGTTTGCTTTCTCCCACTAAGCCGGTCTCCAAGCAGAGAGAAAAAGAGAACTCGATGGGAGGAGGACAGAGAAAGGTGGTCTGAGAACCAGAGCTCCAGTAAAGAGAAAAATTATACTGCTGTCAAAGACAAAGAATCAGAAGAGAATGCATCTGAAAAAAATGAAGAGGAAGATGAGGAATTGCTTAAGCCAGTCTGGGTTCGCTGTACCCATTCTGAAAGCTATTATTCCAATGACCCTATGGATCAAGTGGTATGTCAGTGAGAACTCTGAAATGACTGCAGACAGTCCTTTATAATATGAGCCCTTCAGCAGGATCATAATTTTGTGTCATTTAATTCTTCTCTCTTCCCAGTCATCTCAGTCATTTAACCCTGTTAGGGGCTTCATTTGTTGCTATTCTTTCCTGTTTTCATCAGTTCCTTCTGTCTGTTAGCATTCAGAGAAGTGGTACATGGAAGTGGGGTACTTTTTTTTGTCTCCAGGAGGGAAAGATCTGTTTTTTCTGTTATACACTGGGTTTAACTTGTGAGCAAAAATGTCTGAAGCAGTGTACATTCCTGAAAACTTGGAGAAGTGCTATACCAGCAAATGAAATAATTTCTCTGCTAGTTCACCTGGTGAAATAATGTAATGATATGCTAAAGCCTTCTTAGGTATTCCCATGTTTCACTGTAAGAGCCCTCTTTCCCATCTTGTTGATTTTTTTTATGAAATGCTGGTAGATGTTGAATTCTTTTGCTATTTTAACACTGTCATTTTTTTGTTCTGTTGTTGTTCTAATTTTTTTATTAACAGGGGGACTCCACTGTGGTAGGAACAAGCAAGCTCCGGGATCTGTATGAAAAGTTTGATGAGGAGTTAGGAAAGCGACAGGCAAAGGCCAAAGCAGCCAGGCCACCATGGGAGCCACCAAAAACCAAGCTGGATGAAGATTTAGGTAGGCTGAAGTCACGACAAAGCTCTGAAATGGGATAATCTGTAGTTAACCTGTTTTGGCAGTTGTGTGTATTTAATCATGTTGGTAGGTGTTTTTTAAGTCCCTCCTTTGCATTTCATATCCATGGGGAGTTTTGCTGTAGCTTTTGACGGAAGTGGAGCTAGATTCTTTACCCAGAAAGCCTAGGGGGAAATGGAGCATATCCAACCCTGCCAAATGCTAGTTTCTTCCATGGCATAGAACACCCTGAGCATGATCAGGTAGTCCAGAGAATGGCACATGAGGAGCTTTGAGGAGCTCCTGGTCTTACATTGCTAAAGAGCAAGCAAGAGTAGTGGTGATAGACTCGGTGCTGTAAAAGCAAACGTCTGAGTTTTTCTTCAGTATTGTATTTTTGTTGTGCAACTCTGCTTAGTATGATCAGACATCTGCAAAAGTATCAGTTTTCATAACATACATTATCTACATTATCTTGTCCCACCCATATGGATCTTCTGACAGTGAAATACATCCAGCAGCATCAAGTACTGGGGAAATACTGGTTCAACTAGCAGGGCAGAAGTTTTTATAGCAATTTGTCTACTCAGAAGTCAGTGAAAGCTGTTTTTCTTGGTTTGTTTTGTGAAAACTGTTGTTGTTTTGATACTTCCAGCATTTCAATGTTTCATAGTGTGTTTTTTAGTCAGTTGCTTTAGTTCAAGAAATTTGTAAGCATGTCATGGTGATTTAGATACCCTGTTTGGCTTGGTTTTTAACTATTGCTTCGTGTTGGCCAGGTGAGCTGCTTCAAACTCTCAAGTCTCATTTTAGTAACTTATTAAAAAATCGCATATCAAAAATTCCAAAGCTGAAATACAGGCATAATTACATGGTTACATGCTGATGGTATAAAAGGATGCAATGAAGAGGAAAGAAAAAGATAAATACAGATGAAATAAAATGTGAACTTACTTTTGTAAAGGATTTTTTCACATTTTTTTGAGCAGTGAATTTGCATATATTTAAACTTCAAGAATCTGTTAAATGCAAAGTTAACTGTAGGGTTTTTTAGGAGGTGTTTTTTCATGTGGATGAATCAAGGACACGACTGCTACACTCAATATATCTGTGTAAAGCCCTCATTCCTTAGATCTCTGAGGAAGAAAGCCTGCTGCTCCAGGCTAAAATATGATAGGGCCAAGAGCAACTTCTGCATTTTCTTTCTCCACTGTTTCTGTAGAACCAGAAGACTCTGTGTCTTCACTGTTCCCCTGGGCTAACTTGGCGTCTGTGCTAGCTTTTGCTACAGCCATGTAGTGTCTAGTAGTTTGTCTTATTTTGTACTGCAGTAAATGCTGTCTCTGCTCTGGCTTGTGTTAGCAGCAATGATGTGTTGCAGTGGGGTAGCAGTGCGCTCCAGGAGCACTTTTAGGTCATGAAGGGCTGATGATGGAAGAAGTTCTTTACTGTGAGGGTGGTGAGGCACTGAAACAGGTTGCCCAGAGAAGTTATGGATGTCCTATCCCTAGCAATGTTCAGAGCCAGGCTGGATGGGACACTGAGCCACCTGGTCTAGTGGGAAGTATCCCTCTCCATGACGAAGGGATTGGAATTAGATAGTCTTTAAGGCTCCTCCCAACCCAAACCATTTTATGATTCCATGATTTCAGTACGATTTCAGTACGTTACATTGGAAAGTTCTGTGTTAGTCTTTTGAAACTCCAGCTTACTCTTACAGGTTCCATGCATATTTTGCACCTGAAAATAGATTCCAGTATTAATCAGGTGTATATCAGAGAACTTTTGAAACTTAAGTTTTTGTGAATATTTGTTGGAAAACAAGTGCATACTTTGTGAGGAAACTATTTCAGCTGAGCATAGATGACCTATGTAAACCACGTGTTCCAAGGACGTATTTTAATAACGCCTTACACCAAATTATGAGCTGTGTAAAAATACATCTTGATTAAAAAAAAAAGGGAAACATTTTCCTAGTGATGTTCTCTCATTTTCTGTCTCTCCTTTTTCTTTCTGCTAAGCAGAGTCTTGTATTCAGTAAAAATGTGTACTTTAAAACCCCAGTTTCACAGTATTTGAAGGCACTGACAGTATAGTAATATATTTTCTCTTCAGTCAAAACTTAAAAAATGGAAGAAACATTGCATTTTATTCCAAGAATAAAATGAACTACTTGCATACTGGTATATGTCTTGGCTATGAAGGCATTTATTTAAATTGGAACTGAGGATATCTGTGGAAATGAGTGACTAAAATAACGTGCACAAGAGAGGGAGTCACTCCGCAGTACCACAGCAGATCAGAGATATTGAGATCAAGGGTTTTGTGTGGGGTGGTGTTTTTTTAATATTAAATCACATTAACTCATGATAGGGAATGCGTTGCTATGGAGAATAGAACATGTAGAAGTGTTTTTCAGCCATCTTTATTTCTTCTGTGTGAATCAGAGAGCTCCAGTGAGTCAGAGTGTGACTCCGAAGATGACAGCAGCTGCTCCAGCAGTTCAGATTCGGATGTTATTGACGTCATTGCAGAAATTAAGCGTAAAAAAGCACATCCTGATCGTCTCCATGAAGAATTGTGGTACAATGATCCTGGACAGGTAGGGTGTGAGGGAAGAGTACTGACTGGGTGTCTAAAGGTCATTCTCCCAATAAATTGAAAATTTTGCCTTGTTGTCAAACATGCTGAGTAACTTCTAATTCAAAATGCTTTCTTTACCCCGGTTTTCAATTTTCTTTCTCATCTTCTTCAAAGCACTTCACTTTTGGTTTCAGGAGCGTGGTTCCAGCTAATTAACCCTGGGGATTATTCAGTTGGAATCATGTCTGACAGGGTTAATAAAAACTGAATGCTAACAATGTAGTAATGATGTCCTTTTAGCCCTGAGATAAAGGCACACAACTGAATTCTGTGGTGGAAAAAAACCAATATGTTTACATCCTTTACAAATTTTTCACCTTAAGCTCTCAGCTCATAATGATAAATAGTGTTTTAAATATGCAGTTAGTGCTTCTAATTTCTTGTCTAATGGTTCCTTTGTAATTGCATGGAGATTGTAGTTCTCATTAAATGTAATTGCTGAGCTCATGAAGTGCTGTTTTGAATGTACACATTGCACAGAAGACTAGCTTTTGTTTGCAAATTCACCATCTTCATCTTTCTTAAATATTTTACAATCTATTCTCTCATTTCAAGTGGCACCTCAGTAAATTTATTTTTCTGTCACTTTGTGTGATGTATGAGTTTAGCATGCAACAAATCATAATGTGAAGAGATACTGGTATGCATATTGCCACTGTGGTAATTCAAAAGTCTGTTGAATATTCTATTACGGATTCATATTTATGCTTCTAGTTAAAAAAAATGATTGAGCATAGCTAGTTGTTTTTATTTGTATGGAAAACAAAATTAGTGAGCTGTTTAGATATTTAACAGAAAAAATTATGTAGCTCTTGGGCACACTTCAAAGTAATGTGCTATGAAGAATATTAACAGAAAAAAAAATGAAATAGTTGTAGAAGGAATAGATTCAGGAATGTTTCGTATATGAGTTTCCTGCTGAAAAACGTTCTTTACTGAAAACTTTCTTGAGACTGACTCCTCATCTTTCTTGACAAGACTAAAATCAATCATGGTGAGCCTGTCAGTGCTGTGCTACTTCTGTGTAGACTTTATTTGAAAACACTTGAAGTTTTCAGAGATATTTATCTGGTGTGTCAAAGTGCTTTCTGTCAATAAATAAAACAGGAGTGATTGTCATGCACTCTGACATGTACAGGTATGCCATCTGACACGGAACTAGATTTGTGGGATGGATCATCCCAACTGTTCAATCTGAGAAGCTTGTTTGTTAATTTGGATAATCTCCAGCAGTGCTGACAGTTGCCAGAAAATAAATTGTTAAATTCAATTCCACCACAGTGAGTTTTGCCTTACAAATGTGATCTGCTTGTTTGTGTTCTGTTGGTCAGAGAAGGCATTGCCTATGTAAATTTGTGATCTCTCACCATCATTTTACCATCAATTCATGATTGTTCCTCTGCATTGTTTTTCCTATGAGCAGTGTTGTTAGGGACAAGATAGATGTGTATCTGATTGCTTCTCAAGTCTGGGGCTTTACAGGTACTTCACATCTCTCTCGGCCTGTGTGTTTAATATAACGGAGGCAGTGTTTGTGCTGAACAGTTCTAAGAGTTGAGGATGAGATTTTCAAAAATATAT
The DNA here is from genome assembly GCA_008694505.1 of Cyanoderma ruficeps. NCBI lineage: Eukaryota > Metazoa > Chordata > Aves > Passeriformes > Timaliidae > Cyanoderma > Cyanoderma ruficeps. The sequence goes on along the minus strand of VZDJ01007755.1, from coordinate 50,283,143 downwards.
GATGATTATTTAAATAGCCTCAGTAGAAGCTTAGTTTTGGAGCACTGATGAGTAATTAGCTGTTGACTGCTTTTTTAACTCTCTTCTGTCTTGTCGCTGTATAAGCCAATGAGGAAGTTTGCTTTTACCTATGAGCATGATTCTATTTCTTTGAACCTGTTCTTTCCTCGCGGGTCTCAGAGTAGGGAAAAAACTCTGTGAACAACAGGCTGTCACATCACGCCATTGTTAAAATTGTGTGACAAAGTTTCCAAAGGAGTAGGGAAGTGCCCTGCTTCTTATGTTCCTTTACACGTACGCATTGTGCTAGTCTGAAAAAACTGAGGTTAACATCAATACTGAAAGGTTGCATTCCTATCCCAGCTGCCTAAAGTTAACATTAACAGTGATTTAGTGATTCTTGCTTTCTGTGGCATCTTCACATTATGTCTAACATCTGATACACATTTAGCCCCACTGTGGATGGTGTTTATGTTTTCGGACTGCTTGTAATAGCCTGGAAAGTCCTGCTGGTTTTTCTGTTGCATTGCAAGGTTTTTGTTTATCTGCTTAGGTTTTTTCCCTAAGTCTAAAAGAAGTTTAACTTCTTGGATTCAAACTGGTTAAAAACTGGGGTTGGGAACTTAATTTGTGTGTCTGGTTTGTTTGTGGACTTCTTATGTTGGATTTCTGCAATGGGGGTAGTATAAAAGCAGAAAGCTTAAGGCTGATAGTCTGCATTGATCTTGATCATAAAAGTGAAAAGAGGCGCACCAGCTTTATGTTGTATGCCCTGGCCCTTTTTGGTATAGCCACTTGATGCTCCCATACAGAATACTTCAGTGGGTATTTTTTCCCTCATTATCTTTTTTACTGATCTGTTCACAAGATGGATTTGAAGTGTTCCCATTAGTTCTTTAAGTAAAAGTAAAATTTTTGAATGGTCTGCATTTCAGGGGATAGCCTTGTTCCATGGCAGAGGGCTTAGTTGAGGATGGGTTTTCAGTCAGAGAACTCAGTGGAACTGTTTGAATATGAAGATTTCAGCATGTAAATATTAACACATGCATGTTTAGGAGGTGAATTTTGTTTTAGGCAGTCAGCATGCCTGTTTGTGTATATAAGCAATGGAAAAGAGGTATATTATAGCAGGGTGGTAAAGTTCTGCTGAGAGTGTTTTTCCATCTTATGCTTCTGAAGCAGTGATGAAGTTCTAATGCTGCTGTGCAGTTCTCTTACATTAGTCTACAGTGTTTTCAGTTTTATTGGCTTAAGAACATCCACTTAATCTAAGCATGACAGGCTTTTAGAAGCATCAGCACTCAGGGCATTAAAACCAACATACTTTTCCAAAACCACTTTTCAGTAAAACCAGAATCCTATTTTGCTTTTGACAGATGAATGATGGACCTTTGTGCAAGTGCAGTGCTAAAGCCCGGCGAACAGGAATAAGACATGGCATTTATCCTGGCGAAGAGGTATTAGTAATTCTAAGGATTGCAATTATGAATACAAATTTGCAGCTGTAAGTTCCTGCTTGGGTTGATTTAAGGGGGTTTTCCCATGATTTACAGGCTGAGTAAAAAAAAAAAACCTCTTGTGCAACTTTAAATCGCTCAGTTACGTAACCTCATATTTAAAATGCAATACTGGTAATGAAATCCATCTGAAAACTATAGAAAACTTTCGCCTGCGTTTGCTTAGTTTTTAGTTTGTTTGGGGTTTTTTTTGTAAGTTTCTGAAACATGATTGTGTTAATAGAAAAAGCTTGTGATCAAAGATCTGCTATCTTCAAGTGGATGAATATGTTATGAAGGCCCACTCTGTGAAGTGATTGCTTTAAAAAAAAGTAAATAGTAATTTTGCTGCTGAAAGAAGCAGAAGGCTTCTCAGGAGACATTCTTGCCTTAGCCTTAGTTTTACAATTTATCTTCATACTTTTTCTTGAAAAATTTTATTTTTCAATTGGCCTTCTTACATATATTTACTGAAAAAATTGTTTATTTCTCTGTAGCTAAGGAGTTACGAGTATTTCTGTGAATTATTTGAGTTCAGAAAATTAGCTTTGGTCTGAAGCTTACTATAAATTTCTCCAGTTCAGGATCTATTCCTCCCCACGTTGCATCTAGGGTTCTTCTTGCAGAAAAGAGAGAAAATATAGGAGGAGAAAACTATTATATATAAAACTTGCTGGATGAAGGCAGCTGCTCCCTGGAGCAATGCCATCTGGGAATCCCAGGTTTCACAGAATCTCCATGGATATAGTACTTTTCACAGTGTCCTGTAGGTGAAACTGGCTAGTTTTCAGCTAGCTTGTTTGCAGCTACCTTGTTGCAGCTGTGAGAAGCTTCTTTTGGGGCTGAAGAGCCAGTGAAATCACCTTACTTACTGCATAAGTTTTGCAAAGTGGCAAGAGCAGCATAGTGGTGTAGCTGTCTTGCCATTGCCACAGACCAGCTTTTGTTCTGCAGTTCAGAATAGTACCCTGCATACTGCAGTGGTTTTATTCTTTTCCCCAGTGTATTCCAAACAGCAATACATGTTGTATGTAGTGCATTTGAAAAACTGGTTTGTCTGACTGTTGAGGAGTTTAGGTTATTGCACAGGACTGCTTCAGAACACGCTGGAAGGAAACATGAAATCGCAGGTGTCTGGCTGCCTTTGGACCTCAGAGTCAAACATTACAGCCTGGGAGACAGAGTGGGCTTACCAGAGCTACCTCTGTGTTGATAGACTAACACCCTCTCTTAAAGCCTCAGATGTCCCCTAAGCAGATGAGCTGATAGCTGTCTGTCTTGATAATGTACCTTGAGATCGCCTCATGTGATGTCCAGGCTCCTCTTTGTAAGCTTTTAAAATGTGTTTCCTGAAACAAATTTATATAGGAGAGGAAATCAGTCTGGAACATGAACGGCTAACTGTTGTTCGTAACAGAGATAGAGAGTTAAATGGAAAATGAAAAAAAGCAAGTCACCTTTTCTTGCTTTCGAATAGCTTTAAAAATATTTCTTAAAGTGAGAATGGAGATAAGGCCGCACTTTCCTCCTTCCCAGAATGCTTAATTGTGACTACCTGCTTTTATTTAATTTTTCCTAATGCATATTTCATGGCTATTAGAAATGCTTTATTCTGTCTTTTAATCTAAATTTGCCTTGACTCTACACATAATTCTACTTATCTTTTTCTTTTAAGCCCATTAAACCGTGTCGCCCCATGACCAACAATGCTGGAAGACTATACCACTACCGAATTACTGTGTCACCTCCCACAAATTTCTTAGTAAGTACTTTGTAAATAGTTCTAACTAGGACTCTGATTTTGTTTTTGGTGACAAAAGTCGTAGTGCATTTTTGCTTACTCCGTGGTGGCTTTGTTTGCTTTTTTAAGACAGACAGACCTACTGTTATTGAGTATGATGACCATGAATATATCTTTGAAGGGTTCTCCATGTTTGCACATGCCCCACTAACAAACGTAAGTATGGCCATTGCTGCATACTTTAGATTTCATATGGGGGATTTCTTTAGAAGGTGCTCGCTCATTCTGCGCTGAAGCAAAACTTCTCTAAAACAACAATACATGTATGCTACAAACATCTTACCAGCACTGGGGACAGGGAAAAGATAATTATGCTAATGAATCTCAGGTTTTGTCTTGACTGATTGTGGTCTTTGAACTGTGACTGAAGCTGTGGTGTGCACTGAAGTAATGTTTTTATGTGTTTTGCAGTTTGGAAGTGAATTAAACCATGGAACAACTTGTTAAGACTGCTAATTGGATTTAAATTGGCTGAGTGGGTTTATTAAGTTGGCAAAGTTTAAAAAAACTAGCAATAACAACAAAAAAACCCATTTTCCCTTTAAGGGACAAATGAAAATTTTCAGAGATCCATTCTAAAGGGTTTTCTCTCTTCTTAAAACTTACCTAGATGTATCCAATACTTTCTAACAGCTGTTCAGCCTCTTCAGGATCTAGCAAGTTACGATTTTTAGTAAAAGCTGTAGGTATGTACAGGTGTTAAATTTTGTGTTTTGAAAGCAAGGGTAGCAAGAAAAGGACATGATTGATAACTGACTGCCTTACTCTTGCAGTATAAGCTGAGTTAGCCAAACGTGAATGGAAAATACGCAGATTCTTAATTTCTGTACGCTTGAAGATTTTTTTTTTGTTATCTTGGTTATTTCAAAGTTTTCTCAAAAAGTTCAGTGTGTGTTAGTTTCTATGGTTTTTATACCTATTACTAGCTACATCACCAATGCCACAGCTCAGTAAGAATGGTTATGAGCACAGGGCTGGGATGTAACACAGGACTGGGATGTAAGGATACTGGAACTGAGATGCACTGAGAAGAAATTATTTGGACCCTGACAGTTTGTTTACATAATGGATATGATAACACTTTACTTCTGGTGGTCAGGGAAAGGGAATCTTGCTGAGAAGTCAGTGGGAGAGTGGAGTTCAGCCTCTGGCATGGCAATAGGAAGCACTGCTGCCCAGAAGTATTAACTCAGCCTCGGAATTCAAGGCAAATTCATCTCAAGGCTTTACGTTTTCACTTTGCAAATAAGCAAAAAGGAGCAATTTTGTTTTGCGCACATTAAATAATAAAGAGATCCCCTTATCTTTACAATTTTTGTGTCTACTGTGTGACAGGAAGGCAGAGAGTTATGGAAATATACAGACAACAATATACAGTCAACAAGGACAGCTCTTCTTTGATATGAGTAGTTAGTGAAGCTATTAAGCTTACTGTAAAGTGCATGTTTACATACACTTCCAGATAGGGGAAATGATCAGCTACAAATTATTCTTTTTTATAGAGTTGACTACAGAGCCACACTGTGGTGCCAATTCCTGTTAATAACAGATATAAAGCCCTTTTATATCAAGGAATCTCTTGATGTCATGAGATGATTTTTTTGGCACACAACATAAAACCTGCTCTTTGAGGGACACTTTGGAACGTATTTGATAAAATGAAGGTAGCAAAAGGTAGTAAAAGTAGAGATCTGAACACGAACATCTTAGCATTAATCAAATTTCTGTAGGATGAAGTCTTAAGTTTGCATAGTTAGGGTTATTACTGAGTTACTACTGTTATTACTGAGTAATAACCTCAAGTATTAGGGAAAATGGTTAGTACAGTCATAGAAAAAAATTTTTCCTATTATAAATACCAAACCAATTTTACAATGCCAACCATGTGCTCCTTTAGTGTGTATTTGCTTGTGTACGTGGAACTCCAGTTCATGGAGATCTTAGTTGTGGTCACTTCTCTAAGGTATTCAACTTCTAGTTTAAATTTTGTGTTAGGAAGTAAGTATACAATCCCTGTGCTTTTTTTAAAGGCTCACTGATTTAAGCGTGACAGGTTTTCATCTGCTCAGATTCTAAATGGTGTATTTAGCTTTGAAGGTTTTGGGAGGGTTTTGTATTCACATTTAATACTGTATCAAATTGTAAGAAATGCAGTTTTGTTTGGTTGTTTGGGGCAGCTTCTTAATTTATCATGCAGATACCAATAGATTTTTGTAGTCAGAATAGTCAAATATTTGAAAGTGGGCTGTAAGAAGATGCAATCAGAATATTGCACCTCTACTATGTACATTGATTTCATTGCAACGCCAGCACTGCTCAGATATTTATTTGTGTGCTTATAAATGTAAAATAATCTTGGGTTGCTTCACTTCACAGATCATGGAATTGTTCTAACATTCTTTCATACTTTTGAGGGCAGTGAGTAGTAAAATTTGGTAAGAGCTGTAGATGTGTAAGGGAAAATTAGACATTTTTGTAGTCTTATAGGAATTTAGCTTTTTTCCTCTGAAAATCCTATAAAAAATGAAACACCTTCAGCAAATTATGGACTGTAAAAGGGTGAAAAGAAAGGAATTAAATGTTTGTCTTGATAGCTAGTCAGATTAAATTGATAATATTTATTGCATGAAATTAGTATAAAACTGTAATTTATCCCTAAGCTATAACAGTATGTAGCTTTGAGTTAAAACTGCACTTTAAGGCAGTATAGCTGACAACAACTGGCAGTGGGCTAAAAACACCTTGCTTTCAGATCACTCTTATCAGTCTCACATGTTGGTAACAAACAAATTCACTTGCAAATATCCAAGTGAGAGAAGGTACAGGTTGACTGAAGTTTACAGGTGTACTTTTTCTCCTAAAGAAAATTTCATCTCCAGTAGATGGCATTATTTAACCTTCCTTCACCATCCCTGCTGTCAGCGCTGTGTTTTGTTGCTGAGGTGAAGGCTGGAACTGGTACTCCCTTTACACGTGCTTGTGTTCTTGTCTTTGCATGATCCCCCAGAGCAGCTTGTTTAAGTAAGTGCCCTTTTCAGCAGACAATAATACCTTTGCATACAAAATTGTATTAACTATACATTCGATGCTGTATAGTTTTTAATGCTGAATTTCTCTTTTCCTTCCAGATTCCTCTATGCAAAGTAATCAGGTTTAACATTGACTATACAATTCATTTCATTGAGGAGATGATGCCTGAGGTAAGATGGATAGTTAGTCTAAAAGTCAGAGTGGGTTATGAGTTATTGGTATGTTAAATGGATTAAACTCTTCAGTATTCAACCTTATGAAGTCTGTATGAGATTGGCTCTGTTTTGAACGAGGGGCTGAAACAGAACTTGCACTTACAGGTACTAAATCCATCTACCTAGGCTATGATATGTTAAAATCAAACAGTAAGAAGTGCTAACATCCATAGCTTCCTTTCATTTTAAATTATATGCAATATCTGTAAATTGAATTAGGTATTGCCCTTCTCTTACGTCTGACAAAAATAAGGCATATGGAACTACTCCTTTGCCAGGGCTACATACATCAGTGGCAGAGCTGAAACTTAATCAGAAGTTTGAAGCTCTGAAGATTGCTTATCAGTACTTAATATAAGCTGTTGCCAAAACAAATTTCCTGTGGATACAGACAAAGCACATTGAGTTCATAATCTGTTTGTGGTGGGGTTTTTTATTACTAATTAATGCCTGATGGAGCCAGTTTGCGAAGTAAATTGCTGCAGTGGAACATTGTGTATGGATACAGAAACACCCCTGCATATTAACTACGAAGATAGGATCAGTATTTAATTCAGCCATATATATTTACATTTTTCTTTCTAGTTATCTCCTTTTTTTTTGTTGCTCAACAGCATCTAAATATAAGCAACAGCCCTGAAATGCCTCAGAAAGAATAATGTGAACAAAACAATTAATATCTTGTTAGTGAATGTACTATGTTGTCTGCAAATCTTGAACTGGAACAACAAATGGCCACCAAGCAAAATAGGGAAGTCACCATTTGGGGGGGCTTCTGGGCAAATGGTTGCAGCATTATTTGCAGACCACCTTTTCTAATGATTTTTGTAAGAGATTGTGGTGTTGAGTTTAGAATTTATGGGTGATATCATGCATGCACAATTTATGTCAATCTGGCCTGATTTTGTTTGTTCAAGAAAGCTTATATGTTCACTTGCTGAAGGAGCCACTTCCTCACTTGATGAAAATAATATTTTTTTTTTCCATTTCATCTTTTTTCTTGTTGGCTATTTAGGTCATAATCCTCAATTTGTGTTGTACTCATACTTGCTATGGAAGTAATAGCGATACCACAGATGGTGATTTATAAACATTTATTATGAGCATGTGGGAAAAAATGAACTATGAAAATGATATTTCTCAGAAAGGTGTTATCTGCTTAGCTTGCTCAGGTGGAAGGGGTTTTAGTGCTTGGCAGATTATTGCAGATTCATAATTTTTGTCTATACTGTTGATTTGTAGTGAAGAGGATTCAATACCATTCTTTCTTGATAGTGCTTTCTGAGGAGACCACTGTGCTGTGTTAGATGATCACAGATATATCAATACTGTTTCCAGAACACAGTATCTAGTGGTTGGCAGATATGAAGGCATTGTTTTTTTCCGTCGTGTTTTATTTATGAATGGCATTATTTGTATTGCAGTATTATAGCTTTATAATTTTGGTTTGGTTTTGTTTGTTTTTTTTGTTTCCCCAGAATTTTTGTGTGAGAGGCCTTGAACTGTTCTCTTCATATCTATTCAAAGATATTTTGGAATTGTATGACTGGAATCTTAAAGGTAATGTTCTCTTTGAGAGGATTCTCAAAATTGCAATAGCAATGTAACTGCTGTTTTCAGTGAGAGGAACAAACTTCATCTATTCTTCAAGAAGATAACATTAGAGTTCAGTAGTGTGAGCTGTAGCAATGAAAATGCACAAACTTGGCACTATTCTCACAAATAAACTAAATTTTTGCCTTAATCCAGAACTTTTATTTTTAATCAAGCGGTAAATATTACTGTGTGTTTAATATCACAGAGTATTATATGCATGGCATTTTGAAAGCCGAGGTGTCAGATAAACTCTTCTCTCCTTTTACAAGCTAACAACGAGTTGCTCATACAGTACTTCTCTGCAGTCAGCTCAGAAAGCAGTGTCATACAGACAACTGTGGAGAGTTAACGTTATCATTAGAGCTGAATGTTTCTGTCTTTTGACAAGAGGAAAATATTTGTTTCTGTGAAGACTGTAACGAAGAAGAATGCTTCCCATGGTCTAAAGGAGAAGTGAGTGCATCAGAGGAATTACATTTCAGTATCTGTAGGGTGTCTTGACTTTGTCTAGGGGGTTGCACTCTGCTCTTACTGCAGTTAAACAGGAGCACACTGGTTTAATACATTTTGTGTAGCCTTTGGTTTGATACTAAGTATACTCTAATATCCCTGTTGTCTCTCCTGTCACTGCTTCTGATTGTTCTCTCTTTTTTTAACACCAGGTACTTCCAGGTTTAGTTTTTATTTTCTTGCAAAGCTTTATATGATGAATAGGAAAATTAAAAAAAACCCACAAAACAGTACTGTGGAAATTTCCATGTTATCTTTGTTACGGTGAACAAAAACCATCCCATTAATTGGGAGGAGATAAACTAGTGCTTGTACCTGCTTGTAAGGCTTAAGTGTAATAATTAATTGATTGTATAAACCAATATTTTTCTATTACTGTTTTATTTAAAAGTGCTGGGGTTTTTGTTAGGTTCTTATTATTTTAGATTTCTTTTAAATTGTCTCTGTGAAAGCTTTCACTACAAGTCGTCTCTGTTCCTTTTTTTGGTTACTTTTTGGATTGAAACTCAAGCCCTGTCAAATGTAAGCAGCATTTATTGATTTCATCTGCAGCAAAGTTGCCTCTTCTTTTGCAAATACATTGCTATTCATAAATTTTCTGTT
>VZDJ01007755.1:50209060-50273884 GCA_008694505.1 Cyanoderma ruficeps | reverse complement strand
TTTTTTTTGTATTTAAGGTCCTTCACTTGAAAACGATTCTATTTCCTGTCCCAGATACCACTTCATGCCGCGGTTTGTGAGATTTCTTCCAGGTAATGTTTGTATTATATAGCTTTATACAAATTAGATCTAAAAAAACTTTAAAAAACAAAACAGAAAACAACCCTATGTCCCAGAAAAAACCTTCCACAAGTCAAATAGTTTAGTCAGTGCAGAGATCTGGTACTTCTGCCTGAAGTCCTTAGTGCTTGCTGGCAGTGTGGATGGTTTATTCGGAACTGGAATTCAGAGGGGCAGGCCAAGTCTTGCTTCCATCTTTTGTGTCTGTAGTCATTTTAGGCACTGCTGGGTCCTTGGCATGCTCTGTGATGGACCTGTGGCATTTGGGGAGTGCTGTTATCTAATCTTGCACATTTCATGACCCACTGCTCTTCAGGATACCATGGGCTTAGATAACAATTCTTGATGTGCAAGGGTCAGCATGATCAGTACCCCTGAGCACATGTTTTTCTGATTGTTTCTTTATCCTAATGCAAGCTTAGACCTTGTAGCAAATAGTGAAAGACAATAGCCATCGTTCCAATGCAGTTCAAGCCTGGCCTGCCAGCCAAGGACAAGATTCCATGTGGAGCATTGCGCTCATTTTGAGTGAACAGCTTACAGAGGCATTTAACACATCCTAAGACACCAGAACAGACTTTCAATTGATGTCAATGTCATGGCTCCATTGAAAATGTGTCCTGCTGAGATCCTGCCAGTGATTGCTCCAGGAGGGTTATGTGGACAGAAGGATGTGTTTCACCTGTGGGATTTAGGGTGCAGATGCGACATGGAACAACCTTCATCAAGAGGGCTGTGACCTGGAGGTGCTTTCTGGTCTGGGCTTAGAAACATGGTTGGGATATTAATTATAGCTGGAGCAAAATGAGTTTTGGCTTGTTACTGTGGGGAGTACTGATGGCTAGATGACTGTAATTCTAATTGTTGCTCCTTCCTGGATACACAGCCCTGTTCCATCAGACGCAGAGCTCTGAGGCTTGCTAGCAAACATTGATTTGGTTTGCTGAAGCAATTTACAAAATAAGCCATCAAGCCACATGTGGCTGATTAACTTGACCTCATCACAAAATGAGAACAAGTTTGTCCTGCCTAGTTTGTGTAGCTTGAGGGTGCTTTCCTGTTCAGGGTTTTGATATTCTGATTTATTTTTTTTTAATTAGTTTAGAAGTCAGCTCTTTCTGTGCTGTTGGCTTGTTTACTGATAGGGAGAGATAGGTCTCTATAGTATGTATTCCTGTGTACTGCTTCTTCTTTAAGGTCCCCAGCCTTCTAACTCTTTTTTAAAAATGTCTTTTTCCTGATATTGCTGCATATATAGTTGCCTTTTAGCATCTTTTTGACAGTTTTTTTTTAATCAAGCTTTCATTTTATTGATTATTTTTTGAAGTATCCTTGAAGATTTTTAATTTTCAGAGAGTGGAAATCTATTTCCTTCAGGTATGTTTGCAGAACACTTCTTATATCTAATCAAAGAAGATGTTGGTACATCAGATCTCCACACATCCAGCAGCTGTCTCTTTAAAGATAGGAATGAGTTGCTGATTTCCCATCCCTTCTACTTTTTCTTTTTTACTTTCCTAACATTGTCTACAAGTAATGAGGTTTGGGATGTCAGGTTTTCTATGTGGATCTACTTAGAGACAGGCCTTGGGGTAGCTCTGAGCTAGTCATATCAGGTTTACTGAGATACATAGCATGCAGAACATGCTATACAGTTGCTGTATTGTATTCATTTTCATGGGTTTTTAAGATGATAAATTCATTCAGGGAGTAAAGACTGGAAAAAACACTTTTTTTGGTCCCCTATACTGCATATTCTGATTTAGAAAGGGTCTCTGACTTTCATTTAGCACAGCTGTCTATAGCAGCCTGTACATAATCTTCAGTGGGTAAGGATGCACTTTTATTTTAGGGATTGGTGGGTATGGGCTACCTCTTATGTAAGAGTATAATCCAGTTGTTGACAAAGGGCAGTCTTGTAAGTGGAGTCCCCCTTCAATTTGAAGGAAAACTTCACACATTTAAAAATCTGTCCCTGTAGTTATTTAGAAGTATTTTCTATTTCCAGTGAGGTTTGGGGTTATTTTCCCCACTTAAGATTCCCTCTTGGAGTTTGAGGGAATTAGTTCCTCTGAGAGGCCAAGTTACACCATTGCCTGTCATAATTTCTGTGCAGTAGAGCTGGAATCCCAGCAGAAATAAGAGAAGGGCTTGGTTCCTCACGTATCTTGTGGAGGATATCATTTTACACAGTGCTGCTGTTGTGCAGCAGCTCTACAAGGCTTTTCCACTGGGAAAGTGTGCCTGGGATCCAGTGTGCCTGGGATCACACGCACTCCTTGTGCTGTGGTGTCATCCCCTATATTGCTCTAAGGTTTTACTTCTGGTTTGTCACCATTTCTCTTTTGTGGGTGTAGTGATAGATTCAGTGGCTGGACCAGATTGTTTCTGCTTCCTGAGGGAGGGAAATCATTGTTTGTGTTCTGTGGGACTGAAACTTGAAGATTCTTCCGTACCTGCTAATTAACAGTGTTATTAAAGGAGAGAGTTAGAGAGATGCATGTCAGAATTAAAGCATTGTATGACCATGCAGTGGCTTTTTTCTTACATGAGCAGACATACTGTATTTGAATAGTCAGTGATCTGAGTGATCACTGAGTGGTGATCTGTCAGGACCATCACTCACCTTTCCTGTTTGCATATTCATGTCTGTAGCTGGCTACCTGAACCCAGTCAGATTATAGTGTCTTCTTTTGTTACAGACAGCCTTTACAGTGCATTTTTCCTGGGGTCTCAGAGTTATTTAGTAATTTTCACATGCCCTTGATTCATTTAGTGACAGAAGACAGCATGAGGCTCTTTAGTCTTCATTACTGCAGTTACAGCATGTAAGCACTACAGATGAATTTAAAGTGCAGGGATAGTTTACTAAATTCATCCAGAAGTATCCTGTAAAATTTTGAGTGTTCTTTAAACAAGCCACATAACACCTAAAGGCCTTTTAATGGCTGTTGTGAAAAGAATGATAAGATTGTGAAAAGGAAGATATAACTGGACAACATGACTGCTTGTTCTGCTTACACATTTTAAAGTTTAGTCAGGCAAGTTAGAAACTTGAAGTTTACAGTACGATGGAACAGTTACTCTCGCCACCATTACTGTTACTGCAAAGCATTTATGAGTGTGCAGTATTCATCAGTAAAACATTTGCCTTCGTATTTGTCAAATCACTTAAGCAATTTGCATTTTATTTGGCTCATACAAATGGTTTGTGTTCTGCATATTTTCTCTTATGCTTTAGGAGTGAATCTCTGAATTTATTTTTTTTTTAATTTATGGTTTTAAGACGGAGGAAAAGAAGTACTCTCAATGCATCAGATTCTCCTCTACTTGTTACGATGCAGTAAAGCCCTGGTGCCTGAAGAGGAGATTGCCAACATGCTTCAGTGGGAAGAACTGGAATGGCAGAAATATGCAGAAGAATGCAAAGGGATGATCGTTACCAGCCCTGGCATGGTAGAACAAATAAATAATTGTTTGCTTTTTTGAACAATCCAGTGACACGTACATGTCTTCTTTCAGAGAGTTTGTTACAGGCTAAAGAACAGGAAAAGGTGACCAGTGGCAGTTGCAGATTGCAATAGGAACAGTTTATTGACTGGTTCCGACCCTGAATTGTCCCCTCTGCTGCTGTACTGGAGGGTATATTTTCAGATGGGCACTGTTTCAATGTGCATGTTAAAAGGAACAGCTATACTTTATGTAAAACTTTCTTATTTTCTCGGACAGTCTTTATGTGCATGATCTCATTCTCTTTTCCCAGACACAGCACCAGAGAAATAGTAACTATTTGCTATTTACTTTCCTCTTCAGCTTTTGACCCCCTATTGACAGCTCTGTTTAATGTGTCTGTCCTAACGCTGGCTTGACTATGGAAAAGTTGTTTATTGCCTATGCAGTTTTTTCCACATTGTTTCTGTGTTGCTCTCATTCACATTGAGGAATTTTGTGTACATTAATTAATGCATGTATTAATTTTCAGTGCCTAGTTTGAAACCCCTGTGGCCTTATTATTTTTGGAACAATTGGTATTTTAAAGCACATGTTCTCTGAACACAGCTCCTTTCAACTCCGGTGTGTATGTGAACTCAGCTCATTATTCTGACTTTCCCTTTTAAGGAATGTGGGTCACAAGAACAGATGAATGTCCACTAAAAACTGCAGGGCTATATTTGTGTAGTTTGGTCATTTTTGCAAAAGGGTATCTTAGAGGTAGTAGAGGCATATTTCAGACCTAATATTTGAGACTAACATGCAGCTTTCTTAGTAGTAATACCTTTCTTTTTCTGACTTCATTTTCCTCCTTTGCTCATAGCTCAAATTCTTAGTTTCTGAAGAAAAAGTATAACTTGGTACCATGCCTAAGAAGAAATTTAGTTTTTCAACTGAAAAACTTGTCCCCAAACTGCAGCCACGGTGACATGCTAAATATATTTTTCCAGTTCATATTTTTAAGTATGGCAGCATAACATTATAAACTACTTAATAAGCTAATAATAACTTGGGTCAGATAATTTCCCCTTGATTTCACTCTGAGTGAAGTAAAACTTTTGAAACAACAAGAAAATTAGACTGTTTCTGGGAAGATGAAATACAAAAATACACGTGAACTCTCACTATGGAAAATTCTACCTCAGCTGCTTTAACTGACTGCTAAACCAGAATCCCATAATAGAAATTGTTGGAAAACCTGAACAGCCTTAACTTGCCTGTGGTTTCTGTAATACAAGGTACATGCTGGTCCACAAGTTGTCAGCATCTGAGTGCTATACACTAACATAACTTCAGTTATTTTGCTGAAGATAAGCTGATTTCAGCTAGCTGAAAACTCACTTTTTTGTTTAGCATGAAGGAAAGCATGTATGTTCCTTCCTTGTGTCACGGAGCTCTAAACGTCTGTATGTGAGCTGTAGTGTTAATTCTGATATCTTGTGTGATTTTTTTTTTACTGGCAAACTTTGCATTCTACAAGGCAGTGCTTTTAGAGACATGTGGACATCAAAATATGTAAGCATAAAAGAAACTTGTAGTGCTTTGAAATGTCATGTTATAATGGCATCATTAGAACGTGCTTTTTCTCTCAAGATTGCAATGACGTTCTTCTGAGTTTGTGGATTTTCCTCTACATTGCAGCATATTGTACTGATTATGAATGTTAGTGAAAAACAGAGTATGAAACTATTACCTATGCATTTTACAACTTTGGAAGATAAAACAGTTTTGTTGGAGAGACAATAGGAAAATGTTTTAGGAAATGACAGCTCTTCAATTCAATTATACCCACTTGACACAATAAAGTAAAAAGACTATATTTTGTTTTGTTGCACAGCATCTCTTCAGAAATGATAATTCCTCTTGTGATCAAATCTAGGTTTTGTGTGTGTATTTTATTTTATTTTTTCAGTGTGAGGTATATATATATGCAATATGGAGAGGGGAAAAAACTTCAATAGGATATAAATCCCACTTAAACAGCTAACAATAGTTCAGCATTATTTTAAATTATTTCACTTATTCATGGTGTTTCATTAGTTCAATTAAACTTTGTGTTGGAATAGATTTAGAAGTTCACAAATTTTAGTCATCTTTTGTACTCTTCCTAAAATATTGATGTCTTTCTCACTACTATATAGATATATGTATGTATTGACATACTTCTGTACTACATCTGCATGCTATTTCATGTTGCGTTCTAATATCAGCAGAGCCTTTGTTGATGAGATTTGGAGTAGGAAACAAAAATAACAGGCCTCTGTTCTGTTAGAATTTCTTTGGTTTGGACGTGACTTTAAAGGCAAGGTTGTGATTATTGGATAGTCTATCAAAGCACTTTTAAAAGAGCACAGAGATAAAGCTGTGGAAGAATAACGTCTAATTTGCCTGCATCCTGTCTGCTGGCACACAATTTATACTCCATGTTTCTGTATGTTGCTGTTTGTTCATTTAACCCTCAGGAAAGGGCACTGGAGAGGAGGCTGGTGTTCATGATGAAATAAAAAAGCATAACCCAGCTACACCCCTCGCATAACTGTCAGTGAGGGAGCTGTTGTGATAAAGTCTTGGACAAGTTCTTTTGTCCTGGTTGCTATCAGCCATCTGTGAACAGCTGTGTAACTGAGTGACAAAATGCAAGGCAGTGTCATGGAAATGAAGAGGAGTGTGGTTTTGAGTGGTCCTGAGGTCACACATCTAACACAGACCCTGCTATATGCATGGTGAAAGATGTCCTTTTTACATTTCTGAGTATCTCATTGCCTCTGTTTAAGTATCTAAAATGTGTCCATATTTTTTTAATGTATTGATAATAATTGGTATATTGAGTACAATTATTGTTTAATATTCTGTTTATTTTCTGACCTGGTTCTCAGTGGAGTGATGTATCAAGGCTGCTTTTTTAAGGGGTACAGAGATGGGAGAAGTTCCCCAATTTAATATTAAGGGTGGGGAGAACCAACAAACAACTTAAGAGAAGATAAAAACTTCTCAAGCTGGTTTTGGGCAACGTCCCAAAAAACAACCCCCAAAAATTAACTTAATCCTTAAATGTCAGGACTTTAAGCTCTTATTTAGGAAACAACATTCTGTCTATTAAGAATCTTGCCCATTATTTTCTTTAGGGCTTTTTTTGTTCTAATCCTTTTTTATAAGAGGTGCTATGGGGAAGACCTTTTCTCTCTGTTTTTGGTTTTTGTTCTTCTTTTTTGTGAAACCAACAGCTTTAACTAACTAATTTAAAAAATTCGACTAATTTAAGTAAGTTAACTCTTAACTAACTTAAATTTTTTTCCTCTTTTTTTTTTTGGCTGGGGAGATGTAATTTTATGTTCAGTCATCTTGTCTAAAGGGAAGCTGATAAGCATTTTTCTGGAAAATATTTCTGTATCTGAAAGCCAAGCTTTTAAGTAAGTTTTTGTATTTCTAGAATAGATTGAAATTGTGGCCGTATATAGAATTGGCTTTGCTTATCTGTGCAGAAAATTTTTCCTGTGAAGAGTTCTACCAAGGTGGTTTGAAGGGTAAAAGCTTTGTTCTTGACACACTTTTCATTGTTTTGTGAAGAGAATGGTGGGAGCTGTTTCTATAACACTGAAACTCATCTTTGAGTGCATCTTTACAATTCTAAATGAGAAGTTCTGAAATGCAGGTAACTAGAAGTAATGCCCTTTTTCTGAAACCTAAGACAAGCAAAATATATTGGCCTCATCCACCTGATTGCAAGGTGGAGAATAAGCAGGCACGTTACAAAGCAGCTTGACAGGTAATGGAGAAGTTGTTTACTTGGAGACAAACTGTGCACCTTCAGCTGAGTTTTAAAATATGCTGGGCAAGTGATCAAAAGCTCGGTGAGCAGCGTGTCTGCTGCAGTGATGTGCAATTACTTACTCTCTGCGTTTATAGAGCTGAAGCAAAAGTTGCCTTCTTTTGCACTGTCCTTTTTAACAATAAAAAGAACTTCGGTTTTGAACTGTAAAAAGGGCAAAAGTCTCCTCATTATACAAGACTGTATTCCTCCTTGTACACATCAGCCTAGGAGCCTTTTCTGAGAGTAGTGTGACAGATTTTTTTTTTTTTTGATCCAGTTTAGTCAGTGTGATGGAATGGATGTAATAATGCCTTCACTTCTTTTGGAAATCATGAACTAAAATTAGAGAGGTAACCTGATCTTAGCAAACTGCTCAGGCATGTGGGTTCTGGGATGCCAGAATGCTAATCCTAACTTTTATTTCTGGTGTTGAGAGAAAGTTGTTTTAAGTTCTTGGAAATAGTCAAATTTCCAGATGTTTAAAATTAAAAGGCTTTTTTATTTTTTTTTCTTTGAGTGTTAGGTCAATTAACTTTGTTTCTCTATTCTTGTTGCCAATTGTTTATAATAGTATTAATGATTAGTTTAATGTGCATCTTTTTAAGTTTGGGATGTTGTTGCTTCGTGTTTCCTGGATAGTGTGGGCTTGAGCAGTAAATTTTCCATGGAGGTGTTGTCAATTTAGTTGTATTTTGTTTTTTTCTCCTAGAAACCCAGCTCAGTTCGTATTGATCAACTAGACCGTGAACAATTCAATCCTGATGTAATTACTTTCCCTATTATTGTGCACTTTGGGATACGACCTGCTCAACTCAGTTATGCTGGAGATCCTCAGTAAGATGCTTTTCCTTCTTTCTTTTGTTCAGGAACTCATTACTGATGTCATTTCTGCCTTAAATAGGGCTTGGTTATGTGCTTAGTTGAGTCCAATATAAAGCTTAGTGCTTATGACATTGAACACAAGCTCCTGCAAATTAGAAAATAAAAGGAATGTTTTTCCCTGGAATAATTCAAGATCTGCTGAAGTAAACGTGTGAATGTGCAGTATGAAGCTTCTTAACCTGGCAGCACCAGGTTCTGGGTCCACCAAAAGGTGATTCCCCAGGCTCCATGTTATTTCTTTTAGAAGCCAGTGGTGGGTTTTCAGACAATAGTGTAACAGGAAGGCAGAGAAGGAGGAATAGTTACCCAAGCTTCCTAATGTCTGTAGCATGTAGACTTCGGGGCTAGAGGATGTATTTAGGTCATTTGTTAAAAAGCCCTGAATGGATGTTTTTAAATTTTTCAAATCACTGTTTGAATCTTTTTATGCTACTGACAGGGAGAAAATTTCAGGTAATCACTTAACCAGTACTATTGTGCATCATATGCAAAAGTAATTATTTTTATTTCAGAGCTGCTGCTTGATTGTTTAATTAGATGTTCTTCAGGTCTCACGTCTAGTATGGAATAATATAGCCATTTTCTGTTTGATTACTTCATGATGTTCGTTTCTTGCCTACTGCCATGTCCTACTAAATCATCTCTTTCTGTGCTTTGAAGGATCATTTCTACATAGTGTTTCCTAGCTTGGGAGCTCTTGCACTCTGCTACTTTTCTGTGCTTTTTATATCCTGATAGAGGTTGGGAGGAATGTAGAGAAGAAGTGGAGAGGTAATCAGGACTTCAGGCAGAGCAGAAATACTGTTTCACTGTGGATTGATGAAGGGATGCAAAAGTGATGATTGGAGTTTGTTCCCATTTCTTTTCTTAACCTCTAACTCTTTCAGGGAATTCTTCCAGACGTCTGCTTTCTGCATGGTGATAGTATAAAACTGTCTCTAGTGCATGTGTAGTTAAGGTGACCTTTTTCCTCAGTGCAGTTGTTTAGGAATGGCATTCACCAGTTTGGTACTGCCACTAATAAGAGAACCACAAGCCGCTCTCTTCCACTGAGAGACACAAAAATGCAAAGATCACAGGTCGAGAGAAGAATGATTTACTGGAAACAGCAATGAGACAAGAAAACAAACAATAATACCAACAATACTAACAGCAAAAATGTACCAAGAGAGGATGATTTATGTGCAAAATGCTCAACAGATCTGCGGTGCTGAGGCCCAAACACTCATGTGTGCGTATGACAGTTGTATTCTTTTGCAAGTACTTGCTGAGAATTTTAAATCCAACATGGCAGGAAGTGGGAATATTGAATGCTAGTCCAGATAATAAAACTGGGTTTTTTTGGCTTTGATCATTAGTTTTCTTTAATTGTCCATCAAAAGGAAATAGAAATTGGACCCAAAAATATAAGAATTATCTCTACTTTGATGTTGAATTTATTAGTATTTGTGAAATTCTAGTAGTTTTCATTGAAAATAGTATAAAGAGACAAAAATATTCTTCCCACACTTTTTTTTTTTTTAATTCACTTTAATGGGTTTGTTTTTTGTTTTGGGTTTTAACCTTGGAGCTGCTTGCAGAATGTAGATATGCTTTGTTTTATCAGAGTAACAAAGCATCTTTTGTGAAGGACGTCTGTGGTGCTGTCATAAATGTCAGGCTTTACTCTGGTGTATGTGTGCCCTGAAGAGATTTTTCCTCTAATGTATCTTTTCTTTGTGATGTTCTATACTGAACTTTTTGTAATGGTAATGTGTTTATTAATTCTCAAACTTAATTGCAATAACAAAAGCTTGTTTCACCCTTATCAATACATGTAGAAAAATGTGTATTGTGTATTGTTCATGTGTATGAACAGTTTCAGGTTCTTGTTTTTGGGTTGAAACTTCCACAAGGCATTTTTTCTTTTTGTTTTGGTTGATTTGTTCATTAACTTTTTTTTTTTTTTTAACGGTGATTTGTCAAAAATAGATGTGCTATTCTGCAGTTTGTAAAAGTGCAGTGAATGGAGCATCAGAAAAATCTATGAATTGACCATTTCAGATGTGTTTGTAGACTGGAAAAAATACCAGTATCTCCAGAGGCTGAGAATATACATTCAAGAATGCTGCAGAGAAATAGCTAGGGAAAAAACACCAATAAGAAAAGATTCAAGTGTGTGTGAATGTGGGATGCTGGGAAGATTATGAAATAGTAAAAGAGCTGCTGCTTCATTGACTGCTAAGACACTAACATGAAAACTTCCTAATAAAACCACTGCTCTAAGTTATTGCTGGGGAGGATCTTCTTTTATGATGTGAACACAAGTAAAAGCTAACTTGGGTAAACTTCTTTCCTCTGGCCTCTAATTCCCTGCTTCCTATTTAAAGTCTGATTTATGGGTTGTCCTGAATACAGAGGTTACATTTTGAAGGTAGCATTGTTTCCTAAGGACACAGGATCCCCGTCACAATTCTTTGTTGCTCCTCCCATTGTAACTTTTGAACCTGTTGGTCAGTTGCAGCTGACTATAATGGTGGAATGTTTTCTTCAAATGGAGTAAGTTCTTACAAGTTTGCTGAAAGTTTGTGCTAGATCCCTGAGGGACTCCACCAACGAAGATGTAACTGGGGTTCGTGTGAAATTAGACACCACCAAAATAAGAAAAGGCTAGATGGTTGGAGAAAACCAGGAAACTTAAATATCTGCTAATCACAGAAATAACTTGAATTGCTCTTCCCATTCAGCACAAACCCATAGGGAGCAAAACTTCATAGGGAGCATTTCACTTTTCACAGAATAGCTTCTTGTTGCATGTGACTTGTAGAGCTCATGTGCTTCACAGAAATGTTTGAGCTGATATAAGGACAGACACTTCCTGGGGAAGGGTGCTACTCCTTTGCAGTGAGCGATAGGTAAACCATGTGGAGAAGTTGTTTTCACCTGCCTGAATTGAGTTTAGGGGCAGGCAAGTCTTCTCAGCATGCAGACGTGGCCCTTTGGAAGGATGGGTGGATATCTGGGAGATCTGGGCTCTGCCCTGATCTTTGCTGTTCTTTACCTCACTCTGCACACTAATGCCTCCTCTCTGCTACTTGGCTCACCCCGCTGGAGCAGCTGCCCAGGCACTGTCACCTCTCAGAAAATGCTTTGAAATTATTGTATTTCTTTAGCAAAGAGGTGGTTCTAGACATTCTTTGTGCATGTCATGTGCATTATTAGCAGCTGGTGTGTTCCTAATGACAAACAGGGAGAGACTTCTGTTCATTGACCAAAATACTTGTTTTCTGGTTTTGTCCTTCAGATACCAAAAGCTGTGGAAGAGTTATGTGAAGCTGCGTCACCTACTGGCTAATAGTCCCAAGGTCAAACAGGCTGATAAACAGAAGTTATCACAAAGAGAGGTATTCTGGACCTTCCTATGACTGATAATTGAGCATTGTAATTCGGGATGGAATAAAGCCCTTTGACTGCCCTGTTTATGGAAACAATAGAAATCCTTTACAAAAGATTTTCTTTCCAGACTCTTAACACAGATTTTATTTTTATCTATGCTTGTTATTGAATGAGGGGGTTTTTTTCCATTTTTCAGCTGTCAGACTGCTGCAAGTTTTTTACCCAATTATAGAAATTATTGTTATGGAACCATAACTTCTTTATAGCTGTTGCCATTAATGGTTTCAAGAATTAGCATAGAGAAGGACTTTTTATTTCATAATGTACTTTTAACTGGCTCATAATTTTAAACAGTTCTCTTCTGAGATAAAAGCTGCCACACTTGTGTGCATAAACCGCAATTTATTAGATGGTATAGTGACATTGCTTAGGATCTTTGACTTGAAATCATCTGGTTGTTGCATGATAGACAAGATATTTTTTTCTTTTTGTTTTTTTCCCACAAAGTGATGAGCAATAAGCATTTCCTAAGTGCAAATGCTCAACCAATTGGGAATTAAAAGCAGAAAAACAAAGACTCCTAAATTTAGCCTAAACCAACCCATCTATTTCTCTAAACCCTTGGACTGAAGCTTTGAATTTGTTTGGTGCCTGTCTATCAGGCACTCTTAGTTTGACAACCTATGTAAAGACTACATAGAGGAGAAATTAACTTCTCGAGTACAGAATGGTATTTAATTAAGTGGTGTTGTGTTTTTATTTATTGATTAGAAACACTAATTGTTCATAAAATCATAGACTACCCTGAGTTGGGAAAGACCCATGAGAATCATGGAGTGCAATTCCTGAGACTTCCCCAGTTTTTTGGGGAAGTCTCAGAAATTGCACTTTTTGGAATTACTTTTAGTTGGAGTAAGTGTTTCATACATATGACATTGCACCTGATTATTTCCATTGTTACAAAGCATAGTATGCTGTTGTGTGAGCTAGAGTGTTAGTAAATGTTTTATTTATGCTGATATTAAATAAGCCCTTGGCTTCTTTGCTTGTAAGTGAAACAAAAACAAAGACTCCACTATATTGTGACTGAACTGTGCCACAGTTGTAAAGGTAAAAAAAAATTGTCCTTACAGGAGATGATTTTGTTTGTCACAACTACACACAGAGGAAATAGAAGATCATTGTTTTATGGGCATATTTTCATTAGAGGGTAATGGATGGCTCATTTGTAAAATTGTAGTGGATTATTTGTAAAGGGGTGATCATATTTTGCTCCAGAAGATAAAACATTCATTTGTTATTTGGCACTTGGTGTGGACTGCTGATTTTTTTTCTAGACAGTATTATGTAGGATAGCGAGTTTTACAAGTAGTTTGCCAAGAGGGAGGCATCCAGGGCTGAAGCAGAAACTTCATGTGAGGATAATCTATATATTTGCCAGTGGAGGTGTCAGTAACTCAGACGGAGCTGTAGGACTGTACCTGGCTAGGACATGGGCTTTTAAAGATTATGAATCATAAATGATGTAATGCTTCTGAGCCAGTCAGACTGAAATACAGGTCTGGAAAACACTGTAGCACCTTTCTCAGGAAAAACTCAATGGCACACCTTTGACAATGCACAAGGGGTGCAGTGCTGGCAGCATCTCTGTTCCCTCTGCTATCAGTCATCCACCACTGTGAGGTTGTACAATGATATTATTTGTGACAAGGCCATGCCTGGGGCTTTGTTCCTCTAACCTGACTTTGAGCATTTACAGCAGGTGCATAAATTAGGACCTGAAGGCTGACTTTGAAGTCAGTGGAGGGAGAAATGCATTTTTGAAGCCATTTATCCCCTTCATTGAATATAAAAGGAGCCAGGGCTAACTAGCATCCTACCCTAGACACCTCTTTATTGAGGTGTCTGAGGTTTGATGAATCTGTCTCTGGACAGATGCACCTGCTGGAACTACTCTGTGAGTCTCTGCAAATCAGAAGACAGAGCCTGTTCCTGCCCAGATGTGCTCACAGGCTTCAAACTGGATGCTGGGAAGAGACAGCTTTGAGCAAGCACCCTGTAAAGGGGAGGAGAAGGAGAGGCAGGATAAGTTGCAGCTTTGAAGAGCTTTGTGTTCTGAAGAAGGAAGGCACTGAAGGGAGTCTTTACTGTTAGTTCATGCTGTGTGGGGAGCTTGCACACCCCAGGGCTTTATAGTACTGGAACCAAGAGATTCCAGTGCAGGCTGATTTATTTTATCTGGCTTTCTTTCATTTCATTTTTACAGAAAACATTGTCTTTTAATGCTACTGTTAAAATCTTGTAATGATTCTGACCCTTTCATGGTTTCTAGAGGCAAATTGTTTGCACACCACCAAATAGCCAGTGGTAAAGGTAAAAGATATTTTTTAAAAAAAATTATTGAAATAAAATTGGTAGATTTCAATCAGCATAGTCTCCAGGACTGGTGAATGCTGACCCTTTTCCCAGACTGGGCATAATGACATTGCTGAACAGGAACTGTTGCAAAGTAGCCAAGATGACAAAGCAAAGCCTGTTTTGCTCCTCCTGAATGTTCGAAACAGGAGTGCTCACAGCGACGGACGTGAATGAAGAGGTTCTTTTATACATCTGGTAAAGAAAGTGCTTTCATTTGAAGGACTTTACATTTCTTACTTATGTATCACTTGGAGGTATGAGTTGGACTGGTTTGTTTAGTCATTTGCAGTAAAAAAAAAAAATCTAGTCACCTCTGTTTTCTCCTTGGTCTACCAAAATCCCCTGTCCACACTGTATTCCAACACATCTGCCAGTCTGTGGCTGGGCATTACCAGATCTGTACCAGCCTTTAAAACTGCTCACCAAAACTGAACCTTACATGGGCATTGTGAACGTGCTGGTGTGTGCATTGCTGGGCTTTGTTGTAGCAAGTTCTTCACAGGAGCTCTGTTCTCTCCCTGCTTAGGAAGCACTGCAGAAAATTCGTCAGAAGAACACGATGAGACGTGAAGTGACTGTGGAGTTGAGCAGCCAGGGATTCTGGAAAACAGGGATACGCTCTGACGTCTGCCAGGTGACTGAACGGGAAGATGTATTTTCTTGACAGCTGCCATTTATCTTTGCAAGGGTTTGCTCTAAGCTGAAGAACCAAATGGAAACGAATACCTCAGTAATGTCTGTTGGTCTAGGCAACTATTCTAGTGTTCTGTCCACCCCCTCTATACACACAAAAAACGTAATTTAAAATTTTCTGCCAGGGGTTGATCAGTGCAAGGGAGAGGGGTTAGGAATGGCTAGTTTGAGGCTGGAGGTTTGCCAAATGCTGAGTCTAGTGTGGAACTCTGAATCCCATCGACTGGCTTGGTTTTAGATACTTTAATTTTAATATCTTCTTCTATTTAGATAGCTTTTTAAAACACCCCAAATTTCACAGTAAAGCATGAAGAAATATCTTTTTACTTGAAAGAAAGTAAAAAAACATAAAACCCCACCACAACAAAGTTCTGGATTAAAACACATGAGCCTCAGTAGAAAGATATCTTTCAGATACTCTGTTTCATATGCATGCCATCTCCAAGGAACATATCTCTGTCATATCCTATTCTGAAGCAGTTGACAGCCACCAGCTTTGTGATATGATAGAAATAAGTGCAATTTTTATTTAATTTTGTATTAGTAAAATTCAACTGGTTGTAGCAGCGAAATACTAGAGATATACTTGCATTATTTTTTTAGCTGTTGTTTTGGAGATGTTATTTAAGAGTTAAATGCATGCAACTTAATATTAGCTTAACAATGTGAAATATAAATTAGGGGGATTGCTAGGCAAAGATATAGGTAGAAATTCCGTGGTGATCTTAGGAGTCTGGTCAGGTCAGGCCAAAGGGGGAAATTCTACAGTGAGAGAAATGCTAATAACTAAAATTGCTTTTCTTCTGTCTGAAACATTTCTTCTGATTCTACTATTGCTTCTGAAGTAGAATAGTGGCACAGTATCTCCTCGTATAGCTGAGGAAAATTACAGCCTTTTCCTAATTTTTTTGTTGTGAGCTGTATCTATTTTTACAGCTTAAGTAAACAGTGTAAATTTCCAATTTAGGCGCTTTGAAACTGTTCTATGTTATTCGTAATATCTTTTGTGATTCATCTCCTAATGTCTTGAATAGTCTTGTTTCATTTTGTTGAAGGACAGCAAAACACCAAAGAATGATAAAAATAAAGCTGTTTCACAATTTTTGTGCCCATCTGCAGCTGTAACATCTAAATCAGCCAGTTCTGGTATGAAGGTCCTTGGATTTGATTTCTTTGAGAGGCCAAGAATAGGCAACTGTATGTCCATAAAATGAAAGATTGCTGCTGTTGCTACATGCTTTTTCCCAGATTAAAGAACACTAAAACTAAATATGCATAAATCAGCTCTGGGGGCAGAGCTCAAGTGCAGTGATTTAAAATTACTGCTTTTAAAAGCATTTCAGTTTAGAAGATTGAAACTCTTAAGTCACTCATGGTAGCTTATACTTGCTCTGAGTTACATGTAGCCTTAATGACACTGGTCTTTGCTGTCTTGGCAATGAACTGCTTGAAAGGGGAGGAAAAATGGTGAGTGGAATGTTCAAAAAAAGTGTAAAATGTCTGAGTTCTGACAGGCTCACTTGAAGTTACCCAGTATATCAAGTGCAGTACTTGACCATTGAGCTGGGCAGCACTTAATACACCGTGTGGCAGGATCTGGCCATGCTGAGAAGACTCCACCTCTCTTCCCCTCTCCACCCACACCATTGTTGCTGGTGAGCCCTCAACAGCAGTGTAGAGTATTTAGCATTTCATGCATTCCAAAATATTTCAGCTCACCTGCCTCCCATGAGTAGCTTCCGGTCAGGAGCACTTGATGTCCTGAGGGATGATGGCACTATCTGAGGGCACTTGAGAGAGTCTCTGGTTTGCTGTGCTAGCTGCAGCGAGAAAAGGACATGCAAACTATTTAAAATCATACATATTTTAAAAACATCTCCTCTAAAGAGGTAAATACATAAAACATCAGAAGCATTGAATAGCCATAGTCCAAGATGACGGATGTTGATTGAATCAATCAATCAATCAATCAATCAAGTAGTTAGTGCCAGGAAAGCAGCATTTTGTCAATATAACTTCAAGAGTCAAATTAAAGTCTTCCTGTGTGGTCCCAGGGATCTGTCAATTCTTTGTTCGCTGCACCACAGCTGATAAAAGTCTGAAACCTGATATTTCAGTCCTCAAATGCAGGGACACGTATTGCTGTAAAGAATGTTAAATGTTGCTTGAGGAGAGTCTTTCAGTCTAGTACAGGGGAGCATAGAGGCAGGGAAGCAGAGTTCTCCTGTGAAACAGTTTCAGGTTTGGTTGTTTTGATGTTTTGCAGTTAATTCCTTCCGTGGAGGAGCACACAGGAAGCACACATGTACAGTTTATATGGAGATAAAAGGGATGTTCTTACAAATTACCCCCAAAAAATTCTAAATGAGTGACATGGTAGCAAAATAAAACTTCACCTACACTTCCTTTTTCGTCTTGGAGTAGTTTTATATTTCTCTGCCATTTGGAGGTCCAGGGAGTCTTTTTCTTGCTTTTTGCTGGTAATTTCATTTGAGAGAGAAGGACCATGGAGGAGTTTCTAGTCAACAGCCAGCTGGACATAAGCCAGTGTGTGGCCAAGTGGCCAAGAAGGCCAGTGACCTTCTGACCCATATCAGCAGTAGTGTGGCCAGCAGGAGCAGGGCTGTTATTGTCCCCCTGTACTGGTGGCACTGGTGAGGCTGCACCTTGAGTCTTGGTCCAGTTCTGGGCTCTTCACTGTACAAGACAGACATCAAGGTGCTGGAGTGTGTCCAGAGAAGGGCAAAGGGTCTGGAGCACAGGTCTGATGCGAAGTGGCTGAGGGAGCTGGCGTAGTTTTAGCCTGGAGAAAAAGAGGCTCAAGGGAGACCTTATCACTCTCTACAACTGCCTGAAACAAGGCTGTAGTCAGGTGGGAGATGATGTATTCTTCCAGGCAGCAAGTGACAGGACAAAAGGAAATGGTCTCAAGTTGTACCAAGGGGGCTTAATATTGGATATTAGGAATAATTTCTTTGTAGATAAGGTGATGAAGCATCATAGCAGGTTGCCCAGGAAAGTGGTGAAGTCACCATCCTTGAAGGTATTTATAAAGATCTTTGATACATGGTTTAGTTGGTGGAGTTTTCAGTGTTACTTGAGCAGTTGGACTCAATCATCTTAAGGGTCTTTTCCAATCTAAATGATTCTGTGATTGCCTTCCAGCTCTGTGTTCAGTTCTCAGGAATTTCATGGTCTTTTACTTAAGCAGAAAGTCTTGCCATTGGTTAGTCTTTTTGATCTTGCAACATTCACCAGTTTGTATTTTCTGCTGTTCTGTCATTAGTGACCTGCAGAAATCTGTAACATTATTTATTCTGTAAATTATATATCACCTACTTTGTGTGCTTGTTTTTCATGCTTCTCTCCATGCTATACACTCATTTCCTCTAATAATACACAATCCTCTTTCTGAATTAATTGTGACAGTCCTCAGATTTTAATGCCCTTAGAACGCACCTTTATTTTGAATATATTCATGTCATGTCAATAATAGGAATGATTAGAAAAAATTAGTTCACAAATGGTCACATGCATAGAAGTCTTTAAATCCTGAATTTCTGCTGTTTCTCTTTCCATTCTTATACCAAGAATTGTGATGTTGATATCATACTTGCTATACTGCTCTACTGATAAACTATACTAATTGCTTATTTCAATAAGATGCATCCAAAGTCAATATTAGTGTAGAAATCCTTCTTTGAAACACTGAGAGAGGGGGACTGCCATAGTTACAAAATAAAGTTGTTTTTTTCAGTTTTATTGACATTTTTCCCAGTAGAAAAACATTGTCTGTTTCGTAGACAAACAGCATCCTTTCTGATACTTTTTAGCACATTAAATGTGCCAGGCTACAGCGTTTCAAAAAGCCCATAATTCTTCCTCAAAAAGAAGTAAAGCAAGGCACGACTGTGCTTGAAAATTGAGTAGCTACTGTTGTTTGGTGAAAGTTGGCTAAAGTGGTGTAAAGTGTTTCTTCCTTAATGTAATGAGGCAGAGGGGAAGTGGTGTTTCTTCAATTTTGAAACAGGGTGTTAAATTAAAAGTCATGAACATATAGCATTGTATTCAGTCATAGCTTCTTGAAATTGCTGTTACTGGTGACCAGAACTTTTTTTACCTCATTGGAGTTCCTTAAGTTGAAGACTGGTTTTATGTATTTATTCCTTTAGTCTGGGCAGGACTCTGGAGATAAAAACACATATTTAATTAAGTGCTTTGATAAGTGAAGGATGGGAAACTATGCTTTTTTTTTTTTTTTTTTTCTCATTTAAACCAAAACAGTAAAGTAAATGTTGTAACAATTGGGAAGTGTTTGTGTTTTTAGCTTGGTCAACTGAGTTCTCTCTACACTGAAGTTGAATGTTTTTGCTTATTGCATTTGTTTTTTTCAGCATGCAATGATGCTTCCCGTCCTCACCCACCACGTCCGCTACCATCAGTGTCTGATGCACCTGGACAAATTGATAGGCTACACTTTTCGGGATAGGTGCTTGCTGCAGGTAAGATATGAAGAGACAACCCCAACCTCTTGCTGGTGTCTCTTGATATTACTGAGTTCATCCAGAGTTCTGAAATGCACGGCATTGCCACAGCTTGGATGGACCTGATTACTTGTATTGCAGATCTTTCAAAAGTTTCAGTTTTCCCAAGGGACTTCTAAATAGAGATATCTATTGTTCACATAGATATTACACCTACCTTTGCTCCCATGATAGATCTGGATTTGCTTGTAATGTGTAGCAAGACAAAAATGCAGTTACTGAAAAGACTGTCAAGTACTCGTTTCTGGGTAAGTTCCTTTTTTCAGGTATTTATAGAGAATGCAGTGTTATTCTGCAGATGAGTGTATGTGCCCTGCTTCTTGTTGTTATAGCCAGTTGTTCTAAAAAAAAATAATTAAAACATTGCCCCTTTTTTCCGTTTGGAACTAGTGAATAGAAATTTGCAAACTTCTGTTCAGCTCTTGATTTCTGCAAGTACACGATGAAATTTTTTTATTAATAAACAAGAGCAGGAACTGGAGAGGAGAATTTCTTACTTGTTGTAGATGCATCCATGTCACATAACCAGCCTTATATGTTAGTACATATTTGGAACTGATTACCTCTGAGGCTGATGCTTGGCATGGTGGCCCCTTTCCTCTTAGACTTTTCCTGAACTTACTGAAGGAAAACGGGGACTTCGTTCAGAACTTCCTTCTGAAGTAAGCGTCATCTCTCTCCAATGACTGGACTAAGATCAAAACATAGCAGTTTTTGTGTTTCTTTAGAGATTTTTCTCCCAAATTATTTTAAGGAAATGTCTCTTCTCGCAGTTTCTCTGCTTTCTAGAATTTGTTTTCCAGGCCTTTTTCGACTGCAAGTTATATTAAACATTGAGCATCTTCTAGGATTTGGTTTTTGGCAGGCTGTCTTTGTTTTAATGACAAAGATAAAAATGCAGTGATGGAAACTTTCAAAATGTTGAGGCCAACACACAAACCAACAAGTAAATTCTAATCAAAAAGAGATGAAAGCATAAAAATCAAGTGTGTAAGCATTAGTCATGTTTGGTTATAACAAATGTACTTTTTAATGCTTTGTCCCTACACTCATTTATTTAAAACCTACAAACATTTTCTATAAGAGGAAGAGCTTTTTAAAAATGTATATAGTATCAGTCATCTGCTTGAGCATAGGCAATGTTAGATGTATAATTCTGCATCGATTGTTACCTATTTTAGCATGGTGTATTCTTTTTAAAGTACAAGCAGGTTAAAAAAAGATTACACTAAGTTGTCTATTCAGAAAAGCTGTGATGTGTCATCTAGTCCAGATGGAGCAGAATTTGAGAATGTGCAGTTACAACAAACTTAGTAATACTATCGAGGAATTAGAAAGGACTTGGAAAAAGTTCTTATTGTTGATTAAATATAATTTTACTCTTTAAATTTTATGCTTGGAAAGCAACAGACAATGTTTGAATGAATTACTGAGTGTCTTTGCTCACAGTCTGCAGCATCAGTCCTGCCTGTGTGTCAGAAGTAACTTTCTGCAGCTTGCATTTTCCAGTGCTTCCTCTTTTTTATACACAAGTTTTGTGTGCACATACTTTTATACAAGCACAATATTTTGATCTCTGTATGTGTAAAAAAAGGAGAAAATGTTTGAGTTTGCAGGATGGAGTTCTGAGAAACAAGCTGTAGTTTTATTTGCTGCTGCCATTTCTGCAGTGGTGATGTCAGCAGCAGAGTAAGCTTTTGGTAATCCTTGGTGGTACAAAGGCAAAACAGGACCAATGCTGTCATTCCTCTTCCATTTGAAGAGTGAATCCTCTATAGTCATGAGAGAAAGAGTTCTTCTGTGATTAACTCTGTCAGGAATAATGTACTTGTTGTTTCTGTTTTTTAGCTGGGAGAGCTTTATAGATATTTAAGTGATGCAAATATGTATGGTTGAGAAGCTCTTTTAATTGCTTATATTTTAATATGAATATTTATAGTTCAGTGTTAGAGTGAATATATTTCTAAATAAGCAAATATATTGAAATCAGGTCAGCAAAGCTGGTAAGCAAAAGTCTTAAGGCAAATTGACAGTTCATGCTTTTTCTCTTCTAAACTAATTTTTCTTTAAAGAAAAAATGATGAAAGTTAATTAGTTAAATTGATGATTGAGCATAAATGTTCCTTCTTTCTGACATCTGAAATAGTTCACTCTACTTTTAAATTTCTGCAACCAAGTTTCTAATTCACTACATCACTTTGTAACCTTTCTTCAAACTGAGAAATAACTATTACTAGCTACTGGTGTCAGATATTTTTTTTTCTTTCGTTTGCAAAAATACATTTAACACTTTTTTTTTTCCTGGATGTGTTACACTATAGCTTGCCATGACTCACCCAAGCCATCATTTAAATTTTGGGATGAATCCGGATCATGCCAGAAATTCCTTATCCAACTGTGGGATTCGACAGCCCAAGTATGGAGATAGAAAAGTTCACCATATACACATGAGGAAAAAAGGTATGCTACTTACACCACTAACATTCTTCTCTTACACTTAATCTGTAAGAACACCCTTTGTTCCATTGTCATTTCCTTAGCCGTTGTTCTTTTGAGAGATGCCTTCAGGAGAGGATTTCAATGATTATAGGCAGACACCGGTGAGGTTTTTCCAAAAGACTGGATTTTGCAAATTAGTCAGTAAGTAAAGAACTGAGAACAAGCAAGGGTAAAAAATGAGAGGATGTATTTGCTTAGATTTTTGGCAAGTGGTGTTTTCTTAATTTGCTGCTCAACATGGTGAACAAACTGGAATATATTTTGTAAATGTGTCTTACTAATGTGAACATATGGTCTGGCTGCTGCAAAATATTCCTCACCCCTTTAAAGTATATTCAGTGATAATGAAGTAAATTGTTTGTTGCTTATGTAATGTTTAGAATGTCCTTTTCATGCAAAGGTGGCATTTATCTGGCTCCCTGAATGCAAAAATTCAATACCGTTGTAATGGGACTGCGGTCAGTTAGGCAGAGAGCATTGGTAAGGATTATACTTGATGTAATAAACCCTGTAAATAACAGGATAATCTTGTGTACAGCAATTACAAAGTAACATTTTGAGTAATTGTTTTCTACATTTATTCAAAGTGAATTAGTGGCTGTTTACTTAATAGTGCATTGTTTATGTTTCTAGGGATAAACACCCTGATAAATATTATGTCCCGTTTGGGACAGGATGATCCAGCTCCTTCCAGGTAATGAAAATAGTTTTTTGCCAGTAGGGAAGCTGCTGCAGAGGGAGATATTTAATAGAAATAACCAACTTACTGTCACCAAGAGCTTTGGCAAATAGTTGAAGTGAAAAGTCATTTTGAATTGACTTTTATATTATGAAAGTGTGCTGAACCTCCATTAGCAGTGACATAGTAAATGTTTGGTTATGCCTGCAGAAAACGTCTGAGGAAGGTTTTAATATATAATTCTATCATTTTTGTTGATCCCTGAAATGAGGAGGACTAAAAGACTACCTTTTTGCTTTCTGCAGAATAAAAAATAAGAGTTGATGTTGTTATCAGTGCTATAAATTGGATTCTTCATCATGTTTTCTCACAGTAGTACCTTCCTGGCATGGCACCTTGTTAACAGGAGTGTGGTGCTGAACATGGGCTTTGCTGATTTACTGTTCCAATTTAAAGACAGATGCAAAACCCATTAATGTTGTAATGCGATAATCTGTAAATGACCACTAAGAATTCTGTGCATATAAATAGAGTTTAAGATATGGTTTACAGCCACAGGCACCATATTTAGCTGAAGTTGAATAAACAAAGCTCACAAGGCTAATGCACGAAGCAGTTGCATGTGAAATCCCTTAAATGCATGAACTAGATGGCAGTGTGTATTTTAGTCAGCTGGTGCTGTAGCCAGACCTTTCAAGAGCCATCATTTTGGAAGAAGCTTGGGATTAGGAGAAATTTAATTCTGCATAAATTATTGTTGCACTGTTCCCTAAATGCTGATTCAGCTAGACCCTGCACTTTTCTCTTCAAGCTTATTTCAGTCCTCTAAAAGATAACATAATATAATAACAAGAATTAAATTGCATTCATTCTTGTAAAATAACACAAAAATTTAAAGTCCCATTTCTGAGAGAGGTGTGTTTTCAGTTATGTTTCTACACAGAGTTGTAGATTTGCTCACACATTGCTGTTTTATACAGCAGAGGTACTTGAATTCTTTCAGCCCATAACAAAGGCCTGCTATTTCTGAAAATACACTAATAATATAATTGCTGGGAGAGTGAAAATTACAATAAAAGCTGCCAAACACTCGACAAGGATCTTCTGGATTTAGAAAAGAAATCCTGTGGCAATAGCCTTGAGCTGTTACAATCATGTGTGAAATCAGAAATGGTGCTGCTTACTTGCTTTGATGT
The DNA here is from genome assembly GCA_008694505.1 of Cyanoderma ruficeps. NCBI lineage: Eukaryota > Metazoa > Chordata > Aves > Passeriformes > Timaliidae > Cyanoderma > Cyanoderma ruficeps. Next base: position 50,250,175 of record VZDJ01007755.1, on the reverse strand, counting down.
CTAGAGCAGAAATTTGTATGTATTCAAATACATGCTCATATTCTTTTTCAGCTGCTTGCCCTTTTAGTCCTTTGAATATAAGCAGGCAGACAGCTTGAAGGAAATGAAACTTTATGCAAAACAAAGGTAAATCAGGAGCAGTGATGAAGGAAAACAGAGGAAATAAAATTTGTAATAACTTAATGGCATCTCTAGATTCATCTCCTGGTACAGCCATTTTTTCTTTTGAACTCAGAGGAAGTTACAGAAAACAGGGCATTTAAAGGTGCTATGAAAAATCCAAGTTCTTACTCCCTCTGCCATATCAACGATCTGCTGCAGGGTTATCCTGCCCTGCAGGTGTTGATGTTAATTAGGTGGAGCTCCCTAGTATCCTGCACAAGGCTTGGAACAGGCTGTTTGAGTCCCCTGGTGCCCTCTAATGGACAGAGAAACCTGACTTCGGTACCAGGCAGCACTCCTGTTTCCTTTCCCCATTTTGTGAAGCTCTGACAATAGCTCAGAACAGAACATACCAAAATTTCAAAGGTGGTTGTGTCAGTCCTGAGTTTCACGATTCACATAGTTGTTACTCTGTTTGGAAAGGATTGTAATCCAGAGAGGGTGGGGGGAGGCTGCAGAAATGACTATCATGACTGATTAGCCATCAGCTCTGATCTTTTTCTGTTTTAATTGTGTTGTGTAAATAACCAGCATCTGTTATTTAGATTATGGTGAACCTTAAAATGCCTTTTTCAGGATTAACCACAATGAACGTTTAGAATTTCTGGGAGATGCTGTGGTGGAGTTCTTAACAAGGTAAATGGGGAATTCTTCAGCAGTTCTCACCTTTGTATGTTATTATTATAGCGTTGTGTTTATTGAACTTTTCAGTGTCTACTTTCACAGTGTATGTTTGCAGTCCTGCCTGATATTTGGACCTGCAAACCTGCAGACAACTCTCTTGATAATTCTTTCAGTGGTCATGATAAAACAAGAAAGATTACAAAATAAAAAGCTAGAGTTTCTGTTTCATGGAGTGCAATTTTAAATTGATTTGGGTTTGAGATTATTCAGCTATAGACAAGTTGAACTTTGTACCCTTTTTTTAAAGGAAAGGTATTTTTCCTATCCTGCTATTTTGTTTCCATGGGTTCTTTTTGTCTAGTTGCAAGGGAGAAGCATTTATGGGTAATGTTGAATGTGTTGCAGTTCTTGTATTTCCAGTAATTAGGGCTGTAGCTTCCATAACAGCTTAAATAGTTAAGCACAAAGGCAGTTTATTCAAAAGTAATGAGAAAACCACATGGCTCATCAAAAATTGCTCCTGTTCTGGCCTGAGTATTCTGAAATCAGTGAACAATATAGGCATATTATTAGTTGTCTCCTTTGTTCTACCTTACCTTAGTAGAGGCAAACAGGTTGCACAGTATAAGAATTATAGTCTATTTTCATCTGTTTTGGTCTGCTGTTTTTAATAGAGGTGTGGTCTTGTTTACTGCTAATTTGCTCTTTAAACCAGTTTGTTACATGAACAGCAAAACTGCCTTTATAACTCTATTCTCTACTAGCCATTAGCTACGTGATATTAAAAACTATTAGCCTATAAAGGTCTCCACTGCCCTTAAATCTCATGGCCTTTTCTCTCGTACAACAGTACAGGCTGATAAGATGGAAGACTTGCTGATTAAAATGTCTTGCATTTTTCATTGTCATTGTTCATCAACCATCAGTTCACTTTCTGACCTAACTTTTGTCTCGAATCAGAAAAAAAATGAGCTCCATTTCTGTTCAATAGAGTTTAAGTCTGATTTTTTTTCTACCTCTAAACTTCAGGTATCTGCTGTTGTGAATTATGATGCTTGATTAGATTGCCTCTAAGTTTTATAGCAGATTTTGTGCTTAAATAATCTTGCATCCATCTGCATTTTTCTCCCTGTGTACTGGCTTAGTAAAACATTTTGATAATTAGTACCATACAGTGCCTTAATTGTGGAATGTTGAAAACCCTCTGTGCGTTAGCTTTTTTCGACATGGGTTGAATAGATGAAAGTAGCCAAAATCATTTATTCATTACTCAGATCTTGATGGGGTCAGTGAATTATTTGTTTTGTTTTGTTTCTGTTTTATGAAGTACCTTGCTAGCATGATGACAAATACCATTAAAGGTTGTTAAAAGCCTGTGATTTTTACCTTTTTTTGTGTGTGTGTGTTTGTGGTATAATGACTTCACACATTTGATAAATACAGGCTGTTGAGTTCTGTTCTTTGTTTTCATTAGTGTCTGTTAAAGTACTTTAAGAGACATGTGTAAACAGATAGATCCCCTGTTGGCAGCAGCATCACCTGAAGGCACTGTGTATCCACAGCACGGCATTTCTCTAGGCTGAGGCTTCCCTTGTGCTTTATTCCTCAGCATCCTCTAGGTGTCAGCTGTGCTGCTGATAGACAGAAACCTGAGATGAGGGAACTGCAGGCTGGGGCAGGGATTTAGACATTATGTGCTGCCCGGCCGAGAAAGAGCCCTCTTCCTCCTCTGCTGCCAGTGCTGTCCGGTCAGATAGGATTGGGCATTGTTGGAATGTTTGTGTCTTTACCCTGCTTCAAGTTGAGTTCCACTTAGGGAAGGGCACAGTTTTACTCACTAGGGTTGGAGGGAAGGGCACAGTTTTCTACAGGTGTATGTGATTCATCTTTATTCAAATGCTGACAGCGTCTGGTTTGCTTTTTGTTTTGCCAGTGTCCACTTATACTACCTGTTTCCCACTCTGGAGGAGGGAGGATTAGCTACGTACCGCACTGCCATTGTGCAGAACCAACACCTGGCCATGCTGGCTAAGGTACAGCTCTCTGTGTCTCTGTGTTCCATATCCGTGGGTAGAATACTATGAATGTCTGGACTACTTCTTGAGGGAGCTGCCTGCTTTGAACATCACTTTCTTTGCTGTGTTTTGTGTGCAAGATTTGGGATGCAGGAGCCCTTTTCAGTTTGAAAGTAGATTTTAAAGATAAAGGAGAACTTTGTGTTTTCTGCAAAGCATATTTGGGGAAAAGTGATTTTTGCAGGCATAAAGATAAGTTTTTAGCCTTTGTTGAAGATGTGCCTATACTTGCCTTTAATTTGCACGTGTAATGAAGCTGACAGCAGATCTTCAGTGAAAAAAAAAAGACTCAAACTTATAAACATGTTGTTTATAAGAGGACTTTCTCGTAGAATACGTAGGGAGAACATGGCAATAGGAGGTAGAAAAAATGGGGAAAAAATTTCATGTGCTCCATAACCTATGTAGTCATTTTCAGGCCCACTGTAGACTGTACAAGTAGTCAGAAGTATATTAAAACAGGGTTTTGGAGAAGAGTTGTGTCATCTCCTAGAAAAAATTAAGATTCCTTAGAATTTTGGTTAATTTAGTTCTGTGAATGACAGAGCTTTTTATATTTCTGTATAGGATACTGGTGCCTGGTGTTATGGTACAGAAAGTTGATTCAATCTCTTCATGAATAGATAGGTATTCCCTTATTCATTCTTGATTTTGTTAGCTTTTTTTAAGAAACAGTCTGAGGCTTACTGATATATTTAATTATGCTACACATGTGCACACGCTGTCCACTGTGTACTGCTGATTGTTTTCAAGTTGCTCTTTTAATCTTTCCCCTCTGTAATCACACAGTGCCCTAAACAAGCATATCCAATCTTGGGATTTTGGCGAAAACTGCAGGATTTCTAATGCAGAATCTTTTTGCTCAGCTCTCAGGAGAGGCATAGGATGGGCAGTGAACAGAATAATTTTCTTTCACGTCTTTCTTTATTAATTTAGCTATGCATGAATTGATTGATACATTGCATATCAGGGCTTTGTTTACAAATAAGGTATTGCCTGACATTTGAATTCATGATACTATTTTTAAACCAGCATCAGGAAAGCTCATATATTCTTCAAGTCTGTTGACAGCCTTTATCATTATACAAGGACAATTTTTGAAAATTCTTACTGCAATATTTTAAAAACTGTAGATACAGCTGTAAATATTAGGTATCTGCATATTCCAAATTTTTCAGCTTAACCTTTGTTCCTCTCATGTGTCTTCTGTGATGTTCCTGGTTTTATCCCCTGCAGTGTCACATTGCTTTCAGTTCACTTAATTTAATTCTCAGCCTCTCAATGTCTCTTGAACCTGTGGAATGCTGTTCATAATTAAGGATCAAATTATAAGTATAAGAAGTTCAAATTTTATGTAAAACAATTAATATTATATGATTATGTTGACTCTAGCAAGTGGTCACTGTGCATTGTAAAGTGTGATGGAACACTGTCAGTCATAATTCACAGTGTTCTGGACCAGTGAACAGGCTGCCTGCCATTCATTGAAAATGGAAAACTTTTTGGCAATTGAAACATGTCTAAGCCATGCTCAAACAACTTAGTCTCCAACTTTACCTCTTAACTATACTTTGGGAGGATGAAGCTGAAAGTTAACAAGAAATTAATCAGTGGAAACTTACACCCAGCTGGGAAGAGCCTATTTTCATACAAATGTTGCGAGATGCACAAATCTCTTCTTTAAAAATCCCAATAATGATTTTGTGTCAAAAAGACAAATATGTAAAGAGAATCTAGGAGTTCTTGCCTGCATTTCTATAGCAGAATTATCATATATTATAGAAAATATCTGTCTTACTACCTGAGATTTTGACTGGCAAGCAGAACTATAGTTCAAGCAACAGATGAGTGTTAATGATGCATTTTTGAAAGGAAAAAGTAAGCTAGGTGGCACTGCAGATTAAAATATGAGCCTTCTCTTGCAGTCCCCAGAGGCCACCACCAGTTGATGGTCTTAGAGGAAAAAGCCAGATGTTCAATGGATTGTGTCTACCGGAGTTCATATTCCTTGCTATTCTGCTTTAGCTTCTTTTGGGTTGATAATTGTAGTTTTTCCATAGTATCACACTCCAGTTGTTTACCTCTGATAAACAAGGGAATTATTTTTCATTTTAGACTGTATCTAAACTGAAACTGTAGAGAAAAGCATCATAGTTCCTTCAAACCCAGTAGCTGCACGATGACAGTGTAATTGAACTTCAGTGACTAAACTGGTACTCTTGTACTTCCAAAGCCATGGTTTCAACTCTTTCTCCATATTTTGCAGAAGCTGGAACTGGAACGATTCATGCTGTATGCTCATGGCCCAGACCTCTGCAGGGAGTCAGATCTGCGCCATGCCATGGCCAACTGCTTTGAAGCCCTAATAGGTAATGTGTTCGCACCCGTGTGTGCAGACAGTCGTGTTTTACACGTTTGTGTGCTGTGTTGACTGTGATGGAGGAGATGTGTTCGCACCCGTGTGTGCAGACAGTCGTGTTTTACACGTTTGTGTGCTGTGTTGACTGTGGTGGAGGAGATGTGCACCTGTTGAGTAATGCTAGGAGGAGTAGGCAGTAGTAAAGCTTCCTACATCATCTTTGTCCCTTCCCCTCTCCTGCACATATACCACGTGTGGTATAACCATGTAGTACAACCATGAAAATCTCATCTTCCATATCCTAGCTCCCACACACTGAAAATGAAGCTGTTTCATGTCACTGCAGAACTCCACCTCTCCTGTGCCAGCATGGCCTGACAACTGCCCCCTGTCTGAGGGGAGCAGTTCAGTCACCATGGCCTGGCAGAAGATAAGCAGGGTCACTGCTTCCAGTAGTGCTTGAACAGACCTGCGAGCTCAGCCCTGAATTTTAAACTGCAGCTTGCTTTCTGAATGCGTCAGGCACTCCCAACTGAGTCACCAGACTACTTCCTCTGTGCCCTACTAGCCCTCTGTGAATTTGCAAAGTAAATACCTTTTAGTCTTTGCATTTTTCTTACAGGTAAAAAGCATGGCAATATGCCATGGCTGGTGTAACAAAGCTACCCTCTAGCTGAGGGTGAAGGAGAGTTGTGTCAAATTTGCTGTTGGGTGCTAAAATGCTGATTAGCGAGTGGCTGCACTGGTCTATATGTTTATATTGCAGACAAAATCAGGGACTGACCACAGTTACCAAGCAGGAGGGTGGAAATCTCACTGGTTACATCTGCACAAGCTCTATTTTAAATAGCATATTTTTATGAACCTTTCTTTGTGTGAGTATACAAAGCAAGTTAATCTCACTGGTTTGACTTCATATTCATTGAGATGTACTGTACAAGTTACTAGCTATGAGAATGGTTTAGCCCTGATGCAGGTCTTTATGTACTACCCAAGCTCCTAAAACATTTTGTCCTGCTTTGAAAAATAGATCATAGTTGGCTTAGATGTCAAGAGTTCTGTGCATTCTGCCTTGGGCCAGATTGCATTTCCTCTTATCAAGAAATAAGAGTTTTCTTTTTAACTCTGTTTTGCTTTCCATGAACGCTTTGATCTTTAATTTAAAAATAAAAAGTAAACAGAAGAGGAACACTAGATATGTATCTGTGTCTTTCTTCATAGGCTTCAGCTTGTCTAGAGTGTAGTGATGAGAACTGTTTGGCAAGGATTGAGATTTGCTGAGAGAGCAGGCTTGCTGTTTAACCTCCAATACAAAACTGTTTAGGAAGTTAATCGAGCAATAAGATTTTGTCAGTGCTGTAGCTAAAAACTGGGAGTTTGTTAAGGGACTATAAAAGTATATGTAGGGTCTGGAACTCCTACTTGAGGCTGTTTTACAAAGTTTGATGCTTCATCACAAAGTCCCTGTGATGAAAATGAAAAACGGAAGTATGAACAGGCTGCTTGGGAATTGTTTAAAATTCCGTGCTCTCATAATATTCCTCTGCAAAATTAGTCTTGTAAACCCCCAAACTTTTCTTCGAGGAGTGCGAAGAAAGTAGTTGACCTAATGAGGAATCAAAGGGGAAAGGGGAAGGGAAAGGCAAGGCAAACCATGTTCTTCCTGTGTGTGGGAACATGCACTCCCTTTCTCCGTGATCTTGATGTAGCTGTGTATTCCATTTGCTTTTATGCTTACAATAACGACTTTGAGATTTTCAGAAGCTCTCCTGTAAAGTGTATTGAAGGACAAAATGTTGATATTAAATTCAAGAAGGGGCTGTGCAGATGTAGAGTATATAGGGTACACCCAAAAATATAATACGTTAACACAAGTTTTGCAGAGCTTGTTACTGATGAACATGTGGAGAGGGCTAGTGAGGGCTGCGTGTGAAGTTAAAAAAAACCCACAAACATAATCTTCAGAAGCTGAGACACGCAGAGATGCCATTTCCACTTAAGACAATAAATTATTGTGATACCAATAAGGAAAGAAGCTCAGGAAGACCTTAGCTTTGCAGTAGTCCTGACACATGGTTTATGTGCAGAGTGTAATCTTGTCACAAGCATAGAATAAATGGCAATTATTTGCTAATTATCGAAATGCTAAATATCGAAATACAGATAGGTTTCCCTATCTTTAAATGTTGTTGTGGTTTATCTCCAGCCAGCAGCCAAGCCCCATGCAGCCACTTGCTCACTCTTCCACCAGTGGGATTGAGGAGAGAATCAGAAGGCTAAAAGCTGGAAAAAGTCATGGGTTGAGCTAAAGACAGTTTTAATAGGGAAAGCAAAAGCTGTGCACACAAGCAAAACCAAACACGAAATCACGTCACTGCTTCCCATGGGCAGGCAGCTGTTCAGCCATCTCCAGGAGGGCCAGGGCCCTGTCACATGTAACAGTGACTTGGGAAGACAAACACCATCACTCCAAGCATACCGCTTTCCTCCTGCTTCTCTGCAGTTTATATACTGAGCATGATGTCATACAGCAGATGTCAGTCTGGAATATCCCTTTGGTCAGTTTGGGTCACCTCTCCTGGCTGTGTCTCCTCCCAGCTTCCCAAGCACTCCTTAGTCTCCTCTCCAGTGTGGCAGTACCAAAAGCAGAAAAGGCCCTGGCTCTGTGTGAGCCCTACTCAGCAATAACAAAAACACCTCTGGATTATCAACCCTGTGTTCAGCAAAAATGGAAAACTTATCCCTGTACTAGCCACTGTGAAGAAAATTAACTCTATCCCTGCTGAAACCAGCACAATTGTATTGTTGGCTATTTCCTGGAAAATACTTTTGGAAATACATTGCATCTAGGTTAAACTTTGTTATTTGGATGTATCATTTCCTATCACTGATATACTTATTTCAGGTTTTTCTTTGCATTTTATGACTGTTGATTTATGCTGGTGTTTAATATGCTTTAAATTACTCAAAAAAATAGGTGTTGCTACAGAAAACGTGCTTTTATTAATGAATGTATTGGAGATGAAGTCCAAGATCTTTGACTTTCTCGTGCTTAGTAATTTTCTAGGTACTAATTGCATTATTGACCTTTGACATATTGATCCCCTCATGTAGGAGCTGTTTATCTAGAGGGAAGCCTAGAAGAAGCAAAACAATTATTTGGACGCTTGCTCTTCAACGAAAAGGTATTTATGTACTTACTTGATTTCCAGTTCAAAAATAACCTGATGTGCTTTCCTGTCCATTGTTTTACGTGAGGATCACAAATGAACAGAAAACTGTTTTCTGTAGTTCCTAGAAGTTGAATTAGGACAGCAAGCTGTACTGATCCAGGCAAAGAAAAATTATGATGTTTTCTCAGGTGTGCTTTAGGGTGCTTGGCTTAGGTAGGGAAGGGCTGGGTGGTGTGGGAAACCTGATGACTTCCATTCAAAGTGTAGCTCTGAAAACAGAAATGGGTGCTGCAGATCCAGGAGTCAGGCTCTGAGGGAATGATGCACATGTCGAGCACCTATTCCATTTCATCAAATAAATCATCCTACCCTAAAAGCTTTAAATATATGTATTTGGAAAAAAAGAAAGGAGGGTGTTTCATTCATCATTTACTCAATTGCACAGTGTGAAAAATAGATCAGGATGTATCTTAGATGGCTGTTAGGCAGAACATGTGATGGATAAAGGTGAAGGAAAGTACCCACTGCTGGGACAGCACATGTGGCAGTGAGAGGATATAATAATTGTATATTATTCTCCTTCCTCTTAAGTCTGTGAAATGACAAAGCTTATTAGAAATAAAAGTATTTGGAAGCCTATTGTAACTCAGTGTTTATTTGTTGCTTGGTGGCTGTAGTGAAGGAAGCCTTTATGAAAAAGAAGAAAATAAGTGGGTTTTTTTTTCTTTTTCAGTCCTTGCCTTTGGAGAAGTCAAACTTACTACTGAGGAGTACTTGCAAATAAAGTTAGTCCTGAGGCTTAAACAAATCTTTTTCTTCCTTTAACCACTTTTTATGTGGTTCAAGGATTTTTCCACCTCTTTGACACAAGCTAATTGGGAGAACTACAGGCAGTTTGAACAGCAAATACACGATTTTAAAAATTAGTTTGCCAGCACTATTGAATTTGCAATAAGCAGAGTCAGCATCTGAAATAGTTCAGTATTTCAAGTAATGACATTTTATTTAGTGCTGTGGAATTTGTTAAATGACTCCCTTGAGCATTAAAGGCATCTCTCAATGTTTTCAGGACCTGCGGGATGTATGGCTTAATTATCCACTACACCCACTCCAAGTAAGTGTATCCCTTTCTGTAATAAATTTCACAGTTCTGTTTTATTTTCAGGGATGCTTTTCCATAGGTTTCCATTGTGATGATGTCTCAGAAATTGTGCTAAACAGTAGCCAAAGGAATATATATATGCTTTCCTTTGTGTTTGGTTTATGATTTGTTTGGCTGTTTTTTTTAAATATGTGGTGAGTTTCTGCCTCTCTGAGAATTAGGCACTCACCTTTCCTTGGGTTATATAACTGTACCTATACAATAAATCCAATGACAGGTAACGTTTTGACAGCTTCTTGTTTGTCTTCTCTATGTTGAAGGAAAAGGGTGCAAAAACAATCTATGAATATATTTTCTTAACCTGAAATTAGGACTGAAACCGTAAGAGTAGGAAGGCACATTAGTTGAATGCCATGAAAGTTTTGATTTGGTTCTATTTTGATTTTGTATGTGTGTGGCCATGCAATGATAGTGTGGTTGTTTCACTGATTCCAGTAACTTTAATACCACGTAAACACTAAAATTATGAAGGTGTCTGAAGGCTAACTTATCCTCCATGTATCAAAAGATAAAAGTTCACAAGCTGTCAGTTTATGAGGCTGGAAGTTGGGAGATTGATGTCCCAGCCCATCCTCCCTTACCGAATTCTTGGGCAGACAGAGCAAGTCTCAGAGCCCCTCTGCACTGTAGCTCCTTGTCTTCAGTGAAGCAGGAGTGTGCAAGGGTGCTGCAAGAATAGCAGTGAGCGCACAGCCAAAACCTTCAGCAACAAATCAGTGCATGTGAAGAATTTTTACAGCCACATCCCTCTGAGTGTAAGTACAAAATACTCTTAATAGGAAGATAACATTTTGAGATTCAGCTCTGGCTGTCCTGCCTGGTGGTACACACAGCTCCAAAGAAGATTGTTCTTACTCTGAATTTTTTTCATTTCTCTTACTTAATTTTAACCTTTTCAACCTTGCTTTCACAAAGAAGAGTTGCACTCTGCTTAGAAATTGGCAACAGTCAGTGTAGGAAGCTTACAATTTTTTACTACTGCCTTGACTTGTGTGATGAAAATTGTTTTCTTCCACATCCCAAAACCATCCTGGGGGTTTTGCCAGTAGGTGAAATGCAGGCTGGCCTTTGGGCACAGCTAGCCTGAAAAAAGGCATTTTTAAAAATTGCTAAAAATCACTGTAACAGTATGCCAAATAAGATCCCAATCAATTAAAAAAAAAAAAGCTCTAGGTAAGATAACAGATTTACTATTCTTCAGTTCTGCATATCTGGTGGTAGCCAAACCATTTGTAGAAATGGTTCTAAAAGTAATTAGTGGTCATCTGGATACATATGGACTCTTTTTAAAGAGTCAACATGTTGACAAGTCCTGCCTCACAGATGTATGGGAAGTTTTAGGAGACAAAACAGCATGTGATAATGCAAATTATACTGTCTGCTGGGTTTCCTGAGAGGCTGTTGGAAAGACAGGAAAGGCTTTTAAATTTTTTTTCTTTTTTTTAAGAAGCAATAAAAAAAAGCATCTCCAGTGAAAAATGTCAGTCCCTAGCAGATTTAAAGGAATGGCTGAAACATAAGAAATGGAGACCAGGAGGGAAATGACCACATCTTGCAAGGAATGGTGATCACTGGCAGATTTCCCTCGGGACCTTTGCTAAAGTACAGGCTGTTCTCATTGACAGCCTAGGGAAGAGGATGAGCAGTGAGGTGGCAGTTTGTTGACAGTACCAAATTATTTCAGGTAGCAGGGACAACAGCAGACTGAAGAATTGCACTCTGGTTGTGAGAATGCAAGGGTGACTCACTGTGGAGTTTAAGAAAGCAGAAGGAATTCTGTGTAGCTAAATAGAAAGATCTGTGCATGAGGAAGCAAAAAGCAGTCTCAGCTCCACATCCAGCTGAACTCCAAAATGACAAGTATCACCCAAGTGTGGGATTTTGGTGAAAGGGTATGTAACTCTGAACTGAACACTCAGTAGAGAAAAAAAGACAAATTGAATGTAATCAATTAATAGCAAAGGGGCAGACAACAAAAATTATCTCAATGCCAGTTTAAAAATCTGTAGTTATTCTTACTTTTCTTTTAGGCATTCTCTTCTGGATAATTCCTCCTCTAAGGCATTACTGTACCACAGAAATGCTCAGAATGGGTGGAGGAAATGCTTAAGCCATTTCTCAGCTCCACAAAGACATTTAACAGTGTCATCACATCAAGGACATCAGAGAAAAAACTGATAAGAAAAGATATTGACCCAAAGCAATAATTTTAATTTTCTTGTATTAGTGTGCCCTCTTGAATTTCATATTGAAAGTATTTATTCTTGATCTTTGATAGTTAAGGAAAATGGGAGAAATTGATCTGGGTTTTGTCTCGTCTTGATATGCTGTCAGTCTGCCAGCCCAATTCTAATAATTTCTGAATCCATTGCTCAGTTGCAAACTGTATGATAATGTTAGAAAGCACAGAAATGTGCAATTGTATATGTTTTGTGGAAGTTTGTATTATGCTACAATACATGCACATGTAGAGACAGGCAAGTGATGTGTTTAAATGCCTCAGCTGTTAAAAAAGCATACATCGGAGCTCATCTCTTCTTTGAGTGGTAGTTATCCAAGACAAAAAGTCAGAGGAAACTTGGTTTCAGCTTCAGCTGTCCATGGAACTTGTTCATTGTATTCTTTGCCCTTGATTTAGAAAAGGCTTGCTTTTCTCTGAAAATTTCTGCAGCAGTCTGAGTTGATCATTACTTAACAATTCATTTTTCTTGCAGCTGCAGGAGTCCAATACTGATAGGCAACTCATTGAGACCTCTCCAGTTCTTCAAAAGCTTACGGAGTTTGAGGAGGCCATTGGAGTCATCTTTACTCATGTTCGGCTTCTAGCACGTGCATTCACTCTGAGAACAGTAGGCTTTAACCATCTGACTCTGTGAGTACATAGCAAGAGTCCTCTTGTAGCCCTGTTGGCCCTTCTGTCAGAGTATTCCAGATTGCCTAGTTTGTAAACAAATTATCTTACATTAATTTCTTGGAAGAGAGCAGCTATGTTCACAAGCCTGCCTGGCTCAGTATGCCGTCTCTGACAGTAGTCAGTAGTAAATACCTTGGGAAAGACTGTAGAAGGTGTTAGAGACCTACCCTGGTGTTTATGTTGAGCTTTCTGCATGACTGATATTTGTACATCACTTCTGAGACCGTAGCAAAACATACCTGAAAGTACATTTGGGCAGAGAAAAGAAGTAAAATTTTGCTCTTTGGTCCAAGCACAGCCCTTGTTTCTGTTGCTTGCAAAACTGCGAGGCCCTGTTTTCAAGCAAGCAGTATTATAGAATGTGCTGAGTTGGAAGGGACTCATCGGGATCATCAAGTCCAACTCCTGGCCCTGCATAGGGTAGGAATCATACCATGTGCCTGAGAGTGTTGTCCACACACTTCCTGAACTCAGACAAGCTTGGTGCTGGGACTACTTCCCTGGGGAGCCTTTCCAGTGTTAAACCACCATCTGGGTGAAAAACCTCTTCCTGAAAGCCAACCTAAACCACTCCTGACTCAGCTTTGTGCTGTTTCCTTGAGCCCTGTGTCTCTGGTCATGAAAGTGAAGAGATTGGTACCTGCCCCTCCATTCCCCTCTGCCCTGAGGTATCCCCTCAGTGCCCTCCAGGCTGAACAGGCAAAGTGACCTCAGCTACTCCTCATATGGCTTCCCCTCAGGACCTTTCACCGTCACACTTGGCTCACCTTTAGATGCTCTCAAACAGTTTAATGTTGTCTTTATCCTGTGGCACCCAAAACTGCCCCCCAGCACTGGAGGTGAGGCCGCCACAGAGCAGAACAGGACAATCCCCTCCCTTGCCCACCTGGCCATGCTGGGCCTGGTGCACCTCAGGACAGGGTTGGCCCTTCTGGCTGCCAGGGCCCTGCTGACGCATGTTCAACTTGTGATCAACTAGGACCCCCAGCTCCATTTCCACAGTGCTGCTCTCCAGCCTCTCATTCCCCACTCTATACCCACAACTGTGGTTGTTCCAGACAGAGTCTGGCACTTGCCCTTGTTGAACTTCATCTCAGTGGTTACCCTCCCCAGGATGTTGTATGAGTTTAAACCCTCATAATTTTCTTTCTTGTGAATGGATAGACATTTTTCTCTGTTGAAGTCACTGCATTCATTAGTTCATTTCCCTAAAACAAGTTTGAGGTAGAGGTCTTATCCCATTACAGATTTGATGTCAGCTGCACTTCTCCTTCATTTAGTCTGTGATCTGTAATCTAATGATTGCATTTATTTGTAGCTATCCCGATTTGCTTTTTGCCAGTAAGTTGGTGTTACTACGGTAATGAGCTGTGTTTTCATCTCACCTGATTAACACTGAAAAATTGTCTTAAATGTGTTTGGAAACGAGCAAGTCTCACTTTCAGATCACTCTTCATTTTCATTTGTGTGTGCATGCTGGTTTTGGTTTATTCCTCACTGAGTGCTTATTGATTTTGCTGCATTGATGTCTCATTTTTCAGAGGCCACAACCAGAGGATGGAATTCCTGGGTGACTCCATAATGCAGTTGGTAGCCACAGAGTATTTATTCATACATTTCCCTGATCATCATGAAGGGCACTTAACGGTGAGACTGCCATCAATCATATTCTCCATAAGCGCAAGAGTGGGATGGAGACTGAAATTACCAGAGCAGCTAGTGAATTCTTCTGAGTTTGATTAATAAAAGGAGCCTCAGCAACCGCTGCTCTTAATAAGGCTTTGTTAATTTTAAGTCATGAGCACTGCAATGAATAGAAAATGGTGATTTATGAGCCTGCTTAATAATTTCTGTTCAATCTGTGAAATGGATCAAAAATTTTAAAGGTGTCAGCGATGAGGGCTGAGGCTAGTTCTTATTAGCCCCCTATTGAGGGCTAAGGCTAGTTCTTATTTAAACATGGGTGTCTTAAACCATTTATTTAAATAGATATATCATGTGACTTTTATTTATTCCTGACTTCTAGTCTGAACATGCATACAGGCAGGGTTATGCATCCTGATAAAAAGTTTTTACAATTATTTTGGTCTGGTTTTCCTCTTCAATTTGGAGTTCCTGGGGTAGCTTTTGAATTTAATTTTACTGTAGTTAACTGTTGATTGCTATAGCCTTTTAGCCTCTGTTGTCTGGGCTTTGAACAACTAAGTCTGGGGATCTTTCAACAATTTACGGTACTCTAAACACAGTGTGATAATATGAGTAGGTTTTTTTCCTTGTTGATTCATTTAGCCCTACAGCTGGAGAATTGTGGCTTTGCAAATAACAAATTTTCCTGGGCTTACTGAATTTTTTTAGTTTACCTGAACAGCAAAGCAATGTGTCAGGAATGTGAGTCAAATTTTCTAGTTAAAGTTAGGAAGTAGCCTGATTTTAGAGTGGTTTCCTCAGATCAATAAAGGGATGACAGTGCTAAATCTCTAGCAATGTGTTATCAAGAATATGATTCTTGAATCTTTTGGGCTAAAGCTATTTACAAGAGAAAAAAAATTACATGCTGTGACTAAATGTAACTTGAGTTTTTCTTCACTGTTTCTTAAGTTTCAGTTACATTTGTATGGATTCTTCTGCACCATTCAGGAGACAGGATATAAAGCCTAGTGGGGATTTTTGCTTTCTACCTGACTTTTAGGAATGTAGGCATCCATAGTTTTATAACTCTTGCAAGTACTATTTGGCCAGGAGGACATGTAATATTGCTGTTAATGGGTGTAAATGCTCAGAACAATGTCCTTTTAATACTTAATGTAATGATTAGTGAGTTGGAAAGCACAGGTTGCACACTTCAGTTTTTAGACAAAACTGCAAAGTTAGAGTGGAGTGGATGCTGAAAACATGTAAAGATATGAAGAAGCTGGCAATGGCCTAAAATAAAATTTGAACTCTGGAGATGTGCATGTAGAGAGAAAGAAAATGATCTTAAAATGTTTTTAAATTTAATGACAAATGAAATGAGAAAGGAGACTGATAAAGTGGAATCTGAAGAGAAAAAGCAAACACTAAGCTTTTTCCTGTCATCTGGGAACATACTTAAATTTGAAGTAATAGTAGAACATCATCTAAATGGTGTCTAGTGTGTTAAGGGCAGTTTTGGTGAAGGATTCCACTTGACTGGCAATGCAGTGGCTTCCCAGTGTGGAGTGATTGCTTGTGGAGAGATGTCTGTAAATTACTGTATTTAAGAAAAAGAAAGGGGAATATAGTCTCATCTACATACTTGGAGATAGCTAAATAATGTACCAGAAGAGAAGTTGACATTTTGTTGTATGTTGGAAGATACAGCTTCTCCAATACTAGATTATGAATACATTCTTCTGGTACAGTCATGAGTGGTTTTATGTTGGGTGCAGATGGAAGAATTAGGAAAAAACTGCTTTGTAATTGGAGTCAAGCTCCAGCTGAGCATCTCATGAGTCACAGTGTCTGCAGTGATGCAGGCTGTGTGTTGCCAGTGTAGAGACCAACTCTAAAAAAGCTGCTGGAAAGGCACGGAGACTGTGTCTTCTCTGTATCATTAAGAGGAATTGAGTTTCTTGCCCGATCACACTTGTAGAGGAGGTGAATTCTAATACAGGCCAAGTTGATAACCACAGTGCTAAGAGGATAACTGGTTTGGGTTTTTTTCTATCTCTAATTCGCTGGGCACTGTATATGTTGCTCTTTCTTTTATGATACTACTAATCGTGATTATGGGTCCCATCAAAACAAATAGCCTGCAAACGCAACAAAATAAATCCTTCCTCTCCCATTACAAGAAACAGATTTTTGTCATGGGACACTGCACTTCTCTCTCATAGGTTACATATTAGGATATTGCACTTGGGGTACTTAGGATATTGTTGAGGAAAGTATGGTATATTTATCTTAAGGACATAAAAGGAAAGAATTTTGAAAAGGAACAAGTAGTAAATGAGTTTAAACAAAGGTTAGAGAGGCAGGTAATGTCTGCAGTTTGCCTAGTTTACAAAGATCAGGTTGTGAGTATCTGCTTCATACATCATTGACAAACAAATTATGAACATACTGTTCTTTATTTATCTGTTCGGTGAGATGAAGTATCAAGTGCAGCAAATAAATCTTGATTTTTCATAAGCTCAGTTGACATGCTGGAGCCAGGTAGCATATAACTTGTATCTAATAAGCTGAGCAAATGTGATATGGAAGACAAAGAGAGGGAAAAATGTGTGTGCAGTGTCTCAACTCTAGATTGCAAATAAACTGTGGAAAAGAGAGACATTCTTTACTTCTCACCCCTACCACCTACAGTGGCTCTAACTTCTTTAATACTGTTCCATTTAAAGCAAAAAAGCAAGCAAACAGGAAAAACGCTGACCTTGGCAAAGGTTCAGAATTTCTCCCTAAAATTCCGAAACACTTCTTTAAACTGTGTAGGAGCTCTGTGTCTTTGTTAGAGCTCTATGTTTAAGTAATCTGTCTGGAGCCAAGGTTAAGTATTTTCATGACACATCCTGGACCTTGTCATATATGGAACATGTTTGGGCAGATCTGTGTCCAGGATGCATTGGGTCAACTGTGCTGCCTTCTAGCAGAGCAAATAGTACATACAGGCTGTCCATCTGTGTATTTTTTTCTCTGGCCAAAAGAATGGAGCAGCTTCCTCATCTGCTCATTCTGAAACACTGAACTATCTTGCTTTAATATGTATTTGTTTCAGTCACCACCTATTTATTTATTATTTGGTGGACACTGGGGACTGTTCCATGGACTCCAGAATATTGTTTACTTACACTTTATGTGGGAAAAATGTATACAACTGTGTGTTACTTAAACTAGGAAACTGCAGGTTAGCTGAGAAAGTACAGGACTCATGAAGAGATGGTACATAATTGCAGGGAAGCTCACAAACAAGCATTTTATATGCATGACATATATACAGAAGTAATTTGTCCATAGAATAAGTAAAGATTGGTGAGAAGAATTGAAACAGAAAGAAAAATCACCAGTAGAAAGAGTGACAGAGTGTGTCTCTATATAAATTACTTGAGATGTCCTGAATCAAAATGTCAGTAAACTGACAGAAGTGAGAAACCTCAAGGATAAAAGTAACTTTTTCTCCCCAGCTCTCCTAGGTTTTGTAGTTTGTTATTGGTAATTGTTACTATGGAATGGAACTTCTTTCTTTTGCAGCTGTTGAGAAGTTCTTTGGTGAACAACAGGACACAGGCCAAGGTGGCAGAAGAGCTGGGCATGCAAGAGTTTGCTATCACTAATGACAAGACAAAAAGACCTGTAACTCTTCGAACTAAGACTTTGGCTGATCTCTTGGAATGTGAGTAAATTTGGTTATAATAACTTAGTACTTAATGGCTTCCTTTTCCTTGGGGCTTGTTTAAGAAAGCCATTAGAAATCCCCTAAATCACTATTAAAAATGTATGTTCAGGTTTCCAAATGAAGTACACCTATACCTCTGAAAGCCTGTTTTTTGAAGACTAGCCTACATTTTTGAAGTCTGTATAAAAGCATGAAGGAGGCATAATCGCAGCTAGAATGTGGAAGGCTTAGAAATTCAGGGGTCGAGATGACCAGGTCAAAAGCATGTCTTCAAAGTTACTTTATTATCTGAGTTGAGCTACTAAGCAGCAGTTTCAGTGTTTAATTAGTATGTCCTTGACGCTGTTGTAAGACAAAATAGTTCCTCCAGCAGGTGAATATTTCTGTGGTTCATTTGTCTGCATTTGAGGAGATTTTAAAATGGTCACTCCACAAGAGGGGAAGGCTGCATGTAAATGATATTATTTTTTAGTTGATTTTTGGAAGTTTGTGCTACCTTCTTTCCCATGAAATGGAAAGAGTGATAAATATTCTGCACAGAAAGTTAATCCCTATCTTCTGTATTTTGATGTATTTTGCAAGCCATTCAGACCATTTGGCTTTTCCAAAATCCTGTAAACAAATGGAAATATCACACAAACAGGAGTGATTTATATCTAAATTATTTTATGGTACCCAGTAGGGATTTATTTGTATGTATTCATGGTCTCCTGGTTAAAATGTGAGATTAGGAGCAGAGTGTTGTTTCTAGGACTTTGAATGACTGGGTGGATTTGGGTAAATCACTTAATCTCTTGGTCAACTTGATTTTTTTTTCCCCGAGTATGCAGGATAATACCCTCATCAGATCACTGCTCTGAAACGTAATTGAATATGGCTTTAAAGTACTCAGAGATACTTGTTTCTAAAAGTGCAAGCCAATAATGCTCTCCTTGGATGAGTGACAGTACCTTTTTTCTCCCCCAGCCTTTATTGCTGCCCTGTACATTGATAAAGATTTGGAATACGTTCACACTTTCATGAATGTTTGCTTTTTTCCACGGCTAAAGGTAAGATCAGTTTCCTATTTTCCTGCCGCTGTGTTTTAACACATTGTGGCATTTGAAACTCTTACTACAATCTCTCAATCATAAAAGCATCTTTGTGGACTTCCTACAGGAGTTTATTTTAAATCAGGATTGGAATGATCCTAAATCTCAGCTTCAGCAGTGCTGCTTGACTCTCAGGACAGAAGGAAAGGAGCCGGACATTCCTCTTTACAAGTAAGAACAGGCATCTTATGGTTACCAGCCAATTAGAACTCTTCCTTGTATGTGGAGCAAGATGTGATCAGTCACCCTACATTTTTCCCATAGTTTGTTTTTACTGTCGTTACCCTCTAGTCTCTCTTTGAAGATGGAAAATACTGTTTTCTAAGGTTTAGGTGGTTTAAGCCATTACAAGAAAGAGTTACTAAGCATTTTACCTTTACAGTTGTAAGGGGAAAAATATAGCTTTTATTTTGGAGTGGAGTATTTAATAATATTAATATTTTAATAATAATAATTCTATAATTGTTTTTCTTTTAATGTAAAGAATGGCAGTATTAAATGAAAAGACTTAAACAAGGGGTTGTTTTGTTATGAGGTCAAGATATCTCCCTCCTTTCTGTTCTCAGTAACAGATGACGTTTCATGATATTATTATGCAAATATAATAATGCCTTATGTTATACCTCCCGATTATAGGCACTGTTTCTCATCCACAGGCAGGCACTGAAGGGTAACACAAGTTTTGGACATTTCTGCTATGCAGTTCAGCTCACAAATGTTCCCGTGTTCAATGAAAAAGAGCTCAGGGCAGTGAGGCTTTTAACTTGTACACCTTGGTTAGATACCTGAAGCTGGATGGGATAGATCTCCCTTTTCACTTCCAGTTGCTAAATAGTGTAATGACTGCTTCAAAAGATAATAAATAGCAAACCTTAGACTGTATATTGCATCCATATCCATTGAATTAATGTAGGAAAGGGTGCAATGCTAGCCCCAAAAGAAAAGATAAGAGCTGTGAAAATTCAAGGCTTGTGTTGCTGGGATTATTATATCAGACAGATATGAAGAATAAAAGTGTGAGTGCATTTGTCACAGGTACTGAAGTAAGGTTTCCAATGCAGTGTGCAGTTCAGTGATGGTAACAAACACTGCACTTCAGAAGTGCCATCCCCTGAACACTGCAGCCAGTGCTCTGCAGGCCTGACTCCTCCGTGTCTCTGTGTGAGGGTTCAGGGCTTTGTCTTGAGTGAAGAGGATGAATTCAATAAAAAACAATTTCCTGGTTTTTGTAAAAAAACACTTAGGATCAAGTACCAAATGTTTGTTTTGTTTTGCTGTGATGATAAATTGATTTTTATAGTACAGCTCAGACCTAGTAATATGCTGTTATCTTCCTATTATCTTGTTAAATTCCTTTTCTTGGGGTTATCTGTTCCACTGCAGTCAGTACTATTACTTTTAAATTTAGGGTAGGTTTTATTTGCTCTTGTCACAGTGCACTGAGAGATAGAGTACTTAGTTAGATACTTTAAAAATTTATGTGAAAATCGTGCTTCTTCTAAAAAGAAACAAGGTAGCGGACAGAACTTGATCTGAAAGTGGGGAGAGATTTGGGACAACAGTTAGAAACTGCAAAAGAAGCAATTCATTGCACATCTAGGGAATTGCCTTTTCCCTTTTAGATGGTTGTTGATGTATGTCCTAGACTTTAGGTCAAGTGGAAAGTCTGTTTTGTGACAAACTAACTTTTCAAAGCTGATGGGAAATTTCTTTATACTGTGATAATTCAGTGTAGAGAGCTACCATGTCTAATATAAAGTCCTTATAAATCTTGCTACCTACAAAACTCTCAGAGACTAAACATCTAGTGCATGCATAATTGTATGGGTGTGTTTATTTGCAATTGCACAGCTATGCATAATTTATTACTTTATTACAAGTGTTTTCACAATGTTTGAACACTTAACGATACAGTTTGCATTTTTGCTTATAAGTTAACTAAGGTTTTAATTTTCATGTGGTGCTCCTGAGTGAGCTTGGAGTAATAAATGTGATCGATATAAATACTGTTCCGGTAAGCTCTGGGTTAATGTGATCTATACAGACATCCTTCAACTCTTGCTCTACATTTTGCATTAATTGCACTGTGTGTATTGACCAGACTGAAAGCTTGGTGAGCTATGTGCCACAAACAGGTTCTGTGTTTTAATGCTCCCTGCTTGAATAAAATATTTCTTCTTTCAGAACCTTGCAGACAGTGGGACCTTCTCATGCCAGGACATACACAGTAGCTGTTTACTTCAAAGGGGAAAGAATAGGATGTGGTAAAGGTCCAAGGTATGGTAAAAAATTAATCACATGGTGTTAAGAGTGTGGTGGTGTCCAAAATGACTGGCCATGGAGATAGACTTTTATATGGTTTGCCTTAGAAAAGGAAAGCTGTAGAGCCTTCCTCAAACTTCTCTGCTTCCGGAATTCTTGAAGGGTTCTGTGTTGGTATTATTTTGGGTCTTAAGCTTTTTTTGGTGAACTTGCCTTCAAGGTGGCTGGCAATGCTAACTATTTGTGGCTCTCAGACTAGAAACTGCAGAGCAGCTTCCAGGAAATAGTGTCTTTATCTTGGTATTTGCTAGTGGATTACTATGCAACTTACCCTGGCAAGTTAAGAGCGCCACACTATTACGCTTTTTTTTTTCCTGAGGTTACTACTTCTAGGCATTTTGGAATGGTTTTAAGGCTTCAAGGACTTCACCCATGAACCCCAAAAACCTCACTTTATGCTACCACATCTGGTGGTGGTTATAAAAGTATCATTGCTTTTTTAACATTCGTGCATCTGTGACTTGGTTCCTTTTTTTCTCTCAAGTAAAAGCATATGCTTTAGCGAAGAGTGGACTGGAATATTTTGTTATTGTTATTGATCTAAGTTAAGAAATATTCTACTGGAACCGTAGTACTATTGCTCACATATTTATGGAAAGGCTGATATATCATACACTCTGGGAATTACTAGCTGCTGGTTATCCAAAATGCTTCATCACAAAAGAGTAACTAGTGCTTCACTTTGTCAGAAACTTTGGTTTATTCTGTGCAGCTTAGATCTCATGTAACATGTTTTTGTTTGGCTTTCACAGTATTCAGCAAGCAGAAATGGGAGCTGCAATGGACGCACTTGAAAAATGTAAGATATTTGGGCAACAGAGAATTCAAAGTTTATTTCCTCGTTCTTTAGTGAGGCAAGGTGCAGATTTTGTGGGGGATAAGTTTTGAACAGAACACATATGCTAAGTGCTGTCAGCTTCTGAGCAGCAAGTTTTCCTCTTAGTACTTTCAAAACAGTTTTGTAGCTGTTGAAGTTGATATGATCCCACCAGGTATTTAACAAGAGCTGATCAGCTACAGAGGATGCAACTTCAAGGGAACTCTGTGCAGTAAAGTTTCAGTGAGGTTTTCCATGCTTATGCATGCAGTGGGATAAGACTGCATAGTCTCTCATGCTTGGGTTGTCTCACCCTTTAATTCAGGGGAGCAGGAAAGTGCGATCTTGGAAAATAAATTTGATCTCAGATTCTCAGTAGACTAGGCTAAAATCTAACAGGCAGATCCCCAACAATTTAAGTCAATCTTTAGCTGTGAAGAAGGGCTAATATCAGCTGCAGATCCAGGGATCTGTGTATGCATCTCTCTAAATTATGTGCTGCATAGCCAGCATGGGAGCAGTCCTTCATTGAAGTGTAGTCTCAGATATGAGTAAGTGTGGGCAAGCTTCTTATAAGAAATAACTTTGGTCATTTGGGTTAAAGCGCCAGGTGTGGGTGACCTGTAAACAAATAGATTACAGGCATTTTGTGCAGCAGAAATTCTCTATTGAGAAGAACATGGGGAGTCCATTTTTTGCATTTCATTCAAAGGAAACACATGCAGTTCCTCAGATGTCAAAGGTTTTTAATCTGTTATCTCTGCATGTGGAAATTCAAGAGCTTAAAATTTCAGAAGGCAATGAATCTGTGTAGTTCAGATATGTTTTTATATCCATCTGCTAAGCATATACTTCTCACCACTAGTAAATTTGACAAGTAGAAAAATGTAACTTCCCTTCTCTGCTGAGTATCTGCAAGATGTTACTGAAGTTTTCTTTGAGTGAATTTTCTTGTGACAGTATCACCACTCAAGAGAGCTGTGGGTTTCATGGCCTATCAATCCAAGGACTTCACAGCTCTCTTCTGACATATATATTTGTTTAAATACCATGGAACTCTAGAGGTCTGTGCTCCTGCTGCCCTTCAACTCAAAAAAAGGCCAACTTTCATGTTAGTTTCTCTGTGCCTTGCCAGTCAAGTTTTAATTTTCTTTAGGGATAGAAGTTACGCAGCTCTTAAGGGCCCCTGTTCTATTATGTTCTGCAGTGGTTTGGTTTATTTGTTGGGTTTTGTAATGCATAAGTAGTTAACTTCAAGTAAAAGTAGTTTTCATATACCTATTTATATGATAGCCATGATGAATTTATTACATGAGTTTCCTTCTTACCATCCTAAACATATTAGAACAGTTTGCTACCGAGCTGAGTTCTTAAAAAATCATGTTACAGGCACAATGCTGAAAATCTGATTTTCATTTTAT
Organism: Cyanoderma ruficeps; assembly: GCA_008694505.1. Classification (NCBI taxonomy): domain Eukaryota; kingdom Metazoa; phylum Chordata; class Aves; order Passeriformes; family Timaliidae; genus Cyanoderma; species Cyanoderma ruficeps. The sequence goes on along the minus strand of VZDJ01007755.1, from coordinate 50,226,705 downwards.
GCGGCACATGAGCAACAAAATATCCCAGAACTCCATTAAACAAAGCACTAGTGTTTTTAAAACCAATTTTGTTTAGATTGCTTTCTGGTTTAAATAAATACACTCTCCTATGCCCAAGTTGTAAATAACAGATGAATAAACCTTTTATTCCTGTAGTAGATATATAATAAAGGGCACAAAATTTCACTGGCCAATAAAACAAAGGAGAGTAGAAAGTTACTCTGCTCTACCACAAACTCCTGCAGTTTATGTGGCTTCTGTGCCATATTCTCTAACTGAGAATCCATGCTGCCTGGGACCCAGAAAAGGGAGGAAAACGGCTTGGTGCCAAGATCCTCCTCCCTGAGAAGCCTCAGCTGAATTCTCTCTCAATAGCCAGCAAGAGAGAGAGCAGTCCTTTGCTGAGACATCTACCAAATTTCTTTATGGCTTTAAAGGTCAGTGTAGTAACCTTTTGCATTCATCTCAGACTGGTTGGGTAGCCAGTGCTGATCCCAGAGCTCTGTGTGATCCCAGCAGGATTTAACACCAACTGCAGCCTGTCACATACTCTACCACCCCTTTGCTTTCTGACTGGCTGGAGGGTGCAGGTCTCCACAGCACAGACACCTGTGAATGTCAGCACCCTGCTCATGCAGAAAACATCACATTCTGTGAGCAGTGTGCTGAAGTGAGAGCAATTCTGTTCAATTACATAAGCTGTTTTTACTGTCTCGGCTCTAATGTGTACCTACACATCAGCCAATGGACAAATGCCTGAAAGCAGAAGCATCCATCTCCCCAGCTATTTCTCCATCACCTCAGCCTTGTCCAGTCTTGTTTTAGGCAGTCTTCACTCATCCATGCTCTTAGACTGCGCTAAGGCTGTCTTCTGGTACGTAGCCAAGCATTAACTTTTTCAGGAGCAGACTTCACTGCAGTCCATCTTGCTACACTATTACTTTACCATTAGGATCCCTGCCATGGTGTGGGGTGTATAGTTGATTCTGAATGGTCTAAACAGTAATAAAAATTATGGAAACATCTGTACAATGCTTGAAACCAGTGGCTTGTACTTTTTGGAGTGAGAACAAGACAAAAAACCCTGACAGCATTGACAGTAGTTTCACATTGGTTTTTCAGTATCGACCACCTGTTGCTAAGGGAACAAAATGTAAAATCCAGGTAATACCTGACCATGTTGCTATACCAGAATTTTTTTTATATAATTTTTGTGAGTGTATTAGATTTGGCAGTGCTTTGTAGGAGGAGAAACAGATGTAAAAAAATCATAAAGAAACCAAAGTCGTATGACACAGTCCTGGTTTACTATGTATTGCAAGAAATAAATGAGTAAAGATGGGAACAACATTGTTTCCCCTACCTCTAATGACATCCAAGTTTAAAACAAAATGAGCTGAGGCTTTCTCTGTTACCAGTTTGTTTACTAATGTAAAATATTTCTCCTTGTGTCAGATAACTTTCCCCAGATGGCCCATCAGAAACGGTTCATTGAACGGAAGTACAGACAAGAGTTGAAAGAATTGAGGTGGGAAAGAGAGCATCAAGAGAGAGAGTCAGAGGAGACTGAAGAAGCAAGGAAATAAGAGGAGGCACAGAAGCAGTGGCATATTTACTTACTTAATAACTCTGTGGCCTACAGAGACCTGACCTAGTTTATTGCAGATGATGAATGAAGAGTGCCTGTTGATATTAAAAAAAAAAAGTAATCTCTTCTTTTAAAAGTGTGTGCAAATATAGTGTTTCTTTAGTTTGGTTTTAAGTTTGGTTTTTTAATAAGTTTTGGGTTTAAGCCCTTCTAATTTTTATGAAAAGTTGTTGATTATTTTATTATTTTTACTGTCTTGTATGAAGTAATAAAGTATTCATTTCAAAAGCTAATAGGAGGAAAAGCTGTTTAACAATTGTCTCTTATGTCTAAGTGCTGTGTTGTCAGTGACTTGCAAAGTTATTGCAAGAACTCTGCTGTAGAGGAGAAAAGTATTATGAGAAACTGATTCAGCTGAGCGCTTAAGCATGTACCTAAGTTTTGCAGCTAAATTTACTTCTTGAGTCTGCTAGATCAGAGCTTTAAAGTTCAGGCCCTTTTTACAGAAAATGGTAGAGTAATTAAAAGGAGATACTCAGTTTTGCTTTGAGCAGTGGGTGACACATCTGAAATGTGACACAGGTGTGTTGAAGATGGAGGGGTTTTGTTTTTAAATCACTGTTATAAGACTCGAAGGAGAAGATAATTATGAAGCACGAGAATGGCAGTTTTTGTAGAGGATGTATGTGTAGTTTACATTAACAAGTTTAGTTTCTTTCTCAGCTTCTTGTTCTATAAGGCTGGTGCCTGCTTTAAGGGATTTCTTTGACAAGAAGATATCAGTGTGGCCATTACTGTGAAATGGTGTATTAGAAACGATATATGGGTGCTGTTCCAGAGAGGTTCATTGAAAACAGTTTTTGTCAAAAGAAGGGCGGAATTTGTTCCCAAAGTGTAGTTCAAAGGTGGTGAGCAGTTTTAAGCCACCCAGTTTCCTTGATTTTTTTTGCTGTCTGTGGCTTCTATTAGACAGACAGATGTTTCTTCTATAAAACCTCTGAACAGCACCAGAAATGGAAAATCCACCGTGCCTGTTGGTATTTTCTCCCACTGGTTACCAGCGTTGTTTGTGCTTTTAATTTTGCTGCTTTGAGCCATTCATTTCCATTCAGCTGGTTCTTGGTTAATACAGTCCCTTGGTAGGTATTGTGTAGTATTTTTTATCTTTCTTTTCTGATAAGCAAAACAGATTGAACCCTTATTTTCCTTAGCTGCGTGTTTTCTTCCTGAAAGAGAAAAGATGCTTTTTGGCCAGTCATTTATGCATTTTCTGATGTCCCACAGCTGTATGTGGTAAAGTATGGGGCGGCTTTGTGAGCATGGATGCACAAATACATGGAATCTAAGGAATTCATGATGGAAGAAAACTTTTGCCCAACAGCCACTCTGCATTGAGCAGCTTCTTCAGCGATTGTCTGAAGCACTTCTCTGTAGGTGTGGAGTGGACATCAGGTAAAGCACTTCATTGCAGGTGCCAAAGTAGACACCAAATGAAGCTGAAAAATTCAGACTACATGAATGTCTTCCCAAAGTTTCACTTCTGAGCTAATCAATATGTGTATTTTCAGAAGCATACTTTTCTACACTTGCAATGTGAGATGCACTTAAATAAAGGGGTTTTTTTTACACTTGAGCCCACAACACTACCTCACTTCTTCCAGCCTCTATGATTTGCCTTTTCCTAAGGGATTGATGCTTAAAATCCATTTCAGAGAATGAGAGAAAATAAAAAAACACATTCTGTAATTTAGAGAGTGATAAACCATTAAAATATAATGAAGGGAATAAAAAAGAGGTAAAGTCAGGGAGCTGCTCTCTGCTGAATGCTGCTGCCGTTTGACTTTCGAGAAGTGATTGTAACTTCCTATAGCTTCAGTTGGTAAATAAAAAGCTGAAATGCTTCTCAAGAGTAGGAAGCTTGAAAAGCACCAGCAAGCCCCCTATCCGCAAGTCTTTTGTATTTCAAATTCTTTTGCCCATCTGCTTCTAGGAGTAAGATGAAATGGTGCGGTGCTACAGGGTCAAGTGTAACTGTGTAAACCATTGTTTTATTTTTTTTTCTCTCTTAACTGTGACCTGTTTGGTATGTTTAATGAAAAGAAAATTACTTCATTTTCACGTGTATGGTTGCTTAGCAAGTTTCAGCATATTTGACATCACCAAAGTACCCCAATGGAATTGTTAGCTCACAGTTTAACATTACTTTCATTATTCCTATATATGATTTCACTTTTCAGCTGTAAGAAGACTGCAGTCTTATTCATAAATATTTTCATTAAAATAGATTGAATTTATCAGATAGGCTGTTTTGGGGGCAGAACCCAGGACTGTTCTTTGTTTTCTTCTTTGACCCAGAAACTGCTTGGAAAAAACAAACTTTCAAAATAATTCCTGCATTCCAGTTACTGCAGTTAATGAATTTTAGGCTTTCCTCAATAAAATGTAGATGATAACTATATTTTTACAAGTGGGCTATTTTCCCTTTTTTTGCCGCGTAAGTGTGGGCCAGGAAGATTGCCTAAAGTAATTTTGTTTCCCTTGTCTTCAGAAAAAAAAACCCCAAAAGGGTAAAAAAATCCTTCTTTCTTTATTCAAACTGCAGTGTCTTTCTGTGTATGGGCTGTCTAAAAGCAGTGGCTGTGAATATTCCTGTTGGTTTCAGGAGTTGTGTAGAATGTGAAATGTGAGCACAGTCCTTCACAAGAGATACCAAGGAGTGGAAGCCTCTTCAAGTTGCCTTGGTAAAAATTACAATTGCACTTGTGCTAATCAGTGGAACAGCTGTAGCTTAAAACTGGGCAGCTTGTGCTGCTCTTTTGGAGGTGTGAGGGGGTCTCTGGTTTACTGATAAAGTCAGTCTTTTTTTGCTTCAGAGCCTCTGAGCTAGAGGTTCTCTTGCAAGATCCATTGACTTGAGTACAAGTAGATGAATAGGGAACAAGACTCAGACCTGTGTAAATCCAACAGATCCTGTGAATATTTTTAATATGAATATGTACAGAGCATTTAGTAGAATTGTAGCTGATTTGATAGGGGATTTGAATTGAATTTACATAAAATTCATGATGTTATTTGTAGACCCTAAGTTTGCTTTGTAAGATTTCAGTTTCTGAAGGATTATTTAACAGCAGTACTAAGAGAACCTTGGTCTCTAAGATTGTTGTAAACATTGTTCCTAATAAAGTTTCCCAGAAAAGACTTCAGGCATAGTTGTTACTTGCTAAAACAATTTGGAAAGATCAAAAGGCAAATCCTGATCATCTGTCTCCCTACTTCAAAGACTCTGATTATACAGGCTACATATTTAAATAAGTGGTTCACTTGTAAAAAGTTTCTTTTGGTGGTGGAAGTTTGTAAAGCCCTGTAAGAGCTCAGGGAGTTGTTCATCTGCATCATTTACCACTGTGTATTGTCTTTGATGAGGATGATAATGCAACAGAAATTTCTGTGACCTGTATATCCACCCTGCTTCTCCCCCTTCCTACCCACTCCCCATGTCACAGATTGACATTCTTTCTGGGGCCCTGAGATTAAATCAGCTGCATGCTCCGGCTATGCATATTTCTCTATCCATCAGGGAGCAGGCTTACCTTAGAGGCCCTTTTCTTCACCTGCCTGCTACAGGTGACAAAGGGAGCACTGACTTGCACCCAGAGTCTTGCTAACTAAGTATATTTCCCTTTACCTCGATCATTACTGCATTTCTTAAAAGGATTTCAAAGCCTTTCCTGAATAAGGGTATAAGTGATTTGCCTGTGGCTTGCAATACAATCGTACCTAAATGTGTCAGTCATGTCATTTTGTTGCTCTTCACAACACCTTTGTGGGGGGACTACTTATTCTGTTACCAGGAGATGAAAAGGATGAAATTGTCACTGGGGGCCAGGGCTCAGGATGTCTGTGGGAGGGCAATGATGCCTCATCAGTGAATGCCTTAGTCTGTGGCTTTAGTACCCTTACAAGCTGCTACAGTTCTCTTGCCATGCCTCAGGGGGTCTTCAAGGGAGAAAAAAGGACTCGGCCCTGCAGGCTGGGCACTGACACCCTCATCACCTTTTCCTGTGGAGACTTGGAAAACAGTGATCAAGGAGATTGAGGACTCTACTATAAGAAACCAGAGCCCAAGCAGTGTGTTGCTTGTACACCTCTTTAGAATAAATAAATAAACAAATAAATCCTTCCACTTTGAGCAGACATTTCAAAAGTAATCCATTAGCAAAGGACAGGCTCTTGAGCTGACAAATTGTGAACTTTCAGTGGTGGCAGAAGCAGCCCATAAGTCAGTGGTCCAGAAATGATGCAGCAGTGATGGGTGTTTGTCACTGGAGGTAGCTTGTTACTTATTTAAAGATGGGAATGGTGGTCCAGGAAACCCATGGGACCCCACTGATGCAAGCTCAGCCAACATTTCTAAAAAAAGAAAAAAAAAATAGTTGCTTCTTTCTAAAAGAAAGAAAGTTACTTCCCTGCAGGTTTCCTCCTTCCGTCATTTACTCTGTCAGAACAGTTCTGACATGGTGACCGGTTTCTGCTGCCAACTAGAAGTACAATTCAAATACTGCAGCTGTTTCCAGAGGGATACTTGAGGTGACAAGAAGCAGCCATTTCTCAATCCTGTAGCATTTGAAAATGCGAATACTATTCTGTATCAAATGATAAATGTCTTTATTGTATTTAAAAAAAATCTGTAAGATAAGAATTTTTAATGATCTTATGGAATAAGTCATCCAAAACTGCTGCTCTTACCTTTTGTTCTTGTGACAAAAAAATGTCAAACACAGAAGTGTCTTAAAACTTTATCATTAAGAAAAAAATAAATATCAAACCATCAGAGGGAAAAAAACCCCACATTTTTTCTTATCCTTAATGTTTAAATTTTCTGTTATTCAATGCTACTCTGCTTCCTTCTTCCAAAACCCAAACACTTTAAATGTGTTCCACCTGTCAGAATGTGTCAGATTTTGCAACCAATATCCCATCTCAGTTGATGTATGTACATTAACAATCAAAATCAATCTATATGTTATTGCTTTCTGGTTTTTTGAACCAGAGCTTGACCAGACATCCAAAATAATGTGACACTACCAACCTTTTAAGACCTCAAAACTTTCAGAGAATTTTATGGCTTTACCTCAAAACAGGTTTTCAAGGCTTCCCATTCCCTTTGCTCCCATTGCTTTTATTTTAATAATTGTTATTTTTCAATGTTTTCATTGTTTGTTTGTTCTTAATGTGATCTGTAGCACTACTAACTTCTATTTCAAGGTTCCCTGACACTTACTTCTGCTTAGCAGATAGGGCATCAATTCTTTGCTCACTGAGACTAGAAGATAAATGACCTTGAACTCTTTGCTCTTGCAAGTCATACCTCAACACTTACATAAGAAATCAAGTGCCCACATCAAGAACAAAAACCTCCCCCCACATCCGTGGAAATAAAGTACTGAAGCTTTCCAGTACAATTTCAGGGATTCAGTCAGACGTTTTAAGAGAGGCTGTGAATTCTTGAGGCATGCAGTGATGTGCTTTTTGCAGCTTATGTTGTGAATTTATGCAATTGGATTAAATTTGGCATCTATTTCAGCTGGCAGCTTATAAATGGACATTTATATGTGTAAGTGAGGAGAGAGAGGTAAGAAAAGGCAGAACAGATGCCTAAAACACTAGAAAAGGGCTTATTTCAGCACTGACTGCTGAGAAACAGATTGATTTGGATAGAAAAATGTTAACTACTTTCAAATACAGACTGAAAAATATGAGGTTTCATTGTAACATAAACACAATTCTGTGCCCCGTGCTTGGGATAATGATGGCTTTAAAAAATGCATTCAGAGTTGAGTTTTATGCAAAGCTAGAAAATAAATCTTATTGGTAAGATATAGCAAATCTATTAGAAGTGAGATGATAAAACTTTAATGAGATACAGTGGTGGAAAGTAATCAAGTAAAGCTGTGATAGTTTTCTACATTTTAATTAGGAATATAGTTGAATATGTGTGTGTCTGGTGTAAATGTAGTTATGTATGTATATATCTATTTACTTAATGAAACATCTGAAATTTTCACTCATTGTAACGTGATGCCTTTTTATCAAGGAAAGAAAAAGGCTTCTCTGTGTTCTTTTTTTAACAGCTATTTAGATATTGGTTTCATTGAAGTAGTGTCCAGAGATCTTCACTACAACTGGGGCTTTTCATGCCAGCTGCTATGAACACAAAATGACAGGCAGTCCCTGACCCAGAAAGAAATAGAAAGGAAGCAACGACTTACTCAAAGTCACCGAACAGGTCAAGGGTAGACATGAGAACAAAACCTGAATCTGTCAAGTCCCAGCTGAGATTTGTCCAGTTTTCGTACTGCATAACTACTTATTTACAGCATTTAGCTTTAGATGTTATAGTTGGTTTATTTCTGCATTAATATGGGTGTTTTAAATTTCATGCACAGCAGCCTAGAATGGGGCTTTCCCTAATCTCTTCCATACTGAAAGCTTGCAAAAGTAATTTTAAAAAGTGAACGAAAACTCAAGAGGCTGGTCCTGCATTGTAGGAGCTTCTTTCTTTCCACAGCCAGCATGTTCGCATTTGCTGTTGAGCTTGTGCTGTGGCAGCTTGAGCTCGTAGCTCCAAGGCTCAGCACCTCGGGACAGTGTGTGAGGGGAGTCACTCGGGTAGGAACAAGCAGCATGGTCACATTGTATTGAAGCTGAGGTTATGCACATGCAGGAGAAAGCAGGTCTTCCTTCTGGATTCACAGCCTGATATTAATGCCTGTAGTTTTTTAAAGTCTGTATCCTCACCAAATCCATTAGGGGTTAGTATGACTCTAAGCACAGGATGTATTTCCAGCATGGTGACAGAAGGAAATAAGCATGCAAACAGCTGTGCTCTCATCTGTGAAAAGTACTTGGCTTCAAAGCCTCTAAGTTACTTCCTTGGTTCCTTGAAAATTAATTCTTTGAGAGATTTTTGGGCTGTGGATAGATAGAGGGGGCCATAACTAGACATCATGCAGGGCAGTAATGGAAGATGGAGGTGCAGGCTGGAACACAATCCCAGGCTTGGGAGTGTTGTGTGCCTGTACCAGGGTTGGTCGGAAAATGTCCTGTGCCTTTTCAGCTGGCGAGAAGGCCAGAGAGGAATGAGAATGGGGTTTAGCCTGGTCTTGACTGGCAGAAACTGGTGAGATGGTAGTGAGAGCTGGAAGTAGAAACAGGTTCTCCGCTCTACCAACTCCTGACCAAAACTATTTCCTGTGGGGAGGGCAGTGAGGAATAAGGCTAGAGGTCCAGAGGACAGTATATGAGCAGAAGGGCTTAGTTCCATCAGCTGCTGCTCCCATACTGTTTTGTAATGGCCTATCTCATGGATTCCCATGTTTTTAGGGGATTTTTGCCTGGTCCCATGCCTGCACCCATTGTACAGGCATGTGTGTGCACACGTGTGTATGGAATGAAACACAGGAGAGCAAGTGTGTGGGTGTGGGCATGTACAAAGAAGTTTGGGACTGTGCAAGTGTGTAAATAAAGGAAGCCCAGAGAGACAGCTGCATGACTCCTTCCCTCCCAGGCAGATCTGTCATTTCTGGCTCTGGGATTGGTTTGTTTATTCTGTTTAATGATGCTGACCTTTGTGTTGGATAAGTTGGCCTGTTGCAAGGCTAGGATTTGTGGCCTTTTGGGACTTCAGTTGTTTGGAAGACTGAGGTTATTTTTTACCACATCGGGTCCAAAGAGAATGAATTCTGATGACCCAGCTGCCCTGATAACTCATTTGCCCTTTACCTTTTGACAGACAAAGTGACTTCAGACTTAGTCATATGTTAGAGACTCTGTGAATTTGAAGACCATCCTTGTAATAAATTATGTCCTATGGCAAAGAAAAATTCAAAGTTCCTTTGAAAGTTCCTATTTTTACAATATATTGCATATGCTTTCTTGGGGAAAACTAATCTTGAATTTGCAGTGTAAGTTTCAGAAAATACTTATCTGGAAAAGCAGAAAAGAAAATTGGATACACTGGTGGGAGTATTGCCTCAAAATGTATTGTCTTCCTTGGGAGATCTTACTCCAATGTTACTTTATTGGTCTCTGTATGAGCAAGCGGTTTCTTCAGAAATTGTCCCCAAATCTTACTTGATTTTGGTCCCCCCAGTCTGATTCCAAATCTATTTTAGCTAAACAAATTCCTCAGGATTAGCACAGAAGTGTTCACACCTGGGTTCACACATATCAACCAACAGCTTCATCTGTTTTCCAGTCCCAAGAATTTCAGTGGCCATCGTCCTGCAATTCTTATGCCTAAGATTAATTTTAAACACGTGACTGTCTGTCTCTGTTGAGCCGAGCACGTCAGCTGGAAGTGGGAAATTGTGTTGTCTTCACTTGCCATCAGTGGCGGCAGCTCTGCAAGCTCTACTGGCAGCTACAGCTTCACTGTCGGCAGCAGGAGGGTCATGCTGGTCACAACCCAGAGACCCACCGGCTGCCCAGGTGGCCCTGGAGCTCGCTTGTCTGTCACATAAATGCAAGAGCCAAAAATCCTGACCTGTTTGCTTCCCCCTGGCTCCACTGGCCCTTCTGGGAGGAAGCAGAGAAGGGGCAAGAGAGATTTTAGTACTTTTCATGGTAAGTTAAGCAGCACTCTTTCTGACTTCTCACAGGAAAGGGATCTGCTGAGTAAGAAAGTGCTAATTTCACATCGTTGTTCTTCGCAGCAGAGCTACTCTGTAAGTACCAAGCCCGAGAGGAACGAAAGCATAGTCAAATTAATGAAAAATAGGTTATGATGATAAATTATTCAAGTGGATAAAATTACTTTGGATTTGGAAGACACAGAAACTTAAGGGCCAGATCCTTTTCTGGTATAAAAAGGCTCAGCTTCTTCGCTTTCAGGGAAACAGAGGGAATTATATCATTCAGTTCAGGATCTGACTGTGACTGGCAGCATAAGCAGTCATTTAAAACTCAATGGCATATATTTCATCTACTCGGTGACAGCCATAAGGTGAGTGTTTTAAATTCTGACATGGCATAGCCTTTCTTTTGAGATCTGTGGTGTGATTTTAAAAGGGATGAGATAAAAGCTGTGCCTCTCCAAAGGCACATTTTCTCTGATGTTAAAGGAAACAATGTAAAAATATTCCCACTAAATAAATCATCAGGGACTTTCAGAATAGATCACATCCTTATGTCTTAAAACTTGTAATACAACTGAAGTTGTTCACCTTAACTCAGTTTCTTTTGTTCAGCAATTTTTCTGTACAAGGAGGCATGTGTAGAGAAGGCAAGCCTGGAGGAGACACCCCTTCAGGAAAAGGTTCTAGTGAACAGAGATAAGGAAGCTCCTCTTTTGATTTCTGGCACAGCACTATCAGAATTTTAATCCTTCTTAATCCCAGTCACATTTCCAAGGAGGTGACAATGGAGAATGGATGGAAGGCTGCTATTCTGCTAAAGGTGAATATCAGCAAGCTATGAGTGTACGTGGCTCCGCAGAATGGCCTGTGGTTTTTTAAGTGCTTTAGCCAACATAGGGGAGGAAATGTGCTGATTTGGCTTCTGCTGCTCTAGGTTGAATTTTCAGTGACATTTCCCTTCCATTTATACACATGTATGCACACAGACTGGTGGAAAGCACAACCAGCTTTTACAGGGCGTGTTTGAAGTTAGAACTTGCAGTCAGTTGCACCTCTAGAAAAAACAGAATATCCCAAAATCAAGAACATGTAAGTAAGAACATGTAATTTCTTTTATCCTACTAAACTCCAAGGCTGAATCACATCCTACCAAGCAGCAGACACTGAAGTCATAGCTATGCCCCCCCCCCCAGACCCCTGCTGTGATAAGTGGAGAGAAAGCCATGTCTCCAGAGACTAGTTCATGGCTTAGGCAGGATGAATCACCCCCTCTTGTGTGAGAAGCAAAGGGTGACAACTCTTATCTTTCTGAACAGTCTAACGCCCATAGTTATATGAGTTGAATCTAGGCTTTAAACATTTGTGGCATATAGCTATAAGACACAAGTGCTCACATTAAGCCAGCCTGGCATGGCCTCCTTAACACTTTGCATAGCCATTGCTGTGAGGAGAATTCTTCTTTATCCCCAGATGACTCTTTTAACCATCCCCTTATGTGCAGATGTGAAGAGGACTGACAGTTTCTCCAAAGTGAGAGTATTTTCAAATGTCAAGAAGCTTTATTTTTTAATGTGTTAAACCATATAAAATCCCCAGCTAATATAACTCATAAATGAAATGAGACTAATTAGTAGGAAAGTAATGAGAGAGCATTTACAGAGGTCACATCCTGAGGTCCAGTCACAGCTATGGAAAATGTGGGAGAGGGGTAAAAACTGCAATCTACTTTGTTCCTGTAGCACTGGCATTCATAGTTGTTAATTAACCCCAGCAAGGGCAACTTTAGAATGGCAAAATGAGGAGAAAAATGTTAAGGGACTATGAACTTTGTCTTTCCAGTCTCTCCCCTTTGTCTCCCGTCAGTGTCCCTGGGCAGGCACAAACTCCTTACTGCTGAGCCAACCTGTCCTTGCATCCGTAGCAGGGCTAGGGTTCTATTGTTCCTTCTCTTTGTTACAGCCTCACTCTAGGCAACTGTGCTTCAAGTGCGTTTTCCAGGAAAACCTCAAGAGTTACTAGGACACCACAAAGTTCTTTTGGCACAGGTCATCAAAGTTATGTAGCTGCCCAAATCCTTTTTTAAATGAGAGTCTACCACCCATCTGGAAAGCAGAAAGAAGCGCTTCTTGACTTTTGGACTTGGAAAGGTAAGTCTGTTATGGGTTTTTGAGCACTTGCATACAAAGGTGTGGAGGGTTGTGTGAGGACTTAAAACAGACCGTGGAATTGGAATACCATCTGTGACAGCAGAAGTGGAAGCTGTTGTACTGACTGCACAGTAAAGGATCCAAATGGCAAACTTATGTTCAGGGTAACTTAAGCTTGAATAGAAATATAAGGTCTCTTTCTTAACTCATCTGAGTTGGTAGGGTCTTTCCCTTGACTTTAATGAACATCTATATTGAGCTGAAAGTTGAACCTTGAAATGAAACCTTGGCACCCAGGTAACTGAGATTTTAAAGCATGAATTTACAGTTTATCAAAACACCAAGGAGATACTGCTGATGAAACAGCATCTATGCTATACTAAATCATAATGTACTTAGATGAAAACACAGATGTCTCTAGAAGGAAAATGCCTATTGAAAACCAGACCCATGTTGTACTAGGATCATCCATTTGCACAGCTTTTAACAGTCACCTACACCTGAGCACCCACAGGCTCTCTCAGAACAAGGCGGAACTCAAAATGTTTGAGACAAGTGGAACTGAAGGAGTATGCAGCCAAACTGGTGCTCGCTGCAAAAGCAGCATCTGTGTCTATAGAATGATTGAAGGAGCTGGATGGAAAGGGAACAAAATGATGAGAGGAGGAGATGCTGTGGCTGAATTAAAACTGATGAGGAGTCAAAAAGGAAAAAAAAAAGAATAACACTGATGTTAGCTGTCACAAAAAAAAGAAAAAAATAGAAATTATGAACAAGCAGATGCCATGAGAAAACAGGGAAAACAGGTATATTTCAAGCAACACAATTTAATCCACTGTGCCAATCTGAAGTTTACCAGGTCATTGTGGAGAAAAATCACCAACAGGATGCCAGAGAGCACCTTCTTCTTCATTTCCTCTCAAAACTTATATTGTTTAAATTTGTTTCTTCTCAACTTTAATGGATGTGTTCTCTTCATCTTTTTATTTTTAGTCCAGTCTTCTTGAATATGTGCATTAATTGTACCTCAGCTACCTTTGAATTTTTCACTAGCCTAATTATTCTTAGTTTGCTCATGTTTAGGCTGAACTTTTCTTTCTTTGCTTGTGGCCATTACTTCTTTCTCTGTTTTCTTCTGAGACTTGGTGTAATTTCCTTCCTTCATTTACATTGTTACCTTAAAGATATTTACAGGGAATGTTCATTTTCTTCCTGAGGTTTCTCTTTTCCCCTGTGTCGATCCTTTCAGTTCCTTTCTTTTTCCTTCCCTCTCCCTAATTTGTATGCTCTCCACCTCTTATTACCAGTACAGCTAACATTTTGACTAATTTTTCAGGTGATTTTTTTCTCACGTATTTAAGATTAATAGCTAAGTAGCAGAACTGACCTTAAAAATCTATGAGGGACATTTCCATAAAATATACTGGGGAGTGTATCTCTTTTTCACACTGCTTCATGCTTTTAATGTCCATCAGCTCGTATTGCTAAGCCACAGCTACACACGCATGCACACATAAGTATCTTTAGCCTTCTCTTTTTGCAAGTAGGACTATATATTTCCATTTCTTTAATACCTCACTGGTGCATATCTTATATTCAAACTGCCCAGACCTGCACAGGTCGTGCACATAACTCACGTACTTACATGAGACTGGTGCATGCATTTGAACAAGCAGAGTCTGTGCACAACTAGGACAGACTGGAATGGCATTCAGTGGGCAAGTCCTCCTTCAGGTGCGTCTGGGATGCCAGTCCAGGTTTCCAGGTTTACATACTCACCGTATGTAAGTGTATATAAGACCTGCATGTAGACATCTAACAGGATTTTCAGAAGTGACTAGGCAGGCTGAGCTCCTCACTTCCTGATTTTACTGGTTTATGCCTGAATTCCTTCAGATGTTTGCTACCTACAGTTTGCTGGGGTGGGAACTGCCATTTTCTCCATGCAGTACTGAGAACAGCAGAGCCCTGCTGTAGCCAGTTCCTCAGCAGCACCAATACAACAGTGCCTAACAGCAGCCAAACAAATCCAGAGCAGTGCCCAGGATACACGCAGTGCGAATTAGCATGAGGTAGAAGGAGCCAAGTAAAAACACCACAGAACTGGTTCATCTGATGATGAGGGGTTGAAGAAATGAGGATCAGAAGTATCTTAGTGCTTTAAGAAGAGGCAGTGTCTTTCTGTTCTTTTCAAACAGACTGATTAAAAATGCCACAAATAAAAGAAGGTTTTGGATGTATAAAAAGTGTAAGAATGTACTTTTTCCTTGAAATCTTTGGCCTCACATTTGTTTATAAAAAATGTCTAATAGATGGAGAGATGCAACCTGAGAATGTGTCTGTACAGGTATTATGGTGCCAAGGAATGGGAATCTCAAGTCTGTCAGAAAAAGAAATGTGTTTAACAAGGCACACGCTCAAGAAGATACAGTTCCTCTGCCCTGAACCCCCTGCTGTCACTGGCTGCTGTCAACTGGAGGGTTTGATTTCAATGTTGTGAGAAACCTTAGGCAATCTCACACAGTGCAAGTGAGAAAATGACAGCCCTGTGATGATGCAGCCAGTTTTCCTGATCAGCGTGATGGTATGAGAGCGCTGTACTTAGTTATATCGATTTGTCTCTGAGAGCTCTTTCTGCCACATAAATCTCATCGAAAATCTTTAAAGATCTTGCCCCAGAAGGCCACCATGTTATTTTTCTCTGTAAAAAGAAGCAGAGCCAGGAATTCATTTTTCAAAGTTTTAACTAGAACGGTCAGTTTATGATTAAGGTGTGAATTCATCTGTTTTACATTTTGAAACATCTAAAACCAGCTCTGCACTCTATGATTAACCTTTACTTTTAAGCAGTACTACAAAGAGCTGTATTTATCTCCTCTCCCTTTCTTTCTTGGATCAAGAGGTTTGAATAAAGAAAATCACCTTTCTTTTAGATGGGAAATTGGAAGGAGCATTGTGCTTATTGTAGCTCAAGCCTTAAGTACAATAGGAACAACAATGAAAAGATCCTATTCGTGCCACTTTAGTTAAAAAACCTGATAATGCTTCCCTTAGGGAAGTTTTCTTTAGAGTGACTAAAATTATTTTAAAAATAAATAACTACTTTAAATTAAGGATCAATTCTTTCAACTCAGCCAGAGCTAAGAAAGCTCAAAATACTAACTCACATAAAGTCAGAATTATCAACACGTCTGAGACATAAAGTGTGTCTTCATGCCTGGCAGACTCATTTCTTCTAACATATATAGAAGTGAATATGAAAAAACACAAGAAGTTTGACCTTTTTTTTAACTTGACAAAACCACTTTTTTTAAAGAAGTCACTTTTGAATTTGAATTATCTGTATCGCAGAAAGAACTTGAACACCGACATGTATGTGGGTTTTAGGCTGTACAGGTACAGAATAGATTGCATGAAAGGGCTATAAATGTTTCACTAACACTAAATATTTGGTAACCAACATTTTTTCCTCTTTGATAGCATAGTAAATTATTTCTTGGCTTGCTCTATCGTTCTGCACAGATGCAGTGATCTGTGCACACACTGTAATACGAGACCAAGGACTTGATTTCCTTCTTCTCTTTTCTTCTAAATAAACTAGGTCCAAGACCTTTTACAGCTAGGATGTGTCAAAGTGTTGTTTATTAATTTAAATTGTACAGCCTAGTGCAACTTAAATATAATTACTGTACATCAGAACAAAGCTAACTTCATAAAGCCACATGACATGGCAAGCAACATCTGATTAGACAAACATCCTCCACAAGTGCAGAACCATTGGCAGCAAAGGAGGGTACTGCATTAATCCAGTACAATAATAACAATTTATGCAATATTTAAAAAGTTGCTCCATTGGAGAGGACAGCTACAATGCTCATTTTTCATTGAAATTGGCTTCATACAAAAGTACTGGTATACCCCTCTGCAATAAATGACAAAATTACCTTCTGCTTAATTTCCTATTATGTCCTAGAGCATATTCACATTTGTGAGTTCTCTCTAAACCTTCTTGCTCTAGGTATTCTTATTCTGACTTTATAGTAAATGACTTGAAGTTGCTACAGTAAACAGATGAGAAGTCTGATGCAGTAAAGCAGTAGGGTTTCTAAGGACTGAAGCCAGCAGTGCCTAACAGTGCATTTGTTACAAGTCTGCATTTAGTCAAAAGTACAACTCTCATACCTGAACCATACCAGCATATCTTCATCAGTGGGGAAGTATTTTTTACAGTGCCAGTTCAGACTGATTAGAGTTTGAATCCATGTTCCAGACTTGCAGAAAACAGTGCATGAATCTTGCCCAGATTGAAGCACATTTCTCACTTTGTGTACCAGGACTAATGCCTTTAGTTTCCCTGAACAGATAGACTAAATAATCATCATATGCAAAGAAATTCGAAGTCAGCTTCTGAGCCTCCAGGTTATAGAACCCAACACCATGCTTTTTTGGAGCAGTATTTCAATTTCTGAGCTTTCCTTAATTCCCCCAGCCCCTGATACTAATGGTCCATGTTTATGGGAGAGATGTAAATATGGCCACTAACACTTTATGACAGCTCAAGTTATATCTCTGTCAGGAACAATGTTTCTCTGGCTGCCCCTCAACACTCCTTTGTATTTCCTTCAGTGGCAACCCTCTTTCTACTTAGGTGAGACAAACAGACTCTTGTCTCCCTCTTCCATGGCTGATAGTAAGGGAATGGAGGGATAGGAACAGAACACTAGCTAGCTGCTCTGTGCATAGGAAATTGGTTTTCCTAAAGCTACTTTTTGGGTCTTTCTTTCAATGTTAGGGGAATGATATTTGTGTCTTTTTTCCCTGAACTCAACGCTCCTTACACCAAACAAAAATATGTGCCTTATTTGCCAAGGAGCATAGAAACTTTCTGGGGGCCTCTAACTCACTGCTGCCCCAAAGAGATTGGGCACTGGAAAGGCAGCCTAAAGGGGAAAGTGTTTTCCCTTGAGTAATCAAAATATCTTCCAGAGTTTGCATTTTCTCACTTCATCGCAACATTAGCTTCAGCAATGACAGGAGCAACCCGTGCTGACAGTACTGGATGTATAGGAAAGGGCTTTTGGAGTTCACCAGTTATTAAAAGGTACCTAGTGAGTGACTAGAACTATCTACATCAATGAAATGTGAATAGTCTATTCACACTTGCAAATATAAATCAGAATGTGGGCAAAGTACCTATCAGGATTTCAAAAGACAAGAGAAAGATAAGATTGTGCAACCATTAGCATAACAGCTTTATATATATATATATATATG
>VZDJ01007755.1:50132798-50209044 GCA_008694505.1 Cyanoderma ruficeps | reverse complement strand
TATATATAGTTAATATATGGTGTAAATGTTTATGAAAGTATGTAGGTTACCCAGAGAATAAAAGAAAGGAGGTGCAAGAGCAAGAGCTCAGTGAAATGAAAGTTTGCAGTTCAGCTCTGGTCCAGTTGGTCAGGAGGCCGGGGATGCAGGAGGGGTGACCAGAGCTGGCACAAAGCAAGCACTGCCTGCAGGAAAGACACGACCTTCCAGTGGAGAGGAATTGAGAGTGAGAAAGGAGGCAGCTGACAGGTTTTGATGATGTCTCAGCTGATACACAATGAGAGTTTTGGTTTTGCAAGGTAATGGTTAATGAGCAGTAACACGGAATGCAGAATATTTGGCACAATGTTTTATATGTCGTGACCTTCCTGCCAGAGATCTTTTTTCACACGAGTTTTTTTTTATTTTGTAGTCCTCAGGAGAAACATGTGTGATCTGAGTCCCTTTTTGTCCCCTGCTGCACTGGGTGCTGGTCATCAAACAGTTAACCTGCATTGCCTTTCAGGAGTCCCATCTCCCTTCTGCCAGGATCAATGATAAAATTTTGACTGTGAAAGTGAAAGAGCCCACAGGCCAGATGGATATTTGGCAGCAAAATATTTGAAAGGCTCTTTTTGCAATAAAGAGCTACACAAAGCACTTGCTCTAAAGACAAGCACCAATGTCTTGTCTCCACGGTATTTGTAATCAATATTATATTACAGGTTGATTAAATACCAAGATATTAGAGTGGTGAATCTCAAAAGTATATTTTTGACTTTTCTTTGTTTCTCAAAAGCAACCATAGAAATTATTTAGAGAAATGTTTACAATAGCAGAAAACAACAAAATCAAAATAGCATCACAATCAATATCTCTGAACATGCAATCTTGGCAAGGTGGAAACACTCGTCATTGGATCAGTACCTGGCAGATGCTGCAGGTGGGCAAGAATATTACAACTTCATGGCCTAAATGTTTGGCCTATTTTTCCTGTGCAAATAGATAGTATAACATGTGGAATAATATCTACACAGAGCTTCTTAGACTAGTATCCAGTGTGTGCATAAAAGGTGGATGCCACTCAAAAAGGTGATGACATCCCTGGGAAGCCAAATAGAATGATTTTAATCTGTTGTCCTCACAGATGTGTAATAAAGGATATTACTGGTGTGCATTTGATGCTGGATGGGCAAGCAAGATAGTGAAGGCCATGTGGAAAGCCATGGCTAACCAAGCCAAAACTCATAGCAGGAGCAGGTGGCTTGGCCCTCTTGTCTCTGGATGACTTTTCTCTTTAGGCTTTTTGTCTTTGGCAAAAGTCATTAAGTCAATGACTGTTCGAACACGAGTGATAAAGTCTGGGAGCAGTGTGAGAAGGAAAGGGCAGAGAGAACCTGGCTCAAAGAGTCAAAAAAGCCAGGCCATCACGACTCCCAGCAGTGGCAAAAAAAAAAAAAATGCACTTGCCTGTATTTTTTGTTCTGACAGCTACACCATGATGTGTGGGGGATAAAAGTACATTAAACTGTGTCCAGGCTGAGGAGTGCTGTCTCTGTGAGCTCCCAGAGAACAGATTTAGGGGAATGCTGTGTCAGACACCAGCCAGTCTGACCCACACCTTCTCCTTATGTTCCTATACCAGCTTACTCACTTTTCACTTACCAGAGCTCTTTTATTCAGTCCTCTTTTCAATGTCTTGTTACTAAAGTTTAGGTTTGTTCTTTGGGGGCATTTTTGGGTTTATTTTATTAAAGGAGATTTGAGAGTTTGTTTGTTCTAATAAGCTGGAGCTGTAATTGGGAAATGGGTTAAGCTTCCTTCCAATTAAGATAATTGACATGAAATACCCAATTGCACTCTGAGAGAGAGAGAAATAAGTTCCCCAGCTGAGCTGTAGAAGAGAGTAGTTTTGTCTAACAATGAAGGTAGAAGCAGATGTTTAGAAAAACATGTAAAAGCGATCAGGAGGGGATTCATACATTTGGTTATTAATTAAGATGCATGCATGAGCAGCCAGCCAGCCAAAGTTCTGAGTAAAGAAAGGCAAAATTCCAACAAGGGGTACAAGGAAAGCTGTATTTAGGAAATTCCTGGGGTCTTAGGTTTTTTGTTTGATTGGGATGGGGAGGGGTGGGGGTTGGCTTGGTTTTTTGTTTGTTTGTTTTGGGGCTTTGTTTGTTTATTTGTTTTTCCTTCTGTAAAGGAGGAACAGCCTCAAAGGTTTTTGGAATTTTTGAATTGGTGTGTCCCTTTGCATACAGGTCTTCCTGACTCTGTTCTCTTGATCATGCTGTTTGTTTCTCTTTTACTTAAATAAAATAGGATGCCATGATAAGGTCCTCTCAGGCCATGAGTGTCTCCACAACTAGTAAAAATATAAATGGTTTTGTGCACTCTGTGGTTTGCCAAGGTCAAAAACTGTAATGAGTATAGCAGCAATTAGAAATAGTGAATGACTGAGGACTTCTGAGGATGCTCATGTTTGCTTCTGTGTGGGGAATAAAGGAAGTGGAATCAGCCTTTCCGATTGCAAGGACAGAGGTGCTTGAGGATCTGATATAGAGATAAACAGCTGCTGAAAAACTGTTAGATGTAGCAGTTGGTTTGGAGAAAAGAA
This sequence comes from Cyanoderma ruficeps, assembly GCA_008694505.1. Classification (NCBI taxonomy): domain Eukaryota; kingdom Metazoa; phylum Chordata; class Aves; order Passeriformes; family Timaliidae; genus Cyanoderma; species Cyanoderma ruficeps. The sequence goes on along the minus strand of VZDJ01007755.1, from coordinate 50,206,445 downwards.
AGTGCAGAGACTGGGTATTTGCCAGTAACTGTCTGTACTACAATCAAGGAAAGATGTACTAGCGTTGGCAAGAAAGGAAAAGCTTCAAAGATTTTGGATGAGAATATGTTGGTTTTTTTTTTAATTTGTGCCTTATCCAACAAACTCAAATTTCATTTGCAGCATCAAAAGAAATGTTGTATGAGAGCTAGATTGGAAAAACTAACACTGAATTCACTTGGCTGCTCATTTAAGTGATCATTCCTGCAATTTTTAAGCAAGTATTAAAGCATCTTAGATGTTAGCTCTTTTCTTTGGTTCTCTTGTTTGATCTGTCCTTGAAATTCATAGAATCACGATTGGAAGGGGCCTTAAAGATCATCTGGTTCCAACTCCCTTGCCATCGGCCGGGGGACACTTTCCACTAGACCAGGTCCTTAGAGCTCTCTCCAGTCTGGCCTGGATCACTTCGAGGGATGGGGCATCACAACTTCTCTGGGTGAGGCACTGGGCAGTGCCAGTGCCTCACTACCCACACAATAAAGAAGTTCCTCCTAACATCTACCCTAAACCTACTTTCTTTCAGTTTGAAGCCATTCCCCCTTGTCTTGTGACCACCTGCCTTGCAAAGCATCCTTTTTCATCTTTCTTGTCCCTCCAGCTCCCTAAAGGTACTGGAAGGTGCCAATTAGGTCACATCATCTCTGCTCTAGGCTGACCAATCCCAATTCTCTTAGCCTTTTCTCCCAGGTGAGGAAGTCCATCCCTCTGGTCATCTTTGTGTCCCTCCTCTGGACTCACTCCAACAGGTCTATGTCCTTCCTGTGCTGGGATCCCAGAGCGGGATGCAGCACTCCAGGTGGGGTCTCACAAGACTGCAGCAGAGAGGGAGGAAGAGCAGGAGGAGGCAATTTCAATAAGAACTTTAAAAAAAACCCCCTCAATCTGACATTTTGGGAAATCCTGTAGGGCTGCTCTGATGCATGAAGTAACAGAGCTGAGAGATGAGGTCTCTGCAGCCTCTCTGTGTTGGGACCTGCAAATGTGTGTGTATGCACCTGCTGAAGGATGTGGGTGGGCAGTATATGCATCCTCCTGGACAGTGCCATGCTCAGTTTCCCTGGCTTTGTGTTCAGATAATGAGATAAATTAAAACTGTGTAGACTTTTGCATTTATACCCTTGCGATCTCCTTTTGTTTTTAAAAGCTGAGGGTTTTTTGGCTATTCATACAGAAGTTTTCTTCTGGAACTCCACAAAGATTGTAGGTGGATATTTGGGCTAATTTCTCATCAGTTACAGAGTTTACTCAGTCCTTTCATAAACCCCATTTGGGTTTCAGTGCTAAACTGTTTGATTTTGTGGTTCATTGTAATGCTTTTAATGAAGTACTAGTTTGCTGTGACCTTTCCCACTTTTTTCTTTGTCCTTGTCCTTTAAATATGATGGAATTCTTGGAGATATAGACAGCTCTTTTATTAAGGGAGTATTAAAATGAAGAATTTTCTCTGGAGGTTGTTCTTAAGTAAAAAGATACTGCAAATGACATTTGGACTCTCCATTAGTGCAATGAAACTAATTTTTTTTTTTTAATCTCACATGATGAAAGACAACTGAAAAGTGCTGTTATAAATTATGTGATCTTTATAAGCTTAAATAAAGGCATTCTGCATGCCTTACCTTGACAAAGCTTCTGCTGCCTTCCTGGCAAACTTTGGCTAGTCAAAATTAGCCTTGTGATCATAGACTAATATCCTCCTTGTAGTAAGCATCACTAAATGATTTCTTCTAGAATTACACCACTCTTGGGAGGCTTCAATGATCACAGAATAGTGATCGTGAGGCTTTTGTAGTGTGGTGCAAGCCAGACACTTGCGAATGAAATTTCAAAGACTGAGCCAATTTAGCCCTTTGTCTTAAGGTGATTGGAGAATCTTTTCAATGGTTTATCTCTATGATAGTGTTGGAAATACATAACGTAGATTGAGAGAATTAGGAAAAAAACCCAAGTTAGAAAAAACAATTTATTCAGTAATATCATATAAATAACTTGTTACAAAAATCAATTTGCAAAAAGGCAAATTCACTCTGTCTGTGAGAAATTGTTGCTCAAATTGGTTTCTCATCAAATCCTTTAAATTTCATTTCCCCCTGCCCCCCAACCCCCCAAAAAGAAGCCAGTACAGTGAACAGGAAATATAAGGGAGAGAGTGCACACTTCCCATCTGACAAAAACAAACTGCCCATCCACGCTGCAGAAGAGATAATCATTCCAGCATGGGTCCCTTTGCAACACAGGAAAGTCCTAGATGTAAACATCTTGGGTGACAAAACTCTCACCCCCAAATGTCTCTCCCTGCTGAGCAATATCTGGATCCATCCAATGCTGAGGCTCCCTTGGCACAACCAGGGGATGACATTATGAGAGACTGAGTGGCTGGAGCATGCCAGCAAGTAAATCTTCCCAGGTGGAGGCATCATTTTCAATTTATGCTTGGAAGTATTTTTAATTAAAAAAAAAAATCGATACCAAAAAGCATTTATTTTAAAGGGTTTAAAAAATCACGAATTGCAATACGAGTTTGCCAGATTGATTTTGCTCAGTAACACAGTTAAGATGCACATAGCATTTATTATAAGGCCTTTCTTTAAGTTTAATTTTTTCAAAGCAATGAAAGTAATCACAGAATTAAAACAGTACAGTGATTCTGAAGAGTTTTTTTGTGTCAAAATCCAGAACCATTTGTGTATTTGCAGTGTTCCTTCTTTGTTGTGTTCACCTGAATGCTTAATAGTTCTCTAAGTTTGTATCTTTAATAAACACTAAAGTAATAGATCATAGAAAACTAAAAGCTTATAGAAAGTGTCTCCAAGTATATTTACATAAATAGTGCAGTCTCATAGGAAAAGTCAAAAGCCCATGGGAATGGAGAGGATTTCTCTATATGCTGGACTTTTGCCTTGTTTGTCAAATTGACTTTGTGGTAGGAGAAATTTAAATGTAGCAGCTCCTTTTTATTTTTTTTTTCTGGTTTTTTTTCTGTTTTTTTTTTCTTTATTTTTAAAGAAAGCAAAAGATACATGAAGAAAAAGGGATAAGGGCAAGTTCTGTAAAAACTCCTTTGAAATCCAGTAACTCTACACACAAGATGATAGCTTGTGGCTTTTAAGTGCCATGGGCCTGCCTTGCATGTGACTGACTGCTTCCCCTCACCCCCCACACAATTCACCTCCTGTTCTTCTTCCTGAAATGCTCAGTTCTCTGACACTTGTATCTCCTATAACCCCAGTCACAGCTTTTGGATACCTACCACTGAATTTTATGAACTTTTCAGGAAACTGTTTTAGTGTATGACAAACACGGGTCTGGGCTCAAAAGTGTAATATTGCAAGATGATGGGCAGGATCAAGATTGTTGCAGCTGACTTAAATAAAACTGCTGAGGGCAGGGACTGGTATTAAAGCATTGTGTTGGAGTTCTGTGTTTTCCTCTAGCAATGCATGAGTCTGTAGACGTTAAATATGCTTTTGTTCCTCTTTAAGTACAGAAACAATCTCTGAGAAAAGAACTCTTGCTAAGGACTGAACTGAAAGCAAAAAATATTGTGGATTTGACATTTATTGGATGAGGCTGCTGTTTCACAGGTGTAGATGGGTTGAAAAATCTTGCCTTTCACAGCTTCTGACATAGCTCATACTGACTGGAAGTAGCATAATGACTGTTACTTTGTCAGCTCTCATTTGACAGACTGCAGAGTTAATTGAAATGCAAATGGGCAGGGATGGCAGCATCCATTTGGGAGAGTGGTCTTCTAAAACCTTTCTGTACTTTTCATAGCCAAAGAAAACATGGAGAGACCTTTCTAACAGATGGAGGCAGGTAGACCTAACACAGTGGTGGTTGCAGAGTTACCTGCTCAGAACCACTGTCAGGAATTTGCCCTGCAGAAGAACACCAAGATAGTTCTGCTGCAGAAATTTAACACATGCCTTTCTTTCTGAGAGATCTACATGGAAATGGCCTGGATTTAAGTTGTTTAGTCTAAAAAAGATGTCTTTCTCCCTATCCATGCAGATCTCCCTCTGGTGTGTCAGTAAATCTGAAAATGTTAGAAGTACACTCCTGGTTCTGCTCAACATGGATAATCTGGTTTTTGAAACTGTACATGTGTAGATACACATTTCTATGATTGTTCTGGTTTTTCATGGTACCGCAGATGTTCATTTTCTTGGTTTTGTGGGATGATTTTTTTTTGTTTTCATAACAGAGAAATGGAAAAGCTGTAACTTGTAATGTAGACTGCTACTTCCTAAAGTGGATTATTTGAAGGTTGCCTTTTCCATTCACATTTAACAGCAAAGAAACACCTGTCCATGGAATGAATAAGACCAGAAAAATATAAGTTTCCTAGGAAAAAAATTAGAAAATATTTCTGTTGGTACAGGTGACATATTTTTATACTACATATCTTTTCCAGCACGTTTTTGACAGAAATAACTGAAAAACACAGACAATTTTGTTTTCTCATGGTTAGACACAACTCCATCCATGTCAGGTTTGGGAACACATCTCAGTCCTGTGATCCTGCTGGTAGAGCCTTGTGCGGAACTCTCTGCAAGGCTTTGCCTCAGGTCTCTTCCAAGCACTGCTCAGAGAGATGCCCTGGCCCAGCTGCACTGGAGGCATAGGCTGCCGTGTCTCCCCACACTGGTGCTGCTGTGGGATGGAATTGTTTTAACCTGAAGAAATTCTCCTGGAGTAAAAAACACCCCAGCAAACACAAAACAAAAACTCCCCGCCAGTTTTCTGGGGTAAAGTGACTCTCGGGAATTGAGATGAAATAGTTACTGTAGAAACTTCATTTCATTTCAAGTGTAGAGATGGCATTGTTCTGCAGTAGCATGGCTGGCATAGACTCCCAGATCCCTGTTTCATGTTGACTCCACTGAATTCCTTGGCATCTTTTAATATCTTTCCTGTTGTTAGGTCAGATGCTTTCCCAAATTAAAAGCCAACTGCATTTTTATCTCTCTACCTAGCTTAGCTAAACTGCCTAATAATATTTCTTCTTCTGAAATAGATGTGGTAGTAAGAAGAGCAGGCTTAAAACAGCCTTGAAAGCCACTTCATAGCCCATAGTCCAACAGTTGGTTATCTACAAATGACAATTGTAGCACTGTGTGAAAGCATTATTAAATACTCATTTCTATCATCTAGCACACCACCATGCAACAAAGTGCAAAGAAATACTACTTCAAAGGTTTGTATTCACTGCAATATGGCACTTTCAATATTTAGAATGCAGTACTGATTTTATAAATTGCACTTTGTGGTACTGCCAAGCAAGAAGAAAAGAAAGAATCAAACTCTCCTTGCTGTGTGTGAGATGCTAAATCTATTTAATTTGCAGGAAAAAAAATAGACCTTAAAACCTAGATGCATAAATAATAATTTGGATGCAACTTTGCCTCAAATTTTCTTAGAAGAATGCATTTGCTATTCAGGCACCATATTTGTGGTGACATAACATAATTTTATATATATAGCGTATTTACATAACAGGCACAAGTAGCCACTCTCTATTATTTACTGTGTCACTCAACGGACAAGATAAAACCAGCTTTGAATTAAAAGGAAGAAAACCCCAAACCAACTCAAAACTTGCGCTTGGACTGCTACTAACAGTCACTAAATCAGACAAAATCACTGTAGAAACATAGGAAAATAGTTACAAGGAGTTCACTGGTCCTCCTGTCTCATTATCCCACCAAGGAGTGACTGATGCAGGCTGACTCCAGGGTGGCCCAGCCCCTGCAGAGCCCCGGGGCTGTCTTCAGTAAAGTGCCGACTCCCTCTTCCCAGTGAGTTGGAGGTGGCTTGCAGGGCTGGACACTTGTGTGGCCTCAAAGCCACCACTGCCATCCCCTCCACACACCAATCTGTTTCCTTGAGGCTTAAGGAAGGGAAGGGGCAGTTCATTGGCTCACTTTGGGCATCCAGCTGGATTCTGAGCTTGGGGATGTCTGCTGGAGACAACCCCAGAGTGAAGGAAGAGAGAAGGAGGAGGAAGAGAATGTGTTAGGAAGCCACTGGGAGAGAGCCCCTGGAGGCATGTGTTGGCCCCAGTGATTGTGTGAGGGTAGCAGCCCAAAGTGAGGGACGTGTGGCAGGTGGTGCTGAGCATCTGCTGCTCCTCCACATATCTGAAATTGAGATGGTCTCTCCTGTCTACCAGAGCCAGCTTTTGGACAGATTACTTCCTAGAAGTTCCAATTTCAAGGAAGCCATGAAGAGCTAGGCTTTTAGCATCTTAAATTACTTAGGGACCCTGAAGAGGACATAATAAGGTTCTAGCCACACCATTGCCATTATGATGGGTGTGACAGCTCAGCCCCCCACTAAGTGATGGAGCTGGGAACTACACTGTCTTTGACTTAAACACTCTGGGAGGCCTAGGGCTTTGGACCCTTGGAAACTCTGGGCTCCTCTGCTCTCAAAGCAACAAATCTATAGTGCTGGGCATTTGCAAGCCATTAGCTGCTGTGCCCTACACCTCCTGGTGTGCAGCACTCCTCACTGTGAACGAGCCCTTTCCTGCCCAGCCAGGCTCGCAGCATGGCTGGCTCATCCTCTTCCCTCTGAGCTGGTCCACAAAACTTAAAGTTCTGCCATTGTGGTTGTAAAAGGCTAATACTTGGGACTCTTATTGCTCTGTTTAACTTACAAGGAGCAATGAATTCCAGGGATTAATTTTTAATTGCTCTTTGTTTTCTGTTTATTAACTTTTTTCTCATCTCTCTTTATTTCTGGAGTAAATTGGAGCTGTTTAATTTTCAAAATGATTCACTTAAAATTTGGGGGAGCAGGAAAATAGATCCATTCCTGTAATTCTAGTATTAATACTATTTCATGAAATAAATGAGAATAGTTACACAGGAGGCATTATAAAAATAGTGATTCCTTCTTTCCTTGGCACAGTGCCATGGGCTGGTTCCCTACTTTGAGACACAGGGTGGTGTTCAGCTCCTGGAATTGGATATGCCCCATGGCAGTCCCTTAGGGTTTTCTCTAGAGACCCTCTCCTAGATGGCTGGATTTGAAGAGCAGCCACTACACTGAAAAACCAACTGAAATACTGAGTGGTGTGCAAGCTATAAAGAAAACTGTTTTGGCCCAAGATCATGGCAACTTCCCCTATCCCACACCTGGACAAAATTACTTAGCTTGGCAAAGCAGATAAACACACACAGAGAAACTTGTGGTTAAAAATTTAACTTTTGGTGAAGTTTTTAACAATCCTGGATGATTAGTTTTTTTTAAAAAATGAGTTATAATTATAACCCCCCCCCTTTTCAGGCCACTGGAATGACCATCAATTCTCACTTATTTGTTCGTTCAGGGCTTGAGTCTAGAAGAAAAAAAAAAAGAAAACAACTACCAAAAGCATGAAAAGTTACTTCCTCTGGTGGAATGACAGTGTTTTCAATTTCTAAAGCATTTTCCAAATGTCTTACATAGTTCTTGCAACATCCTGATGAGGTAGGCATTATTTCCCCATTTTACAGATAGCAAAACTGGGCAGAGAGTCACTCAGGAATCCGCCTTGGACACCCAGGCAAAGAAGGTCAGGACAGAAAAAGCACTTTCCTCCTCTGCAGTTGCTCCTTTTGCCCCAGAGGGTGGCAGTCACCTTGAGGTCACTCCTCCCCCACCTGCACATGAGAACGGGCAGGAGAGCTGGATATGAACATCCTGACTCCAACATCACCAGGACAGTGGCCATCACTGAACTAATGTGCAGGTGGAGGCCAACTGAGAAAGTGCAAACAGAAGGACATTTATGATCTGTTCCTTCCTCCAAGCCATGACCTAATCTAGGGCTGGATTTGATGACTTTCTCTGCATTGCAAAGCAAGCCCGGATTAGAATGGGGAAACCATCTAAGAATTATATACTGGGGCTACTGACCACGCACACATGCACACACACACATCTCTCCAGCAATGCTAGGTCCAAAGAATATGTACAGAGCAGCCAATGAACTATATATATGTGTGTGTTAGTATGATTCAGTGCAATGGGGCAATGGTGAGTTCTAGAGAAACACTCAGGTTTAAATGACCATTAAGCCTCTCTACTCTCTTCATGAGTAAAATGCATGTGATGTTCTTTTCTCAGCTTACTCTACTTGTATAATAAACTTTCATTCCATCACCACTACTTTTGACTATAATACATAGGGTAAACTAGGGTACCTCATTACATTGGGATGTGCAATACACAACAGAGCAGTCGTTTGAGCTGAATAGTCTGAATACAAGTAAAAAGCAAGTGAGCTTAAACAGTAATATACTCCAATTTACAATATAAGCAGAACAAGTAAAAATATCGCTCCCCATCTGAACCTTTTTTTCCCCTCCACTACTGCTGTGCCTGTAAGATTGGCTTGGTAAACTGGATGCACTCAAAAAAGAAAAGGATTTTGCCTCTTGGAAGAGCATAAAATGATACTAGAGAAAGTCTTCTGATGGCTAACCCACACAGACTGCAGTCATTAGACAATTCAAATGTGTAGAATAGAGAACCCTTGCAAACAGCTGTGGAGAAACAGAACGAAATAGCCACTTCACATATCCCAGTACTGTTTCTGGGAATGAGGAAGAAAAAAAAAAAAAAAAGACACCATATTAAGAGTCTTTGTCACTGTCCATTGAGCCATACATATCTGCCAGCTTTTTAAACCGAGGTCCCCAGTCACTGAGGTAATCGTAGTCCTGATCTCCATCAGTAGTCACCGACTCCAAGGAGCTGAGGGACTCAGCCACGGAACCATTACCTTCATAGGCGTAGGTGGCTAATGAGTCATACGGGGGAGCTGTAGGATCTGTGTCGTTTTCCTTTAACCTTTGGTTAATGAAATCTCTGACATCCGTGTTATCTCGAGCTGTTGCAGTCCGCCGCGGCATAAAAAGTGTTTCCGGCACGATGTCTCTGCGTAATTTGTTATCATCTATGGCTTCGGGATTCCTCAGCGTGCCAATATCAAACGCCTGGGTGTCCTCCTCTCCACCTCCTTCATCGTTGTAACTGACAATGTTGTCTCTGATGTCTTCTTTGGAAATTATCAAAGGCTCTTTCTTCCGCTGCCGCCTCAGCGCTGCAAACAGCACCACAGTAACTGCAAACAAAAACAACAGCGAAAGAGAAAGGGAAAGAAGGTTAATCCCCAACTCCATGAAAGCCCAGAAGAAATGCTGAGCCTCTGCTTTAGTTTGAAGTTTGAGAGGATGTTTTGAAAAACTGAAGATGTGCACATTAGATTTTCAGGCTGCACTTGCTCTGCCTGTGAGTTCCCTGGGAGACGAAATGGCATGGATGCACAGAAGAAAGGAGATGTCAAGCTCATAGGAAGCCAGGCAGAGTGCCTTTTTGCCAGTAGGCACTTTGTTACCCAGAGTCATAGACTAATTTTGTCACCTTGAGAACAGAACTAGTTTAATGAGAGCTGGGAAGTAAGAAACACTTTCTGCAGAGTAAGTAACATCATGTTGAACCCCTTGGACATATGGACAAGGATGGTATCTACTGAGCTTAGCAAAGCTGAATTTCAAGATAAGTAAATCTATCCTCCTCTGGGAAGTAAGCTTGAAATATGGAGTGGATTTTCAGCCAGCACAAAGTATGAGTTTTATTAACTTCCCCGGAATGTTTTTACAACGTACATCACCTTGAAAAGTACACAAATTAAATAATGGACTGATGAGATATAATAAAGGTATTTTTTTAATCTGACAAAGGAAGATTTCTAGAACATATTTTATGTCCTTCATTTTAAAATGTGTGCTTGCATACATGTATTTTTTATTTATTTGGAGGGAAGGAACTCTTTCCATGACCCTGATGCAAATTTTAATTTTTTTACTCAATAATGATTTTCAGTAGTGATGGAGGAGTGGACACAGAGCATGGAAATGGATATGGTAAACACTTTCCTATAGGAGCAAGTTTCAGATTTCTTAGCTAGATTCTACATTAAGATGTAAATGCCTGAATATTGACAAATGAACAGTAACAAGAGCAGGGATAGATTTCTGCTGTCAGTGTTGCTTTGGTAGTCTGAGGTCTGCAGTGCCCAGCATTTCAGCTCTGCTGTGCAAATTCCAAGGAAGGACACATCTTGCTGTCTTTACAGTTTTTCATAGCGAAGCAAAGCAGAAATGCCTAAACTCATTGATGTGAGATGATGAGGTGGATCAAAATGATCTTTTGTGTCAGCTTTGCTTCTAAAATGGTGTGTGAGTCGATCACAATAACTGTTGAAGATTTTTTTTTCCAGTCCTTTCCTCAGTTGTAACCTTTTAAGGTCAACATCAAGGACTAAGGGTGACCCCAAACCAAAACTTTATTCCATTGAACCTTATCATTCTTAGTTTCCTTTGACAGACAAATTCTGGTGGGTTTTTTCTTTTGGTAGTGGTGGGGGGTGTTTTTTGTTTATTTTTGGGTTTTTGCTTGTTTTGGTTGGGGTTTTTGAGGGTTTGGTTTTTTTTGTTTGATTTGGTTGGTTGGTTTTTTTAATAATGAGTTCCCCTGCAGGATTGCTTAGAGCCAAATACTGTCTGTAGGTGTGCCTGAGCATCTTGTACATTGACTATGGAAGGTAACCAAAAAGACAGGATAAATTAGGAAAATGCTGTATCTTACCACAGGAACACTGCAAGTAAGGAAGAACATCTGCCAACGAGCTGAAAGGAAATGGATGGTGAAGTTGAAGGATTAGGAGAGGTGGTTCAGATTGCATTAGGACCTCCACCTAATGATGAGGATCTACTTATGGTGTCACAGAAGGGTCCTAGTTTGAATGATGCTTCTTCATGCTGCTGTGCAAAAAGGCAGTTAGAGACCACTGTCTTCCTCAAGAGCAAAAAGCTGTGGCACTGTGTGGAAGGACTGGTGAAAGGTGTGTATGAAATAAGAGAGATAGCTGGAGAACATTTTTGAGAACTTGAAAAACACAATGTCAATTTTGAATGGGCTTCTGGAACAGGGACTGGTAGAATGGTCTGAGAAAGCATAGCAATGACAGATTTTACATCAAAGAGTTGTTGAAGTATCTCAGTACAAAAACAGTGTTACACAGAACATGCAAGGATGAGACTTTGATAAATACATCACGTCTGATACGTGGATTTTACTGCTTTGTGCTGAACTTTCAGGAAAAAGACCCCATCATAAGCTAGATGTTGAACTACATCACCTTTATTTGCATGTCTGTGTTCAGCAGTATCTGAAACCTCCTGATAAGATTCCAAACTTACTCAAACTGCATATAAACCTAGCAATTTACAGGCACTTTTTGTTGCTGCTAAACTTTGAGTTGTGGTTCAGGTCTGACCAGAATATTGTTTTTCACTCAGTAGTGGTTGCACATTCAAACCCTGCAACCAACCTGAAAATAGAAAATTATATAGCTGAGTTAATTGAAAATCTGCTTATGGTGCATGGTGGCATGAGCAGTAATTGACATAAAGTGCTGCTTAGCACACAGAATCAATTATTTTCGATTGACATAAAACAGGAAATCGTTTAATGTCAGATTGATATTAATGAGCACAGTTGTACTAACAAGTGCAAGACGACCTGCAGCATTACATTACTTTTTCTGGTAAGGAACTTAATACAAAGTGAGCTCAGCCCTGGGGGGCAATGATACCATGTTTTGAAAAATGAATTTAATGGTGAATTAAAGATCAGATTGTTATTGTGGGAATCTTTTCTGCAAATGGGACAGAGCTTATTTGAGCAAGACATGACTATAATGCTAGAGTCTGAGAACCACGACCTCATTTTCAACTCATTACTGGAGAGGGAAATTTTGTTAAAAGTAAAGATCAGGATGACTCTGCAGTGGTGATAAGCATGTCCAAGGAAAATAAGAGTACGGTAGAATCAGAAGGAAAGAAGTAGAATCATGAAGGAAGCATTTTCTCTCCTGCCTGACCCTACTGCTGTAAAATTGGTCTGACTCCCTTCTTTCCTCCTAACATCCTAATAACATCTCCCAGATGCCTGTGTTGTATTGTACAGTTGTCCTCTGATGAACAGGTACAGATAATGGCCGAGTGAGTATCTCTGTTGTACCAGAGGGGTGAAACCTGACAGTATGTGAGAGATGTTGCAAACTTTTTATGTATTTTTATACATATTAAAAAATGTTGACCACCTGTAAGTGCTGTAGCCAGAGCTCTGCACATCCTCCACCCTCAGGATCCAACCTCTTTCTAATCACACGTGACTGGAATGGAGAACCCTGCAGCCTTTGAGAGAGTCCCTCAGTATCATTCAGCATCCTTTTCCAACAGAAAAAAACACTGAGAGTTGTTTCTCCTCAGTTTAGAAATGAGAAGTTAATTCTTCAAAACTAAGTCATCTGCCCTCTTTCCATGGTCAACAGAAAGGGGTGGACACCCCTTTGCAGAGGGTTGTGAGTAATGTGTCTGTCCTCTTCAGATGCCAATAAAGGATGGGATGGGATGGGATGGGATGGGATGGGATGGGATGAATGTCTCTATACAGGTGTCGCTTTCCATTGACCAGAATGTGGAGCCCAGCTGTCTCCTCTTCCTCATGCATCGCTAACTTTTAGATACCTAAGGTTAGATTGGTTGTGCCCTATACACCCCATCTTCAGAGGAAGAAATACAATAATATATAGACAGGAAAAAACAATCATGTCTTTACTTTGCCTTTGTCCTAGTCTTGGAATGACAATTGCAGCAATGCAAAATAACCATGAAAGGAACAAAATGTCCCTGAGCTACTTACCAAGTAATATAATGATGCAGAGGAGAATGGCAATAAGAGCCCCAGTGCTAAGACCAGTAGGATGAATCAAGGCTTCTGCATTACAGGACAGCATCTTTCCTCGATGGTCACAAGCACACACTCGAATAGTCACCGTTTCAGTGCTGCTCTGGATGGGGTAATCATTGTCCGATATTACCACTGGCAAGAAGTAGGTACTTGTTTCATGCCGGTTATATCTGGTTTTTCGAGTGAAAATCCCTGCTGTGTTGTCTGGAAACACAAAGCATGCATTAAATCTTCATCTGAAGAGTGAAAGCGAGGATAAGATAATAAAGAAAAATCCTCCTAGAAATTCACCTCTGTTGTCCTGTAGTGTAAAGTTTGAGCTGCTGGCTGCCTCGGGAGCTAAGGAGAATGAAAACTGATGTCCATTGTAAGAGTCATCTTTATCAACAGCACTTAATGTTTGTATCAGCTGAAACAATAAGAACAAAATTATCTCCTAAGTCAGTGAACTTTATGTTTATTTATGTACTCTAAAAAAAACTGTAAAAACAATCTTTTGTATTAATTTTTTCCCTCTGCATCAAGGCTAATGATGTTGCTATGGTGAGCTTAAGAAAAGTCATCCACATGCTGCTGATGCAGTTTAGGGTCACCATACTATTATATCCTATACCATCAGGGAGTGACATAGTGAATTTGAAAATTGGCAGGAAAATCATGTTGATTTACCAGGGCTTGGGTTAATGCCACTGCAGATGGGTAGAAAACCTTTGCATGTGACACGGAATAGAGATGAAAGGTGAGACAGTCTAAGCTGAATTTGTATTTATCTACCCAAATCTCATGTCACAGAAATTGTTTGGCTGAATCTTCCAAATCACCTGAAACTATGAACTACTTCACAATAGGAGTGGTAGACTGAGAGTTATCTAGCAGGATATAGTTGTGTCACAGACAGGATCTGTAACATTTACAGATGTGAAATTGTTTGAAGGAGACAGTAGAGGTGCCTGAATAAAGCAAAGGATGAAAGAATGAAAATGAATCAGGGGTTACAAGGTGCAGTGCAGAAAATATTCAAAACATACCGTCATGTCAGCTGGAAGAATACTGAGTGAAATCAGATACTGTTTAATTTCGCAATTAAGTTTGATGCAATGCAAAGTACACCGCTTGATGAGGTAATGCAAGAGTATTAGCAAAACTCATTTCATTTGGAATATTTTCTTAGAACAAGCAGACAACACACCTGTTCTGCCTTTGCGTTTTCACAGACGAAGGTCTCGTAAAACATGGCAAACTCTGGAGCATTGTCATTTACATCCAAAACCTTAATGAACACCGGGACACGGCTGCTTTGTTTTGGGTTGTCTGAAATGACAAAACCAGAATGGAGATTTTATTTAGCCCCGTTACTGACTCAGTACAGTAGAAGAAAAGGACAGACTTGGACACTCATTGCCTTAATTTTTCTCATTCAGAGCACTTCACTTACTTTCTGTTGATTTCTGGTGAATGTGTTATGTGATGAATGTAGTATCATTACTCTAATTCTGTGTAAACTATAGAGTTAAGATGGAGTAGGAGTGCAGGATTTACAAATTCCCTTGATCATTCCAAGTATGATTATGAATGTATGTGTGATATATGTAAATACAACACTGGAACTAAATTAAATCTATTTATTAGCCTGACTGATACTGTTTGGTGACACTGAAGTATCTAGAACATACTCCCTTCCTTAGCTCTCTGACAGCAAGAGGATGAGATTGAGTGGGTTTTTTCTTCTCCACTTGTTAAATATAATACTCTGTGCCCTACAAATCTTGTGGCACAGTTCCTTATGATACCATGATTATCATTATTTTATAGAAATAGTAACTGCAGCTGTGATCACAGATGCTTTCTAACCTGTTGTGGATTGTTTTGTCTGATATTCTAGAGTAAATACTGAAGTGTATCAGCTGAAAAACATAAGCACTATATAGAACCTGCAGATCCTCCTATGTAAACAAGCTTTTTTTCCCTATAAGGACTGCATAATACCAAGAGATTGATATTGACCAAGATATTCCTGAGTATAGAATATTAATGAAAATACTGTCATCTTTCTGGATAAAAATAAAGAACATCTGGAAGAGCATCATACTGTATAGACCATTCCTTTTCCATTTGGGAGAAGGCAGGCTTTAGTCAAAATGATACAAAGAATAAGAAAAGCAGCGGCAGTAACCTTGCCTAGAGCCATGCATGGTGAAATAGGCAAGATTCTGAGGCAAAAAATTACATCATAACCACTAATTCCTAAAATGTTCAAGATCTGGTGCCAGAGAAATTTGTCATCACTAGTCGAAAGAAACCCAAGAGACACTGCCATTGATCCTTTGTGCTCCGTATCACACAATATCCACCTAGGAGTATGTGGATATGGGAATGTGAGAGAAATCTGAGGGAAAGAGTGTGATTGAGATAAGTTTCATTTGAAATAAATACCTTCCCCTCTCCTACATGAGGGCTCGCACTGAATTTTCCTATGTTGATTTCCTACCCACGTAAATATGCTTTATATATGCATTTTAACCTATCATTCAAGTGAAAAAATAGTGCAATAAAATATAGCAGATCTAAGACTCTATATTCTTCTACAAGCATTCATTATAGTAGCTTGTTGGTTTTATTATTATATTTATTCATTATAGTAGCTTCTATTTATTCATTATAGTAGCTTGTTGACTTTAATAAAAGTCCTATTAATGTGTTTATCATCCATTTATAAATGTGAAAATGCCTTCTCCAAAATTGGCACTGCTTATTTGTGTTACAGAGCTCAGTCATTTGGACAAAATATTGTGCTTTAAGGCTCCACAGTCCCATTGAAGTTAATATGATTCCATTAGGCATAAACCTCTTTCTAATGTCAGCCATTGGGCTAAATTCATTCGATGTATAAAATAACAGTTTATGTATAATATGGACTAGGCTGAATTCTTTGCTAAAATACATCAATAAAAGAGTTGAATTTTTAAAAGAGGCAGAAATCAAAGGCATTCATTTGAAGTCACAGGACTATTGGCAAGACTATTTTGTAGGGCATACCTTTCTAACAAATATATTCAAATATATTGGCAAACATGTTTCTTCTCCTCTGAAGAAGGAGAATTGTTTTCTTTCCTGCTTTTTTAAACCTAAACCTGCATATTTTCATTTTACTTCTAGGTGCTTAAGTTCTCAAAATTTAAAATCATACTGTAATAAACAGAAGCTTCATATAAACTCTAGGCTCTACAAAAATATGCCTCTTCTCTGATTTAATGGAAATTAATATACATTTTCAAGGGTTTTTAAAATATTTTGTGTCATCATCTTTCAAATTATTTGTGCAAATTAATTAATGTAGGTTCATTTGTTTGCATTATCCTTTAATTACCGCTGGGCTCCATCTCCATAGATTCAACAAACTGCTTAAATCTATTTCTCTGTACAGGGATATGTTTTCTGCTGACCCAGCAACAAAACTGTTAAAGTGGTGGGTTTTTTTTTTTCAGAATACAGCCTCAAAGTCCTGCCAATGTTTGACTTACCCATAAGTGTTAAGTAACAAATATTTAAAAACACTCTGGGAATTGTCTTTGGTAAATCAGCTGTAATTCTGCAGCTGTGACTCACTAGACCTGTGCCCCACGTTTAATGCCAGTTTGCTGTCTGGCTGTGGCAGATGTTCTGACCCGGGGTTTCACCAACTATTTATGTGCAGCAGCCACAGCATGATTGATTCTCTGGGCTGCTGAGCAATTGCAGCTCACACTGGTGAAAAAGGAGAACATTTAGAACTGGAGCAATCTACACTTACTGACAATTTTAGACAAAGGCAAAACAACTTCTGTATTTTTGGTTTTTTGTTTACTGTAAAACAAAATCAAGAGCAGTCATCACTGAAAGATATTTCTCTTTATGACTTTATAATTATTTTTTTTCCTATATCAAAGAGAGCACCCCCCCATTTGAAGGCGTATCCTGCCTGTAACCTGGCTGGGTATTTTTTTAGATTACTTCAGTGAAATATACTTGGAGCTTCATGAGATAACGTCACTGAGAGAAAAAAGTGATTCTATGCAATTTAGTGGAATGGGACTTTAAGTAGCCTTGCTAGAAATTTCTTGGTTTGCCAGGAACAATAAGCAGCGGTACTTTCCAGTCAAACCTCTTAAGACTAAAATTAGTGAAGTGTTCGGGATCAGAAAAGTACATTTCAACCAAAAAAAATTGCCTTTGGAAGACACCTACTGTAGTTATTCCAAATTTACTAAAGCACACCCTGGGAAGCAGTTTGTTGCAGCCCAAAAGGATTCAGACTAAGGAGGAATGGTAATTAGGACAGAAGCCTGTGTCAGACACAAGAGGTTGAGAAGGTTTGGTGCAGTAGAGGGTCTGTGTTTATGGGAGGAAGCAAGAAACCAAATGAATACTTCCTACAGATGCTAAGCTGGTTTTTGGACAGTTTTCTGTACTGCATGTTATTTCAGCCCAGCTGGGGTCAATGCAAGTGTTCTTGCTATTGTCAATGATAAATCTTCTTGCTATTCTTTCCTTTTTAGGCATTGTTTTTTTTCCCTTCTGCTCTACCCAGGAGCCGCCTATAGTGTACAATTTTTGACCCTAGAACCCACCTTCAAGAACTTAATAGAAACAGAGCCATGTGACTAACATTCAGTGTTTGGTGTGCTGAAATCCCATACCTAGCATTTAAAGGTGCAAACTTTCATGAGAAGGAGAAAACTATTAATGTCCTGTCATTCCTATAGGCTCATACCCACTACTCCTTCATAATAACCCCATTTGCTTGCCTCAGTACCTTTATTGTATATTGCTTTTCAGCTTTAAAGAAGACTTACACAATAAAGAAAGTTGAGTCAAGTAATCTTGAGCTTTTTACACTCTTCTCACTGTTAAGCAGCTTGTCGAGCCATACAGACATACAAAAAAAGGAAGTAGAGCTTACATTGTCTCAGAAAAATCAAAAGCTTTCTAGCCCCTGAGATGCAGAGAGACATTGTGACAGTCACAGAACTGGTGTTTATATTAAACTTTTCTATGATTCCACCATAAACATAGGCACTGTGACTCTGCAAAAGCAAATAGAATTGCATTCCCTGATATTGGAGCATGTGATATATTTATAGATAATGCATTAAAACAAAGCAGATTGTTTATTAATGCCATCTCAAACTCATGTCCTTATCTTAGACCTCTGGCATTTCAACTTCTAAAATCAGCATGTCTCGTATTATCACAAGAATACTACTTTGGAACAATCCTAAACTAAGTAACAGATTGATTTGTAGCTGTGGCTTGTAATTTCCAAGGATACACACAAAGTAAAAAATGGAGATGCATAAAACTGACTAAGATCTGGGCACCCAGCTCAGCCCAGCCACTTTAGCTTTATTTGCAAACATCCAGTCTGAATGAGACTGAATTCAGCCAAGGAATGCAGTTTGGCTTTAAACTGTATGTTTTGCTGCATGGCAGTTTCAAAATTCAACAGCCATGTTAAATATTTAAAGTGGCTATAACTGCTCAGAGAACACAGGACTGTCACCTTTTCTCCCTGCTAAGTTACCTCCTCATGAACCGTGTCCCTAATAAACACAAAACTGCGGATGACCTCTTGCAAGAGTTACTGCTTCTTCATTAGTATTGAGTGGGCTATCCATAAACCTGACATGTACCCAGCTGCACTTTCCACACACTCAGCTAGAAGGCTAAATTCATTACATCAGGGACAGGAGTCGTATTTAGGTTTAACTTACTGATCTCTGCTGCTATTACTGTAATGTTGTGCCACAGCAGTGTTTCCCGGTCAAGGGGTTTTGAAGTGAATATCGAACCATTTCCTGAATTGATGTTGAATATTCTGTCCATATCAGTGTGACGATCTACAGAGTACCTGCAAACATGGAGACAGGGGTTAGAGGAATGCTTTCCTTTTAATTTCTACATTCTAAAACCATTTTCTAAGACTAGACATCAAACAGCTAGTAAATGGGGTTTCCTTTTGTTTTCAGTACAGGCTTCAGTCTTTATGTATTCACACAAAGAGCCAGTTCTGAGCTACTGGATAATGACACATTGGAGGTTTGATTTAGAAGGTGGAGTATTGCCACTGAATAAATGAATTGCTGTGGAATTTACATACCTCCGAGAATCATCAAAGCTTTGTTTTTAGTGAAAAATGTGAAGTCTGTGTCCTGAAAGATACGAAGTTTATTTTAAGGCTGAGTTGGCTTTTCCTTTTTAAAACCCTCTTTTTATGGTTTGGTATCTCAACTGTTCCAAATCTTTTCTCATACAAAATTTGACAGCTGGGGTGCATTTGTACATTTCACTTCCCGACATTTAAAAAGGTTGCCCACCCAAACCAAGTCAGCACGGAACAGAGATTCATTTTTCCACGGCACGTATCACACAAAGGTTTGTTGTAACTCATTAAAACTAACATTCTCAGTCCTGCTTGATGGTATCTGTATGTGAAAAGGAATGCTAACAAGCTCTGGATGAGCTCAGAGTCTAAATACAGATTCAAATTTTCAATCTGATCTTTTGCTTTTTCAGCTGAACTAAATCCAAGTGTAAAAGTAGAACTCTCCAATTCCTGGGAGACAGTGCTACCACCTTGATCCAAATGCTACGACTTGGTTTCATCTCTCCTGAAGGGAAAATTCTTGCATAAATTATGGAGGTTTTTGACAGAAATATGTCTCTGATGTTGCCAAAGCAAGAATGCAATTGCATTATTCTGCTCCTGTTTCAGCCCCACTGTGGGCTCATGTACAGTGCAGGGCAGATCCTTAGGAAGCCCAATGTGCTCCCTTGGTCTCCTTGCAGGCCATGTGGATGGTGACAAGGCAGCTACTGCTGTCCCTCGTGTCCAGACAAGGGTAAAGACAACAGCTGAACTGGTAAGCAGTCAGATGAAAACTGGGCCAGGAGAATGACTGGCAGAGTTTACTGCCACCACAGATTTCAGGGGAATGCAGAAGCTGAAGGAAAATTTCTCTCCCCTGCTCTGTCCTAGAAGCAGCTGCAAGACACGTTCTCTATTCTGCACAGATCTCCTCATGCCTGTGCAGTGTCTCTTAAATTCTGAGAAAGACCTTGCATGAAAGAAGGAATAGAAGAAACTAGTTGAAATGTGGTCGTGCCAAAATTTTAAAATTAATTCACTTGCTATTTATATTGTAACTAATTTTTGTTCTTCTTTGCAAATAAAAAAGTGAGATATAATGCCTACAGCAAATTACTGATTAGGTCTTATTCCAAAATAAGAATTTAAGTGTAGCCTACCTGTCTAAACAAAACAATGTCAAGTATTAATTATTTGCACTAAACTGTTTTTCTTTTTTCATAGTTAATTCCTAGGGAGGCACCCAAATGACATTCAAAGGTACTAGCACAAAAAGCTAACATATGTTGGTAGGACTTGCATGGGCACACTTTGCTAATTCTTCAGGAGTTCAGATTTAGTTTTCATTCATTGCTGCCACTTCACTGACAGTATGGCAATTTTGGCTGCAGGAAGTCAGCTGTGGTGTCACTAACTCAGTTCCTTTTTGCAGCATTGTGACGTTAACATCAGCTTGAAAAGTGCTGCTTTGTCCAAATCTAAACAGCACGTGTGAAATTGTTGACTTGGCTGAAATGCTTAATGGGAATAAGTTTATACAAACTGGTCTGACTCTTACATTTTGACAAAGTAAGTATTTGATATGATAAACATTTCATTTTAACTTTCATTCATGTGGGCTTTTATATGATATTATGTTGGTATCTTGTGAATTCAATTATTTTCAGATATTCTGTAGTGCATTTCCACACCTTTCAGCTGAAATACTTTGGTATTCCCATTTTGCAGTTAAATCTAGATTCTGTATTCTTCTTTGAAATGAAATATCAGGATTTTCTATAGATCAGCTGTTCAACTAACTGTAATACTATGTTTCAGACTCTTATTCAGCAAGACATTTAAATAAGCAACTAGCTTCAGGCATGAGCTGCCTAATCATTGGGGGTTTTTTTCTTCAATTTTACTTTCACTCCAGCTTCATATTTTGAATGGACTTAAAATATCTTACTGTCTTAGCACATTTTAATGTCTTGGTGTATTGCAATCACTATTTATTTAAGATTTCCCAAATTTGATCTGTGGTACAGTATCTGGAAGGAAAAAAAAAAAAAGGTTCTGAACTTTTTCTAATATTACCAGGGCTGTAACATTAAGGGCTTCTTCTTCAAGATATTAACGATTTTAAAGTACAAGTATTTGTAAAGCCATATGTATATTCAGTCATTTGTAAAGCGGAAACTCAAACTCATAAAAATAAAACCAGCAGAGACAGTTTCTTAATGGAATGGTAATTTTATTTCTTCATATCCCAAAGAAAATACATACAAGGTCAGTGCATTTAAAGTATATTGCAATTATACCATTAAATCTGGTCTAGAAGGATGATTTTAATAAGCTAGACTGTCACTTCTGTTTCTCAGTTTGCATAATCCAGTCTCTTTTGATCAAGGATTTTTAATTATGTTGAATTGGTGCTGATTCTGACTTCTGGATCACAACCTAGTAAGAATTAAGTAGACAACATCAAACTAATTTTTACATTTATTTAATGAAATTACAGACGTGTATTTTTCAGGCTTCAGGACTTCATCTCTTTCAAGCTTTGAGGAATTGACAAGCTATGAAGTTAAAAAGTATCTATGTAGACTCCAGTCTCTCCTTGTATATAACAGGAAGAAGGGAAGGGTAAATGGGAGAACCTAACACATGCAAATATGTTGTCAGTAAAACACACAAACAAAATTTAGCCTTACATTTGTTTGCAGATCATTTTCATCTGGGGTACTTTAGTAAATCAAATCACAGCAGGAAGACAGTTCCAGTGACTGATGAACTTCATTATGCCTCTGAGGAGTTACTATAGCAAAAAAACTCAGCTAGCAATTTAAAAAGATCTGATGTACAATACAGCAGGGCCAGTTTCAGCATTGTTTTTTTATCAGTATGCAAAGGTTCATATTATTTCTGTGTAGATCAAACACAAGTAGAATGCAAAACTTTATTTTATAACACCTCTGGACTGTAAAGTGCTACTCGGTAGCGTCTCAATGTTACTACACTTGGGCACAAATGCAAATATAGCCAACCATGTATTGGTGTATTTTTGTATTTTCTCAATGTCATATCAGACCAAAATTCATTTATAAGACTTAGACTGATGTAATTTAGCTCTACCAATATACAAGTCACAAAGGGTTATGCAGCCTTACAACCAGGACAGATATCCACTTCATGTTTTGCTATCGCTTCACTGTCTTCTGATGCTCAGCAGCCTGCTGTCTAATGTAACCACGAGACAGGAAGATTTGTGGGTCAGGAAGGGATGTGTGCGTGAATTTTTCATAATGCATTTTCATAATGATATTGTGAAGGTTTCCTTTAATGGAAGATCAAAGGGGCTTTCATCTAACAGAGTTAGGGCTCAGTTTGTTTAAGAAGAGAAATCTTCACTCGAGTAGAGGAGAAAATGGAAGGTTTTCATTGTAATATCAAGTGTCTAAAGATTTTATTTTTAACTGTCAAGAAAAATTGACAAGCAAGTGACAAGTCATATATATACAGTCTAATTGCATCTTCCCTGAACCTCAGAGTGAAAATTGGATTTAGCATCTCTATTGCATGATAGAAAAAAAAAATATCCTGTCAAAAAGATGCAGACTCAACCCATGCCCCTAAATTCTAGCAGATACCCAAGATATTAGCACCATAAAATTACATTTATTGCAAGTTAGCATCTCTCAGGCTACTGCTCTCTGCTGATTTCCTTTCTCTCTTACTGATTTTCATGTTTTTTCTTGCTAAGTTTATTTCTATTACTCTAATCTCTTTCTGATTTTTATTTTTCTCCTCCTTGCACTTGGCTGTTCCATGCTATTAAGGTAAAAGGTTGACAAGCTTTCTGTTGCACTGCATCAGGTTTGACACTTCTACTAAATTTTGCTCAATAACTATCTGATACTAAAATATGCAAAGTACTTATACGGTATTAAAGAACTGCCCTTTGAAAGTGAGATAAGTTTTAGCACACACATTCAATTAATAGCAAAGAGCCGGTAGGCAGTACTCAACAATGAACAGCATAGTCCCCATCCACTGTAAATCACTTATAATTAGGAGCTGGTGCTGGTATGAAATGCAAATGATTGTAGTTATCACCACAGGGAAGGAGAGAAGCACTCCCCTTACTCTCCAGTGCCATTAGATATAAAAAAATCAGGTTCCTATGAAGACTGCAAGGGGCCTGGGTGTCACCCCAACCAATTCTTCATCTTCATGCTGGCATGCCTGTGCCCATGAAAATGTGCTACAAAAGATGTTCAGTCCGTCCTGGGACTTCACCGAAATCAGCAAAACATTATGCTGCTCTTTAAGTGACTATGCTCTGCTGGCCCAGAATGCCAGAGAATTGTTGCATGTCATGATACAAATTTAAGAAAACCTTAATTACAGTTAGAAGGCTTAGTCTTGAGCAAGAATTCATGTGTAGGGCATGCCATGCAAACCGAAAATAGTTTCTGCCAGAAACATTTTCGATTTAGCTTGTTCATGTAGGAAATTAAGTTTATAATATTTACTCATCTCACAAGATGAGCTATGAGCTTAAAACTTATTACTGTAAAAAATCTTGATGAAAGATAATTGTTTGCAGAATTGCAAAGTATTGATGGACTAGATTTTTATTACATCTGCACTGTTTTATTTTGATCAAAGGCTACTATTGAATTTCCAAGGTGCCCAACTCAGAAACCTGTCGAAAATTGACCTGGATTTAATATTGCTGCACTTTTCAATTCTTCCTCTTGCTGCCTTGTCAGTAGCAATGAACTCTAATTAAAGAACACAACTATTTAAAATATCTTTTATACTCTATCCAGTATGACTTAAGTACTCCAGTATGCACAGAAACAATACACAATTTACAAAAAAAGAAGACTTAGGTATAGCTACTCCAACCTTAACATTTCCTCCACTTCCTCTAAAAACAGTTTATTGATTCATGGCAAGTTTAATTTATGAAGCTCATGAGCCTGACTCTTATCTTACAAGCCTTGCACTGATATAGGTGAGATCAGAGCCTGGGTGTGCACATGAGCTGATTTTGAGGCATTTCTATTTGTCATTTAGAAAAGATGAATGTGGCCTCTGTTAAGCAGGTCTGGACAAAAGACAGAAGAAGAAAAGGCTGCTGAATCACTCCCCTGTCATATAGGCAAAGGATGCACTGTGCTGCATTGGAAAATGTTAAAGGTGGAAGGAAAACACTAAGATTTTCTTAGTGGTCTTTTTGCAGTAAATTTTTTCACAGTAGAAATAACCACATACATTAGTTACTAAAGAGATTAGGATATAATTCAAGATGCAAAGGCCATGCAAACACATTCACACATACCTAAATATGCTCAAGCATGAGGGATCATTTACCAGGTACAATACTCCATATTCAAGCATGCCCTACAATTCACATTGTTACAAGTGAGTATTTTTTTGTGTGTGCTGACACGATAAAAGCAAAATCAAGGCTGTAAGAAATTTACAGGCTAGCTGAAGTAGTATATGCTTACTTGACAGGGTTCTTGGCAGCATCTGGATCCTGAGCAGTTACTGTTCCGATTACACTGTTTAATGGAACATCTTCTTTCACTTCCATTATGTATGCTGGTCTGCTGAACATGGGGGGTTCATCCACATCCTCCACCTGAATTCTGACTGTAGCTGAGTCCTTGAATGGCCCCAAGTACAGGAATCGAGGGTCCACATGAGTATTGGTAGCTTCCACTTTGAGAATATACAAGTTTTTACTTTCAAAATCCAATGCCTGGGAAGGAAAAAAAAAAATGTATATAAGTAGTCTGTGGGGATTGCTGTGATTCTCAGCCAGATGAGCAGGATGAATGGTGGAAAGTCATGGAGAGGCCTGTGCTAGATAACAGGAGCCTGAACTAGAATTAAAATGCCAACAGAGAGGAGAAAGGGCTCTATGCCCAGATAACACATTAGGAAGAAAACCACTTTTTCATAGAATTCTATGCCTGGAACTCCTAAACCCCAAGCAGTTTTCTCACACAGCCTTAACTCTTCTAGTCTGTTGCTCTGCCATTTTTGGCATTTTGATGATTTCTTATCTATTTCTTGCCCATAAGCACCACACACTAATGGAGAGAAGATTTTCTAGATGTTGCTTGTTTAGATGCTGGCATTCTATCACTGAAATGAAACAGTGTGGCATCTAGTATCTGGATTTCCAGGACCACTCACAAAGCCAAACATGACTTTATGACGGGGTATGACTCTAGCACACAGTGTTAAAACTACAAAGAAACAGCATTTAGGGAGTCTTTGTTANCAAAGAAACAGCATTTACGGAGTCTTTGTTACTACTTGGAGAAATGTGGGGACAGAGTAGTCACCCCATTTTTCCATTACATTGTAGAAAATTCACAGCTTCTGTCAGCAACAGACAGAAATACAAAGGGAGTTAGACCGATATCATAATCAGACCCTGGAAGGCATCTCCGAAAAAACAAGTAATGACAGGTGTCGTACTGATATCAACAAGCAAGCGCATGTTCGGAAAATCTACACAATGTCTATCTAGTGATGACTGAACTTGAATTGATGAAGGATGATATCTGTAACCTTATCAAGTTTGCCTGATAACCCACTGTAAACAATATTTCTCAAACCTTTTCTGACAACCAATGCGCAACACAGTAGATGATGTCCACTGTGATCTGGCAAGGCACTGATTTTTTTTTTTCTAAAGCAAAAGCATGCTGATAGATATATTAAAGTTTTACAAAATGTGTGTCAAAAGAAATTTGTCTATATACTTTAATATATTATAACTGCAGAACCAACATCCTCTTATAATGATAAATAGGCAATGTGATACTCATTATTTCTGTGGTCTTAACCCAGTATCTTCTACTAAGTGAGCAAAACCTGTATGCATCATAGGGAGAAAATCACAGTTGGATGGTGGAGTTTCCTTGAGTTTTTCTGTGAGTATATTCCGGCTATAGAATTTTTTCTCAGTTGCACCCCACTCCTTAGGTAATTTACTCTCTCAGGTCCTCCAAAGTTTGTGCTTTGGGTTAGTAAAAGAGGTATAACAGGAAGAATACCAATTCCTTGCATAAAATAAACTTTACATATGTAAAGATTCCCAACAGATAAAATTCAAATTAACAAAGCATACATGTAGCACTAAAAATGAGAAACAAATGTGTGCTAGACAAAGGTTTGACTGGTGTTTCAGAGGCTGGGATTAAGTGTGTTAAGATGTGTACCTTTTTCACAGTTATAATTCCTTCCTGTGTGTCCTTGTCTGTGGTAATTCCAAACATGTCATATCCATCCCCCTCAGTGATGCTGTATTCAATCTCTGCATTTTCATCCACGTCAGCATCGTTAGCTTTTATCCTGCCAACCGGGGAGTCGAGCGGCGTAGACTCAGGAGCCCTGAACTGGTATGTGCCTACAGCAGGCAGAGAGGGAAATCTGGTTAGTCTGTCTTTGGACACCAAAGTCCAAAGTGCTTTGGGCACCATCTCAGAGTCCACTGCCCACGCCAAGTGCGTGCAGGTGAGTCGGTGAGTCAGTGAGTCGCTGGGCCTACAGGCCTTCCTGAAACCTTCAGCTTCTGTTGTACTTTTATGTGGGTAAAAGTTACTCACTTTTCTGTTTTCTCAAACATAGGATGAGCATTTCGCTTTGCTACAAACATGCAACTTTAGCAACAGATGTCCCTTTCTGGATGTTCTCATGGTCTCTGTTGGCTGTATCAGAAGTGTGTATGAAAAATGTCTTGAGGTCAAAGGACAAATATTAAGAATTGTCAGAAGCTAGCGCAGAATAGTAACACTAAAGCTGAATCCAGCTCAACTACCTATTAAAAATGTACTACATTGAATTTTTGTCAGAAAAAACCCTCTACTTTTGGAGTGTTGGCATTATGAAGCTGTATCTTTGACTTTTACATTGAAGACACTTATGTCCAGAGATGCATAATTAACTCATTGGGTGCAAAGTGTTATATTTCTTCTTAAGTTGCTCTAATTTAAATGGAAACACTTTGCCCACAGCTAAGAACAGACTTTGAACCTAAATGACAAGTTGCTTCCAATAACTTTCCCAGTGACTTAACTGCCAAAGCTCACTGATTTGTCTGATAGTATCTGCAATTATTTTCTGTAACAGCTGCTCTTGACTTTGACACACACTGACATTGCGATACACACATATCATACAGAGAGCAGTGGTTAGACGAAGTAAAAAAGGGGAAAAAAATAGGGAGAAAGAAGGAAGTAAAGGGAGAGGGAAAGAGAAGAGGATGAAAGCTGAACCACTTTGAATCCCTTACGGCAATGAATGGTCATTAATAGAAATTACTTTCTAAGAGAGCTTGCACAATTGATACCCATAAGCATCACACAGATATCTACCTAATTATTTGAGACAAGAGAAGTAAATAGGCAGAAATACCTGGTATAGTAATGTACATGCTTTTGTTTCTGTATGAAAAGAGTATAGGAAGGTTTGTTGTAGCAAATGCTTTGTGTTTATAAATACTTATTTCTATAGAATTGCTCTTGGGATATTTTTGCATACTTGAATAAATTTGTTTCAAAACTCCAGTATATTAGATTACAACAGATACCTTAAAATGCAATCAATCATGAAATCTGAAAGAAATAATAGTGAACAAGAAATACAGATAACATTGATCAGGTAGGAAAACAGAAGTTGTTTCTGCACATTAATTCACCTCTCACACTGTCAACTGCAACTGGAGTAAAAATATTAAATATTCATTTCCCAGTTATTGCAATTAACCTTGGCATGATGTTATTGCTTAGTTATGTGCTCTCTTTTGCTCTCCTAAAGGAAGTTTGACACTCATTAAAGTCACAATACAAGAAACAGCATCTAAGGTGAACAAAAAACAAAACAAGAACTATTTTTGTCCATTTTAGCGGTACGTCATAGAATGTAAATATTCCATACTCTGGGGGAAGCGAGGCGGATTGTCATTGACATCAGTCAGTGTGATGTTCACGGTCGTGGTTCCTGATAATCCACCCATCTGGCCTCCCATGTCTTTAGCCTGGATCACCACTTGGTATTGCTCTCTGTTTTCACGGTCCATGTTCAGTAAAGCAGTTTTAATAATGCCTGTAAACATGAAAATTAAAGACTAGGGAGTTCGCAGCTAGTGACTTTGATGGAAATTCTTATTAAAAGAACAAAAAAATCTCTGTGTAGTAAGTAAACTTTGCCCAGTACAAATATTTACTGTTATGAGATGGTTCATTAAATTACAGACTTGTCCTGTCACATCTCAGGCTCCTGCCTGTGTGACAGACACAGTGTAAGTGGTACCCACAGAAAGATATTCTACTTATTTGTGAGCCATGTTATTTTACATAGCCATTTACCCTCTTTCAGTTCCATGCTAAAATCTCTCACTGAACTGGAAAAAGAATGTTTGTTCATTATTTTGACAGATGTGGTAAAAAAAAACAAAAAAAGAAAAGCTAACTTCAGCCAGACACCATTAAGGAGTGCAGCAACATTAAACAGAAGGAGAGAAAATAATTAATAAAATTAGGAGCATCCAAACATGCTCATGTATATATACTACTATTTATACATTGACTGAAATGATTTGATGGTTACTTCCTTCTTCAAAGGCAAAATACCAGTTATAAGGCCATCTACTACTGAAATTCAATCATTCAGATTTACCATGAAGCAAAATGTTTGCATTCTCACCAGGTCTCTCAAGGTAAAAACTGGCTCCTTTGTAGGCAAAAGGGGTGAAATTCAAGTACTGAAATCCATGACAAAATTCACAGTGGCTTTGAAAGAGACATGTTTCACTCTAGGAGTTCTGCAATTGATTTCCATGGCAGGAAGATCAAGACTGTGGTTTACGTAGTTTCCCATCCCCCACACAATCCTCTCAATAGAAGTTTGTTGCTGGTGAACTCCAAGCTACTTTATCCTTATTATAACTCTAGAAGAGCACACACAGTACTATCCAAGTCAGAAAGAGTACATCAATGCAAAACCCCTGGCTTCTGTTATCTAATACCTTATGCTTGAAGTGAAGCTCCCTTTGATCTAGGCTCTCTCCCTCTTTTCAGAATTGTGTACACCCTTTCAACTCAGGTTTCACTCCAAGACATATAGTCTTCCCTTTCTTTTCCCTGCCTGAGTCTCTCAGATTTATGTAAGAAACCATCCTAAACTTGATGAATTGTCTGCAATAATCTATTTTTTTCCTGTAAGCATGCTGAGGAGCACCGATTTACCTAGCTTCCAGCAACCTAACACAGCAGATGTTTCCACTGAGTTTCTTGAGATGGTTTGTTTCTTTTTGGAAAATGTAGTCCAAAAGCTTGTGAAGAGACTATCTGTGTAGTCAGGTAGTCAATGGTACACCAGATTCAGTCAGACAGAATACGTATGTCGTACATGCGCAGGTTCCAAAGCTGTCTGTTTGTCAGACCATTAAAAATTCCAGTCACTGTGTATAATTTAAACATCTTCCAAAAACAGAACTCAGAACTTTGGGATTCTATTTGTGATCTTCTAGTTTAGCGCAACAGTCAATTTTACCTCTTCTATCATTACTCTTAATTAAGATTTCTTTCATAAAATTAGCATTAAAGTGATATGTTGCAGATGTAGAGAAATTATAATTACTTTAAACAAGTTTTGAAGAAGCAGACGGAGAAAAAAAACTCACCTGAACAAACCCTCAGTCTTAATTTAGCCATTATGAAGATCTATGAGGATTAAGCACTTTTTTCCACACCCACCTGTTTCTTTCTTTCATCTAAAAGCCAACCTATTTGGTTTAATTTAAGCATCCACTGCAGTCTCTGTACCCACTGCTTGTTAAAAATGATTGAAAACTGGTTCACATCCAGTACTAATTGTATTTATTAGACTTTGCTGGTAAGATTAAAACAATGTAGGTGTCATGTTTACAGATCTACAGGTCTATTAAATTTGTCAGATTTTGCACTGAGTAAGATGTAATCTCTTCAAAGTTTTTTTAGTAATAGATCTTAGCTCGGTTTGGTGTGTCATTTTGAATTACAGACATTGTCACAGAATGACAGATAAGGTCCCCTGACCTGTCTCAGATTCGACAGAGAAGTATGGTTGTCCCTGGAGAATGCTGTAGACAACTTTAGCACTGTTCCCATAGGTAGGATCATCGGCATCAGTTGCAGTGACTTGCACAACAAAGGTACCTGCAATGAAAAATTAAAGAAAACAAAAATTAATAGGTTTTTAATTTTTTTTAATGGCCAAGACAGTTGTTGATGTAGAGAAAAAAAGAATTCATGTTCAAGTCAGACTTGTGGCAGGAACTTAGAAATATTCTTATTTTGTAGAATTTTCTCTGTTCTTGAAGGAAATAAATTGAAAATAATACCTGTTTTATTCTCAACTCATTCAAACACAGTTATTGATTGGGTATGTGGATCCTTCATCGTGTTTCTCATGAAAGAAACAGAAATGCATCCCTCTCCAGATATTGTAAGCCCTCAGAATTTGAATCGAGGTCAAGAATATACGTTTGCAAATCTACTCATGCTTGTAAGGTATTTGATACAGGACTGTAAATATGGCATTCCAGGTGTCTTCTAGAGAAAGAAATGGTTTTCAATCTTAGGCAAAGTGTTAAGAAACAAAAAATTAGCTTAGATTTTGCATTGAAAACCACTTGTGAATAAAGTGTTCACATATTAAAATGTGAATATTAGGTTCTCATTTCACCAGATGAGTTTTCATCCATGTGACAAGTCCCATGAATGAGGGGAGAGCGTACGCCCCAAAGTCTTTATTTTCATATTGCTTGAGCTTTATTTTAATCTCATTCTTGATCATGATTAATTAATGCTTCTCTCCCTGGACATTATTTCAAATTAGAAATGTGCATCTTAGAATTCAACCATCCATTGCTCTCTGACAAAGAAATCAAAATGACCTCCCTAAGAATCAAAGAATCCAAACCTGTCAACTGCTCAGGGAAAGATCTCATCTTAAAATAATTTTCCAAAGAAGTTCTTTTTTTTTTTCTTGTCTTGATTGATTTTTTATAGCTCAATATATTTTAAATCAATAGAAAAATTTCAGTAGACTTCAAGGGACTTTGGAGCTTTTTTCTTTTGCACGGAAAGAATAACAAAGGTCATAGGAAGTTAATGGCATATCTCAGAACCACTGGGTGACAGAAATGTTTATAACCCCTTCTATACCTGCCCTTTTCCATTTTGTTTACCTTCCTGAACTAAATAAGGGTTGCTGAACAGATCTAGGAATGGTATTGACACAGATGACCATGAAATACCATATTACTAACATGTATTAAACTCAGGTATCATGTAACAGAGCTCAACTCACTTACATTGACATTAAACCACATTGGTATCAACTTGCATTTTCTTTGTGGTACAACAGAGGGAGTATATTTCACCCAGCTGACACCTCTGATTCCAGCAAACTGTTGCCACTATTTTTCTGGATTTTTGCTTTTTTTTTAATGTCTTAGGTGCTTTTAGACCAGACTCAAACAGCAGATGTCTCTATTCAGCTCCTGTAAACTCTGGGCCCTTCAATAACTCCATGGAAAGAAGTCTGACCAGACAATGAAACCAGTTATTAGCACCTACCAACATCTGACATTTCAGGAATGCTGGCATTGTAAACATCCTTTGTAAACATTGGCTCATTATCATTGATATCATGGATCTTAATGATGAACTCAGATTCTGGTTCCACTGGTCTTCCAGTCCTTCTGTTTATAGCCTGGGCACGGAGTATGTATACAGGCTTTTCTTCCCTGTCCAGTCTCTTTGTGGCCTGGATGTCACCAGTGTTTTCATTGATAATGAAGAGGTCTCCTGCTCCATCTCCAGAAAGGATGTATTTAAGTGATCCATCTCCTTTATCCTGGTCTGAATGCAGCTGGTGGTGAGATGGAAATAAAAAAAAAATTCAGAGAGGAAAATAAATAAATATTTGGGGCACAATTCTAGATACTTTAGCCGATATCATGATATATGCTTTCCTATCAGTAACACTCAGCCAGAAGGCTGTACACTGCTTTTGGGAAATTAGTTGATACTACAGTAGAAGGAATGGATAGATAGAATTGTGTCTTGATGTCAGAATTGAAATGGTCTGCAATATTATAAGAAATTGCCTGAGGATAACCATGAACTGAAGCTGCCAACCACTTTCCCAAGCTAAATGTATATCAATCAAATCCAACGCTAGTGGCTTAGGTGGAATCCTAGGAATATATAGGGCCATGATATCCTACAGTGAAAAAACAGTGCCTTTGGGAATTGCAATAAGCAAAGAATTAAAAATTGGCCAGTCAAGCCACTTCTTGAGTTTAAATTCTGGGTGCTTGGCTCTTATGCCCCATGGACATTATGTAAAATATGGTATAGTGGACAATAAAATAACCTAGCGAATACATACACAAACAGCACATAAATACATGCATTCACAGATCTGGCAAACTAAGGGCACAGGCAGAGAGGTATAAGAGTCCATTATAGCACTGGAGGTGATCAGTTGCCTTATCCAAAGGGGCAGGAAGCTGAAACAAGGTAGGGAAAGGGAAAGAAAAGAATGATGGCAATTAGCATACAAAGCATGAGCTGCCCTGTCATCTTTTATTTCCCAGATGATTTCCACATCTCTTGGAATGCTGTTGAGTGACACAAAAGGTGTAACTGATTAAATCATATCCTTATGGGCATTCCTTGATAAAGCCTTATTTATTCCCCTGGCCTTAAAATCCAGGCTACTCAACTCATTTTATTGTCACATTAGAGAAAATAAAAATTAAAAAAAAAGAAATAATCAAATGGCTTCCAATGTGAGAGCATAGGTAATGAAGTTAATGGGGAAAAAAAAATCTGTTAGGTAGCAAATTCCTGGATATCGTTTCTTTCATAGGGAAAACATGTTTATGAGTCAGGAGAGCTGAATTTTCTCAACCAGCTCTTTGCTTATCTTTTCTTGACTAAGGGTTAGGGAAAAAACCCTGGTTGAGTGTTTTGCAAAGCACTTAGCATTGCTGGACAGCATACAGAGGACAGTAAGATTCATAGATTTAAAGAATCTTGGCATAGACTCCAGCTGTTCCTGGCTATGCCCCTACCATGCTGGAAGGGAAGCCTCCAGCAGGACCATATGGTCAATGTTTTGGGTTTCCTCCAACTTTCTGCTCAAATCAGAAATCCACAGACAACACACTTGGTGGCACAGTGCTTCACTGTGTGCACATATGCCAATGATCCCTATAGAAAGCCTGTTCTGTGCAAAAAGTCTGCCTTTAGGGGCAAAACTCTCTGTCACCACACATTCCGAGACTGCTCAATAATACAAAATATTGTAAGTGTGGCATGGTTAATCATTAGCAGACATGCTGAAGCACTTTTCTTAGTTTTCTCCTTCAGGGAGAAAATGGGCATTCTGTGTAATTTTGCACGGAGCCCTTTCTCTTGATAATAAGAATAGCAATAAGTAGGTTCTGTGCAGAATTTTTCATAAACAGATTTCACAGCCCTTCGCAAAACCAGTCAATATCATTTGCTTTGTTTTTTGGATAACAAAGTTTCCCAGAAGGCTAATCTTGAAATTTGGAATAGAATTTAGATCTCTTGAGTCCTATTTAGTTGGCCAATTTCCTTGGCCAGGGGGCCTAGAGGAATTATATTATTTACTAGACATAACTTCAGATTCTAAAAAACATCTATCAGACCAGCTTGTTAAGAAGTCAGACTATAAGTCTACTGCAGGAAGTAATTTCAATAGGGTATTTGAATAGAACTTTCCTCAAAGGCAACCTGCAATAGAAGAGGCCTGAAAATAATTTTGTTTTATAACCGTGTATTTTTATGATTGTTTCACATCAAAAATTCGACTTCTGTTTGCCTTGAAAGCCTGTTTAACTTTGTCTGTATCAGAATGGGACAAAAACAGCCCTCAGTAATAGACCATCATTAATTTTTATGAGTCATGGAATAGTGCTGTTTTGAGACTTAGTAAAGACTGAACTCCCAAGATCATTTTTATCATCATTTTAATTAAACTTGGTTTCAACGAACAAAGTACCAAAAAAAGGTCAAGATAGAAAAGGTGTTGGAGCCACCGGGAATACTTTTCCATACATAATATTCTTTAACTAGCCTAGACTACTTAAAGAACGGAAAATGGAAACTTGTATGATTTTTTCCTGTGAATTGTTTATTAAATTTCCACTTCTCCAAAATTAACCCACCTGTGTAAGACCCACTGTGACTCTGGATACCAAGACAAAATACGTCTCAGTGTCATCAACACCGAGAATGGTGATCCGCATCCATGGTTCAATCTTTACACCTCCATCTAAATCACTATCTTTTGAGAAGAAATGCTCCCTCTGACAAAATCCGTTCCAACTTCAATATCTTTAGTTTTACAACTTTCCTAAGACACGACAGAACAAACTAAGTGCTCAGCTACCCAAGCTGCATGTGGATTATTTACTGTGAGAGTCTGACCTGTGGGAGGTCATGTCCTACATGTATATTACAGAGAGCTAAGGCTGGCTGAATTCTTGCTCTACAAACCAACAATGAATGTACAGCGTATCATGTGTGGCCTCACCAACTTGGTTCACAAAAGGTCTCCAAAAGTATGACTGAAATCTCTTTGATTTCAGTAAAGGATGATAGCTCTTGCCATAAAGTTTTTGTGGGATAGACCTGTATCACACCACCTGCTTCATTGCTGGGACAATAACTATATTACCAAAATAGTTTGGATTTCATTCCCTTCTATTCAGAAAAAAATTAAAACAGTCTTTATATATATAAAAAAAAACCAACATGAAAACCAAGCAAATCTCTAGAAAAGTTTCTCGCAGATGACAAATTTGTAACATTGCCTTGTGAGGGGGAAAAAAAAAAAGAAATTAAAAAAAAGATTTATTATTTTAGATTACTTTATTTGTCCTTGACCATTTGGTAGAAAAGTTCTACCCAGCCAAAGAAAATCTTCTCTTTTATTTTTTGTTAAATGTCAGTTTATCTTGGAAGTAATATTTTGTTTGTGTGACCTATATGAAGAGGGAAATTGCTACGGTTATCAGGTTAAAAAAATGAATTTGCAAATAAAATTAAAGGACAAAAAAATGGTGCAAATTGAGTCTGGAAGAAAGGTCTGGAGGTGAGATGTACTTAAAAAATACAGTTGACGGGTTTTGTATATAAAGCTTAACACCAATGTGAGGTTATGAGGATGAAATGAATGGTAATAACACCCCCATTTTCCTTTTAAATTGAATTTATGTTTCATTACCCGGACACCTCATTGTAAAGAAAGTTTTCTGTAATGAAGTATGTGCAGAAATCACACTGCAGATGCTTTTAGCAGGACTGTCATTAGCCAATACAAGATATTATAGCTTCACTCTCTTTATTCATCCATATTGCAAATAGGTGTCCATTATCCTCTGCATAAAGGTAGTCAAATAAAAGGGCCATGGCAGATAGTCATGGGATAGAATAAAATGTTTGGGACACAGCCGTCATGTAATCTGGGCTATATCATATAACTGTTCTTCAAGACAAAGTTAGTACAGACAATTTTTTAAGTACTCCATTTTAGGACAGATTCTTTTATTTCTGTTGGAACTCAGTGTTACTCACCGGTGTTCATTTCAGTTGGTGGCTGAACTGAGCAATACCCCAAAGGTAAGCAAAATGGTGAAAAACTAACTCTATGCAGTAAAAAGTAAATTCATCAGCAATTGCACTGTATTAATATCATAATAAATTGATTCATTCAGAATCTAATCTGGACACTCTTGTGACATTGTTCATCAATCACTGCCTAAGGCTGAGGATGAATGACAAATTAAAGATTTTACTATGCCCTAGGTGTACTTTTACTCATTTTACTTTAATACCACTGTAAAGTGAACCCTCTGGTTTGCTTTTAATGACTTACAGTCAGATAAAAACTGTCCAGCCTCTATCTTTCTTCTGTTCCTCCCAAATATCCTGCCCCAAACCATTTAAATACATCTGCCTGCACATGGGGAAGGCTGCATTACTCCTGATGGAAGAGGTGTTTAAAGTGCACTCAGGACTGCAGCTATTGCTCCTTGTATTGGACATTCTACTTGTTGTCATATACATAATTACTTTAAAGTGAGAGCTGCTTGCTTGTGTTTTGTTTTTTCCTTAAAATTTGCCACAATCCAGAGTAGCCTTGTTCTCCACAGTATCTCTGGCGGAGCCTTCCAAAATCTCCAAGGGTAATGGCAATGGACTGTCTTTGGCTCAACATCAAAGAAAAGGGAAGTGAAATCTCTGTCCAAAGTATTTTTACATGAACTTTTTATTTTTTTAATTTATTTTTGGACTGAATATATTGACAGCATTTGTGCTCATCTCCAACAGATAGCACTGCTTCATTTTAAAGTAATACTCTAGGAAAATTTTACTGGGATTTTAAGAATTAAGTTGGGTCCACTCTACACACTCAGGAATTCCTTCAGCGATGCAGTTGAAAAGAATTTAAGGGCATCTTGCAAGTGGTTTTGCAGTAAGACTATAAACTACTGTGGCACAGGGAATAACATCTCCCCAGGTGGGCAATGGCAGGGCCTGGCAGACATGGCATGTCCCACCAACCCAGACAGGAGACGTGCAGCCACAGGTGACCAGGACAGCCCCAGTGCTGGGTACTGGGAACCCCCTGGGAATGGTGATGGCCAGGCAGGGCTGTTGGGAACTGGAGACTGGCCCTGCTGTGGTGTTTCTGGGGCAGGGCCATGTGGCTGACCTGGGATCTTGGGTTCTGGGCAGGAGGACAGGGACAGTCAGGCCTGGGCAAAGAACTCGGGGCCCTTTTCTCAACATGCCAAATTCACCTTGATATGAAACTTTATGAAACATCAGGATCAAAAATGAATAATCGAAGTGAGATCCCATATGTTTTAATAGGTTAAGAATAACCACTAACTTTTTTGTGTGTTTAAATGGAATACACCAGAGAGAAGTGGCTTTCTAGCACGGATATTTGTAACAAGGTTGTACTGAAAATGTAGTTTTACAGCTGTGGTAATTGAATTCCAAAAAATTGAAATTGCAGGCCGTGACTATTCTCCAGAGTTAAATAACACCCCTCCTCTACCTCATTCTGTAACACTGATTTAAGCAGCATAGTTAATCTCATTTATGAAGTGGCTTTAGGTTATGAAAGACAGCTGTAAATTGCAGTTTAGCTCCCGCTAATGTCATATTCCTGGTTACGATACCTGGCAATTCAGTTGGTAAAATGGTTTTCTATTCACCCTACAGACCAAGTTCCTCTCCCTTTGGTGAATATTATACGTTTGTCACTGAATTTCAGAGCAGTTACTGAATCTCTGCAAAGATCAAAGTCAATTGACCTTGGAATGTACACACTGAACCATCAACCTACAATTATGCACAAATAACCTGCCTGTTATGTCTTATTATTTGTTTGTGTTTTAAAGAGTGACTTGATATTCTGGGGTTGGTGTGGTCCCATTTTTGTTTCCTAACACATTAATGAAATAGAGACTAACTATTAAAATAATAAGCAAGCTGTTGGTAGTTAATTAACAAAGAGAATCATGGTTTTACGCCTGAGAATATTCATAGCACATGATTTCGCTCCAAATTTACTATATCCAAACACCAAAATATTGTCTATTAATGAACAAATTCAACTACATGTATTGCTTGAGGTTACACAGTACAATAGTGAAGCATTTAGAAATAACAAAGCATGCAAAAACAGACTGCTGATACTGTAATAGTAAAAGTAATAACAACCTTGAACTCTTCCTTGGGTCTTCTGGTGCTCTCTACTGCTACAGCATCAACAAAAACCCTCAATTACTATAATAACCAACTCCTTTAGTATCATCAAATAATCAGCACCAAACTTTTCACTCTAGTTGGTGACTGTGTTAAAAGGAAAATGTCACTGGCTTTGTACATTAGGTAATGAGTATTTATGTGTATTTTGATGAAGTTTAAGTACACACTTCTTTCTAATGCACAAAAAATAACTCCAAAACACTACATATACACGAAATATATCCTTAGGGCAAACACCTACACAAATAATTTATTTCAAGACATAGAAGATCCATTCTTCCAGAAGATATTCCAGAATGTCCATGAAGAGATCCAGCATCACCAGAAATGCCAGGTTTCCTATGGATGTGTGTGCCGTGGTTTTTTGGTGTCAAGCAAGCTCTGAATCCTTCCATACATACATAACATACATAACCTATCTAACCATACATTCACAACCTATCTAACTCAGCCCTAAGCAAAAACCTCCTGTCTCATATCACTCACCTCGCTGCATGGTGCTGGATGCTTCCTGCTCTGGCCCTTGACCTGAAATCCTTAGAAGCTGCAAAATGGTGCCACTTCTCATACTTCCAAGAGAAGAACCACCATGGGCCACATTTGGTGGTGGTTTACATGTGTATCAATGGAACACCCAGCTGACCAGGCAGTCACGGTAAAAAGTAGGTTTATTTACCTGATGTAGCTACTGTTCTTCAAACTGTACATGAGATTAATGATTTTGACACCTTTATTCCTCTCTAAAATTAAACTCAAATAAGTTAATGGACTATAGAGCTATTTAGAGGAGGCCAATGGGCAGAGATAGAGGCTAGACTGCTGAACTCGATGATTAGATGGCTATTTGCTTAAAAATAATTTTGAAGACAACGGGAGAAAGATTCTACAATGATTCCAAATCTTTTTGGTGCTTACAGAAACTTGAAGAGATGATTCCTTTCTGTTCTTAAATAAAGCAATTTGAAGATTATAATAAGATTTATACTCTATAGCCTCAAAAATCAAGAGACAGACTTTGAAGCAAGATTCAAACATTGCCATTTTCAAAGAAAATAAAACAGTAAAAAATTTGACAATATTAAAAAGAAAGGCAAAGAGACCCCGTGCTGCAAGATCACAGAACCATGATGCCTGATGTCAGGAACAATGCTTTCACACAGGGGCTGTATTTAAACTGTTACCATAGGTACTTAAAGTAGATTCACACTCTTGTGTATCTCCTCACTAACCTAAGATCTGCTGTCCCAAGCCATCAGCAGTCTTCATTTTTCATCACTTTCTTGCCCTTACAGATGTCACAGTTTATGGAATAACTGAATTGGTTAACTGTAGTTATTGGTTTAGTATGGAAAGTACAGTTCCTATACCATAGTTAGTACAATAAACCCAAATATGGTTCAGTGTGACTGATTCCTGAGTGTTTGAGTTTATTAATATAGTTTTATCTTGCTTGACTCTCACCGTCCCTAGCAAAGAAAAAGCTGCAATGGGTTCACAGTTCCTGTTCGAAGAAATAGCTGTTCTGGAGAGTAGAAATGGTTTTGTTTCCCAAACTAGATGTGCTGTTCTTGTGCCACAATTATGTTTCTGTTTTTAAGAGCATCCTCCCACATATATGCATTCTTCCCCATCCTGCATTTACAGATAATAATTCCATATGCTCTTTTGTTTCCATTTTTTTTTGTTAGACTCCCAGCCTATATAAAGCCATTGCTTGCAAAATAGGCACTTCTGAGTACTCAGCTGAAAACCTGTTTACAACCTCAGTATCTTGTTTTCAAGTCAAGTGGATTCCAAAAAGAGCCAGTGAAGAAAAGGCCAGATATGAGGGGCTGATGCTTGTAGCTGTTTTCTGTAATTGCTGCATTTCAATTGGCCTTCCTTCTGTACAAATGGACATAGATCTCAGAACAACAATGTTAATATTTTCCTATCTGCATTAGAAATGAGTATGAAAATTTGCTATTTTCATTGTTATATCAAACTAGTCCTTCCAGACAAAACCATTCAGTTTTCTTCTCCTTCTTCTGTTCCTTCCCCTTCCATTTTATGACCATGCATTGTCTATTATATTTTTCTTAATAACTCCTATTTCATGAACATTGCATTTTTTCCTGTTTCTATTCCTTCCATTTTCAATATGTCTCTTTTTCTACTGCAGTATATTGTCATAATAAAGGGTAAGACTCAAATCAAAAATCATAGAATCACTGAATATGTTGAGTTGGAGGGAATTTATCAGGATCATCGCAAAGTCCAAATCCTGATCGAAAACAATAAATCTATAAAAAATTAATGAAATAAAGCACTGAAGAATTACTCCGGTTATAGGAATTTTCTGCATTTTAGGGTGTTGGCTTCTTTGGAGTTATTGAAAAATACACAATGTCTGTTTGATTGTGCTTACATTTTTCATCCATAAGATTTAGTATAGAAAACCCAAGAATACCTCAAAACCTGGCTCATTCAGCTGTGGAATCCATAGCAGGCTGTATTTTCATAGAAAGAACATATCTGCAAGATACCTTGTTTACAAAAAGTGTATCAACCCTGGTTGCATTCAAACAGGCAGATAAACAGAAAAACTCAGTAAATATATGAATTAATAATAAGAAAAAAATAGTAAAGGATATGAGAATTCAATACTTGAACTATTAAATTTAAATCAAATGCTTTATTAAGATAACCACCTCAGTGCACAACATGCAAAGGGTAAAACAAAAAAATCCTGTAACGATAACCTTTAACCTAAGTACTGGCTTTTTAAAAGAAAACAAAAAAGAAAGCAGTGATGAGATTCAAGAACAACAAAAAAGCTAAAACTGCACCCACTGCAAACAGGTGAAAAAGCTATAAGCATTCAGAAACAGCACAATCAACTGCAAAACATATTGTCCTGATATTAAGAATTGCAGGAGAATTTGAAAAAAATATAACTGTGATGATGTCTTTCTGTTTCTTGAGAGTATCAAAATGTCAGTGAACTTTCTCATTCATTCGCAAAAGTGGCAGTGACAATGTGTTCCCTGTAAATGAATGACACCAAAAGAGGCTGAAACCAGTTTTATAGAGATGAACAAACTCAGAAAATGAACAGATCGAAAAGCATTAAGGGTATTTCAAGATTCAAGAAGCAACCAGGTACTCAAAAGGCAAAATGAGTATAAAAGATGGTGGCATTTGATTTCAAAACAAATAGGACACAGAAAAGTCACCATAATAAGAATAGAGGGTACTGGAGTGAAAAAAAATGAATAAGAAATATAAAGGGCAATGGAATAAGAATTTGTCATTAGATCAGAGACAAGATGCAACATGTTCTCTCACTTTGGAACCTCAGGCTCACACCCTTCAGGCAGGCTGGAAGGTCCAGGCAGGCTGGAAGTCTCTTTCTGTGAGGGCCATATGGGAGGCCACATGGCCTGAGACAGACAGGGACTACAGTTTGGCTGATGTTGAGATCCTTGGTTTAAGGAATGTCAGCCAAAGTATAGTTGGGAATCTGTTGTTCTATTTTAAATGTATGGAGCTAAGAATAAATATCCATACTCTGGTGACTCACACTTTTATTACACACCCTTCAAAATCACAAATGGGTTTTCTAACCTGAAGTGCAAACATGCAGCCACAGCTAATCAGCTTTGCAAAAAATCAACTGGAATGTGTCAATCCTTTCAACATTGCCTGGGACCTCTCAAGTCTTCTTCCTCTTGGGTTCCCCAGCAGCTTCTGCTCTTCATTGTGATTAAACAGGGATAGTGGCACAAGAGCTTTTCTCCTGCGCTGCAGTACACCAAACACCAATCTTATTCTGACTGCCCTTCTCTCTAGAGGCAACTGATTATCAGATCTTAATGAATATCTGCCAAAGCTGCAAACTAGGTAAAGGGATCTCCGTGTTCTCTTGAGCTGAGTGCTCCTTAGCACATCTGTGGCAATGCACTCTATTTGTTCTTCTTCCTATTATCTCTAAGCCAAATTATAGCAGGAATTTGCAAAGTTTGCCCTTACAAAGACAAATAGGTCTTTAATTTGTAAGGAACAAGAGATGATGGTGTCAAGTCTGATCTCTATACATAGGGGCCCTTGAGTTTCAGTTCCTTTTATCAAACTTCTCGCTTTTCTTTGAACTACTTTGTAACACTAGAAAGAAGCAGTTTTCCTTTCAGACTCTAAGGAACTCAAAACAATTCTGACTCTGAGTAATAACTGACCTCTTAAAAAAAAAATAAAAATCCATGCTTATATACTGAATTTTCCCAATTTTACTTAGAGCAGTTGGGTTTCATTATGCCTCTGAAAGATCAAAGAGCTCTCTTCAGCTAAACAGTAGTGATGGTAACAATAGAGCACCATACAGACTTCTGCAATTACCCTCACAAAAGCATGAAGATTTTGTTCTCCTCTCAAGGAAGGCCAAGGTAGTTTAAAATCCCTGTTTTATGCTTTTGGTCCATCTATTTAAACATCTTTGTCAAAGCAAGAATTATAAGGACTTGGTAGACACAAGGATTTGCTTTAGTTGAGATACTGGCATTAACTTACTAAAAAGTATAAATGGCTTAGCCAACTCCAAACTTCTCACAACCTAGCTCAGGTACTAGGAAAACTGTCTTGAATAGCTGAGAAAAATTTTTAAAAAAATATTTTATCTAGTGTATACAATTCAGTGATGAGGAATGAAAATTCAAGCCTCTGAATTCTTGAAAGAGCTGTATTAGTCATTTTGGGAGACAGACACTGCTAGCACTGCAAATCCACCATATTAACTGGATAGTCAGTCATTGGCTTCAAGTGTTGAGTCTTAAAGACTAAATGGGAAACTTAGTTTGAGACATGACTGATGATGTTCTTGGTATACAAAAAAATAAAAACAAGGAGTGAAGCACCTTTAAGAGTATCTCTGACAAAAACACAAGATATGTGAGGGAAAGGCAGGCTTGTAGCTGCAAATGCACTGTCAAGTTTTAATATGGCCTTTGTCACACTCTTCCTGTCTGATCTTAGACAGATCACTGTTTGATGCTTCTACATTCTCCCTGCAGTTAAATGTTAACAATGTCCAGTTCTGTGTGTAATCATTATAACATGATTTGAGAATCTTGGGTGCAAATTGTTCTGTGTTTATGGAAAGACTGAGTACCATTTAACAGGAATCAAGAATAGCAATACTGTGACTTTGCCACAACTTGCTGTATTTAAAGGGTGGGGTGAATGGCCTTTCCTTAATGCAGCTGCAATGGTAGAAAATCTATTTGTTCTCAGTTTTTTGTTATTATCCCCCAGCTGAAGGTTACTGGCACCAAAAGTCTGGATGGGTAGGTAGGAGGATTTTGAGGTAGCATTTTGAGGTATCTTAAAAATTCCTAGAAAGGAATATGTGTGTTTCCGTATGAGAGGTTAAAGAAAATTAAACACCTGGCTTTTAATGACATTCAGTGGGAATACAATAAAGGGCCTAAGCCCC
This sequence comes from Cyanoderma ruficeps, assembly GCA_008694505.1. Taxonomy (NCBI): domain Eukaryota; kingdom Metazoa; phylum Chordata; class Aves; order Passeriformes; family Timaliidae; genus Cyanoderma; species Cyanoderma ruficeps. The sequence goes on along the minus strand of VZDJ01007755.1, from coordinate 50,163,124 downwards.
ATTTTTCAATTAGAACTGTGCTTACAATTCAAGAGCATCAACTTTCTTTACAGATTTTTTCCAAGTCAGGAAACAAATTCTGGTATCCTCATATCCTTCCACTGACTATAATGGGACTTCTGTCCTGTCCTGCATTAGTCAATTAGAAAAGGGAATTCATATAGTAGAAGATGGCAGCAGGCATTCTCATGAGATTAGGAGAAAATATATATTTTTTAAAGAGTACATTCAGCAAAAATGCACTTTAATAATAATTTTAGTATATGTGTCTTAGTCTTTAAATTATGTGACATGTATAGTTAGTAAAATAGGTCTGTATCATATGCCTGGCTTTATTTATCTTTGATTTCTTTGGGAATTTACCCAGGGACAGTTGATTACTCTTTATCAGTGGTCAGAATTATCTATTTAATCACTGACAAAATATTTTCTTTGGAGTCTTGAACTTTCAAAAATGCTTCATAATTGAATCATAAGCAAATACAGCACCTTAACTGAGGTATATGAGGACACCCATTTCTAATTCCATGAAAACTTCTACTCTCCTGTGGGGGTAGGGGAGAATCTATCTGAAAGATGAACAGCAAAACAAAATAAAAAAAACCCTTGGCTAATATCCAGAAATGTTTTTACTGGGATATAGTTGAATAAAACATCAAGCTTCTTCAGCAAGTAACAGCTTCTGACTACTCCCTGATGGATGCGCTTGAAAGCAAATGCTCATCCTTTGCTTACTGACAAAGGTGACCCTTTGATATTCGGAGTGCTTGATGCTGACAATCAAACCCTGAAATGTGTGTATGAATTTTATATGCTGTATAAAAGCGTGTGTGTCAGGGACGAAGAAGGGGGATGGAGAAGGGAGGATACAGACAAATGCTAAAACAAATGAGAACCCACATTCAGATTTAAATGAAGATTTAACAAAGAGGATACTAATTCATATCCATGAGTTTAATTGAGTCTTTAATCTGTTTTCATGCCCCTGTCATTTAGTTCTATTGGTCAGAAGCTGGGAAAAGGAGAAATATTTCCATTCTGTCATATTCTCAAACTTTGTTTCTAAACAGATGTTTGTGTTATATGATCAGATAATCAAGATTCTGTGAGACAGTAGATGCAATATAAAACGTCACACATTTATCTCTCAATAGGGCCCTTTTGAGGAGGACTTCTCAACCAGAAAAATGTTTATGGGAAATGTTAGGCAAGTCTGCCATTGAGTAGATTCTTCTTTCAAATAAGTATTCCTCAAAGTGCCATTAGTGAGGCTGTGAAGGAACAGCTCACGTGACCTGAACACTGTAGCAGAATGTGGATCCTTACAGAGGCCAGGTCAGGAAGGCAGGGAGGTGGATTAGCAAATAATCAGCACATATAGCTGGAGCTTTGCTTTGGAGCAGGTGACAAATCAGTCGAGATCTTGAGGATAAGAGTACAAGCCAAGACAAGGCTTCACATTAGGTATCTGCCACAGACTGTCTGCTCAAAGAGATAAAGCAGATGCAGCCTTCTTTAGACAGATGGAGGAAACCCTGTGATTGCAGGTCATAGTACTCTTGGGGGACTTAAATCATTCTTATGTTTGCTGGAAGGGCAATATGTCTGTGTGCATACAACCCAGGTTTCTGCAGAATGTCCTAAGACAACTTCTTCACCCAGGTGATTGATGAGTTGACCAGAGGGTGTGTTACGCTGGACCCATTTGTCATGAAAAAAGGAGAAGTGCTCAGGGATATGGAACGGCACTTTGCCCACAGGCCCCAAAGAGCCTTGAGTCAGGCAGAAAATTCTGGTAGAGTGAAGCATTATCCACAGCAGACAAAAACCAATAAATCAGGAGCCTTTTAAGTAAATTGGACACTCTCTGTTCCATTATAAAAAAAAAAAAAAATTAAAAAAAATAGATGCATCTAAGGATGGTGACAGTGATGAAATGTTTCTCTCTATAATGTCTGAAAAGCCTTAGTCTTTGGGGAAGGTACTTAAATTCTGAAAATAGGGAAAGTCACATCAATTCAGGTTCAAGATCCAGCATAGCCTCTCTAGGATTGCATATTAATTTTGACTGGAGAACCTGAAATTCTTTTGGTGAGAATACTTGTGTCTGTGCTCTCCTAATTATATAATATCTAGTATTCATGAAAAGAAAGAATTCTCTCTGAAGCACATATAATTGCTGTGATACTATCAGTCTAAAAATTCTAAAGGAAATTGTTCATAAAATATTTCTGTAGGTAAAATAACAGATATTTATAAGGTGAATGGTGTCGATCCTGACAGGATCTACCTGCATGAGAGTCAAGCCCACCTGGGTTTACAAATACCTCAAATATACATGCAAATCTACATGCAAGAGTTTTCTTACACAGGCATTAACTCTTTGCTTGCAACCCCCTTGGCAGTTATTATTCCCAAGATGTGGGTTATGTTATTTCCATTCTGTCAGTAATTTTAGCCATTGTAAGCAACATTAACTGTGCTTTAAGCAACTGACCTGAAATGTGTAAAACTACTCAAAGTGGAAAGCAATTATGAATAAATGCTCTGACACCTCAGTTTGCATGCCCTTTAAATCCTCTGCCAGTGCCCCAATCAGCTTGATTGCAAAGGGTGTAAGGTACAAGGAAGCATGTCAAAGAACCAAAGGTACACACATGTTGTTTGGTTCTCTCTTTTGGGAAGAACATGACTTTCCACTAATGACAGCAGGATGCCAGACACAAAAATTACACAAATTACTTGACTGAACTTGATGTTGCCTTCCAACCTGAAGATATAGAATGGGCAGAGATGACCAATATGCTAAAGATGAATAATGATCATTATGTAAGCCTGTGCAACACATTAAAACCTCCTTTCTTCCAGCAGACATCTAATGTGAAACATCACCTGATTTTTCACAAAGAGACAAAGTATGAAATAATGCCAGAGGGACGATACTCCTATAAAGAGAGGCCATTTTAGCTGAGCTCTCCAGGAGCCCTGCCCTGTACCATATGGCATAAGCAAGCTGGGGATAGAAGGGCTGCAGTCTTCATCAAATGATTTGACTCCAAAATAAACAACTGTGTCAAGAAAACAGTGGGAATTATAATTCTAGCATAAACATTTGCTTATGTTTCCTCCTTGTCCTTTAATGTAAGTTTTTAACTCCCAGCTCACTCAGTATTTTTTTTTTACAATCTTTGTTTTTCTGTTTGGGAGTGGGTTTTTAAATGAAATTAGAAGACAGGAGAGAAAGGACTGATATTTTTTCCTTCTCTTTTCCTTCCAGAGGTCAATTCTTTCTTTTCCTTCATCTGCCACCTCAGACTTTCATGACAACTACAAGCTTCACTGCATCCTGAAGTACTTGCAAGTGCATGCTGAGGTTTCTTTCACCCCACTAATGGCGAAAGCAAGCCACAGTCTGCATTAGCGCATGTGGATCCACAGTAGGCATTCACATCACAACACATTTTCAGTTTGTGTTGTGAAATGTTACACTGACTGGCCTCAGCTCTCAACCTGCTGCTGCCCCACTGTGAACTGATGTTCACCAGTGAGGGAAATGGCAGCAAAAGAAAAGGGAGGCACAGACAATATATTTAATTTAATAAAGAGATTTCTCTAAGCTTTATGGTTTACTATATTTGGTAAGCCAACTGTAAACAACAAATGGTGGAGTAGCAATGATTTTCTAAGGCCTGAAAGTGGGATTTTATTTTTTAGCTGTCCCTAGGTTTCAAAATTTATATTCATGATGTTGCAGCTTCACAGTGAGAATGCTTCTGTGCTAAACAAACAAATAAGAAAATCCTAATTGCAGCTCCAAATAACAGCGATCCAAATAATTCATAATCAAGCATGAACTTCACATGTAGTCTCTCCCTAGAGAGGAAGATTAATATGTTCAGCTGTTTTTCTATAGCTGGAAGTCCAGGGACACACAGTTCTGGAGTATGTGCAGACAGCTAACAAGAGTAGAATAGGATAATCTGTGAAAAATGTGAACCAAAATATCCACTGGTATAAGTGGGTAATTAGCATGTGAAAAACAAAATTGTTTTGTTTGGGACACAAAAATGAAAAATAAGAATTAACAGAAATATTGCCTTGAGGGTCCCAGGATTTGCCTGCTTCTGTAGGTGGAATGGGAAGAAGGGGAGGAGGTTCTGTATCGTTACACTGTAAGTACCATCATGTGCCATAATGTAGGAAATGTGGTTTGTTTGAAACAGATGGTTGTAAGACTCTTATATTGTGCAATATATTTGGATACAAGGATGATGCCAAGTAGATTCACAATTACGATGATCATAAACATTAACCATGCTGTATTTCCTGCCTTTTCATTTTCTGAATGACATCCTTGCCCATCCCACCCCCTGCTCATTATCTCCTTTCTTAGCCCCTGTGTGATGGTTCAAAACCTGCAAGCTGTTTCTGGATTGTCGTCCTGGGCCTCTCTAACCTCTCAACTGTCCCTCATTACGGAGTTATCTCTATTCTGCAGGGACTGACAGTGCAGAGAACTTCTATCAGTGCCAGTAAATCTTTCAAAGAGGAATACAAGACAAGTGTGTGTATGTGTGTGCAATTCAATACAGAAATGAAGGGCACTTGGGAAAGTCAAGTGGTGGAACACAAAATATGACTGATGGATGAGGAATAATGGAAGCGCAGGTGCACCACAGCATTTATTCTACTTTTTAAGAGAATAACAAGTACTCGGCCTATTGAAGAGGGAGACAGGTGACCTAATCATATAAACTGGGTGGGAGGGGAGGAGGGAGGGGTGAGGGGGGAAAGGGACTAAGAACTCTGATTTTTTTTGTTTTCCAATCTCGGTTTTGAAATCTCTGACTTTTAGCTGTGCAGAAGGCCACTTAACCTCCCTAGACATCAGTTTTGTCACATGCAAAACATTGGTCCTAAAGTTCTTCTGGATGCAGAATGCAAAATCTAGACCCTGAGAGAGGCTATTCTAATAATAAAAAATGAATGGAAAATTCCTTTGACATACCCTCTGAATAAACAGAAGTTACAAGGGTAACTTTTAACTTTAGACATTGCAAAAATAACAAATAGTCACTGTGCTTGGAACAGGAAACTGAAGGCAGCAAGCATGCATTGTAGTGCAAGTTACAAGGCAAGGAAAACAAATACTGCGCCAGTGTCTGCCAATAAAGGTGCATAAAGTATGTTAAAAGTGCAAATGGGGGAGTCATTTTGGTTTGAGTTTTCACATCTTGCATTTTTGGGGAACAAAAATTTTAAAGGTAAGTACAGAATACTAGCTCACTAAAATCTGAAAGTGAGGATTTCTCTTGCTAGTTATCACGCCATCCTATTAAGATGTGATACCTTTTAACCACTGGAGTAATGTTACCCATTACTTCCTAAAATGCTGAAAAGGCATGGACTGTATTATATGACAGTAATTTTCTTTGTTTAAATAGCCCCTTGTGTGCACTCAGCCAGATAATTTTGCCTCAGTATGTTGCTTAGTCCCTCTACTTGCAATGGCTTGGAGAGATTCTGCCTTTTGTTTCATTTGCTTCTGCTGAAATACACTGCTGCACTTGCCTTCAGAACAGTTGTAGCCAGAAGTAAAGTCAGACAAAAGAAAGAAAAACACAGCTGAAACTATACTGTGATAAAATTTAGTTCATCCCCTCCTGAAAAGCAGGGTCAACAGTACCTTAAATCATTCCTTGACAGAGGGGAATTCATCTTTCCAAGAGGCTCTTTTAACACCAAACAAAAATATACTGGGTTTGCCTAAAGTAACACAGTATCCTTTTTGCTTTGCCAAGCCACATACCAGCAGGAGTTTGACTTTATCTTCCTTGAAAAATGGAGTTGTCAGCAGAGGTTGATTGTTTATGATGGGTTGTACAGGTAGTAACATCAGATAGCTTCCAGGCGAGCATACTGCATGAACTATATGAACATCAATAAGACACAGCAAAAATGAAAAGTATGTCTGGAAGTTTCCTTTTAGTGCCAGCCAGACAGATTACTACAAAACCATTCCACAGTTGTGCCTGTTGTTACCAGGAAAGCAAGCTGGTCCTTTCCTCCTTTCCATTGCAGACTGCCAGAAGCTGTCCCTGGGCTAATGAGTAAGATCTAAGACTTGTTCAGATCTTTCTTTAGTCTTAAAGAAAGTGGAATCCTATTCCTTTATGTAACAATGATTCTAGGTTTGTGCTCTAAACTCAGTGATGGATGCCAGTACATGGATTTTATGTAGCCGGTGGGACTGCCATGTCAAAGCTGTCAAGTGCATACAGACGGTAACTATACCTGTGAGTATAATCTTGGAACAGGGCAGGTTTTTTTTTTGTTGTTGTTTTTTTTTTTTTTTTACTCCTGGAATATGGGAAGATCTCTAGGAAACACAGTGTATATTTTTATATACAGTTGCACTACCACTTCATTGTTTACCTGTGATTTAAAGCTGCATCCACCTCAGCCCTTTCAAATTGTACTAAGCAACCACATGTACAACCAGATCTCTTTTAAAACCCAACTCAGATGTTGCAAATTTTGGCTAGGTAGTAGTGCTAGACACTTCTCTACTTTGATGTTCATGTACTTCTTCTATTTTATTTTTGGATTGAGTCCCTGCCAAGAGCTGCAATTTCTGAACCAGAAGAAAAGATATCTTCAGGTTAAAATGTCACTGGGCCCATCAGTCACACTTCAATGCATAGCTATAGTTCACAAGTTATTCAGCAGTGCAATGAATAATTCCAGTCTAGAACTTTTCTTCAAGTTCCTTATTATTAGGTCTGAGACTAGAGTGACTGGAGGTGTGAATTTCATCTCTTTTGAAAAAGGTTTTATTTCACAAATATACAGGAATGAAGTTCAGGAATACAAGGATGGGTAATAAAGCCATCGATCTGGTGTCAGCGCCACAGCAAACATCAACTTGCATTTATAACACTGCAAGAGTCTTCTTGGCAGCTGCACATCCTTGTCCAGTGAGCTGCAGCTGCATGTTCGGGCTGAAAATGAAGTGTATGGCATATAAAACAGGGGAATACTTTTTAACAAACAGTACCCACAGCTACCAAAAAAAAAAGGTTTCATACGTGCTTGGACAATTAACTCCTAAAGGATGGAAAGCTCTGGGTTCAATGAATAAAGAGTATACAGGGTATAGACAAGAGTGCTCTGATCTGTGACTCAGATGAGGCTACAGCATTGTCTGCAGTACTGCCTTGAGCTCTGTCTTCAGAGACAACCTTTCTCTTCTATTATCCCAAACCTGAATTTATCCCCTTTCACTGTTCTTTCCCTACTCTCTAAAACTACTATGATGCAAATGTGGTTTTTGTAGTTTAAACAGTTACAGGATTTTACAACTGTAATTTGGGCAGCTCATACAAATAATGTTGTTTTTTAGAATCTTTCACAACAGATTTCTTACATCTCAAATTTTGATGTAGATGTTTGGATTAAACAGACATTAAAAAAACGAAGAGGCAAAAGTGAAACTAGCATGAGTAAAAGGGGTTTTTTTGTAGCTTATATAGAATCTTTTCTTTCTATGGTTATGATGTTAATGCTCACCAGCTTTAACCACTAAACACAAAAACCCCAGAAGCTTCATGTCTGCCTGTTTATACAGTAACGCATAAGTACAATTCCCTTTTATATTAATATATTGCTACTGTTTTAAAAGGTTTTGCTGTTCACATTTCTTCTTTATATTGCTACCACTTTTAAGTCCATATTTAAGGTTAACATTTAGTCCTCTGAGAAAAAAAAAAGAAAAAGAAAAAGCTTCATAAAAATGTTCATAATCCTCATTTGCCCACATCAATCAGGTTTAATTGCTCAGATAAATTGCCTAGTTACCTGAATTTGGAGACATTTAGATGTTTCTATCATTTCCCCTCACACCAATCCTCAAATTTAATAATAAAAGGCTGCTCTTCCATGCCTCTTGGCTAATTGTTCAGTTAAAAGAGTGTGAGCAGTTCTGGCATTTGAAAGATGTGTGAAAGGCCACTTGTGAATGGCTTAGGAACACAAAATCAATGACATTTATACATTATGTGTTGTTTCTATGCTTTACAACAGAAAGTGTAATAAAGTACAAATAGGTGGAAGAAAAACTTTTTAAAATAATGTACTTTTTTTTCTCCCTCTGACTCTTGTTGAAACTGTCTTTGTTTTCTGGTCCAATTAGACCTTTTCCTAACTGTCTCTCAGCAAACTTATCCTGCAGGAATATTCACTTTCCCATCAGTCCCTCTGAAGTCAATAGCTTGTACTCTAATTCTGCAGTGGAAGGAATGGGGGGCTGGTCAGGTTTGGTATCAAAATTCACAATGACACAGAGAGACTGTAGGATCAGCTCAGGACCATATGCTTTGTCTTCGAACAAAAAGATCCCCATTACTCTGATGCCTGACCACCCTCAGCCGACTGTGAAGCAGGAGAGTGTGTGGAGGACTTTTTAAGTTTGTTGCCTTTTTTTCATACTTGACTCCATGTTTCATACCTGTTGTTTTTTTTCCTCCACTGTCTCATCTTCTGGTTTTGGTTTTGCTCTCTTTAGGTAAATTTTCTTGCAACTCTTATCCTCTACCCCCATTTAATGCCACTTCTTCCTCCTTTCCATCTTGATTCCTCTTTGTAAAGCTTCCATTCCTTCCATCTCTGTCTTTCTAGTTCTTTCCTCTTACTCTCTTCCGTTTTGGTATCCTTTCTCACCCATTTATCTTCCTTCTCTACTTCTCTCTGAGGACTCTCTGCCTTTGGCCTTTTCCTGTAGATTGGGCTCAATGGTACCTTTCATGAATGCTGATTATCCTGGCTGGAGTTCTGTGAGTATTACACCAGCTGAGTAGCTCTTCATTTGAATCATGCCTTGCAGCCATTTAGCAGGAAAGGAGTGTCGCATCCAACTTTGACTGACAGCTGACTGGCAGGCAAGAAAAGCAGCCACCATCTCTCATGGGAATGCTCAGAAGCTTGCAGGGGGAGATAAAATGTCAAACCACTGTGATCCGCAGCTTTTGCTAAGAGGCTTGAGAGATCAAACTAGATCAGATACAAGCCCATTTTAGTTTGGAAAACCAAGCTGTATTGTTTCTGCTTTGAATGTCATCATCTGCAGCACAATTTCTGCATTCTGCAAGACGTATTCCTATAGACTGTGGCACCTTGGGCAGTATAGACTCTCTTTAGGCTCTTAACACAGGCGCATTAGCTCTACACACAAATTTTGTTACCTACATGGGGGTCTGCTGCTAAGGGAGGTGGACATTCTCAGAGTTAAGCTGTGACTTTTCTTTTTAAATTTTTTTTGACCCTTTCCCAACTGACAGCATGCTTTCAGGTTAGAAATTTACAGCTGCCTCTTGCTTCTTAGCATATATGCACAGTGTGCTTCATCCATGCTTTGTAGTAGCATGGCTCGTGGTGTGAAGGTCATGTCACACAGTCCTCAGTGGCACCATGAAACCCCACCAAAAAATGGCTGCAGCATTGTTGTGTGCAGTGGGTAATAAAAAGGGAAACAATTACCTTTTGCTGGGCAGAGAGAATCCTCACCAAAAATGTAGGTACTGTGAATCCTAACTTATATCTAAACCTCTCCTGGTTTAGATAGTTTGACTGCAGCAAAATTAGTGAACACGAGGGAAAACACATATCCCAGTTTAAAGCTAAAAATCTGGCTTATAATTAAACTGCATTATTTCCAGACACAAAATAAAATGCAAAATCTTTAATAGAATTGCCAGTGATTTGCCATGGGACTTCCTGGTTAAATGAAGACTTGTTGATTACAATCTGAAGCTGAAGCACACTAACCATTCCACTGAATCACTCCTCAGCAAAAGCTGGGCATACAGGGAACACAAACAGAAAGTTGTAGCAGGCACTGTTCTTCCCTACTTGCTACTGCTGGCTTTCCAGTGCTTCTAAAATCAAAATAGATGCATACGAAAGAAACTTACCTTGCCAACATATTGGTAGTCAGTTCCTGTGTATTCCTCCAATAAAAAGAACTGATTCCACATCCAGCTCCTTTTGGAACGGTGGAGGTCTTGCCTGCTGTTTCCAGACAGCACCAAAACCTTTTCCTTTTCTGGAAAGCCACTAGTCCTTTTGGATAATGGACTTAAGAAACCTTGGTGGGGCTGACCAGCCCAAAACAGCAGCCAGAAGCAATGGTAAGTTCTCATCACGGCGGCACAAGAAGACCTAAATAATGATTTTTTGTCTTGTCCTCAAATTAACCTACTTCACTGCACTAAATCCAGTTTCATGCCGTCTTCCTTCTTTAAATAGTCTTTGCAGTCTCAAAGGGTCTCTGAAAAGAAAAATAACAACTTTTTTAGCATTTCCAAAGGTACTTAACTGTCATCGCTGCATCAAGTAAGTCCACAAAGTAGACGAGTAATAATGATTGTTGAAAACCTGGGCTGTTTCTGATTAAAAATGTTGCAAATGATCCTTCAAATGATCTGAGTGAATCTATATCAAATTTAGGGAAGAAGTCATGATGTTTGGATTTAGGGTGTGTGTGTGGGTCCCCTTTAACCTCATTTGCTTCCCTTCATCGATAAAGACAAACCAGATATTTCTCTTTTTACTGCCTGAACTTTGTAGCTGATGTAGCTGATTACTTTCTGATTGGGGATCTTGATGAGGCTACCATATTACATTAAAGAAGTGATAGTAAAACTGCACGCTCTCTTCCCAGGAGGCATTCTGTTGCTATACTTATGGACTGAAGAGACTGGACTTAACTCCAGGATTTTCCTCTCACATTTAAGGAGTTTCGCCTTTGACTCCATTTAGAAAGGCCAAGCTTAACAGGTTAGTGAAATAAATTTGTGTATTTTTCAATATCTCACACATAATAGACCTGCTTGTTATTGCATAGGAAATGGACATTTTGGTTTTCTCATTATCTACTGCCAGAGTTTTGAATCTTTAAATACATAGTTATATAAGTAAATGCTTTCACTAATAACTCGTAAAAATAGAAAACAAACCACAGCTAGTTCATTGCTGCCTGTGGGTTTTTGCTAGCTACTGCTTCCTACTATTATTAATACTAAATATTGGTGCACCTACAAAATAATTATGACATTTATCTCTATCTCCGAATACCGCATAATTTTAAACATGCAAAAAGCCACAGATACAGTAACTCAGAGTACTGTGGACAGCTCTTCTGTTTTTATAAAAACTGAAACTTCAATTCAAAAGGAAGAAAATATACTATGTGTCTCAGGTAACCAGTCGTACAAAATGCCTAATGAACAGTTTTGGAACATTTTATAATGTGAAGAAATCAAAATAAGTTTTGAAACAGAAACATTCCACAATGTTATTATTCCACAATATATATTTTTGTTGTAAACACTTCATTAAAATTTTAGTTCAAACAGATCTATAACCTCTATATCCTCAGAGACGGATAATTTGATAAATTTTCATTTGCTTCCTCACTGATGCTCTTTGAAAAAAGTTTCGGGTTTTTTTTCAGTATTCTGATCAAAACCAAATAAATCATTCTGAATCAGCTCAAAATTCAATACAGCATCTTTCAGTATTTGTAAATAACGACTGTGGAATGGCAATCTGATTACACAAAATTGAAGAAAAAAAAATTTGATTGTTTCATTGCATTTCATGAAACACTACTTGGATCATAATCTACCTTCATAGGATCATATTGTATCATTTAGATATCATCCTTGGATCATATTTGGCCTTCAAAGACCATTCTTTCTCCTATAATATGTGTTTGTCTATTTAAAGGTGTACATTAGACAGGATTTAGCCTTTGAGCTATGCTAAAGGAGTTACAGTATCTGCAATGCTTCGGGTTAGCTACTCTTCTGGCTGTCGTAATAAATTGTATAAAATAACCTCAAGTCTCTTAGAGTTCCTGTTAGTAAATAATTTTCTATAAAGAAATACCACTTAGGTCTTATATGAATAGTAGGTAATGGAACAGGACTGTTCAAACAATATTATTTTGGTGCTTCAAAAGGTAAAATACTGTTAAAAGTATGGGAAAGGAGTAGTATTTTTAGCATTAAGAGGAAGAATGTAAATAGTACATATAATTCTGGCACAGTTTACTTTCTCCTGGATAAGAGGGAAGGGTTGTAGTTAGCTTTCTTGTTAGCCACGGAAAGACAACTCTGTCCTCTGGGTCATTGGAGCTGTGTCCACAGACATCTTTGAGAGCTTGTGAGAGACACAGACCCTCGGCTGTATTCACACTTACATGTAACCATACACACAGTGAGAACAGCAAGAACAGAGCTGCATTCACAAGACCTTCCCAGAGGAGGAACAGGAAAAGCTGGCATGACTAAGCTTTACAATGTATTCAACAATTGCTTTCAGTGCAACTGATGGAGCAGTGGCAAACTAGCGTGCAGGTTGCTAGAGCAGGACACAGCAGATTTGGCAGATTCAGGCACCACGATAGGGAGAGCTGTGGTAGCTTTAACCTTCTTCATGTCTGTAGTCTCTTTTCTCCTCCTTCTGTACCCTTTTGTAAGACCTTGTCCTTTATGGCTCTGCCAGCATCAATTATTACCCTGGCTCTCATTAGACTGTATTCAAGTGGACATCTTCCTTCATGCGATATGGAAGAGGAAATTGTGTCTCACACAACATTTTTGACTTCCATTTTCTGGCCAGGTTGCTTTGGGGGGAGGTTGGGACCTGCCCAGCTGAGTTAAGTACTGCCCCAGGCAGGGACAGACCCGGTGAGCTGCCAAGTATCAGGATGGACATGTCATCAGGATGATATGCGTTTGGAGGGCAAATGTGGAAAGATGGATTAGACAGTGGTTCTGGCTGTGCACATGTGTCTTCCCTTACTGGGGAGGCAGGGTGTGAGGTAGGGAGTGCAGCACATGAGCACTGTTTTGCTATTAGTGAGGTCTGCATGGATTTTTTGAGACATAAGGGATTGAAAATCATCACCTGACAGGCTCCTCTAGTGCTCATCCCACCACCTCCATGGCCAGATCCTGTGGTGAGACTCCATACCTCTGCTCCTGCACATAACATTTCCTGAGAAGGGCTGGAGCAGCATTACCTAGATGGGATTTGTGCCAGCCTTTTAAAGGATCAGTCCTTCAAACACCAATTGCCAGGAAACAATTATTCCTGTGGGGGAATTTTCTGCACTTGAAGGCAGCTATATTTCACAGCTCTGATGTCATGGGAAAGGTTTTATAGTGCCTCATGCTGAATTATAGCTTACAAGAATGATATCATAGCTGTGAAATGCAGCCTTTTACTCTTCCCTGCAGAGATGTGTCCAAAATGCTGAAATAAGGGCATGATCCCGTAATGGCCTTCTTGACTGCATAGCCTTCGTGATGCAGCAGAGCAGCTCAGCCCCAGCAGCTTCCCTGTGAGTGGCAAGAGAAGAGACACACCTTTACAGACCCTGGCTTAAGCGTTCAACTGGGGTAAGTACCAACTGGATCCAGGGTGTCTCTGCCCTATCGGTGCTGATTACTCTTTGATGGGTCACAGTGAGAAATTCAGTAGACTGAATAAAAAGGACAGAGCACTACACTCTGAGCTGAGCCTTTAGTAGAGTGAGCTCTTGTGGCTCTTAAATGGCATTTTGTGGTCCAGTCCCTATGTCTCATGCTCCAGAGAGGTCCCTGGAACGGAATAGTTTTTCTTGTGCAATCTCTCTTTATTCTGAAAACAAGTCATTCGCCAGGGAGATTTTATTTTCTTTAAGTGTAGATGCTCAAATGTAACTGATGGGACCTGGAGATGGGGGCTAAAATTTGTTTTCTTCACATTGCACAGAGACAGGTAAAAAGAGGCACTTTAAAGATGGCATTTCTCTTAACCATCAGCTGGTCAGGTGGCTGGGGAACTTGCTGTGTAATCAACTGTCAAGAGTGAAAAACAATTTTAGTGTACAACAGCCTTAGACAACTGGCTGAGCTCTGCCAGCTCAAATATATAGCAAATCTGGGCTTTTTACGATAAAAGAAGGAGTGTGCACATCCAAGCTCAAAAAAAAATCCCAGTCTAATTTTAGCTATGGTCATTATTAAGATAAAAGCAATGTCACTTGCTACCACAGAACTTTCTTCAGTGTGACAAGTTGCAGCTCTGAAGTTTATGTTCATGCCTCTTTGAATGATTTAAACCTCAGACAACTGCTTAATCACTATAAATATCAATTTCAAAATTATTTCCCCCAGGTGATAATAGTCATAGTCAGCCTTTCTATTCACCCTCTCCAATAACTCATTAATGTAATATCTTAATGTGAGAACTCAGTGCAAATTTACATCCTTCCAGAGCGATATCCAAGTATTTCAACTATAAATCAAAAAGAAAATGCATCCACTGGAGTTACTCCTATGAATCAGGGAGCTCTGTCCTGGAGATGCCTTTCTGGCACAGTGACAGGCATCGGGTACAGATTCCTGACATGAGGAACTCCAAAGAGGTTCCACCCCTGCTGCTGCTCAGCACTGTGAGTTACAATGGTCTTCCCAGCTGGTTGTTAAATAAACCAGACTAGCAAAGAACCTTCCCATGAGAGACATCAGCAAGGAGAGAGAAAACAGCTTTTCCTCATTCCCTTCTGTTCAGCTCCATAGTACTCACTCCATCAGCAGATTCTCAGAGGAATATGCTTTATAAAGCATACTAGAGTCTGGACTTTAGGATAAATTCTTTTCTGAACCCATGCATTCAGTTATGGTTTTGTATGAATTCATGCATCCTGGATGTTATGGGCTGCTGATAATCAGATCTTAAATAGCTTCTAAATAGGCTAGCAACCATCGGTGTCTCTAAAGTTTCTGATACAACCTTTGTTCAAACACAAGTGCCAGTTTAATAGACCCTTTATTCCCTGGGCATTGAGGTACAGTTTCATTGTTAGAGCACTGCATACAAAGCTTCACAGATTTGGATTAAGGTCCATTAGTGCACTGTGTTTCAATTAGAACATCAACTGTGTTTTGAAGAACTGATAATATACTGCTATTCTCGCACAGAAACAGAATGAGGAGGTGGAAGTTAATACTCCCTTTGGCATAGCATATAGGAAAACTGAGCATGGGGCATGTTTTATGGCTTGAGGCTTGCTTATTTATTTATTTATTTCTGTGACACAGCAAATTGCCTCTATCCTTACGGAGTTTGCTTAAGTTCTTAGAAAAAGATGCACAGAGAACAGACCCTACTCTCTCATTCTAGCAGATTACACTATGAATGCACAACTCTATGTACCTTTACTGCTCCCAAATCAGGTCTAATTTAGAGTTGTTGCTAGAAAGATACAAGCGAGTCCCTGGCTTTGTCATCATATGAAGTGTTTACCAGCAGTATCTTTGGAAGGAAAGGAGGGTTCTACTCTGGAAGCTGTAACTTATATTTAATTTTATAGATGATGTGGGAACACATTAAAAATATTCTGATGTCATTTTCTAGATGCTTACCCAACCAGCACCAATTAAGTCTCTCAGGCAAACTGAGCCTGCTTAAATTCCAAACAATTCTACAGAGCCAACTGGCAGTGACAGTACCTGGACTGCAGGCTCTGGATTCACAGCTTCCCTATGCAGGAGAGTCACTTCCTAGTCTGCCAGCGAGACTCTGCAGCAAGAGGAACCCTCTGTACTCACATAGTCTCACTGGAAGGACTCACCCTTGGCTCAAACATCCCGTGCAAGTGTTAAATCTGTCAGATCTGTGACAGGGGAAGACATCAACAACTCATTGTCAAAGTCTGAGGAACCAAAGGTGAGGAAAGCATTAATGGGGGAAGAGAAAAATGGCTAAATAGCAACTTCTGCATTTACTGTGTCAGATGTGAGAGTCTGGGGTATAGAATGAGGCATCCTAGGTAAGATCTGGTGATCTGTTGCTTGGATTTTACCTTATTACAAAGCCAAGACAAAGGAGCAATGTCCAAGTCCCTAGGAGAATTTGAATGAGTTAGAGAAGCCAGGACCCCAGGATGTCCTTGGGGCTGTACTATCTAATGTGAAGAATGTGAATCTGCTAGCCTGGAGGCAAGACTGTAAGTAAATGATTAAGTCTTTCAGGAAAATCTGCAAAAAAATTACTTTCCTACCATGGAGGGGGAAAGGTTAAAGTGACATTAGTCGCACAAAGAAAAAAAAGTATTCCAGCTAACTTCAAAAAATAGAAGCTTCCAAATTTATCGTATTCACCTCTTTTCAGTGTCATATTCTTATATATTAATAAACCATTTTAATACATTTTCATATATAGCAAATAATTTCTTGCTGGATATTTTCAGTAATAGCTAAGTTTCATGTGCTCAGAAGATGTAATATTGCAGACTTGTCCATAATTGACTTGGACTTAAAACGCCGTTGTTAAGTTTGAGCTTACTTTACAATTATGTCTCTCTTATGACCATTTAAATCTGAAAGTCTTCATCTAATAATTTTCTCAAATGTGAATAAGATTTTTACAGCACTGAAACCCAAATGCTTTTTTTCTTTATTGTCCACAAGGCTTGCCTTTGTAAATATCAGTCATAAATGGAACAAAATGTCACTTTTCCAGTGTAAAGATAGCTATGAAATTTTAATTTTCTGAAAACTTTTTTTTATATCTTTGTTATATAAACCCATATACTCCAGCAATCATTTCTGTAAATACACCACTGAAATAATGAAACAGAACAGAGCCAAGAGAGAATTCAAACTGAAAGATTTGTGGGTTTAAACTAGAGGTACTTTATGAAGACATCAAGTACACAATGTAATTGCAGCCAGCAGCCGTTGATTATAGTGTCTTTCAAAGTTATTTTTTTATTCAATTCTCTCAGCAAAGAAAAAAGGTGCAGAACTATAAAAATAACTAAATGCAGCAGAAATACTAAGATAACTACTACCTCCATCCTGCATTGGGAACTACTACCATGGTGGTTTTGTACAATACAACTGATTTGATCCTAGTGGACCTAGTGAGAGCACCAGGCCTCACAAAAGCACACACTGACAAAAGACAGAAAGTGAGAAGCATATCTCCTTCTTAAGTTCATGAATGGCCATGGCAAAAGATGACTTTATGAGTTCATTCAACAGCTGGTGAGTGAACTGATGATGGTGTTTGTCTGTTCGCAGAGATTTCGATATTTTTTTTTCACCTGGCATTTGAAAAGAGCCTTAGTGTCATCTTGTTCCCGAGATGCCCACTCTCAGTCTCTGTAGTTAGGAACACTGGGAGTGTATCTTTTATCCATTGTTCAAAAACAGTCTCAAAACATAGGACAGAGGAATGGCACAGAAAAGAAAATTTTGTTTTCATTGTATGGGTGCATTAAGTGACATTTCTGTGGTCATTCAAAATTATCTGTGGAATCTGGACCTAGATTCTTGAGGCTTACAGCAGTATTGTAATCACCAGGTTACTATTTTTCCTTTCTGATGGAAGCCCCAGTAATTCTACCCGTGCTTTAAGCACCACGAGCAGCTTTGCTGCACGTACTGGCTGGACATTGGTGTGAGCTGGGGGGTGTATGGACACTGTAGCCGGAGGACCTGACAAAGGATCTGACATTCCCTGGGTGTGATGGCAAGAGCAGCAACCTCATGTAGATATCGCAGGCTGGTCACCTCTGCAAGGAGTGCTATGGGAGGGGAAGCACAGACACAGCCCAGCTGATCCCGTCCTCTTCGGGAGCTGCCTCTGGGTGGCACTAACACGGAGCAGTCTTCGCTGGTCTCGCAAAAGGCTTCCAGCTTCTGCTGCCTTTTGCAGGTGATGTGGGGACAGACCTCCACAGCATTCCAATGTCCCCCTGCAGCAGGAAGCACCCTGCTAATGCTGTGTTCTAATCTAAACCAGGGACAAGTATGTGACTAGCAGGTAGTACACACTAATACTGTAAATTATATGAAGATGTTCCTTGATAGAAGACTAAAACAGCCAAACAATCAACTACGTTTAGAAGAAGAACAAATCAGTGGTGCTCCTACTGCTATGCATATCTGATGTGCATATTTTTTATTCTTGATGAATACCTTAATGGCAGAGAACAGCAGATGTGCATGGAACTACAGCCAGAGTTTCCAGCAGTACCCAAAGTAACTCTGAAGCCATGAAAATGCTGTAGGAAAATCTCATTTCTTGTTGCAGTACTTGATGTAAGTCTGCAGTGTTGTCATCTTGTTGTGCATGTTACTGTTCTTTTCAGAAATGCAAAAAGCTACTATCAAATTATAAGGCTGTGGTTTTCCCTAACCCTTTTTACTTATTTATTTAGGTATGTTAGAACAGACAACTAGCAGGCTCTTCCAAATAGGCGTGTTGTCAAAAAGAAATTCAGGCTACACTATGCATCAAAATTTGATGTCTGAAAAGGAGCCTAGCCTTCCTATCCAGATAATAGGAAATATAATATGAAGAAAGACTCTTCAGTGACTATAAAGTACCTAATTGAAAGTGCTTTGTCTCCCACTGAAACAGCTACATAGTCTGAAAACCTGTTGTTGTATTTCTGTTTAGACACTGGAATTTGGATGTCTCCTAGACTGGCTCCTAGAAGTGATCAGTGACATTTTAGGCTTTCATTGTAAAAAAAAATAGAGCCATTTTAAACAAGACTCCAGTCTGAAAAAGGTATGGGATGTCACCACTCAAAAATATTTGGTAAGGAAACTATTAAAAATCTTTGGATACATTAAAGAAAAAACTGGTCAGATTCTCCCTTAAAACTGTTTCTCTCACTCTAGGGGAGATACCCTGTTTTGCTTTATTCCACGCACCTGTTTTGCTTTATTCCATGCACACTCAGCCTACCATTTATTAGGCATCTACCCTCATGCCATCTGAGGAAAATTATCCACAAACTCCCATAAATAAAACAGAACCACAGGCAACAGATCCTTTCTCTGCTGATCAGCAATTACTCAAAGCCAAAGTGTCAGCGATACTCTCCAATGACAGGAGAAAAATCTGGGCTTGTAGATGCTTTAGTAGCATTGCAGTTCTCCCTCAAGTATTGTAGTGTGATAATGAATGCAGAGGCTATACTGCCACATGCATAGCCAGGAATAAAAGAAAGGAGAAGGTAAAGCGTCTTTTTCAATAGGCACAGGCATATCTTCTCATCAAAGACTGACTATTTTTGACAGTAGCAATTAGGCAGTTCAATAACAGACACAAGTAAAAGAAAATTCTTTGACAGGGGTGTTTTGGATGTGCTTAGGGCAGAGTGTATATTGTTGTGAAATATGATATTAATTGCTGAAATCCTGATTTAGTTCCTGCAGAAAAAACCCAGATACCCTAACAACAGAACCATTTTAGCAAGTGAGGGCAAACAGGTAAGCAGAGTTCCCACAATTCTAGTTTAGGCATGTTAGAACTTACGCACTTTTCTTATGTACAAAAGAGATTATTCTTTTTTATCTTTATTTTCAACGCTCTGTGACTTCACATTTCTAGGATAGTCACAATACCAAATAGGATTGATTCTGTCTCTCTTTTTTTCCTTTTAGTGACCCTAATCTTTTGTGCCTACATTTCACAGTTCCCTGCTACAGGGACTCCCGTCACTACCCCTGCTCCCAGTGTGTCCCATTTCATCTGTTAGAGCAAAGCAGTTGTCTTTCTTAAGCAGTTTTCTATTCACCAGCTGCTGCTTGCATATTCCTCTCTGCTAAAGGCTCAGTGCTCACTACATTTTTCCTGACTTCTTGACAGAAACATATGCTAACTTCTCACCCTGAATTTAGGCGAAAACAAATGAGGTGGGACATAAGGTACTGGAACCTGGGTAGGAATAGAAATAGCTAAACTCTGACTTTGCATTTGATTGTCAGGAGCTTTCTTATCTCTCATAGACTTTCATGGCCATTGACCAATGTGGAATGGGTGCAGAGTGCTACCAAATCAGAAATGCCTGCAATGCTCAGCTCTTTGTGGGCAAGCAAACTCCATTTGTGCAAATATGCTTCAAAGGGAGGAGTCAACTAGAAAATACAGAGATGCCCATTAAGACTGATTTCATTATAAATGTGCCATTAAAAGAACTGTAGATTAGAAGGTCATGTCTCTTTTTTGGTGAAAAGGTCTGTTACTTCTTTGATCATGATAATAACTGGCTACACTAAAACACTTTATACTCTCTAAAAGCTTCCTAATGTTATCCTTATTAACTACGCAGTTTAAGAAGCTGTAGCAAAAGAGAGGAGAGCTAATGAAGATAGCTGGCCTCCCTTCTTAGATCTTTTGATCCCACTTGTGATCCTGTTAAGGATCTAGAAGATCTTCTCCAGCAGGGTTAGACTCGATGGCAGGGGGTGGAGATAGCCACAAGGATAGTCCAGGAGGACTAGCATGAGGAAGCAGCTGCAGCAGCAATAGGAACTGACTATTTCTGAGTGACTTCAGAGTTAGGACTGAATAGTCAGTATTAAAATGGGAATAAGGCATGCTTGTGGTTCTTTCAGTGTGAATAAATACCATGCCATGCTGGCAGGGATGTTCTAGTAATCTGACTAGGACATTCTGTTTCCAGAAGGATGATATTTATTCATTGTTCAAGTGCATGGCAGAAGCAGCTACACTCAACCTGTGACTTCAGGTGAGGCAATAAACTTTACCACTTCAGTGTGTATTTCCAGCCATGATGACTCATTATTTAACTGAGGTTTTGTGAATAGTGAGTGATGTTTCTGAAACTCTTGAAGTTTCTTGAATAGGAAACATGCATACCTGCTTTTCAAATCACTAATCTGAGAGGTGGCTTTCTTCTTTGAGAAGGGCCTTTTAATAAGTTTTTGCTAGTAATTTTATGTTTCTCAGAATATGAAAATGTATAAAAGAATAATGTTACTTGTGACTGAATAGCTTCTGAAGTATTTAATAATCCCACTTATGCCATTATTTCTTTGAAAAACCTTAATGAGTTGCTTAATTATAAATACTGAGAAAATTTGAATGGCACAATTTTATTTCTTTTTCTCTCAGTTCATACAGCTCTGTATACATACAATGTGAAAATCAAATACTACAGGTGACTAACCCCTTTGCTTGTATTGTTCAAGCATACTCTGGCGACGAGTTTTCTCTGGGCATTGAAACCAATAAAATGTATGTGATCAAATCCTTGTAAAAATGTTTCTTCTTAGGAATGAAAAAAAAAAGAAAACAACATTAACAAAAGTCAGGAAATACTGCAATCTGACTTAACAACAATTGGTGTTTCTGGTATTGCTGAATTCTTTGCAATTATATGTGGAATCTCTTTGGAATATAGAGAGTTTGTTTTCTTTGCAAGTGGAGTCTATAATGGAATTACTGCAATCTTCCCCTTGTGCAATGGAGACTTGAATATGGTGCTTCATTTTTAAAACCTGTTCCAGACAGACTCTTTTCTATTGTTTTCCATATAAGGGAATTGGAGCCATCCTGCAATTCTATAACGATATTGTTAATGCTAAATAACTATGTGTTCATCATATGCAGCAAATTGGGGATTAGAAGCTTCTAGGACAGCTCTGCTTTTATGTTTGAAACAATTGAAGGAGCTAATCCCAAAAATACAGAACGTATGATTCAAGTGGTTGTTCTCAGTCCAGGATTCCGCAGAACATTGCTCTGTGCAAGCCAATGAAGACAGCAAAATTGGCCTTTGCTCACTGGAATTTTTGGTTTTGATTTGGAATTAATTGCATGGAGTTGCCAGGATTGATAGCCAAGATCAAAAACATTGGAGAAGTAGTCTGGAAGGAGCAGAATTAAAAGAAATAATTTCTGTATCATTTGAGCTTTTATGCCTGTAAACAGATGTCCCTGTTTAAAAAAACTCAAGGAGATACTAATCTGGACAAGAAAGACTTACTTCTGTTTCAGAAAATCCTTTTCATCAGGCATTCCCCTGAGCAGTTCAGGAAAATTATTTCCAGTAAGAAAAGAAATGTGACCACCTGAGGTGCCAGTACAATCTCTGACACTTCCTTTCACATCAGAGGGGAGTAAATAATCTATTCTTCCATTAATGGAAAGACTCCATGTATCTTAAGTATTTTCTTGAGTCAAATCTGAACTTCTGATACTCTTAGAGGCAGCACTGAACAGAAGCAATCAGCTGCAGTCTTGTTGAAACTGTTAAGAATTTTGTGTCAGTAGAGCCAGCAAGTCACTCCTACTTTTTAAAAAATGTTTCTTAGTTCTGCTATTGCTTCTTTCAATTTTTTGTTCTGTTACCCTGATTTTCATGACAAGATTCTAAATGACTAGAACTTAAATACAACTTGAAGTGACCAAATGTTTGCTATCTATATCCAGAGAAATCCATGGGTTTGCAACAAAAAATGCAATTAATTAAACCTCCAACATTTCTAAAAATTGGACTAATTTGCACTCATAATATGTTCCACTTCACTATCTTAAATATTACATGCCCTTCTAGTGCATTTTGACTGTCATCAGCTTGGGCTGCTTCTTTCTGGAGAGATAAAAGCCTTCTTCCTGTCAAGGTCACTTAGCTTTGATCCTAAAGTCCTCCCAGTTACTGCTTTCCTGTTTCCTTTTCACCTCTTGTTATGGGCATACTGATGTAAGCTGAAAATTGTCAAATTGTCCTGCAACCATGAGTGTTTATTCACCTAAGGTATCCACATAGTCTCAATTACCAAGGAGTCTGATCACTTAATAATCCTTATTTATTCTCAGTATAGTTCTGTGAGAATGTAAAGCTACCATTCCTAAATTCTAGAAGGTCAGTGTATAAAGGCCAAGCCTTCAAAGGCATTTAGAAACTCTTACTGCAATCAAGTCAATGGCATTTAAGCCTCTTATACCCCGACATTTTAGACCTAATGCAGAACAGAAGACTACATTGACACAAAAAAAATCTGAGAAATTATTATAAACTGAACATGGATAAAATCATAAATACATACACATTTCTTTTTCATTACTCTGTAAGATTTAAGATTTTTCTACATAAATATTGAAAACTTTGATTTTAATGACCTCTTCTTAAAGAAACTGTAAGACATTTTACAGTTTTATGATGTATCTTGCCTGCTGGATGAAAACAAGTTTAAAAACAAAATTAAGGTTACACCAGCAGTTTATTAGCTCTATCTACACATTATCTATTGAATTGTCTTGTGACAAAATGTTGTTTGTTCAGTTCATAACAAATCCATAATTATTCTGTTTTAAACCAGAAATTAGATTCTTTCTCCTATTTAAAACCCTTCCAACTTAGATACCACACAGATGTTGGGTACACACAGGTAATGTGAGAGGAATTCTTCCCCAGAATTATCTGCCTCTTCTCCCTTCTCATAATCACTAACCAGTACCCCTTTCTTCTGATTAACTGCAAGCTGTTTTAGCTTGTAAGTAGTGATATGACTGTTTTCCAAGTATGGGCACTTTTAAAGCAGTAGGGATTACCCAAGATTCAGTCTGTCTACGGAAAAATAAGATTCAATCTACTTCTGTCTAAGATTTATGGTTTTAGATGTTCATTTCTGTTTATAAATGCCTGAAGTTTGTCAGAAATGTGATATATTGTCAGTACCACATTCCAAGTGTTGAGTTTACATGTGCATATATAAATGTATGTATTAAAAAAATATATATATATATATAAAAGCCTGTACCTGTGTGCTGTACACTACTACCTAAACTGATCACAGCTATTGTAATCCTACTATTGTCAGTAGGAAATTAACTTTAATTTCAGTGCTGAATAGCTCAAGTAATTCCTTGATGTTAATATCCAGAATAGGATAGAGGCTTAAAGCCAAAAGTCACAGTTCCTCAAAATGGAAGTGTGACTCTATCAATGTGAACAGCTTGAGAGAAAACCTCAGGTGTTTGGGGGAATGACACAGAAAACTTTGACTGCAGTTTATTTGGCTGTAGCTGGAGAAAGAGAAGGTAAGAAGAGTTTCACTGACATAAGCATTGATGTAATTGGCATGTACAAGACTGCATAAGCAGTACCAGTGTGAGCACAGCTTTTATAGCCCTGCACCTTAGGAAATAAGATGTTACCATCGCTGCTGAAAAATTGCAGATTTTGTATTACCTTAACACAGGCCACTTCAGGCTTTACCTGGTCCTGAGCTTACATTAGCTTGTTTTGGCTGAATCAGCAATTGCCTAACAGATGACTAATACTCAGCTTATTTTTGGATGTTGTTTTCACTCTGTAAAATTTCATGGGTTTACCCTAAAGAAATTACAGCATGCATGTTGTTCCAACACCTCTTAAGTGATTAGCTGGTAACTAAAGTTGGGCACCAATTGGAAAAGTGGTATTAACAGACTGTGTAAAAAACTCAAGCAGCCGCATGACTAAATATATTCCTCCCAGTGAAGAAATTAAGGTCATAATTATTTGCTATTGCTGGTCAAAAGAAAGGTGAGTGTGATATAACAAAAGGAGGTAGATACCAGTAAGTTGGTGAATAACAAATTGGGGTGTACTATTAATGGGAATTAGCAATAATTAGATAATACGAACTATATATATTAGCATCATTTTAGCTGGACTTGGAATAACTGTTTGATTAATTTTGATTTTACTGTTGAAATAATAATTAGATGAACAATAAACTCTAATTGTTGGCTCTGCATAAAAGGTGTGTCCTCCTGTGCCCATTATGAGATTTTGACTGTAATACACTTTGTCAGATGGGCAATTTTTGTGCAGCAGAAGTGTGGAAAAAGGGAAAATAAGTATGAGCAAGGAGAAAGAGGAGTGGCAGCAAAGAGGCTTCTAGCTTGGCAGTGCTTCAGAGCTGGGACACAGCTGCTTATCCAGCTGTGATCCTGGGATGCATCCAGACAAGGACAACTCAGGGCACACCCCTCAGATGTACCTTTTCATGAATTTATATTAATCTCATGCCAGCAGCACTCTGACATGCCGACTGTCAATGCAGGGGTTGGGTTCCAGCCCAGCCAGTGATTTGAGTGGGTGTCCCTCCCCTGTGCCATCCTCTCGGAGCAGCCTTGAAGGAAGGGCACTGTGTGCAGTCATGTGGGCTGTGATTGTTCTCTTGGTCACAAGATAAGTTTTGCTCTTGAAGCAGCCCCTATTCTCAGCAGTTTTGCACCAAGGGGACAAGCCCCATGCCCAAACAGAGTGTCAGTTCATTAGTCAAGGCTGACTGAAATTCGGAGCCGCATCTCAGAGGTGCAGTCCATATGGATGCCCGAGGGAAATGTGGATGAGGGTTACTTAAGGCAGCTTTGCTTTCTGCCATGCTCTGGGGCCTGAAGTGGCCTCTGACAAAGCCTAGGCAGTCCTGAGGAGCTCTATAGTAACCACACCAGGAGTTTAGCCTCCATCTCTCCAAATCCAAGACCACGCTTGCACATGTACCCATGGCTGATGAAGTATGTGAGCAGAGCTGCTGAAATTCAGTTCCTGTGCAATGAAGTCTGAGGGGATGTGTCCTTCCTTATGGTGTCTATGGCTTCTAAAGTTCCCTTATCAGCTTCTTAGACCCTCTGGTAAATATAGGGAATCTGGGAGTCATGGCTGGATCCCTATTTATATCCAATTGCAGCAAAAGGTGTGGCAGACAAGTTGGTTTCCTCAGTCATTAAAAAAACAACAACAAAAAAACCCAACAAAAAACCCACCAAACTATGCCTCACTGCTCTTGAAAGCTAAACAGGGAAAGAGAGCATTTCACTTCAGGGAAGTTGCATACCCATTGAACTGACATGTTGGGGAAAGGGCCAGGATCAAGTTCCTGTGGGGACTGCCACTTAAAAGGCACTCAGATCATGAGTCCTGAATAAGCATATGAAAGAAAATGGGTTGTCTTCAAGTAAAAAATGGCAACATCCAGCCTGCCTTGCCATTCCTTCCCAAACAGGGGAGTACAATATATCATCCCTGTTTAAACTCTGCATAATTTTAAGCCTAACATTTGGATTTATTAATAGTACAACTTCCCTCCTCTATTCCCCCAAGATAAGAATTCAATCTTTTTTTCCCAGAAGCTGCATTTTTATGCATACTTATGGGCAGGCAAGGTTTGCAGAAGGTGACTCCCTACAGAAAATGTGTGGCTTCTTAATGTCAATTTGTTTCTGCATTTGCTGGAGGACCCTGTAGTAATCTGGATGAATACTTGCTGTAAATTGATAACAAGATATGATGTCCTAGAAAGCATACGCTAGCATAAAACATGAGGGAAAAAGAATCCTCATTCCATTTTAAATTAGCCGAGCCGTTACAAAATGGAGAGATTTCCCTTTGTGTTCTGAAGTAATTTATAAGGTAGGATTTTTATTACAGCTGTTTGGTGAGTGCGATGGGAAAGAGACAGATAATGGATAATGTGCTTTTCCTGACATGGAGGGATGTAAGCACAGCTTGTGGCTGGGCGTGAAAGGAAGATTGTCAGTTGGTCTATTGTGCAAAATTTTAACAGACTTCTATCTAGTCTAGTGTGGAATTTACACTTTTTAAATGTCTTTTTCTTTCCCCGGCTATATGTGAACATAACACTTGTGATGGGTGTAAAAGGAATGATATTAAAATGCAAAACTGCAGGAAGAAAATGAGAAGTAGAATGGGTCACTATTTTGTTTCTGAACATTTCAGAGCCTGGGAGGGGTGGGAAAGAAATGGCAGACAGCTTTGGTTTGGTCAAACAGAATTTCCTTCTGGGTTTAAAAGGTAGTGTGTGCTTCCACTGGGTCTCTTTCACCCACTCTGGGGGATGGTACCCCATGGACACTCCAGGTATCCAACCCTATTCCTCATCCACTTGGCTGGGTAAAATCAACCTTGTGGCTGAGGGTCAGTGCTCTTCCGCCTTTTCCCTGCAGCTGCACTTGTTTGGTCATGATTAGCTTTTTATCCTGAATTGCTTCTAATTGCACTTTAAGGCTGTTTTATCCTACTTTATTTTCATCTTAGTAGAAGGGCAAAATCCATAAATTCTATTTCAGACATGGAAAAAAGATCTGAACAAAATTTTAAACTGTTTTTTATACTTATATATAGGCTTGATCTCCAACCCCATGCCCCAGCTCATCTCTGTAACAAACCACATTAAGCCTGAACATGAAAATCTTTACTGTGAGATCACAGTCCTGAAGACCATCCCATGTTTCTTCTCCTTCTTAAAATAAAACCAGTTTGTTCCTAATTTAGTTTGGGAAGCAAGGTGCAAGGACTGTGCTTTCATTCAAGCTGCAAAATCCAGTCACTGGTGGAACACTATGTATTTGTCAGTGAGAGATTTTTTTACATGTTCGGTTTATGTTCTGTCTGAAAAACAAAAGCCATATGTCACAAGGGTTACCATAATTTTCACTTGGTGGGCCTGTTTCCAGCACATCTCCTTCATGAAATGCAATTTCTAACCACAGCTGGTCTCCTCAAAAGAGAATTAGACCCTAATCACTAATGGAAATTGGGGGAAATCAAAAGTCAAACTCTCTGCAGCCATCAGTAAAGACCAATAAGAACTCCAGACAAAGTAATCACTGAAATGAGAAATAATTAATTATATGAAGGTTGTTGATTTGTTGATGCCAATTCTGAGGTTTTTGAGATATTTGTATGACTAAGCCATAACAACAATATCAAACTTGTGCATGCATTCTAACACCTGTAGGCCTTAGAAGAGATTTTGTAATACTGAGAAATTTTTGAAAAATTCTGAAGGTGTTTGGCACTTCCCAGTAAAACCTGAAAGTAGTATTTGGTACTTGCTGGCCTACAGCATATCTATTTGTAATTGAAAGGTGGAATCAGTACAGCTTATAAAGATGAAAAATAGTAGGGATAAATGGATTTAGGTTTGTGTTGAAGTTGATAGCAATAAAAAATTTGGATCTGTCACAGTGAACAGCAGTGATGAGGGTAACAAGAATGAGAAAAGATTACAATTAAGAATAAGCAGATTTTTATTTTCAGACCACAACTATGCTTGCCAAGAACACTGAAATTCATCAGAACATACCTCTGAAGTAACAGTTTCCTCGGCAGAGATTACTGTCACCTTATGGCTTCAATTGTTCTCCATATTGTAAATGCCATGTTTTAATTTATTCCAGTAACATTGTGATTATTGTATAGGGTATTTTTATATTTAATGTTTGACATTTATGCCTTATACACCAGAAACTATAACACCTTTAATCAATTTTCTGGATATTATTAATACTACGGATATAGATGATGGTTTGTCAGGGACTGGGAACAGGAGAGCAAGATCCTGCTCTTACATTCAACCAGCAGCTTTAGAAGTCCTGTGGTTAGAAGATGTCTGAAAAAAGACCAGGATGGAGAGAGCATCTCTAAGTGGTGGGGTCACACAACCCTTCATAGTGTCAATTGTCTTTGGATAGGATTTGTTACCCACATGGTGATGTATTCAAATGACAGCTCTTTGATTTGCACTTCTAAGTAGTGGACTGCTTTCCAGTATCACTAATTCTTAACTGCAGTGCTTTATCCTCCTGTCCTGTTCTCCAGTTTCTACCAAGGAGTCACAAAATCACTTTATCACTCTTTCATCACTTGTGTGAAACACATCTATGTGATAATCTTCAGATTATCACATATACAGAAAGTTGAAGCAGAAGTTCATAAATCAACCTATTTCAAGGCATTTGCCTGTATTCCTATAGACCAGTGCAACAGGGTTAATTCTAGAGCAAACTGAAGGCACACCTCAGTGTGCAAAGCAATCGCATAAATCTGATCCTTCCTCCACACCAGGCTCATTATGAAAGTGGGGCACACCAACACAGCTTTAGTCAAACTTCTGAGCCCAGCTGTGGTAGAGATGCCAACAGCCATTCTTCCTGTAGTTCCACACATCCAGCATATCCTCCAAGGCAGATGAGTAGTATTATCAGCAAATGGTTACTGAAATGGATGGGATTGTAAGGCTAGCTTCCAAACAAGAATGCTACATGATATGCACCATATGTAACAGCCAGTTTAGCACCTCTAGTAAATCTGAGGATTACTGCATTTCTGCCTGTCAGTTGAGCCAAACTAACTCAGTGTACATGCTTCACCAAAATAAGTAACTAACATTTGTCATCTTCAGTGCAGGATGACTCAGAAAGTATCCAAGCTAATGACCTTCTCCTTTTCCCATAGGATATATGTGTATGCATCAATTACTGTGTCTTTGGACAATACACAAGATGATGAACCTTGGTCTTGAAGCTGCTGTTGTCAATTGAAGTATCTAGTGAGACTACAAAAGCTGAAACTTTGGGGTATTTTCCTGTTTTACGTGCAAAACAGGTTTTCTAGTGATGCTGGATAATGAAATTCAGATCCTCAAAGTATTCATCACTAGACTGTGTTTACTTAACCTTAATTTTTAGCTAGCCAAACTGGGGTATGTTCATATAGACTAATATTAAGGAATATACCTCAGAATATACTTCTTCCCTCAGGTATAACTATTTTGAACAACAAGACAGGCCGTTCTGGGCATAATGTTAAAATACGATCATTTCCTCACAGGAAGGCTTTGAAGCAAAGTGTTTATGCTCAGTTAGATTTACAAATGTCTAACACAAATACATCACTTCCCAAGATGTATGTTATGTTGCAACAAAACGATTAGTTATGAAATTGTGCATTAATAAAAACTGTTGGTTCTCTTTTTAGCTCAACTCCCTTTGCCCTCACTCAATATACAATTATGTCAAATATCTCTCTGCAGTACTTTTGAATGACTATAGCTACACTATAACCATAACATGTGAATTTATATTATGCATGAAAGGTCATGCATGACCTGTGAGGAAGTCAGTTTCTTTTCATGTATGTACTCCTTAAGAGTTGGAACTTACTGAAGCGAGGCAAAAAAGAAAAAAAACAGGTCTGCATTGGTACTGTGGAGGCACCCAGGACACCTTTTCCTTTCCTCAGCTTTTTGCCTGTGTCATGTTTTTGTTCAGGGACCACACTCACTGCGTCCCTACCCTTTTAACTTTCCTTTTCTTTTAGAGTGCGTGCATTTCCCCCTGCAGCCTCAACTTACTTTTTTCACATCCCTTTCAGGATTATGTGGTGCTGAAACTGGAATGGCTCAGAGAGTCACTCTGGGCAGCTGGAATTGTAGCAGAGATGAGTAATCTCGGGGAGGAGGACAGAGGGCTTAGGCAGGGCATGATGCTGAGCTCTGGGGTTGGGACACTGCTTGGCAGCCTTACAGGCCACCAGGGCAGCTCTGGAACATCTGCCCCTGTTTCTTTTGATTCTGGCTAAGCACTTTCTCCCAGTCAAGTTTTTTAACTTTCTTCTGAGGTCAGAGAAAAAAACTGAGGTTTTTTTCATTTTG
>VZDJ01007755.1:49919604-50132790 GCA_008694505.1 Cyanoderma ruficeps | reverse complement strand
AAAAAAAAAAGGAGATTTAGGCAGATTTCCAGCAAATTACATAATTCCTCAAATAAGTCTCTTGGAAATAGTTATTTATAATGAGGAAATAATGGGAACAGAAAGATTTGTGGTGAGCTGATTGTGAACTCTTTGTTGGTTAGAGTGGTACCCTACAGATTGCAGATTTAGAGGAACTTTACCCTCCCAGAGAGAAACAAAGGGAGTTCCAAAAAGTTTTTCTTCTTTTTTGCTACTTGCTGCAAGTTATACTTGATGATACTCAGAAGGAACTGTACTGGTTGGTGGCCACTTAAAGGTTAAAATACATAAAACTAATGTAATACCGTTCAGATATATAACAATTCTGAAAAAGAAACTATCATTCTCATCTCCCATGGCTTCAATATATGAAAGAATTTGATTTTCAAACTTGTATGACTTGTAGTTTTGATCATAGCACTGTAATACATCTTTATCTGGGTTTGTTTTAATAATGTCTGAAGCGGGTATGCTGAAAATGCGGCTCTTCTGTAGGAAGGAGGCTGTTTGTCCCTTTTATTACAAGACTTCTCTTGGTCCCAGATTTGTGGATCAATGTTTTCCTGTGTGGGATTTACTTGCAGTCAGGCTACTTGTCTGAACTTCTTTTCCTATCAATGGAAGGTAATCCAATTTGCTGAAGTATGAGTCATCTCATCCTGCAGTAGATTCCTAAGGCAGGTCAGAAGAATTATTTTTCTTGGTGCCTACTTCTCCCTGCTGACAACAAAGGGAACCTAACAGAGCAGCTCTGATATATCCCATACATGCTGTAAGTGTCTAAAGCTACTTGAGATGAAACCCACTTCCAGTCTTTGTGGAAAATGTACACAATCCATCGACACTAATTGGCTTCTGGGTGAAATGGAAGCTGTGGGTACACAACTTTCCAGCAGAGGTCTGTCCTTCAATGAGGGAGTCCACGTAATCACCTTGCCTACAATCCTGACTTTCATCTCTCCAGTAGGTTTGCTGGGTACCAACCCATGCAGAGAAACCAGCCCTATGCAGAAAGGCTTCCTGCTATGTTTCAGGGGAAATAAAAAAAGAGTATTTAGCCTGATGAATTTCATCAAGTGTATGGCACTTTTCCAGCAAAACCTCCCATGCCTATTCTAGTTAATTGGAAAAATCCTGGCCTGTTTTAGTTGAGGTATTTGCTAACATGTAGGAGCAGTAGTAGTAACATCTGACTTAGATGTCTGCCATAACTTTGAACAGCTTGAACTTGGGGCACCTGCATGGTACCTAATCAATGCAAAGAATCATGTTGTGGGATTAATTAAGCAATAATTGACCATTCAGTAATGTTAATGCACACACACAGAGTCAAAAAGACTAATTAATCTGACCTGCAGCTTCCTCCATCATTTATGATTAAACATTTGAGAATACAGAAAAATGCATAATGAGCTAATCATATACAGCCCTTTAAAATGAAAATATGGACTATGTGAACTGAAGACCAAGACTGTAAGACTTGGACCCTTCCTGTTTGAATCTTAATCAACATTGGCTTCTAAAGAAAATGTGATCTAACTGTCAAAAGAGCTAGAGATTTTCTAAAAGTCACAGTCTTAAGTGCTCCTGCTAGCAACCAAGACATCCTGCTACCAATTCCATTCACAATTATAATTTTGCAGTCAGAATTGTTGCATTTTTTCCCACATTATAATTTGTAATACTTTTCATGTATTTTTTCTGCACTTAGACCTTCCTTAAGAAAATGGGAATATATTCAGTGGCTTGCATAACCCAAAGGTAATCATGAGAGAATTTGGAAGACGGCCTTCCATGGGATCTCTCAGGTTGGAAGTGATCTCAGATAGGCATCTGCTCCAACATCCTGCTCAGATTTAAGAGTGAATTCAGCATTTAGACCAGGTTGCCCAAGGCTTTGAGTCAGAAGTTTAAAGCCTCCATGGCAAAAACTCCTCAACGTCCTGGGCAGCCTGTCCCAGTGCTTTGCTGTGCTCACAGAGATCCCTGGACAATTTTTTCCAGTTGGAACTTCTCTTTCAGTCTGGGACTGTTGTTTTCTCATTCATCTACCATGCCCCTACATAAGAGGAATTTGCATTCTTGCTAACTTCCCTGTGGATATGGACAGACTGCTGTAAGGTGTTCTCAAAGCCATTTTGTCTGTAGGTTGAACAACCTCTCTCTTGCAGCAGAGGGCAGCTGTGCCAGCCCTGACCATTCTGTTGACATTCACTCAACTCACTCCAGTTTACTCATGTCTTGCACTGGGAACAAAGACTGGGAGTATTCAAAATGTGATCTAATGAATATCAGATGAAGGTGAGTAATCATTTTTCTTTGTCAATTGGCTGCATTTTGTTAACAATGCCTGGCAAGACAGGACACTGCTGACACATGCTTAGACACCGACATACATTGATGTAGTACCAGACTGTTCTGCTGCACCTCAAGGGTCTGCAGGCAAATACTGGTTTTCAGCCAAAAATAGAATCGTTGTCAGACAATCTTAGATTTTTTTGTGACAAAATAAGTCAAACCTACCTGTCTGTCTGACACCAGCCCAAATAAATCAGATGGTCTCACATTGAGCAAATCTATTGTATAGCACATGCTCCAAGTTTATGTTTTCTATGCAAGTATAAAATGACTTTGATGCTTCCCCTTTTTCTTTGGCTAAAGGGTAAGATATATCTAAGAAAACCTTTCCTAAATAAAAAAATAATTTTCCACAGAGATTCCACTTATTGATGGAAACTGGCTACAAAACTGTTTAAAAGAAGAAACCCAGAAAATATAGGATGAGCTCTAATTATCTTGAGGCCACCTCTCCCCGATAAGGCTCAGGTGCATTAATTACCAAAGCAGAGAAACAGCCTTGCCCCTAATGGCTCACAGCTGACAGTAACAAAGAGAAGTGGGATAAAAATGGGTGGGGTTGGCTCTCTTTTCTCTCTTATGGAATAAGAAGAGCAACTTGGAAATGAAAGGTAAGAAACTCAAACCTCTCCTCTTTCTGAGTAAGAAGAGCAGTCTGGAAATGGAAGGTAAGAAGCTTGTACCTCTCCTCATTTTGGAATGGAAGGTAAGAAACTTGATCCTCTCTTTGTCCTTTCTGTTGTTTCTCTTTCTTGTGTGTGTGTTATAGTATCTCTGGTTTAATCAAAGTAATCTGACTTTTGTATCCTCATAGGTGGTCACAGGCTACATAATATTTTTCAGATTCAGCCTTCCACCCAGGACATGTGCTAGCTCTCAAGGAGGCATAAAGGAAACATCCCAATCCAATGACTACTGCAGATGTGTTCAATAAAAGCAGAGCTGTAACTACACAAATTACCTTTGCTAAGCGGCAGGGTGCTGCAGAACTGCTGGAATGAATTTCTCCCTGCCACACTTTTCATTCTCTCTGCTGGTTGTGAATGAATATAAATTAAGAAGAAATCCCAGAAAGAGGTTATAGGCCTATACAAATATCTTACAAGAGAATTGGGCTGCTCATGCAGGTCATTTTTTACATTGCAGAAAGTTTTATGAAGAAAAGGATGCTCACCTTAGAAGCCCGAGCAGGGCAGGAATGTGAGGTGATCAGACTAACAATTTCGAGACTTGCAGTAATTATTATTTTAATTCAAGTCCCAGCTCTTGGAGATGGGGTAACGTTGGAGAGAAAATCCATTTTCTTTTAGGAAAGCGTGTTTCTAGTCTGGTATTTGCCAGGCAATATTTGGAATTATAACCTGTATCCCAGCCTGCTAGCTGGGCTCAAATGTAATGAAAGCTAATCTGAATGTTCAATCTGTTTTCATGGTTTGAGACAAAACACCCCTTGAGTAGAAAGCCAAACTAATACATATTGAGGCTGGGCCCCAGACTTTCAAATGTGGCATTGTTCATTATGGATATTTAAATTCAAGACCTGAATGATGCTGAGGCAGATGGAAGAAGCTGCTGTGGGAAGGAAGATATGGTAGGGGTGCAAAATACCTGTTGTGACCAGGAGGAACAGAACAGTCGTAGCAAACTCGGTCTGCTAGGTGTACATCCAGGACAGAGCAAAAGCACGCTTTCTGCCAGGGAGTGAAATGCTATCAGAGAAAAATTGCTCTGTCACCTTTACTGCAGAATCTAGCTTTCTGCAGAGACTGATTTACCCAATCTTTTGCTGCCAAAATGCCATTAAACAGAGCATTCAAGATTGTATGAAATGAACTAGGCTCTGGTTTCAGTCAATAGACAAACTGTATTCTTCCCAGATTTCTGTATCTGGCTGAGGCTCAGCACTGGCACTCAGTTCTGAAGGGTTTTAACAAACACACCTGCTTCCCCTTCTCTGATAGTGGCACAGGGAGGAACTGATAACATTTTGGCTTTGTGGAAGCAGGACTTTAACTCTTCTTCCATACTTACAGGTTTATTTCTCCTAGCACCTACTTTGTAGAGGTTCTAGAGGTTCTCCTGCTGCAGAAACCTGGGAAACAGGGCGTGATGGTTACCTACATGAGAGAAATATGCTGCCATTGTTTGTTCGTGGGTTTTGGGTTTTTTTCCCCTCTTATGAATTTGCTATGCGCAATCAATTTCAAAATGCCATAAAAAGAGCCAACATGAAAGAAATTCTAAACCCTTGGTGGAGTGTTGCCTTTAAAAAGAACAAGATTTTGGCTTCAGGCCAACCATGCTGAGAACAAATGGAAGAAAAATTCTTTTGAAATACTTAATATTACATGGTGGATTATACTGGATTACAAATAACTAAATATGTCTGTTTATTTTTAAAAAGACATCCATGTCAAGTGCAGCTCTGTAGCTTTCATGTTTGTTTTTTACTACTCAATGATATTTTAATAAAAGCCCCTTCCTGGCTAGAAAATATTTTATTACTCATTGGATTTTGCCTTTTTCTTATGCCTACTCTCAAATTCGTAGGATTTCTTACATGGATTTCAAGAGGAGTAGGCTGGAATTCATTTCCATTCAGGAAATCGTACTTTCTTCCCTACCTCATGAAACCTGTCACAAACCCACAGAAGATGGTCATGGGGTGACTTAGTTTAAGATAGAACCATTGGTTAAAACACGTTGGTTTTACAAAGTATCTGCCCTGGCATTAGATAATTTGATGCCTTTTTTTCTCCCAAATGTAGCTGATAACAGTCTCCACTTACGCAATTGGCAGAGTTTTAGGAACAAGCTTTATTAATTTGTCCACTTTTAAAAGGATGAGTACATCAGGAAGAATGGGATAAAGGAATGGAGTAAGAGTGGCTATTATGTGGGATTTTTAATGGATTAGTGACATTTGAGGGAAAAAATGGGTTCCTCAAACCCATTGCAAAAGCAAAAAAGGCAGTTGCAAAAGCAACTTTCAGATTATGGAAGTAATATTTGTCCAACCATTGAAATAAAACAGCCAGTATGATCAGTGTTCCTGGACAGAGAATTTGGACCCTGAGGTTCAGTATTTGGAGCCTTTGAACCTCTTCTTAGCTGCCAGCTGACCCTTGTGGTGCCAGAATTCCCCAGGCACTTGTACTTCTGTCATCAAAGCCCTCCAGGTGCCTGCACTTCTGCTATTGAGAAAGGGCAAAATTATGCAAATCTGATGCAGGCAGGCAATGTGGTAGCTAATACTTGGCATGATTCACATGCTAGACCCTCATTTTCCTATTTCCCCTCAGGAGCCTCAGCTGGGACATCAAACTGTGTCTACCAAATTGGAATGGCATGCAAGACCACTTCTCACCTCCAGCCACTATGATCTGGTGGGGCTCTTGGATCAAAATCCTTTCCAACCGGGTTGTGCTAAAGCCAAGTACCACACTCTAATATTTATAGCACCCAGGCTGCCCATCTGACTGCACAACCACTACATCTGAGACCCTTCTCCAGCCTTTCCTTGGCGTGGTAGCAAAGGGAAAGCTTTGGCTCAAGTTCTGTCTCCTGTTAGTTTTCCTTTTCCCTGCTCCCTGCCTAAATGGATGGAGCATAAAGAGCGCTGCAGCTCTACCTTATACAACTGAATGGGCTCACATGGAGGAGCAAAGTCTTGTCCACATGTTCCCTCTCAGCTGCAGCTGTGTTGGCTTAGCTTTTCTCACCAAATGCTCATCTGTACACCCTGCCAGCAGAGAAGGTTAAGCTGCACAATGCCTTAGCCAATCTCAGTTGAACTAAACTCATTGTAGCTAGCAGATCTCAAAGCAAACCTATACAGCTGACACAAAGGAGGTGGGGAGGGTTCCCAGGAAGGGGTGTGTGTGAACGGTTCTTGGATGGTGGCCTGCAGATGGAGTGAGGAGGTCTCCTTCTTCAGCACAGCATGACCAGAAGAGGATATAGGAACAAGACTTCAGCCACAGGAAAAATGGAGACTGATGCAGCTTCTGAGGAGAATTGATGAAGGAACTGAATTGTGCCTGAACTCCTGTGCTTGCTGGTATTCCCTGGCCTAGTCTGCAAGATACCAATTTAGCTATTAACGTCTAATAACAAAATGGAAAGCTTAATTATAAATGATGAAATGTTGCATTAGAGGTTAACGGAATGGTCTGATAAACAAATCTGTTGTTGCATTTCACTTCCCTGTTAACAAATTACTGGTTTGTCTGCTTCCATCCTTTCCTACTTTCTTTCTGTGTTTTTTGTTTGTAACGCAGCTGGTCATATATTATCTGTCTTTTCTTTGAAAATAACAAAGTATAACTAAGACTTTGCTGAATAGCTTTAGCTAAAATATCTCCTGTTATGTTGTTGCTAAAACCACATCTCCTGCTTCGGTTGTGCAAAAATGGATGAAATGGGAATCAGACTTAGGGGATTTAATTGCAGTGCCAAAAAGCAGGGAGAGCCCTGGGGAATCAGCACCATCTTTTAGCCTTCTGACGTTGACACCTGGGAAATTTGAGATGAATGTATCAGAACAGGGCTTGCACATCATCTCCATAAAAATCCCCACTGTTTCCAGTTTCACTGAACACTGTACACTTAGGCACTTCTGCCAGAGTTTAAAAGCACTTTATAGGCACTGAGAAGAGCCTTGCAACACATCTCTATGTTAAATGCTATCTTTATTTAAAAGATTGAAGGAGGAAAGAGAAGAGGGAAGGGGAGCCAAGAGGGAGTAGTGCCGAGAGGGACTTATAAAAATACTTGTGCAAGTTAACTTAATGGGAATTAGGCACCCATCTGACTTCAATGTATCCCACGAAGGAATCTAACTCCTGTGGATGAACTCCCTCAGGGACATTTGAAAGTCTTTTGAAGTAACATTAAATCTCTGTAAATCTCATACAGAAGAGTATATCAAGTCTGCGCCAACTGTGATTATGGTTGGATGTTTGTACCTTTCACTGTAGTAAATGGGACTTGGCCATACAAGAGGCCAGCCTATGCAGCTCTAAGGAGATGACAGTGAACCTGGGTAATCCAGAAGCCTTGCAACACTAGCTGGCCAGGTGTGCTCAGACATGAAAGGCCCCATGTGTTCTGTGTGTTCAGGTACTGAGGGTGGCCCTGGGTGGATTGCAAAAGTCACCTCTGGGGTGACTTGCACATGCCACTCTGTAATGGAGCAGGAAGTACAATCTAGCTCATCTTACACCAGCAGTGAAGGTAGTGCTGCTTCTTGGTGTAGACAGTGGCAGGGCAGGGGAGGCACTGAGGCAGCAAAGACTACAATGAAGCAACCTGCTTCCTCTGAAATCTTGAATACCTGGCAGCTCTTTTGTGCCTGAGGTCAGAAATGTTCAATATTTGTGATGCTAAGTTTTTTTCTTCTTCTGGTCTCTATGATTACTCATCACTTAGTGGTTTAGTCTCTAAACCATGTCTTTCAAATTGCAGGATATATTTTAAAATTTCATTGTCTCCTCAGAAATCAAACATCTCCTTCCCTCCAAGATCTCAGCAAGACAGCTGGCAAATCCTTACAGGCAAAAATTACAGAAAACAAAAAGGACATGGACATCAGAAAATAAGGCAGGAATTCACTGTAGCATACTGCATTCCCTGAGCACAACTATAAAGCTAGCTCAGTATAGATGAGACTCTGTCAGAGCTTTTGAGACCTCTTCATACATTTTACAGTGTGCTGAAAAACTAGCAGGCTTGGCCCCAGTGCTTCTCTGATCACGCAGCCAAGAGAAAAGCAATAGCAGAAATGAGAACTGTGTCTGCTGATACAGTGAATGCTGCAGAACCTGCTGGAGCATTGCTGCTGCATGTACGAGTGTGTCTGTTTGCTCAGGTGTGAATATATGTATTACCTCCCTTTGTTTACATGGAGGCTTTGGTTTCCTGTGTTTATACAAGCTTGTTTTAAAGGTTGGCACATCTCATTTTTGAAGCTGTGAATCCTGCAAATTCCATCCAAGCACACTGCCAGCAATCCACAGCTGTACACAGCAAGAGCAAGTGAATAAACCAAGTGTGACTGGAAGGAAAGCAAAGCTGCTTTGCTCTTGTGTGAGCTTTCTCTTTAGTTCTCTGAAAGACCCAATTTAGCAGAGCACTTTACTTTCAAACTGTATGCTTTTACTGAAGGCTGCTAGAGGACCTAAAGATAAAGATGTACCTGAATGCTTTGCTGAATCGGGGCCTAAAAAGGAGAGCATAACAGAGAAAATGTTGATCGTTATCTAAGAAATGATGGGCTGGCATCATGCTGATAGAAGTACTTTTTCAGTGCACGTAAAAACAGTAGGGATTACAGGTGAGGAATGGATTTCTGCATCTTATCTCTCACTCATTGAAACAAATGGTTTTATATTTCCAGCAAGTTTATTTAACTTATTCTTTCCAAACAGGCATTTTGTTCTTGTGCCAGGAAGGAGCAAAGGTGAATGAACTCTTCTGATTGTCCTGCAAGTTCAGAGCAGCCTTAGTTTTTCTCCAGTGATACATTTTGTTTTACATGTTGGCAAACCAAGAGTAGGACGTCTGTTTATTCTCTGTGCTGGAGACCAGCACACCATTTGCTAAGTACAGAAGCATTTCTGAAGCTATGAAAAGCAAACAATGTCCTGGGAACATAAATATCTTCCCTGGTTAACAATTTCCCTTACAGAGGAAGAGAAGGGAGAGGGGAATTTGAATTTGAATGTGCCCCCCTCTACACACATGCTTATACACCTCCTGCCAAAAGATGCATCTGGTTCTATAAAAATCCCAGATCCACTTGCATGAATGCAATGTGAAGTCATAGGTTTGCATAAGAACCAACTCCTCAGCCAGAAGGCTGTGAAATATCTGTCAACTCATCAGCTGGATACATACAGAGAGAGCTATTTAGAGCTGATGTTGTTGCTTGGAAGACAGGGACTTGGTTATCTTTTTACTTCTGTGCACCTGTGCCCTATCTTGCTTATTTCATAATGCTTCTACTCACTTTTACATTCCCTTGCTTGAGCTGAGGGCAACTTCAAAGCAAGTGGCTGATGTTTGGGTGCTCTGACCCTTGAGCAAGTCAAACCTTTTCCCAAGGGCAGTGAGGCAATGTGGCGTGGAGGTGGTGCCTTGTGAGATGGGAGCAAGGAAAGTATAACAAATGTCTGGGAGAGAGGTAGCCAGCAAAGCCAATGGGAGTGCATTTAACCCATTGTTTCTACAGGGAGGTAGCTTGGAAAAGGTTTGCTTTTATGAAGGAAGCAACTGCAGCACAAAAAGCACCA
This sequence comes from Cyanoderma ruficeps, assembly GCA_008694505.1. NCBI lineage: Eukaryota > Metazoa > Chordata > Aves > Passeriformes > Timaliidae > Cyanoderma > Cyanoderma ruficeps. Next base: position 50,123,119 of record VZDJ01007755.1, on the reverse strand, counting down.
TATTGAAATAGTATTACAGTATTAGAAGATTCACAAAAACCTCCTACCCTTGTCTCAAGTGATGTATGCTTTGCTTTCATTTCCGCTTCAAACAAACTACAAGCTTTGAACAAAGATTCAGCTAAAATGATGCAGGTTAAGCAAAGAGGCTTTCAGAAATAGTGCATCATTGACCACACCATCTTGCAAATAACCAGCTTTGTAACAGAGGGCAATAAGAACAATGACTCTCTACCCTTTTAAAAATAAAAGGAAAAAAATGCTTTTGGTCCCATACTCTCTATATGCCAGCTACAGGTCCCTACAAACTATCAGGCTGTTACTCAGGGGAGACACTACAATGCCTGTAATGCTGGTGCCATGAGAATCTCTTTCCAGATTCAGGTGCTGGCCAGCAAACTTGAAATTGCATCCCACTGTGATGTTTTTTTTCCCTATTCCACTGAAACAAATGAGTTAGTGGTTCACCGCTGACTCTCTCAAAGTGTGGTGTGTGGCAGTGATCTTGGAAACAGGTCAGCGAGACGAGCTCTCCTGTTCCTTCTCTGAAGTGCTCCAGCAGATTAAAAACAGTGGGATGGAGAAAGAAGGGTTGCTGAGCAGTTAATGGCACTAGAATGGAGAAATTGCATGTTGAGATGAACATTGCCAAAGTTTGTGACCTTGCCTAGTGCATGTGGTGCTGATTATACCAAAGGCTGAAGCAGATGTGAGGGAAAATTTAGTTTCATTTCCTGCCAGCTACCCCAGGCCCTCTCTGGTTAAGGGGAGGATTATGATGCTTTAGGAAAATAACATATTCCTACAGCCTCTGTGTGGCTGTAATAATGATGGATGTTTTCCCCCAACCCAACTAACTGTGATAGATGCAGCTGGCTGCAACCTATGATGAACACTAGGTTAATTGGAAACAAGGGCACAGTAGTCTCTAAGTGGCATTATTCTGTGGTATATTCACATGCTGTCATTAATTTTCCTATTTGTTTGACTTTACAAAAACACATAGCAACAAAATCTGAAAAGAACAGAAATAAGAGCTCTATTATACCTCTTACCAAGGTAGTACAGAGGATGAGGAGTAGCTGAATTAACCAAGTGCTTGCTGACATTATGCCTCTGTACAGCCTAACACCTCCAGGTAATGGGAGAGCACACTGTGCAGTGGCATTTGCTACATCTGTGCTCTTCTGTCTCTTCTACCTGGTTTGTTAAAAGATTGATTATCATAACACTTCCAGGCCATGGCTATTTTATTATAGCACAGTTCAACCTGAGTCAGAATTTGAACTCCTGAAGCACTGAAAAAATACGTGGAATGTAGGACTAGAGGCATTGTGGAATGAGCACATGGCAGATGGAGTCTCTTCTCTGAAGACGGCCAGCATCTGGTGGATGATCTGCATTTAGAGGAATGGTCAAAGATCCCATCAATAGGCTGTTATGGGGATAATCTGTTTTCCACATGGGGAGCTTCATCTGGTAGAGTTACAGTCCTTCAGCTCCAAAAATCTGAGGTATTATGGACTTCACAAAGTAGTTATAGGGATCCTGAGGAATCCTCATTCCCAGTCTACTGTTTGTCTACACACACACCTTTTTGGACTCTAGCAAAGTTGGGGTTAGCAGGATCATGTGTAGCAGCTGTCCCTGCAGTACATATTCCTGTTAGATGAAACAAACCCACATTTCCTATACCCTGAATTTATATATTTAGGGATGGGGCCATAAATCTTAGAGCAGTGGAAGGTTCTGCAAAGCAGTTGTAAAGGTAGAATGCAGCAGGAATTACAGCAGCAATGAGAATGAGAACCAATGAAACACAGATACCTGACAAACCATACTTGTCTCTGCTGATCCCACAGAGGTGCACAAACACGCAGGACAAGCCAAGCCCACACAACATGTGAAACAATATGCACTTGTCAGAACACTCCAAACAAAACCCTACTGCACTACTCAATCCCTGTCCAGTAAACAAAGCAGTAGAAGACCTTTGCTTTATTATAGAAGTCAAAAAATCAGAATTTTTCCACATTCTTATATAAAACTGATTTTTACAAGGTTTTATTTGGGGGAATGGTGACAGTATATGCGTATATTAGTATGTCTATAAGGAGGGCTTTCAGTGTACAGTATATTCAGATTACAGGGAAAATTAGGTCCCAGTAATCCACCTCAAGTGAGATCATAACTTCTATTAATTTTGCAAGATTTCAGGGAAAAAAAAATCATGCCAGATGCAAACCCCATTGCCCCATGAAAACGGCCACATTATGATGTTTGGCCATCAAAAATAAATACACACACCAAGAAAAAACACGTGTCTCTGCACTGCCTACAAGTAACTCTGTATGTGTTCTTTTTCACACTTGCACCCTTACAACATATTGCAACCACATCAGGGAGAGAAGGAAATGGAAGCGGGGGCAGGATTGCTGCATGTTACAGATACTGCTAACAGGTTTTTTTTCAGTCTTTCCTTAAGACCTTCTGGTTGCTGAATTTCATATAGTAGAAAATTTCAAGATCCTTCCCTTGTTATCACTGGTTTTAACAGCTATGTTTGCCCTGATGAGACTATTTTCTTGGGCATATTACTATTAGTGCTCTTAAACGTGTCTTTCCATTTGCCTGTTTTGTCTCCACTGCAACACAAAGCTGTAGGCATACTGCTAAAGGAGGGCATAAACTTTTCCAGACTTCTGCAAACAACTAGACTTCTGAAGAAGATAAATTGTTATTGCTTTTGCACTGCTCCTTTCTTGGGAAAAATGAAAAATGAAAAAAAAAAACAAAACCCTGCCACTGTGTCAGTATTGCATAGAAGTTTATTGTGTGAGCAATAACATGTCATTGTCAATCGAACTAATAAGCAACGGAAAAGCTGGCAAGTAAAATTCAAGCTCCTGAAAATAATTTCTGGATCCATTTCACATTCACATATTTAATTATTCATTAAAAGAAACCAGAATGACTGAAAGGATCACAATCCTTCTCAGTGGGCCCTAAAAATTAATCAGATATTAACTATGCCTGTGGTGGGGTTTTTTTTTCTGGAAATGTAGCAAGAAAGTAGGAAAAGTATAGGTACAGTTTGAGGGAATGCACTACTTAGTATTATTGTCATGTCAAAGACTTTAGAACGATGTATTTCCTGTATTTTAGAAGGGGGTATCTTGACAGAGATGTAAGACTTGGGCAGTACATCACCATGGTGAGGAAAAACTTGGTTTTGGCTGGTATCAAACCAACCTATTTTATCAGGCATTTTTCAGCAGACCAGTATGACATTACATGATTCAGCAGAAACCACACAGTACAAACTACTACATGGTTGCAAAGCACTCTGGCCTTAAAATGAGTCCCACAAATCTTTATGTCAATGCCTCAGACTTCTAGAAAGGATTACAAAGTTAGCACTGCACAAAAGCAGCATAGGGGACCCTGACTCATGCCAAATTGTGGTTTAAGAGCAGCTTAGGGAGCAACGGTAAGGTTAAAGGTGCCTTTATGACATCCTTATATACTACTAGTTCTCTCTCAGTTTCTGCCAGGTCATACCCTTGATACTTCCTTTCCTTTACTGCAATGTTTCTGCCATTTTTAAACTGCTTCTGCATCTTGTACTTCAGGTCTCAAGTGGGTTACTGGATGTAGTGAAGGGTGAACTGTGCTGTGCGCTCCCACAAACGGGATGTGTATTACGTGGAGACTTGTGCTTACTGAAGAGCTGGACTCAGAGTCCCAAATGATTCCTTCTAGTGCTATGGGAACATAGCACTAGAAAGTACACTAGAAATTCAGCAATATTTAGCGTAGTCTAAAGGCTATTTTAAGTTCTGCCAGCTGCTAAACACAGCAGGGATTCAACAGGGTGATAAAGGACATTTTAGACCAAGTCCTGACTTACACTCTGCAGGGAAGTAATACAAAAATTGCTAGGAATGCTTTGCTCATTCTGAGAATTCACCTGTTTTGGAATAAGCCTTCCAGGGCTGAGTGAGGGCAGATGTATACTAGATGAATGGTGCAAATCTACAATAAAGCAAACACGGTCTGAATATGGAAAGGGACTAACAATAGGAGAATCATTTATAGCCAAAGGTTGATATTTCAGTCCTAACTGGCTGAAGGCTGAACTCTTTTTGGTATCTGATTTTTCATTCATTAAACTGTTAACCCGTTTTCAGTCCCTGCTAATGCAACTCAATTGCATCAGTGCTTTAACAAGCTGTTAAAGGAACCATCATATAGAAATGGATAGGCAAAATTGTGTCCATATTACTGCACTTTGACTCTGAACATGGGCATAATGTACTGAGCATGATATAGTGCTCCTTCAATACTCTCACTGGGGATAGTAAAAAGTAAAGAAAGGCTGGGACGTTTGAGGGAAAATCTCTAAGCTTCAAGCTTTATGTGTGATTCAAAAGTGAGGATTTTGAAACGATGCTAGGCAGCTGTAAATTGAAGCTGCGAGAAGCAGCAGTGTGTCTGGGTGTGTAGCAGTGTGTATGCTGCCTTGTTACATGTATTGAAAAAATAACACTGAAAAACCTGATGAGGAGCTTGATGGTATCAGCTCTCTCATGACTACCTGTGCCTGTGCTTGCTAATTATGTGTGCGTGACCAAAAAAAAAAAAAAAATTCATCTTCCATGGCCTGCACATTGCTAATATAAGTGGTGAAGAAGGACCAAACCCACCCTCTTCACTACTCAAGGTGGGCACAGGCTGACCCAATACCTGGGCTCTGGAGCTCACTCAGGTAAGGGCTGTAGTCGGTGGAGGCACCTCTGCAGGGCTCGGACCAGGTCAGTTACAGGACCTTAGATGTAAAAGTCTTTGTCTCCACTCTCAAACACAGAGAGATCGACACAGGTGCTGCTGAGCCACAAGCACACTTTCATTTACATGTCAGTGGAGAATAGTTTGAGTTTGTCCAGGCACCAAACTTAATAGTGTGCTCTATCAATTGCAATTCCTGGTAGCAGCGTGGTGACATTCAGCTGGTGTCAAAAGCCTTTTAAGCCACTACCACGGTGCTATCCTGTCCTATGGCTGAGTGCCTCCCTTGTTCATGCTCAATGGAATGATGGAGCATTTTCAGCCCTCCACTACAAATGCCTGTCCTACATTTGCTCTGTCAGCTCTACCTGCACGGAGGCTCCTCTTCTGTCACGGGATGTGACCTTACAATTGCCATGGCACCCGACATGCCCTGGATCACACCTATGGGCTGTGGTGCCCAGGGCCTCCGGGGCTCGAGATGAGGCACAGCCCAAGGGGATGCTCAGGCCTCCAAAACGTGACTCCACTACACTCTGGAGTAATTCTCTTTCCTCACTGCTCTAGGAAAAAACCTTGCAAAACGAGGCACAGCAGGAACAATGAGAAGGGTTTAAAATTAAAAAAAATGAAAGGAAAAAAGAAAAAAAATTAAAAGCGGTGCTCTTTCCGTGCACTTTTAGCAACGCATGTTCGCATTTGATGGCAGGGATGAAATTCCGGTCGGGTGGTGCAGCATTCCCAGGCGGGATGTGCGGGACCCGGCCCCGCTCCCGGCCCAGCTCCGGCCGCGGCCGCCACGCGGGGGAGCTCCAGGCCTGGCAGCGGCCCGGGGCCCAACCCGACCTCAGGCCCGGCCCGCCGACACTTCGGAAAAAAAAATAATTAAATCGGTGCTTTGATGAGATATCGGCAAATAATTTAAGAGTAAAAGGGAAAGGATCGCCACTGTTACAAAAAAACCCAAAACAACCCAAAACAAACAAACAATTCTCCCCTATCTCCTTCACCGATACACATTTTAAACTACAAGCAGCTAATCGTTACACTCTTTCCTAGTAAACTATTTAACTGCGACAAAAAAGGGTGGAGTTTTCTTAGCATTTTAAACAGCTCAGCTGGAAGCAGGGAAATTAGCATAGAGTGAACTATTTGTGGGAGCTTAATATAGTTAAAAGATTGCTATTTTCCCTGACATAAGACACTGGGGCAAATTAACCATTTCTAATTAAGCAGCCTAAAACAGAATGGCACACAGCAAGAAATAGTGGCCAAACAGTGATGACCAAACTGTGGAAGGAAGAGAGACTGGCCGTGAACATGAGGTAAATAAATTTCTAATACAAAACCATAAAACTACTACAGCCTGGAAAGGCAACAACTGGATGAAAGAATGAGAAGGGAAAATTACGCTCAGAACTGACACTGAACACTGTTCTCTACAAATTCTACTGGTTAAACATGAAACTTTTGTTCTTCTAGATGTGCATCATATTGCAGGGCATAGCTCTGCTACACAAATGTGTAGAGGAATGCATTCCTTTCTAGTCACCTGCCAAACTCCAAACTTCCATCAGTTTTGTTGAGATCTCTATATGAAAGTTGAGTACTGTATACAGTAAGAAACAGTTTTCAAAAGTGCCTAATCAGGGTGTCACCAGACTGTGATTATGTGTATTTTTATTACTTTGGAATTTTAAATTATTTTTTGCAATGTTCGAAGTTTGTCTTCTCTAAACAGTTGACATTGTCTGGAATGCAGAAGAGAGTTAAAATTTCTGTGAAATGGATGAGGTGATGTTTACAGACTCATAACCAGGCTGTTGCTGGTGCTGTTATTTGCTCTTCAAGGTTGGGTTAACAGTGTGACTGCCATGGTGACTCTCTGGAAACCTGGAAATGCAGAACAGCACTTTAGCAACTAAAAAAGACTGAAACCGAGTTCTAGCTTACAGTTCTCATCATAGCTAGGAGAAAATTTTGGAAAAAATCCTGCAATCCCAGAGGCTGTCTTTATTTTTACATTGATGATTTACGATGACAATTTTCTCACGCTTTGAAATGACACCTCAGGTAAACTGCCTTGCTCACAACACAGAGCTTGGCCACAATGGAGAAAAAGTGCATTGCAGCCTCACATGTAGGACCTGACAAAAACCTTAAGACACTCTGATACTTTTGGGTGCTAAAAAAGCAAGCTCAGAGTGGCTTTCCAAATGACAAATGTTTTCCTTCGAGCCCAGGATAAATATATACATCAGCAGCTATTTTTCAACTGCTATTTTTCACAGTTCAGCAAACTTTAAATTATTCGTGTTGGAACAGTATCTTAAAGAGACATAAAAAGGTGTGGGTTTAAGCTACATTGTCATGATGATCTTCCTTGAAATCACTGCATGTAATGATTGCATTCTGAGATTCCCTAAATCTCTGAATGATAAGCAACTGGCTATACATGTAAGGGCTTCAGACTATCTGGGTCTCTAAAATTATCTATGTGCATTAATTATTTGCAAGATTGGGCTTGTCTAGGCTAACTTGCAGGCACCAGAGTTAATTCTCTTTCTAGCTTAACTTTTTTTCGCACTCGTCCTGTACCTTCATAGTTTAGCCTTGCCAGTACAAAAAAGCGCAGCGACTTGAATTGCAACGCGGTTGGAGAAAAATTCCAAACTCCTGAGATGAGAGAGATTTGCATTGACCCCGCATCCACACCTCCCAGCGCCGGGAGCTGGCTGTCACGCATCCCTGCTCTGGTCCCAAGCCGGGGTAAGCGCTCGCTGCCTGCCATCCTGAGCAGCCGTGCTCTTTGTCTGCAGCACTCGCAAGGGCAAGCCCGCAGGGCTGCGCAGCCAAGTGCGCTCTGGAGAGCCCCCCGCCCTCCCCGGCGCTGTCAGCAGCCCCGCCGGACCAGCACCTCATCCATCCTGCCGCTGGACTGCTGCTGTGGGATCTCTGCCTGGCGCCGGACTCGGCCCTTGCGCAGGTACCAGCCGGCGCCGGGACCAGCAGCACAGCACTGAACCCCTCCGCAAAGATGATCTTATCACCCCGGCATCAAAATCAACACTACCGCTATCAAACACTGCCTGGGAGAGACATCTGCTATTTAAATGTATTCTAGCAGATGAAAGGAATGGAAACATAAAACCCAAACACTTCCCTTTTTTCCTAATGTAATCAGTATTTTTAAGCAGTTTATCTGCTTATTAATAGGAAGGTTTTAAAACATTTTGCTTGAGCTGACATTCTTTAATTATAATATTCACACTGCTGAATATGCAGTCACACCAGCAGAAGCTCTATTGTGAAAGAACACGCAGATTCAATCTGTTTCTTTCTCTGAATTTTTCTGACTTGGTCTTATTTTTCCATTCATCATTATATTTTTGTTTGTGTCTCACATTTCTTTTTAAATGTGTGGGCTTTTTCCTCTTACTCTGTTGTTCCACTTGAAAACACCAGGATTAGCATGCAGATGTTTTTTTTGATCAGAGATTTTTTTTTAATCATTTCCATTTTCCATAGTCTATTTGGGTAGCTGGGGATTTTTTTGTTTGTTTGCCTTTGACCCTGTTTTGTTGGGTTTTTTTCTTTTTAATGTATTTCCCTCATCTCAGTGTAAACACCTTCTGTTTGCTATTTTTTTTTAAATCAGCATTTTAGAAAATTAACTTCTTCTAGTTAAATAGATCATGAGCTATACTAGTTCTGCCAAATATCTAATAACTTCCCTGTTTTTAGTGTTTTGATAACTGTGAAAGTTTAGGTTAAATAGATACTGGTTTAGGAAGGTTTAAAAAAAATAAATAAAAAGGGTAGGGTTTCAGCATGTATGTTATTTGTGGAAAAAAATATGCTGTAACACCTTTAAAAATGGCTTTTAGAATTCATGTAAGTTATAGGATTTACTAAACATAGATCAATGAGAAATGTATTCATGCTCCTTGCCAATAAGAAAGGACCAAATTCTTATTTTTTATTTAATTAAAAGGAATAATGACCTCTTTAAATACGCTCCAGTTGGAATTTTGGGTAGGTTGTTATCTGCAGGCTATCATTCACACGAGTTGAATTACACTTAATTTTTAGAAAGCTGAGAGGAGAAAAAGACATTCAGCATCTTAGCCCAGGGAAACTGAAGTCGAATGCTGCTTTAAGCACAAGAAGCAGAAAGAATACAACCTAAGCTGTTACCACCCACGAAACTTGCAACATCCACCTTCATTAATCTATATTATAAACACTGAGGAGGTCCAGGAATGCCTTATCTCTTGCATTAGAAGGAGTGATCAATGGATTTTACAGGGCTGGTATTTCAAGATCAATTTTTAATGTTAAGAAACCAAAGTTGGGGGTGGGTGTTCTTCCATAACCCTGATCATTTCCAGTAACTAAGATATCCTCCACTGGTGTTTTGTGGCTGTGTATTTTTTTAAGAACATCCATGCCTGAAGTATCCATGGATAGTGAAGCTCATCTCCACACCATCCCTTACAAGGAAAGGCAAAATTGCCTGCAGTGATGTATGCTGGGCAAGCTCAGAAATACCATGAACATGTTGTTCGGGAACATGGCCAAGACAACAGAAACTCCTGTTCATTTCCAAAGTTCATTTAATGCCTAAAACTTTGTAGGGTCCCTCTTATCCAAAACAACTTTGGGCCCTGAGAGGCCACAGCAATTGCATCATCATATCCTGGCACCCCCAGGGAACAGCTCCAGGGCATCTGCACAGAGCCTGGAGTTCAGTCCTGAAAAAGCACAATATGCACAATTTAGTCACCCCTTAGAAAGCATCTGTCACTACCTCTCCCAAAGAGTGGACTCAATTCCTGGATAGGATTATTGGCTGAAGTTAAAAAAAGATAATATTGAAATGTGAATCGTCCCCTGAAGGTTTTTTTACAAGCAAGCAAATGCAAAAAAAAAAAAGAAAAAAACCCTGGATGATGTTTTTACTTTGTTTCTAGACACTTCAATGAAAATGGGATTTTTTTTTTACTTTTTAAAAAAGCTGTCTTTTTCCCCACAAGATAAAGCATAAGGTTATCTATTACCTGAAGCTATAATCAGGTTAATATAACAAATCTCTTTTTTCCCTGCAATCTTATTTCTTTTTGCCCAAGTAATCAATTTTTGGTGACATCACATACTTCAAGGAGAAAACACAGGATGACTCTGCTACAGCAGTACAGCAGACCAGCAAAGAGATTTTTTTTTGTCTTGCTCTGCAATATGTAACTGAAAATGCTTTAGGGGCTAGTCAGCTTTCTCTAAAGCCGTGGCCATTAAAAATGTTTTCCCCAATCCTTTTTCTGTGCCCTATCACAAACAGACAAAGGCAGAAGTTCCTGTAGCCCTGTAGCCCCTTTGCACTATCAAAGCTGAAGCAAAGGCAATGCAGGCAAGGTACAAACCTCTCTCGAGTGGGTGTTAGTGGGAAAATGTGGATGTGTGCCAGCTCATGGGAGGGACCTGGGTGCATGAGGTTGCAGAGGGATTATCCTAAAGATGCTGCCTTCTATCTTGTAATCTAGTGATTTCCTTTCCCAACACAGCAGTTTGTTTCAAGAAGAGCACAGTTTAACACCTCTTTGAACACACCATTATTACTAAATGTATTGTAATTAGTTCCCGCTTGTGAAGCACTTGGACACAGAGGAACAGGCAAGTGCAAGTGTTAAGTGTTACAGTCATTATCATTCACTTTTACTTAATACATTTCAGTTTTATTTAGCCACTGGTGACCAAGGCATCCTCATGTCTTTGGCCAGGCTGCACACACGTGAACTAGTGAGACCACAGGAATGGAAAAGTGGAATCCTGAAATATGCCTTGCTCCAGAAAGCTGAGAGATAAGTTTGCTGGGAATGTAATAAGCAACTAGTTAGCAAGGAAGTTATAAATGTTTGCAGTTAAGTTTACTGCATTGCCAACCCCAAGTCTCCAAATTAATTGTAAGCTGGACTGACTTAAAAATAATTTATGATTGTTCTTCTATATTTTTTCCTTCAGTAAACTTCATGTTTTCAAGACTTTCTTCACATGCAAGAGCTACAGATTTAACTTTTTTAGTAAAATCCATGTACAATAACATCCTTACCTTAACAGGTCAGAGTTTTAAGGAAATCAATGCTGAGTGGAAAACAAGGACATACACAATAAATTTTCAGAAAACACAAACACCACCAAAACTCTAAAATATAAAATATTCATTAATTCTAGTCACATAAGCTGACAATTTCCTTAAAATCTATGAGTTAAAATTTCAACCTTGCAATGTCACAGAAGTCCACTGAAAATGTCACCGGGATCTCCAGTGGAGAGGGAGGACCAATAATTCAATTTAACTAAGAGTGATTGTAGGTCCTGTCATTTGGCCAGACAATCTAAATGACAGAAAACAGGATCATGTCCTGTTATAAATTTCATTGGGTTTGGCTTTGCTTTTTCCTTGGAAGAATACTGATGTGCTTGTCTGATCAACTGAAACTTGAGGCTAAGTTTTAGATCTGACTTGGATTTAAGTGGAAGAAAAAGATAAATCAGTTCTACTTACAATTACATGTCACAGTCGGTTTTGGTTTTGTTTTTTTTTTTAACATGCCTCTGTGCTTCTGTTAGGATGCATATCTAAAAAGCTTGCACACTCAGACAATCTTCAAACCCCAGTGCCCAGATTTGCAAATACCTATTCCAGTGAGTCATCACCAGCTTCATGAAATAATTTTCCATTGTAAACTTGCAGGTCATCTGCTCTGGGGTAAAAAGACCTTAAAAGGCAGTGATAAAATACACTTTAGAGAAAAAAAAAATGAACTCAGCATGAGCTCACTCATGAAAGGAAGGGCACTGACACTCAAACCTTGAGTTATCCAATTCCTTCTTTAAAAAGTGGTCTCTAATGGGTGGTTGCAAAACTGCCTTTTGTTCTCCTTTCCTGTTCCTCCTCCATCAGAGGAAATATCACAAGTCAAAGTTCTACAATTTAAAAATGTAGCCTAAATGCATCAGGTATACATTTATATACTGCAGGTCTTTCACTGCATGACTAGAATGTGAGACTAGTGAATTCCACCCTGAGATTACAGACTCCCCTGTAGTTCTCTGCAGATATGAGAGAACACAGGCCACAAGCTCTTTGAGTAACTCAGGGGCCCAAAAGTACAGGACATTTTCCCATGATAAATCAGCTGCCTTAGAATGTGCTTTTCTTTTGTTTTTTTCTTTCCCTTTTAAATCTTTTTATTGGGGCAATGTTTCTGCAGTGTAGACACTGTCAGTTTCAGAGGCTGAAGGTTTATTTGTTCACAGAACAGATAATGGACAAGGAGCAGCAATGAGAGTTTATTCAGCCCGCCTCACCAAGGAGCCTAGAGATCACTTGGCAGTGCCATCCCCCACGCCACTTCTGCTTCTGCTTCATGGGCCAGTGCCACTGAAGTTCTCAACAGATGATGTTATTAGTACAACCCACCACTATTTATCCTTTTTTTCTGTATGAAAGGGAATAAAGCACTTGTTTTGCTTGCACAGTCCTGTGAAGAGCCATTAGGTGGTACTAATGGTGCTTTTGACTGCTGGCACCAGCTCTAGATGGGGTTCGAGTAGGGACCTTGAAGGTAGAGGGCTTTCAAACACCCGTTTGCTTGCCAATCCCCTGAGGAATAACAACTACACTGGTATCAACATACTGAAAGATGTGTGACACCAGCCAGCAAGCCAGGTACTCTCAATGGCAAAGTAACACTTTATTGAAAGAGACAGGCACGTGAGGGTGAGCTGTGAAATAAAGACGCAGAATTTCTTGTGAGGCCTTGTAAAACACCCATACTGAACTACCTTGTACAGGTAGCATTATTTAAAAACTTTTGGAGAGTATTTTATTCTGTCCAAAAATATCGCTCCCCCAAAGTGATTTATCAACCCATCATACTGTGGGGAAAAAAATAAATTCTAGGAATCTCACTTTTTCTTTTTGAAAATAAACAAAATTTTAGACACAATCAGATTGCATTTTTCAGATATCTATCATATTCTCTACAAACTCTTACCCTTCTACATTTCTTGTGTTGACATTGTGTATTTTTTTCCAGTGCCAGTGGCCTGAATAGTAATGGTGTAGCACAAGCCAGGCAGTCACACACTACTTGTCCTGAGCAGGACTCTGGGTAAAATGCTCATTCCTGTGTCTACAAGAACTGGTGTTATAATTTTAATCTTTTAACTGTGTTTGGGGCTTTTTTTCTGATAGAAGAAAAAAATCCACTAGACAGCCAAAATATCCTTTATGGTGTGAGATGGTTCCAGGTCATTTTCCCTCTTTGCTTCTGGCTTTTAAAGAGATCATTTCTGCAAGGAGCTAGGATTCAGCATCCTATTTTTGGCACAGTGTCCACGCTTCTGACTTTGCATGGGAAGGGTTAGAGCTGAGAAAGCAAAGCTGGGTATTTATATCACATAGGTATGTGAGCTGTGCCTAGAGCCAAGCAGTACAGAAGACTTGCAGTGTATAGGTACATACCCTGTTCTGCACAGTGGACAACAACCAGAAGGCTGCCTCCGTGAAAATGCATTCCGTCTTTTTGGCATCCTTTCAGACAGGCAGAAACAATGCATAGCCCAAATGCTCCAAAGCATCCTCTGCTTTGCAGTCTCAGAGGCCTGTTCATTAGCTGGTAGAGGCAATGACAGTTCCTTAAAGTTACTAGAGTTAGACATGGATTTACTCCAAATTAAGGACTTGGCCGAGATTATTTTTTTCTTTTTTTTTTAATGCATTAGCAGATGGCAAATATGCACTGAGCACAGAAAAACTACTGTTTTTTGAGGGCAATGGTTGCTTGCAATGCTAATTTGGGGCTTTATGTTTATGCAAGCTAACCTGGAGGGACACATTTCAGAGCGAGGTTGAAGCCGCAGAAAGACTCAAGCAGCAAAGTGCAGAATACCAGTAACCCATTTAAAGCCGGATGTATGAATATAGGGTTGGGTGTCTGCTCGTTCTGAAGATATTCAGAAAATAAGGCAGGAGCAGGTGTTAAGAGATCACAACTTCATATACTTCCCTCGTTCAGTCATGTCAAGATGAGACCATTTGCGAAACTTTCAAAACAGGAAGGTACTTGGCTTTATGTTTGGATTCAGGCTAGCTGACACTCCACTGGAAGCTGATATCCACGTGTTCTGCTGGAAAGGATGTCCACATGAGAACATTTTAGGGGACTGTTGTGTGGTGGAAATCAACTAGTAATGAGCATCCAAAAGCAGATGTTGAAAGATGTTTACAAAGCAGGTGCTGACAGACTGTTTTCATCTAGCGGTTCTTTTGACAGATACACCATATCCATATCTGCAAACTGTGGTGACACAGACAACCTTTCCCTCCAAACTCTGTTAACCCAGAATGCAACCTGGGATAACCACAAAATAGCTATTGGCCAAGGTTGAACAGCTTATGTAGTTCCAAAGTGTAGTCACAGAATAGGAATAAAATGAAAATCAAAGCTCAAAGAAGAAGTCATTTTCCTGGTAACAGTCCTACCCACAAATACAGAGGAAAGATGTGTCATTCTCAGAGCACAATTTATCCTGAAGACAACTGAAATCGCACAGTATGGTCTCCCGTGACTCCCAGCAAATGTTTTGTACCTCACTTTTTATTTCTTATTTCTTTCTGTTTTTTTTTTTTCTTTAAGTATTGTGATATTCTGTGTTATGCCTGATACCATGCTGTTCCTACACATAAGACATTCTTGTGTGTTATGGTCAGACCTGGTTTATTTTTCTATTTCTGATTCATTTAAGGGAACCAGGAAGCCATTTTTGTGAGTGAAAAATCACACTGACCTCACCTCCAAATTCTGTGCACAGAAGACTTTAAAACCATTCCAGTGGCTACAGAATTAATCACAATACAGCAGGTATTCAGCTATCTTTTTTAATAAGCATCCTTTAATTGGACAAAAGCGTAGCTGACATGTTTAACTTACACATCTATTATAGGGTAGAATTCACTTTAACCACTTTCTCCTAATATAATTTCCTGTGAAGTTAGCCATATTTTGGTCAAATAATCCTGCAGCTACAACTCATTTCTCTGAACATATTTGCCAGCTGGGACTCTATTAGGTTAGAGTACTGCTTCCCACAATTAGGACCGGTGGACATTAATGTCATACAAATAAATATGCGTTGCTGTAGAATAATTTTGGGAACTAATTCACCCGTACAGATTAGGTATGAGCTATCCACTTGCACTGTTGATTTCTGTGTCTCTGGCCACAGAAGTCCCATGATATTGCTGCTGCTCTCTGGCTACATGGCTGAGGATTTTTTAACGGGAGAGAGAGAAAGTGGGGGGGGAGAGCTGACTGCTCTAAGTTCCTGGGCATGTCCACTGTTGATAATTTATTCATGCATTTTTTTCTGCTTCCTTGGTCTGGTTTTGCAGCTCATATTTATCATTACAGCACCTGGGAAGTCAATGGAATAATATTTGTTTGTCCTCTTTTGACTGAGAATATGATGATAAAATTTTAGTCGGAACTGAAGAATACGCTAGAAACCTTAAGTGCTGTTAATCCAACATCTAAGGGGCTTATTCCTCACAGGTACTGCTCCCTGATTCAGCACAATCTTTTGAGCATTTGTTTAAATCCCTCTGTCAATAATGACCCACAAGCACAGGTTGAAGGCAAGCACCACAAGAAAATATTCTGACTGCAGTTCTTGGAGTCTTTCTAACAGCAGATTATTGAAATATGAATGCAGCACTAAAACTTAAATTCAGTTTAGCACATCCTGAAAAGCCAGAAAAATGAGAAATGTTTCTGTGAATGTGGTAATGCTTGGTTTTGGTCTGAAGAACCAGCAGCTTTCAGATTATGGCTCTAGTATTTTAACACTTAAAAGCCCTTAAGACCACGACAAAAACCATTCTATTGATTATAAGGAAAACCATGAACATGCCGAGAGTTCAAATAAAGTAACGAAGATACTTAAATATCAACATTTCTGCAGAACCTTTTAGTGTCTTACTGACTAGAGCAGCTCAGGAAAACCAAAATAACATCTCCCTTGCTGTGAGCCAGTGGAGCTCATAGCCCCTAGCTGACAATATTTTCCCACATGCTATGACCACCACATCCAGCCCTTAGTGAAATGAGTGTTAAATTCACTGGAGGGTATCAGAAATGGAAATACACAAGGGGAAGGAAAAAAAAAAAAAGCCACACAATTTTCTAAGGCAGCTGAACTTGGAAAAGACAGTCAATGGGTGAATTAGGACATGTTGAAAAAAAGGTAACAAAACAGGCCATTGTTATTATTTCCTATTTGAACATTAAAACAAAAAAACCATAACAAAAAAAATCAAAAATATCTTAGCCAGAAGTAGAATAAATTCCACTCTGTTCCATTAAACTGCATGTCTTTGGCCCAATCCTTGTACAGGAGAGTGAGCAAAGTTTGGCCAGAATATTTAGGTATCTACTCCTCACCCCTTTCCCATCTGGTAGCATCCTTCTTTCTGGGCTGCCTCTGTAAGAGCAAAGAGCAGCACCTCCTGCTCTGTTGCATCCCAGAACACGATAGCAGAATCACCCTCTGCTCATCTCCTAGCAGAGGTGGCCCAGAAGCAACTTCATAAGCAGGACTGAGAGGCTTATAAAAATCGGACACACTGGGACGGAGTTGCTACTGGTTGCACAAAGTATATGTCAAAGTGGAAAATTCCCCTCTGGGAAGGTGTGTCAGGAGGTCCTGTACATCTGGATTTCACTCCCCAAAGTAATGTTAGCTGGACAAAATTCAGCTCCTGGTCTTGCAGATCTCAGCCTGGGTGCCAATGGCAGTCCCAGTGGACTTCAGGGACAGTGAAGAGCAACTGAGCCCAGCAGGAGACAAAAGCCATCAATTTGCAGGATCATGCCTCTGACAGGATGCAAGAAGCAAGTTGTCCCTCTGACACACGTGAGGGGATGAGGTCCAACAGACCACTACAACAAATTGGTGCCTGCAATATTCACATGAGCAACATTTCAGAGGCAGCAATAATAATAAAAATATTAAATAAGGAAAATATAAACCTGGGTATGTTTTCTCTTAGATGCAAATCAAGATTTAAATATAAAAATGATAGGCTTCTGTTCATCCTTCTTAGGAAGTCATAAATTGTTAATCAGACCTTAGGCAGTGTTGTTTAATACCAACTTTAATAAAATAGCTGCCTGAAGCAGAAAGACAGTTGGGATCCTGACTCTAAAACTTTGGTAACCTCATCCACTTTTTTGTAGCCTGAGGCTCTTACACTACCATTGATACTAACTCCTTTGAAATATGCTCATTTTTTAGGTTGCTAAATTATTAAACACCTTATTAGTTGAAAGATTAGATGGAAAAAAGTCATCTCTGTATGACGGAAAATGGATTGGAAGAGGAAGGAAAAGTTGAGGGAATATTTACATAAAAGATACAGCTCTGTTGTTGATATACAGAGGTAATCCATAATCCATAATTCATTTAAGAAATGAACCCATCAAATTACATAACTACGCATGACAAATTGCTACTGTTGAGCTATCCTACGATAAATTACAAGGAATCATTCCTGTCAAGAGTGTATTTTGTTTGAGACTAAAAAAAGCAATGTCGCTACAAGGTTGTTTTCCCTCTTGTTCCATACGATTTGTCTATCACACACAATATCTCACACTTCCACCATATAATTTGATTGGGGTAGAAAAAGTTCCTTCGTATGGGGTAACCACCAAGTCTCTGAAATTAAAACTGCTTTGAAAATTGCAAGAAAAGGAGATAGGACCAAAAGAAGGAATGTTTCTTCCTCATAATTTCTTAATACAATTTGTCTGTCAGGTGAACAGATCTTTAGAGTAAAAAATAAGAAACAGCCATTCCCTAAAGTCTGATGTCTTTTTAGTGTATGTCCAGAGCAGCCTGTTAGCATACTAATTGTTTCATTTAATATGCAATACAGAGCATACTTACTACTTTGAAGTGCTCATTCATGATGTCATGGATATTAGTGTATATTTCTTAATTACACAACAGAACAATCTTTCCTCTTTCAATCTACACTTTCTGCTGCTCTGATTGGTTTCTCTAACTAGCCAGAATAATCATTTTGCCACACAGAAGCAGGAAAGTAAAAAAAAAAAAAAAGTAAACAATTTTAAAAGCCATTTTAATTTAATAACAAATTGGGAGCTGTATTTTGTGTTAAATTAGCACTGCAGGCCTCATATCAATTCAAGGCAAGGTTCCCTGTTCGTTACTGCTTAATTAATCAGTCCTGTTTCCATCTAAATGAAAAGTTTTCTCTCTTCCCTATCATCTCTAACATCTCATTTCAGGCAGCACATCAAGTTAATCTTGCTTACATTAGCAACTTATTTCTAATGGCTCAGTTCAATTATTTGGTTGGAGCATGGTGTTAATAATGCCAAGGTTGCGGGTTCAATGCCTGTATGGGCCATTCACTGAAGAGCTGGACCTGAGGATCCTTATGGATCTCTTCCAACACAGGCTATTCTGTAATAATTCATCCTATCCCAGTTTGCTGATGAGTTCTGCTTGGTCTCTTTGCTTTGTTTTGGGCAGCGTGCAGTTGATGGTAAAACAGCAACTGCAAGAGCTCATGCAGCCTCGTGGTATGGGGACATAGTTTGTCCCCACTATGTGAGGACAAACACCTACTTCCAACACACTGAAGTCTTCTGAACTTTTGGCTTCCTGGTGTGCCTTGTCCTTCCTGAGGCAACATGGCACTTGGAGGCATGGTTCAGTGATGGACTTGACTGTGCTGGGTTAACTCTTGGACTTGGTGATCTTAGCGGTCTTTTCTAACCTAAAACATTCTATGTTTTGAATATGCACAGAGCTGAGCAAAGAATTATTATCTTATAAAACAACAGATGAATATGAAACATTCCCATGGAAGAAGAGAAATTTGTAAGAGAAGGAGAATACAAAAAGTTGGATGGTATCTGAAAGCTGTCCTCATCAACCTTTATGGAACATATCCTGCAAATAAAGCTGCAATAAGCATGAGTTCTGCACTACCATCAGTAGTGTATATCAAAAAGCATCAAACATTCCACCATGTCACCTTTGAAGGAAGTGAAGAACAGGACTTGAACACCATCTGTTTGAGTATCTCCTGCTTATGCTGACCCCACCATTCCCAGAGCTGGAAACTACTGCCACTGCCATAATCTGGTACTTTCTATCACCAGCAGCAAAGCACACTAACTTTGGGACTCTAATCCAAGACCTCCGGTGTTTGGGATTGCACCAAGCTGGCCCAAGTCAAACACTTCCTGAAGCTGCAGTTGCTCATACGTGCTAGTCTCTGTTTTCTGGCTTTTCTGGCTTCTCCTAGTGCTGGATGCCTGCCTGCCCATGTCAGCATGCCTGTTGTTAACACTGCACTCCCCCCAGGCACCACCACGGCTCCAGCAGCTCTGTCCGTAGAGACCCACAGCCTCCGAGACGTAACAGATACTTGCTAGGGTCAGGGCTCGAAACTAAATCTGAGCCTGAGGTGTCTGCATCACACGAAGGCTGGTTTTAATTCCAGATTGACAAATATAAATACTTCTGTAATAAACACAAAATACACAATACTAAGTGACCATTCCAAGAGGATGAAACCTGTTTTCCCTGAACAATTCCAGTATTTACTTTTTTTCATCCAGGACTCAGGATGTTATTGCAACAGGGAAGAAGGATGTGCAGCCTATTTTATCCTTCTAGATTTTCTAGCAACCAGCCTCTGACCTCACATTTACCAGCCTGGTTGAAATTACAACCTGCTGCTAAGGAAAACCCTGTCATACTTTAAAGTAACTCCGATATCAAGTAGCTTTGAGATATCTGACAAATGAATTACAGTGGATTAATGAGGAGCTGCTCAGAAATCCTGCAAAAGAGACCCTTACATGCTACAATATGGTAATACATTTCATTTAATAGCAATATAAATTATGTCCTGAGAAAAGTGGGAGCCTGTTTTTGTGTTGTTTTGGTGTGTTTTTTTTTCCCCCAAGAAGAACAGAAATCCTTCCTATAAATCAGAGTGCACACTTCTGATGTGAAACATCGCTCTGAAAAGCACTAATTTCAAAGCTCCTTGAGATTAGATTGTCTACAGAATTATGCTGATGGCTGTAAATATTAATAAATATGATACACTGGGCCAGCTTTTTTCTTCAGATGCTTATGCTCTGCTTCCTCTTAAGTGCAGATGACCTGAAGACACAGGCACCAGGAGGAAGAATCTGAGCTAAGAATTGCTTTTAGAGACACAACACACAGTGACACTTGCACAAAGGAAGGATGTTCACATTGCATGCCAGCAGAAACAGCCAGGAAATGAAAATCTCAGTCCAGTCCTCTCCATTCCCTCTGCAGCTGCTGATGGGAGCTGACAGACAGCAGAGAATCCTTCTCCATGCTGTACAGATGATCCAGGGCTATACTGTTGAAGGGGCATCAGTGGGAAATGATGGCTATTCCTTACACAGGTTTTCTTTCCATCCCCATTTTGCATAGTCGATTATTTAGGGATACAAATTATACAAACATTTAGCCGTCATGTTGTGGTCACCATGAAAATAATTGCGGAGTTGTAGACACTTCATTACAAGTCCTGACATCTTGATCCAGAATGACATTTAAGTATTCAAACAGCCTTGTGGAGTTCAGTGCAGTTTATAGATACTTCTAAAAGCAAACTGCTCTGGGACCAGGTATGATAAGTCAGAGAGAAGAACATACTTTGTTTATGGCAGGAATAACTTGGTAATTATCAGCAGTGAGAATGGAATACCATAGCAGAGCATTCATATTATTTAGACTTAAATGGAGTTTAGATGAAATACAGGGTTTTATAAAACTGGTTGGCACAGCATGAATTGCTTAAAGAGATGTGGCTGGTGGACTTAAGAGTTGCTTCTGCATCTTTTTCCCTTTCAGCCCTGACAGCTAAATTGAGCACCAATTTCACAAAAGAAATTTGCTCCCTGAAAGAGATTCTACCTCTATATATTCCCACTCTGTGATCTGCCAGGGCACTCTTCACACTATGAAAGTGAGGAAATAGGTTCTCTTGAATTCTTGTAGAGCTTGATCAGTTTGTCAGGCCTGCTCCAAAAGCATTAGGTCATAGTAGGTGGCACAAGAGCTCAGGACCTGGTACTACTTCAATCTAAACTGGCCACATAACTTGTAAATTTAATGTGTATTTTTTTATGAGTCTTTTTCTACTTCTCCCTCTATTTTATTTACACTGAGATCAATAGCCGTGTCAGGGGTATTGGTGTACACCTTGTCCTTATTCAAGTAACTTCCCTTTGACTCACCTTCATATCTATGTGCTAGGAATACTACTCCTTAGATGTTTACAAAGCAGGGGTGCTTTGAAATGAATTCATGCAGGCATGGACATGAACAAGAGATAGTGTGGTATGACCTCTGGCTGCCCCAAACCACAGGGAGCAGCATGCAGAATAGACAGCCTTTTATGAGATTTTTTTTTATGCCCATCTCTCCCACAGGCATAAGTAGGTGGGAATGTATGAGGCAGGGAATGGTAAAGAAACTCTGTGGCCGGTCCAACTCGGCCAATGCAGAGAGTAAGGTCACTGCCACCTTGCCTGGGGACAGCTCAGATTACTTTCTCCTGGGAATAAGATACTCAGTCCTGTCTCAGACAGCTCTGGAGCTAACCAGCTTCCCCCTTCCCCTCCACAGAAAACATGGCTGAACAAACAAGCAAAAAACATCCAGAAAATCCTTTGGGGAGAGAGTGTCAAAGCAGATGCAAGGAGTCCTTGAGAAAAATAATTGGCTTTCTTTTGGATGAAAAAAAAAGAGACCCAAATCTGACTTTTTCCCCCCCATCCATTCTTTGATCAGCTACTACGACTAAAGAAAGCAGGAGAGAGGCAGGCAGGTTGACTGCAAGCTGTACCTGCTGTAAGAGCCTGGTTCAGCATCCCTGCTGTGTTATGATCTCCTCCTGTGACCTTGGGCAAGTCACTCACCTCCATGGTGATTCACTTTCCCTGCTGTAAAACACGGCCAATTATACAGGCCAGCCTCACAGTGGGGCCATGTGGTGAAGATGTGGAATTGTGGAATACTTGAACAGCTATTGAGCAAAGGCCTCATGTCAATGAGCTACACTTTGTCCCTAACTTGAAGTGAGAAGCCCAGAAGTCCACAGAGTAACTGTGGGTTATGGGGGAGGGGGGGTTGCAGATTACTATAAGATATATAATTTTCTTTTTGTCTATGAAGATACTTTTCTCAAATGATTGCCAGACTAATGACACCCTAAAGTTACAAACCACCAGGCACTCAAAGTGAATCAGTTCAGTGAGGAAACAGATTTCACCCGAGTCCTCAGGGCAAAACTAAAAGCTATCATGCTTTTAATAATTCTTGCTATGGTATTGTATCTAAGAGGATGAGGGTGGAGGACACATCTTTCTAAGAGAGTGGGTTTTCCCTGGAGTGAGGCTGTCAGTACGAAGGCTGGCCCCAGTGCCGCAGTGTCAGCATCCCAGCTGGGCTCCACAGGCACAAGTGGTTCTCCCACGGCTCCACAGCCTCTCATGCAAGTCTGGATCACCATGACCTTCAGTGCTAAGTGGAGTTACCATCAGAGGCAAGTGTTTTCTTTGAGTTTGGTGTTTCCCTCACAACAAAGCAGAGCTACATGCTAATGATCGTGTTGATTAAGCAGCCTTTGTGCTTATAGAAGCTATTAGCTGCCAACTGTAATGAGGGAACAGGCAGCTCTTCTTTCCACCAGACAGGCACGCACCTGCAGTACCTGGGGAAACTTGACTAGTGTTTAATTTTTGTACTAATTTTCAATTCCTGCTGACCCTTCTCCTAGGTCCTCCTGCTCTGGCTCGGCGATTAGATGCAGAAGTGGGAATGCTGGAAGGATACACTACCTATTATCTCAGATGCAGCTGTAAACATTACAGCATGATAATGAAATTAGTTTAGCTGAGAGGAATTATGGTACCCAGATAGTACAGGACGGATCTCATTCATAAAGTGCTCTCTTCTGTGCCTTGTGGTGTGTCACTGGGGAAGAGCTGAGGGGTTATGATGGGTATTTATGTTGCAAATGAAATCTAATGGTCACATTCTGGCTAGAATTAGGCATTTTCTGACTATATATAAATATATATGCATATTCTGACAAAAGAGGCTAATTAATCCATAAAATATTTGCCCACAATGTCAGAATAAAGCCATTATTGCACAGATTACTTAAAACATAGCAAGGCTAGCAGTGTTCTTGAATGAGACCAGATGGAAATGTATATGCACTTTTTGTCTTTGCGGCTGGTGCAGAGGAGGGTATGGAGAGGGTGTCTTGTGGCTGGGTGTGAAGAAAGATTACGCAGTATCACTCTATCTTGGATGTTTCAGCATGGTGCTAGCAAATGCTCTGGCACCATCACAGTTAAGCAATCACTTCTTTGCTTAAAGATTCTTTTTGGAGGTACAACATCCTAACTCAGGACACCATCCCAGTTGAGCCTTTTCCATCCTGACAGGGCTCCCAGGCTCCTCTCACCCTTCCCCATCAGCATTGATCCTCACTGCTGCTCAGAGGGTTGCAGCTGCGGAGGAAACTATCCTTTCTGGTTTGTTTTGAGAGAGAAAAATACTCAAGGAGCAGAAAGCTCCATGAGACTGGATGTACCAACCAGTAACATTAATTCACATTACTCTATAAACACTCCTGAAATTCAGTTATCCTATTTTGTTCTGGGAATGCTCTTCCTAACAAACAAACAAAAACATAAACATTTACAGTTTTTGTTTGGACCTTTCAGTGCCAAATGCACAACCAGGAAAATGAATAAAGTAGAAGACAATGGTGGCAACCAGACCCACCTGGAATAAGGAGATGGTCACGGGTACAAAGAGGGATAAGCCTGCATGAAGTGGAGTGGGAAAGTAGCTGATGGGTGATCAGGGTTAGGACACACAGCAGTGCCCTAAAGAACCTTAGGAACCTGAGCCTGGATGGACTCCCAACACATATCAGTCAGTCACTGGGGAAGAACCAAAAAATGACTCTTAGGCTGAGATTTACAACATAGAAAGCCCAACTGGAAATGAAGTACTCACACTCAAACTTTAAAAATGCTTTTATCCAGCACTTTCCCACCTAATTCCACTGCAGCATCACTCACAGCACAACCCAGAGAGGATGACTTTCTGCTGATTTTTTGTATTAATTATGCATTCTTCAGGGGTGTTTTAAAAACAAGGACTAATAATCTGCCCTGTACCTTTCGTTAAGCAATAAAGACAACTAAAAGCTGCATTTAATACTAAATGTTCATGCTACATCTCGTCTCTCTCCATCCCAAATGAAAAAAGGCAAGATGCCATACCTTTCTCCTCACACAGCATAGTTTTTTCAGACCCCGTGGAAAGGTCTGCCATGACTAAGCATGCAGCATGAGCAAACCAGCTGCTACTGGATTTTTATCTCAACCAGAACACATTTAAACTTGTGAATGGTGTTTATGTTGCAAACTGAATCCTGCATACAGTCAGCAGAAGAGATTTGCTCCGTGTGCCACAGAACTCCTCACTCTGTGCACTGGATGGTGGACTCACTTTAAAGGTTTGCATTGAAAAGGTCCTGAATTTGGCCCCACCATGGCAGTCAGGATAACCACAACTTAGTTTATCAGCCCTGTTTCTAAGAGTTAAGAACCAAGAAATTGTATGGGAAAAAGTAAAAGGAAAAAAAAAAAGGTAAACCCCAAATGATGCAAAGCCTCTGAAGACACAGGAACAGCTACTGCAGCTAACTAGGTCTTCAAGGGGTTAATGAAGAAGTCTCCCTAACACCCAGCTTCCAAGGCAAAGCCTTTCAAACATGCTTATGATAATCAAAAGATACTGAAAACCAATTCTACTTCATTCTGGTATAATTGCAGCAGAGCCACTAGAGGAATTGTAACCATTATGTAAGATGAGGCACCACCACAGTGGGGCCTGCTGCTTCAAATACATTCTACCCACCCTTTTTTATAGATTTCAGCTACCTTTCATTTTAGTAATTAGCCACCATTTCCAAGGAGATCCATAAGTAATATCCTGCGCATCTTGAGCCGTAATGCTGCAAGATTGCACTAGAAGGGTAAAATAATTTAAAAGTAGTCAACAAAGGGCAGGTGACACATTTTAAAGCTGTTAACCATGAGACAGAGACCATCATCTCATTTAACAACAGATAAATGTTGCTTGACCACCACACAGCACACAGGCACCCACCAGAAAAACCAACAGTGCTTCCTTCCAAACCCCAAAATACTGCAGGATTCTATTAATAAGCAGCACATCAGCATGCTGAAAACTTCTTCAGTCAGAGCAAAAATGATGTAGCACACTTGAGGGGACAGTGGTCTGGACGAAGGCTGCTGCCCAGAGGAACTAAGTGTGCCCTTGGGAAGAAGGTTGCTGATTTAGGGAAGGATCTCAGCTGGTGAGAGCACAGGCACATTCATAACTTCTATCAAGTTCACATTAGTTTTGAGATCTTCTGCAGGAAGCAGGAGAAAAAAAAAAAACCACATTTTTTAACATGTGTATGTTTTGCTTTGAAGGAAGTCTCTCAACTAAATATTATTGAAACAGCAGATGGCAAAATGCAAACTTTATGAAAGGGAAGGCTGCCTTGAGCGGCAGGTTACTGTTTGCATGGAAGAGCTGTGCAAGGGAAGAAGGGAGGGAGGGATGGAAGGAGGGAGAGAAGAGTCAGAAGTTAAGATGCACATTTCTAGCTGAACAACTTGGTTAGAAAATGATGACCGTGTCTATAAATGTAATCTTTAGAGTGCTGGCATGGAGATATGCAAGAGCTGTGAACTGGTGTGAAAACCGAAACACCTAGAGGGACTAATAAGTCCCTACAGGGACCCCAGTTACTTAAATGGCTGCAAAGGATAATTGCAGAGAGCTACAACAGGACTGAATCAATGCCATTTTCCCTGGGAAAAAAAAAAAAAGAAAAAAAAAAAGTATTGCTGCTCTGATTATATTATTCTGAAAAGTCTGGCTGTTTTCTTCTTCCCTCCCCCAGCTCAGAAGTTAACTGCAAACCACTAGAAATATGTCCAGAAAGATTATGGTGCAGCTGAAAGCCAGAAGCATATGAGATTATATATTTACTGGTGCTATGTCAGATAACATCTGAGAGGAGAGGAAAAAGAGATTCAGCCTTGCAGTCTTTATTAGCATGTTTGGGCTCTTTAAAGGAGCTATCCAATTGTGTCATTGCTGCCAGGCCTTTAAAACTGTATATATCCATGATAAAGGAATCTACTTAATCTTGATCACAAGCCTCCGAGCCCTACCCGACTCTCCTGTGACATGCAAACTTACTGCCTTTAAACTGGAATTAGAAAAAAAGAAATGAATAGGGATGCACCATTACCCATAGCATTATATTGCTCAGGAACAGATGTTAATCAATTTTATAGAATGTTTTAAGTAACATGCAAGTACTTTTGCAAAGAACTGTCTGCATAATAGAGATTTCAGCCCAGCAAACACAGGAGATAAACCTTTATCTTGACTCGGAGAGCTATGTCTACTTTGATTAAAACCAAAGAGGTCTGCACGATCAAGCAATTTTATTCCCTTGGAATTCTGTCATTTCTAGAATGTTACTACACACGGTCCTGTGACAAAAGGGAATGGAAATAACCTTGCTCTTGATTGTAACGTTCTCCTTGCGCAAATGTTCATGCATGTAGCTCATGAGGTACACATGCAGGATGTACATTCCATCCTCAGAGATTCTTGAATAGACAAGAGCTGTACTCTCTATTCCAGTTGTGCTAGAAGAACAGTAAATTTGGAGGAAGGACTAACCTTACACTCTGTAAGTAATCTGTGCTACTCAATCTTTCATGCACTGCTAACAGAACTTTAAAACCCCACACCACACACAAGTAAAAGGAAAAAGGTGCCCTATCTTCTCAATTTGTATAAAAGTAGTAGCTGTGCCATCGTGCCGGGAGTAATTTCGGTCGTTAAACTTCTCGAACCTTGAATGTCATCAGGAGTTACTCAGGTGACCATCCACTTGCACTTAAAAAGTACTGCATTTAACTCTCCATAAAATATGGATTTTATTGCAGCAGTGACAGGACTCCTTTCCACAGCCACTGACCTCTAATGCTATTGCTTATCTCTTGACTCAACCTTTTGCATGAGAATACACAGACGTAGTATGCAAACTGTTTTCGCTGCGTGTGCATGCAAGTAGATGTTACATACATATGAATACATAAATAGTTCAACCTAGCTGACACAGAAAGTATGTTACCAGCTCCTTAGAAACATTTACTACACCACCAAATTCAGTGCTTGCTTTCTGCAATTACCCAACTTCTTTCCTGTAAAAATGCCTATACGCCTACCCTCTTACTTCCACCTCCTCCAGCACTCCCCAACTCGTTCTTTTATCAAATAAAAGACATTTGTCAATTCCTGTAGCGTCCCCAGATCTGCTCGCTCTGCCCCCTTCTTTTCACTGAGGGAGCGCCTCATTTCAACTGCGCTCTACATTCAGTTCTGCACTTTGCCTCGGATTTCGCTCATGATCCGAAGGCTTTTGCCCTGTATTCATTTCACAGCAACTCAGCAGTACCGAGAAACCGTGACGGACTTTAAAAATTATTATTTTCTAGTTATTCATCCTTTTGCTGTTGTTATTAGTAATTATTACTGTTATTCTCTTCCAAGCACACACGACCCTTCTCCCGTTTTCATCACCACTCCTCGCCCGAAGTGTCTTGCTGGCGATGACAGTCCCCAGGAAAACGCCGCATCCTTTCGCCTGACTTACAACGCCAGCAAACGTGGTCCCCACACGCCCCTGAGCGTCGGGCAGGACGCGGAGCCCCGGGGGGGGGATCACCTCGGCACAAGACAGCTGCCAACTTCGCAAAATAAGTGCTGTCCCCNAAAAAAAAAAGCCAAACTCCTCCCTCTCGGCTTGGCTCCCTGGCAGGCGCGCACACGCACCCGCACATACGCGCACCCGCACCCCTGGCGCCGGCGCTGCGGCTGCCGGGGCCGCCGGAGCTGCCGCACTGGGGCCGGGGGGGCGCGGAGCGGGCGCGGAGCCGATTCCTCCGGGCGGGCAGGGATTTGCAACTGAATGCGGTGGGAGGGCAGAGGGGGAGGGTTGTGCCAGGGAGCCCCCCTTTCCCCCCGAGAGCGGCTCAGTGCTTGAGGTGGAGAGCAGCCAGCTTCTTCCCAATCGTTTGGTAGCGATAGCTAAAGCGGAATAAAATCGGGGGGGAATAAAGAGGAGGCAGAGGCACGCTCCTCTGTTGTGAACTGTGTGTTTGTGCTGTGCGGCTTCTCATCCTCCGAGCTGGTCTTAAGTCCTTCTCTCGACATCTGAGATGCCCCGCTGGTCTTTTCCCACACTTCCCAGGAAGTTCATGGACTTGATGAATCAAGATATTTCGGTGAATTATTAATGGAGATGACACTTCGTGGTGGCGTGTGGCGGTTTCTATGTGAATGGAAAGCAGCGGAGGGGGATTTTCCAGGTGCCTGCCTTTGCTTGGTCCCTCTCTTCCCAGAGGGCTCCCCACTCAGGAGGTTATGACTAATCCTAGTGCAGAATGGACTGAAATCTCAGCCTTTGCTGTGGGACTCCTGGAGCCCCTCTGCACACATGCATTTTGTACGACCTCTCCTCCCTCCCCACACCCCCCCAACCGCCTAAATGCAGCTTGAAATAAGGCTTTCCATTTTCTTAATCTATATATTAAATTACAAGATGGAAGTTGCCAGACAGTTTATTATTTACCTGACAAGAGTCCAATTCAGCTGCACGGTTTCGGTTTCCCCTTAAGATTCATGGCAAATGTTGCAAGAAGTGAAGCTTTCTGCCATTTGCCTCTCGCATCTCCACAGTCTTAGGTTTGACCTTTATGATTTTTTTTCCCTACTAGCAAATCTAAAGTCATCTTGTTTTTTTTTCTTTTTGTTTTCCTTCCTTTTTTCTTCCCTTGTTCTTACCCACCTTTCACAATTTCTGCATGCTGTATGTCTTAAGGCTGGGTCTGTGCTGGCTGGCTCTAAGCCATCTTTGTGTCCTGTTTCTGGACTATTTCAAGGATTTTAGTATAATTTAAATACTTGGAGCACTAGGAATTCAGGTAGCAATCTTGCTGCTTGTGCTGTAATTTCTACAGTGCTGCAGCACCATGTCCACAGCATAGCTGAAACTGGTGCTGGGCTTGCTGTAAAATATGGAATATGCAAAGTTTTCATAATGAAGGATGTTCTTAAATGCTTGATCTTTGTGTACTCTCAAGACTAGTCGACAGGAAGGGAGATGTAATCCATGAAACACAGCTAATAAGCATGGTCTTAGTGATGTCCAGGTGTTAGAAAAACAAATTGTTGATAGAATTGCCTTGTTAAGGGTTAGGGTCTGACATGCTACAGTGATCTTGGACCTAGGGGGAGGTTACCAGAGCTTGAGAAGAAGGATGCTCCATTGATAGCGGACGCAAAGAATGCAGAATTTGCGGGCCACAAGGACAACTGGCAGAACTCCCAAGGTAAGGAAGAAACTAACTCAGCAATTGTGCTGAAATCAACTCCAACAGGGTAAAATGCAATTCTGGCAGGGAGAGATCATGACTGCCGACTCACAGACCCAAGAAACTCAGCAACTCAAGAGAAAGATTGAGCATAAAGATTAATTAGCACGAGAAGCAAGAGAATCATTAACCAATAGAAGACAGGATACTAACTAATAGAGAATTATGTAACTTATCACCAGTTGTCGCAGTCCAGCTCACTGTGACCCTGAGTGTAGTCTGGCTGGGCGAGCGTAGCAAAAATAGAGGGGCAAGAACAATGGAGTTGCCCAAAAAATAGAGCACTTTAATGATGGTAAAATAACAAACATGGAAACCATGTGATCTGAGGGTTAACATCCAAAGACCCAGGGGCATGGTGAACTTGACAATATATATGGGGATCTGAGGGCAGGGGTCCAATCCCGAACATGGAACAGGAGCATGACCTTACATGTGATGGGTCCCGAACCAGCTGAGAACCAGAACCAGAAACATGGCCTGTTATGGAATGATTCTATTAGCATACTAACTTCCATGCTTTCAGTATCCCACCTCCCATGGTCTCAGGTCGAAGCCTCCTAAACCACTACTCATCCCAGCCAGTTCAGTTCCCACAGCCAGTGAACACTACGTCCTTTGTTTGCTGAAATGTATATATTGTAAAAATTTGATAGCTGCTGTGCTTGATTTGCGGAATACCACCAAGCACCCAGGCTTGTGCAACTGTGAAATAAATAATCAATGTCTCTCTTGAGTGTGTAATTATTGGCTTGTTGCACACCAGGTAATGAATCTGATTTCTTTGGACAACAGGTTCCTTAAGGAAGCCTTCAAACTATTTCCCACAGCCACTGTGTTGGCAAAATTCTTCTTTTAAGGACTCTGTGTGATACTACAAAAGGCAAAGCAGGGTAAAGAAGCTGAATTCTGCTTTGCATGTATTTGTGAACTCAAGCAAACTCCCACTTAGGTACCACTGCCGTTATTTGGCCATTTTAGTCTTTCCACAGCTGAGTTTTTCCAGCCTGTAGATACCCTGGTTGGTCTTCTTTGATCTTCCCCTAGTTCCCTCATTATTTTCTTTTTTTTTCAGCAATGACAGGTCAGGAACTCAGTGAATATTTGCAGAGCATTCCCACGGGAACTTTCTGGACACAGTCTATCTCTCTTTATGACAGACCACATTTGCAGGCTTTCTTGTTCCCTGCCATATTGCATTGTCAATTCACTGCCCACTCTAACCCTGAGGTCTCCTTGGGCATTATTCATTCCTAGATGCGTCATATTCTGATTAGCTTTAATAAGGCTGGGTATTTTATTTTATTTTAATTTTTATTTTTATTTTCTCAGCCAGAGTGGAATTAATAGTATCCAAGAAAGGCTTCTGTATTTTGTTAAAAAGGAAAAGTTAGTGCAGGAACTGTTGTGTTCTGCGTATCATGGGTAAGATATTTATTTTCCAGTCAATTATATGAATTTGTGGTTCATGATTTGAAGTCCATATCTGTGTGAAGAAAATTTCTTTCATTCTTGAGAGATGCTGTCAGAGTGGTGCTTTTCTTCCCCAGCCCTCTTCTATTGACTGCTATAATGGTAATAGAATTAGCAGATTAGATCACATCATTAGCCAATGAAGAGTCCTGTGTACCTATATTGGCTGAGTGAAAGGCTCAGCTAAGATTGTGGAAATTGATCAAGATTGGCTGAAAACTACTTCCCTGCCATGAGGTGGAGGGTAAAACAAGGTTCAAAGAAAAACTGAATTTTCAGGGGTCTAAGACTCCAAAACCGGAAAGGAGACAAATATTGCTTGCAGCTTTTGAACCAACCTTGTATTTGGAAATCAGAATGAATACTCAAGGTTAAACATCTTGCCTCAATGCCTGTCTTGTCTGTGGCTCTTCTCTAAAGCAAGCATTCCTGCCTGTGGACTGACAAGAATTGACCAGAACGAAGATCCCATGGGGCAATTTCTGCCTCTACAGTCTCTGTGGAATGCCCAAACTCTTCCAGCTGTGACCAAAGTGTCCATGAACCTCAGTCACCAGCACAAAAATGAAATACAGTGTAAGCTAGGAATATGTGGAAATATTCTCTAAGCTATTTAGGTGAAATACTATTTCCAAACAATGGCATTTAAAGACTAAACAGCCACTTTTGGTCCACTACAAGCTGCAGTATCTGCAAAACAATCTGAATGTCTCACTTTGTAACTCCACACTTCAGAGTTTGCCCAGCCTCTTCCAAAAATAAAGAGGGACCTTACTCTGAATATATAAAGGGGAAATCTCAGTCTAAGAAAATTTCTCTTCTCTCTTTTCTGCTTTTCTTTTTTTCCTAGAGGTGGGGAGCCTTGCTTTCTCAAGCTTGAATGCCATATCTTTCAAATCTTTAAGCCCAGTCCTGTAGACCTATTTGCAGTGATCAAGGATTAGCCAGGGAATTGTAGGGGCTGAGATAACGTCACATTTTACCATTCTTTAAGCAAGACGTGCTTCTCAAGGCACTGAAACATCCCTGGTGTCTTCCTAGTCTTGTGTGTTGCAAATACCTAAGAAACAGGGTAGCACAAACCACTTTCCCATCTTCTGTCAATTCCTCCTGGTCTGCTTGGCCACTGGAAGAGTAATGGTTTGCCCAATGGATCCCAGTGATTGAGTGCAGCCCTGCAATGCCCCATGTTTGTTCTCAGTCTCTAAATAGTTTTGTTCTTTGTCAATGTCTTTCTTCCAGTGAGACCCCCAAAATTGTAGGAGATTATTCCAATGAATCTGAATGCCTTGTTCTATTTTGAGTTTGTTACATGGTTTAGGCTCTTCTAGAAGGGATGAAGAACGGCAGCAGATGGTTTGATTGGTTCCTTCATAAGCCACATGAGGAACTACTCCATTTATGCCTATTCCATAGATTTTTTAGGGTGAAAAAGATTCCCACTGTGAGATACAAAAGAACAAAGAAGCAAAATGTGAATCAGAGCTTGCTGATTTTGTAGAAACATTATGAAATCTGCCTGGTTTTTCTTAGCTTGCTGTCAGAACCTCTCAGCTGCTTCCCAAGTCGGGAACTTGATACTGCAAAGTCTTGCAGTTTCATGGTTTCTTGAGTGTCTGTCTTGCCCCATCTCAGTGGTGAAAGTCAGGGAATGATGGGAATTAGAAAATAGTAATAACATTTTTGGTTTGTCCTTGAAGTAGTTGTATTTATTCATTAACAATGTAGTTCCTCTGAGCAAACTGGTGCTTCGGTCTTCTTCTCTAGGTTGAATACGAAAATTTATTTTCAAAACTATTCTGGAAATTCAGTTTTCCAATCAACTACCATGTTAGTTATTCCTCTGCTTCTCTGGGTACATGTAAACTCTTTCAAAGAAATACAGATTTTCTTTAAGGAATGGCTTTACTTCTGAGTTGAATAAACATGACCATCATGGTCCCTCACCAGCTTTTCTTTCAGTGTTTAATCCATGACTTTTTTGCCTAGGGATGGAAAAAAACAATTTAATTTTGGATTAAACTCATACTGAAACAGATATTTTCAAAACTGTCATATACCTCTGAATTTCTTAGCTCTCCTAATTCCAGTGGTATTAAAATATCACAAGAACAGCTGTTGTTATGTTGCTTGTGGAGTCAGTAATTAGAAAATTGTGTTGTGAAAGTAACAAGCTGAAGGGTGGCAGGTAAGTTTCACACACAGATAGTTTAAATAGGTTCAGTTGAACCAAACCTTTGTATTTCAGGGTTCACCCCTCACTCATGGCAAGCAACCAAGAAACTCTGCTGTTAAAAATAATATAACAGCATCCTTCACCTTTTGCATTCCCAATATGTCGGATTGATCATTCCTGGCAGGAGCATAAAAATGTCAGCGTAACAAATAAGATGGGTAAATAGCAGCTAATGCCTGGGGAGTTTCATTGCCTCAACAGGTACATGAAGTTATAATTGCACTAATCAGCACTCCTACAAGCAGCCAGCACTTCAACTTGCCATAGAAAAGGCCTGAAAGGACAGAGACTTCTTCTGTGCAAAACACCATGGAGTTCAACTAAACCTCAAGCAGCGTGGTCTTTAAAAATGAAAGGATCGTTAGGATAAATGAGGAGCCAGCACACATCTGCATGCATGGGATGGCAGCAAATGAAAAATCAGATTCTATCCCTCTAGCTGAATAATCATTATACAATAGAATCAGTTCATGACCAAATTTCAGTGTACGTCATCCAGCTGCAGTCAGAATCTTGGTAGCATCCCTGGAGCTGATACAAGAGGTTATCAGTGATAATCTGATGCTGCTGTTGTCAGAGTTGTTAGTCATGGACACTAGTCAGTATCTGGAGATACTACCCTTTTCCACATGCAATGTTATTGTAGCAAAATTAGAAGGTAATGCACTTTTCCATATCGGTCAAAATTTTGGATGCTTTGGAAATATTTTACAAGATACATGTAAACATTTTTCAAGAAATACCTAATTTTCTGGAAAAAATATCCTTTAATTTATTGTGTAACCTGCAGAATTCTTCTACATCATCGCATTTATTGTCACAAAACCCCACTTTGGCCATGAAACCTATTATTTATTTATGTGAAACTAAAGTTCTTACCAGTCCCCTGTCTGTTTGTATCCATCGATTCTCTCTTCTCTAAGGGCTCAGAGTTTCTGTGTAATTTACCATGGTTTAACCAGTTCCTTCTCACTGCCTGAGCCACAGTGACTGTCTGTATGTACTCTCAGATGGTAGAGAACACCATGTAATTTGATTTTGTCAATCCCTTTTCACTGTGGACTGGGCTAAAAAGAATTATCTTCCATTTGTTGCTGGCTAAGAGTGCCTCTATGAACAGGTACTA
The DNA here is from genome assembly GCA_008694505.1 of Cyanoderma ruficeps. NCBI lineage: Eukaryota > Metazoa > Chordata > Aves > Passeriformes > Timaliidae > Cyanoderma > Cyanoderma ruficeps. The sequence goes on along the minus strand of VZDJ01007755.1, from coordinate 50,088,789 downwards.
TGCCTCAGCTCATGTAGGATACTCACTGTGCAGTAATAACTTGCTTGTGAATCTGACATGAACATACTTTGTATTTTAATAACCTCTGGAGAAATAACTGTCTTTTCGGCCTCAGCTTGTGCAGTACCTAGTACAATGGGAGAAAAAGCACTAAAAAAGTAATGCAAATAATTAATACATCAAAATCACACTGTATTTTTCAGTAGTGCACACATACACACATCCGTTTGCAGATTTCTTGGCCCAAAGGATTTGTCACCTAAATAGAGATGCAAGGCAAATGCTAAAAAGGAAAATGAAGGGATGAAGGGAGTTAAGATCCATGCAGTGGGTCAGTTTAGATCTGGGGATAAAATTCACACCTGGCTCCTACTCTGCTGTAACTCAAATCAGTATTTTATCCTCTTATTCAGAGTGCCTGTCATGGCTGGTCCCTACCAAAGGTTTCAATCAAGGTGTATCTTTCTCATTTCTCAGATAAGTATTGCTGAGAACAACAGGTCACTCTTTTCCCCCAGGCTGATCAGTTCCTCCCCTTCTCAGGATTAGGACTTAGTCCAAATCTTCATCTTTCCTGATAACAATGTTGACACATGCACTTTTCTGTCTGTTAGGCTAGGTTGTTTGCACAATGAATAGTAGATAATTTTTGAGTAGTTTTCTAAAAAATGGTGCTTTGCTTTCCCCCATCTCATCCACTTTTTGATTCATACAGTCCCAAGTATGTTCCTTGTGTGGTTGCAGTGACCTGTGGGGTTACACCAGCACTGAATCCTGCAACACACCCACACCCACCCACCCACAAATCTTCCTCACACTAAAGCTGCAAATGCGCATTGTATTTTTCTTGACAAAGCAGTTTAAGTAATTTCTCCTTCCTCTGTCTGTGGGCTTATCATTCCTGCCTCTGCCCTGACTCACCTCTCTCCAGTTTTGTCATCAAAACCACCAATGGGATGTGCTGTAACCTGGTCACAGAAATCAATATGGTTACAAATGATTCTAGACAAAGTTAGTTTTGTAATTTGGACCATTTGAGTCACCTGTTGCAGTGGTAAATCTGAGTGGATGGTGAACTACTGCACCTCTGTGTATGTGCAGAAGAGTGGTGGATGGGGGAAATTTCTTCAATGACTGTGCCACTGGAAAAAATATGGTGTCATATTATGCATGAAGAGATACATTGCCTTTTCAGGAGAAGTTGTGTAGCAGCATAGTAATAAAAATGATGAAAAATCCCCAGGACACTTGTGAAAAATCGTTCTCTAGCTATATACGGAACTTGAAGTGACCTAGAGTTTTGTATTAGCATTTACTTGAGCTAATCAGTGAATCTGCTGCTGCCTTTCTACTTGAAAACCGATATTGTCAATCCCAGAAGAAACAAACACCCTTTGCACCACATCCTTGTGGGCTCTTTGTATGCTATTTGCTTTATCTAAGAACATAATTTGCTGTTCCTGACGTCTGGCTGAAGACAGGGGCCTAGGAAATATTTTTGATGACATTTCACATGGGCTGTTTTATTCTTCCCTACAACAAGTCTTTTTTCTCCCCCTCCTTCTTCTTTTTAGAATTTCTTTAATCTCCTTTGTCACAAAAGCCTTCATATGAGGAGTGGAAATTGCAGCTCCTTATGCTTTTCTTTGAGACCACCAGGTGAACTTCATGATTCCAGTTTATGAAGTCCAGTGACCAGGACATTTTCATAACTTTTTTGTCCCTATCTCTTGTGACTGTAACACTTGTTACTGTAGGAGAGTGACACTAATCTCAGTCTGCATTGTAAGAAGGCAGGGGTGTTTTGAATTTAAGTAGATGTCTGAATTTTCAAATGAAGGTGTGGTTGCAGCTGAAAATTTACAAATGCCCATGCAGTGTCTGTAAATACATCTACTTTTCCTAGAAGGCTGGAAAATTTAAAAATTTCCACCTCATCTACTTTCATGCTGGTAATTTGCAACCCCTCATCCTAATCCTCCAAGGTTACTTACTGACTGGTTGCCCAGTTATCCTGTAACCTGCACCCTCAAGCCCTGACACTTTCAAGGAACTTGCAGAAACCAGGAGCCAAACTCTTTGCAGAATTTTATATGACTCCATTCAAATGGAGTTGCACAACTGCTCTATGTGTGACATTAGGAGTAAAGTCCCTGAGGATGAGGCAGCTCACTAATGGTTGCTATGAAATGCAAAGGAAATATTGAAACTGCATAATGCAGCTGGCTACTCAGCCTGGTATTAATATAATTTTGGGCCATTTCTCCTTGAATGAAGAGAAGTATTCTTGCCTCCGTTAAGGATTTCCAGTCAGAAAGGGAAGCGGCAGCCTTTTGTTTTGTGTTTAATGAGAATAGTCCCCACTAGGAAAGAACATATTGTCAGGACCTTTTTTATTTACTTTCGCAATTAGTAGCAAACTGTGATAGTAATTCACAAGAGAATTGACACACTGCCTTCTGCATTTCACTGTCTCCTTTTCCTGTAGCTATTTCAGGAACTGCAACGCTGTGGGATACACCTAGATCCTGTTAATAGGTACTATACTGAAAAGGAATAAGCTAAACCTCCTCTACTATATCCTCCTAACCCTTTATTCAGCTGGCCTTCCGTTAGGCCAGGAAACATTTTAGCAGGAATTAGAGTGATGCAGGTGAAGTCTTGTAGGAAAAGACTGTCTCACAGTTGAATGAAAATCAGTATACTAGCAAGGGCCCATGACAATGCAGGGGAAGACAGTAGCTGCTTTGGGATTCTTGTTGGAAATACTAGTTTATTGACCTAAGTTGTAGCTCTGCAACTTAATGGAAGCAGGGTAAACTTTGGACACCAGAGTAGTCCACCCAAGCCTGGAGTGTGAAAGTAACAAGATGTGTCATCTTACATCTGTGTTTGAATCAGGACTCAAGGTCCTATGGGGATTAGCACTACAGTAAAACTCCACTGCAGGCTATGAAGAGTTAAAAAATCCTGTTTATATGTTCTCCTTGAATTGGGTGAGGAAATATTTCCTGAACCCACAGGCTTTGTTTCACACTTGAAATACTGTATAGCCTATTTGAATATTTTTGTAGTGCTTAACATTAGCATCTCTCACACAGTTTACATTACTTTGACTTATGGAAGTCCCACTGTGGAGGATTGGGAAAATCTAAAGTTCTGTATTAGTAAACCCATGACAGAAAAAAGAGGCAATTATCTCTTGTTTTAAAAGCTCCAAAGTGTAATTCTTGCAGTTAATTCCTGCAAGGTTCAGAAAATCTAGGGTGAATTTGTTTTGTGGTAGATATTTACATTTTATTTGGATCAGTTATATATTTATATATAAGAACACTGATTTCAGTAGCAGTCTTCTACTTAAACTTGCAAATCAAATATACCCTATGGGGCATCTAACATGAATTAGTGAACTGTTGTTCGAGGTCCAGCTGAGTATCTGATGCTATGGATAAAAATAGGTTTCTTGGCATGTCCTTAAAACAAAAAAAACATTATAAGGCTATTTCTTACTAGAATTAATTTCCCCTTCTATTTTCTCCCATATGATTAGTTATATATTAGATCACCACCATGGCAGGGAGAATGCCCAACAACTATCAGGAGACATAAAATCAAACTAATGTAACACACACCCAGTGGGAACACAACTCATAGCTGTTGGGATGGGGCCCTAGGAAAGAGCTATAATTTATAATTGGCCATTGCTCATCTGACAAAAAAGAGAGAAACTGTGAGTTCAAAAGGGACTTCAAAATGTGAACCTGTCAAAGCCCGTGCATTGTATTTGCTCTGGATGGTGCATTAACATCTTTAGCAAAGCTTATGCTATTTTGAATGATGGAGGTCCTACTGTGTAGGGCTGGGGAAAAAGAAATAAAGTTCTGTATCAGTAAGCATGTGACTGGAAAAAAAGGCAATTATCTCTTTCTTTGAGAGCTACAAAGTACGGTGGTGGTAGCTTCTGACAAGAGTAAACTAGATGTGCACAGCTTAAAGGCAAAGTGAGGACATGCAGATGAAAAGTTCAGCCCTTTCCTCATTCCCCCCTCCTTTCGTTACCCACCCTTGTGATCTCTTTACTACAGCTGGAGAGAAAATCTGGGGCACTTGTTTCTTTCATTTCTTCCAGATTGTTATTTTATCCTCATTTTTGGTAGAGTGGCAATGATATCCAGTGGCTGCTTAGATGAATCACTGATAGATATTCCTTAGGGATATTCCAGAAAAATGCATCCCAGCCAGGACTTATTTCTTAAGTCACAGCATGAATTTGAAACCTATACAGTCTGCCAACAGTAATCAGCTCCTGTCACTGGCCGGGTTTCCATTATTTTTTTCCTTGGCTCTCTTCTTCAACGCTTCTATTTTATCCACCCTCACCAGCAATTAAAGGCTGCAATGAATCTCTAATGCACATAAGGAGGCAAGAACACACAGTCAGTCCTTTCTTACGCTTGCATTTCATCTCCAGAATATTATGGTTCTTTCCATCTTTTGCACTCACTAGCTTATGCTGGCTTGGTTTGGGATTTACAAGATGCTTCCATTTCTTTTCTTGGGTTGTTTTCAAGAGAAAACCCGGCTTTCTGAAATCTGCAAGGAGTAGGGGCATAGTCAACGGAAAAAAAAATCAGAAATATTATAGTGAAAAGACAGGTAGGCTTTATTCAGGGATCCAAAATCTTGAAATGAAAAGTGGCATGTACAAAGGCTCCATATCTGCTAAGGAGATGAATACTGCTTCTGAAAGTGCCAAGTAATCTCACCAAAATGTATCTTGTGTCACAAGATGACCAAAGGGCTTTGGGGAGAGTTTGTTCTGTTACTTCTGAACCAGTCATCTGAATTTAAGCTGTGCTTGTTACCACGGTTGGTTTGCAAGTGGGAACGGATTGTCGCAGAAGCTGCCCTAGACACGTTGCAACGTCTCCCTGCACAGTCTCCGAGCTGCGGCATTACCTTTTATGGAGAAGTTCCCCTTCCAGTACAGCTTTTGGAATGGCACATCAGCTCTCCCTCCTCAAGAAGGCCTTTCCAGTTGGCCTTCGCCGACTGTGTCAGCTGCCAGGTAGAAAGCAATCCATCACTGCTTTCATTCTCTTACGCAGCGGGCAAATTTTTAAAGGAAAACACTGTTAGAGCTGGATGAAATAATTCCCTAAGCTTGCACGGCAATGTATCTATTGCCATAGCAGTACTGAGAGCTCCTGTGGCCGAGCTGATGTGATATTAGGTGAAAGCTGCTGAGTTTCCTTGTTTGGCACAGAGCTGGGGCAAGCCAGGCATGAGGCATAGGGTGGGAGTGAGGCTGCCTTCACACCAGCCTTGCCCAGCCTGTAATTCTGCACTCCCAAGCAGTGGGTCTGTGGGATAGGTTGCTACAAAACAGACATCTGGCCTGGATCAAGCACCGGCTCACAGTTGCTTTTTCTTTGTTGTTGAACAGAGCATAGATTCGCAGTAATGAATGATGATGTGTTGGTACAGTGGCTGCATGCTGGCTATAGGGCACCAGACAACTGCTGATAGAGCCAACTGGTAAAAATTCACCTGTCGCCACTGGCAGAGTGAATTAATACATTACATCCATTATCTATGATGAACTCTGAAGCCAAATGTTCTATATTGCCAAAGCACAGCCTTCTTATTTTTGGTATTTTTGGTGAGAGGCATCTGGCTCCTAGGGCTGCAGAGGCTGAGGAGGATGTAATTATGTGTTACTTTTGGGAAGGATGCTTGGGAAATGCTGAAGACTGCATTGCAGTTCGCTGTCCCAACTCCTCCAGCTCTGCTGACACAGCTCGATGAGAGCTGAACCAGTGAGCTAGGTCACTGAAGTTATTTTGCTGTAACTTCTCAGGGTTGCTTTTAACTCCAAGCATTTGAGTGAACTGGTTTACCGAGCAGTCAGATAAACAGTTGCTGTGGCTGATCAGGAAGGGTAAGGCTGCAGTGTGAAGTGAGAGGCAGAGTGGGTAACTGCGCTGACCCAACCACTCTGAGCACTCTGGCAGTCCCTTCATGTCAGAGTTGAAGAATATGGTGTATATTTTGCAGCACTGCTCCCAGAGGTATGAGTATCTTAGGAACAGCCACTTCTCACTGTACACTCTTCATCTTAAAATAGAGCAGGGTAAAAGATGTTTGTTTACACTAAAACAAAAGCTCTAGATGGAGTAAATTAGCCCTGTGGTATTTAATTTGTGATTCAGGCTCATCTATGACTCTTCCAGTTTCTCTTCAATTAAAAGAGCATGTAACTGCAAGTAAACATTTAGCCTAGTCAGATTTAGACAACATTAGGAGTCCAATGCCAAACTGCATGCACTTTTCAGTGGCATTTGGGTGGTAAACTCTTATTTCTTCCTTTAAAATTAATGACAGGATTCCAGGCAGGTTTTTCTCCCTTTTATTTTGTGAATTGTTCTTTTATTATAAGGGTCAGGTAAATATATGATTCTCCCACTAGTATTGCAATAACAACGCCATAAAATATTGGCACTTCTGTAACAGAAAAAGCCACACACATAAAACTTTTACCAAATCCTAGCTAACTAGTACATTTCCAGGGTCCCCTGTCATGATCAAAACTTCTGTTATCATTTCTGTAGGAACATCCCAATAAGGTCACATAACATTACCCCCTGCTGGGGATTTTCTCTCTCATGTCTCCTGCTTGGGGCTAAAAAGATTGTAAAATGGGTGTTCAGTGTCCCACTGAATTAGCCAAAATCCCAGATTAGAAAGCAGTGATTTCTACTTATTTTAATCAACTTTGTACCAGTCTTGTTCATCATCCTTTCAACAAAAGAATTGTTTTTCCCATTTTTTTCATTAGATCTCAAATTAATATCTTCTAGGGGAGGCACAGAAACTAATTGGAATAGTAAATGTACTCATATTTGCTGATGTGTTTTACCATACTACAGTTCAGACACACTGCATATGAATAGTACTTAATAAAAGTTTGCCTGATGGGACACAGGCTAAAAAGATACCTCTTTTTTTCATTAGATCTGACTGTAGTTATGTGAATTTCTCATGTTATACTTCCCTCTGCATTTCTAGGTCTTTGTACTGCTGATGTGCAGAAGGCAGAGGAGGTAAGGTCACTCTTCCTTTCCTGTTTCCCTGTCATCATCATCAACTGATGTAGTTGCAACAGAAATGATACTATTCTTGTTTGTTCTCTCCTCTGAGACCACAGAGAAACTCTTCTGAATGCTAACAAAAGGCTTGAAGTATCTGTCTGATATGTAGAGAAAGGCCTCTGTCATCCTGTTTCCTGCTCCTTAATATTGAAAATAGCTGCCAGAATCATAAGCCCAGCATGGTGGCAGTTGCCTCACACAGTGACTCCGTCTATTTGTTTTGCATGAAGCTTTGAAGTTGGATCCTCATGGTCTTTTAATCAGGAGAAACTCATTGAGTTTTTAGACTTCATTTTCAAACACTGACTTATCCAAGAAGTGGGATGAAAGATATGGTGTGGAACAGACAAAAGCTGAAAGATACAAATATGATGTTTTCTAATTGCTTATTTGGATGACTAGAAAGTTGGGAAGTAGAAAAACTTTCTTTTTATCTCTCTTTTTCAGTGCTTTGTCCGCTGTTACTACGTGCGTGGTAGATACATTGCTAACTATCCATGCCCATGACCTGTTGTTGTCACTAAAGTGTTCTTGGGCTGCAAGGCACTTTTTTTTTTTTTAGTTATTTGCTTTGAAATCATAGAAAACTAAATCTTGTCATGACTACTTTGTAGTGAAGAACAAAATTCTTTTCTGTCCATCTTTCTATATTACCTTACCACAATCTGTTAACAGAAATATATGTATTCTCTGGAACAGGCTCACTAATAAGGTGCAAATCCATCTCCCTGCTATGTATCTATTAATTCCTATTGATATTATAAAGATGTCTTTAAATCTAAAATACAAAAAAACCCAGACAAACAAGAAAATATAGCCTGTCTTGCTTTGTACAAATAGTCACCCTACTTCCTTTATTAGCAATTTTATTATCGTTTGAAAGATTATCACTTGCATCAGTTATTACCGGTCCCATTTTTGACTCTGTCTCATAATATGCTCATGAGAATCTACCTGTACAGTGTTTCACTTTGCTTTTTTCATCTCCACTTATGAATTAAAAGGAAGTTGAAGTGTACCAATATGTTCTTCTAATATTAGTATGAATGAGTGCAAGAGTGACATGACTTGTCAGGGGGTTATGCTGCCAGCCAGAGGGACCTTGACAGGCTGGAGAAATGGGCTGACAGAAACCTCAGAAACTTCAACAAGGGGAAGTTTAAAATCCAGGACCTTGGGAGAAACAACCCCGTGCACCAATATATGCTGTGTGCCACCCAGCTGGCAGGCAGCTTTGCAGAAAAAGACCTGGAGATTCTGCTGAAGACCAAGTTAAAAATGATCCAGCAATATTCCCTAGTAGCTAAGAGGGCTAATGTTATACTGGGCTACATTCAGCAGAGTACTGCCAGTGTCTAGAGGGATGAGATCCTTCCCCTTTATTCAGTGCTTGTGAGACCACAGCAGGAGTACCATGGATGTGGCCCTGGACAACTGTCTCCAGGAGATCCTGCATAAGAAGGAGACTTAGACCAGATGACCTGCAGAGGTCCCTTCAGCCTTAACCATTCTGTCATTCTGTGATTTTTGATTTGGTTATTTTCCTATTTAATCAGGCATGAGCAATCTGTAATTATGCAAAATAACCTATTCCAAAACATTACCCCTGAACAATGGTCACCTAAGAAATGTTTCCGTCATTTGCCAGGACAACTCTGTTTTCACTTCTGCCTTGCCACTGCATTCATACCAAGGGCATTTCAATTCTGCAACAAAGTTTAAACAAATGTCAAAACATATCCAGTTCCACGGGCTCTTAGTAGTTCAAGTTCAGGTCATTACCAGCAGACAAGGTGTATGAACAAAGGGTAAAGTTGTACATTTAAACAGCAATATTTATTGTTGAGAATATACAGTTTTACATACTCTACCAGTGTGGTGGAGTGGTAACCAGCTTACCCAGGTCCCTTTCCAGCTGACAGTGCTGCTCCACGGTAAGAAAATGAATGAGTAATGCCTCTGTGGCAGAAGTGGCATCTGCCCAAAGAGTGCAGTGCAAATTACTCCAGTAGATGCCATTATCTTTCTGCTTTTGCCTATTCACAGGAAATAGAGAAATACTTCCCTGTTCCCTTGTCCAAGGATCTCCGAGGAATCAGGCTGTAGGCTGCCAGTTGAATTATACTGTAGAGTGAGCTGAACAATACAATCTTTTTTTTATATACAGCTCTATAATTTCCAACCATAAATTTAATTGGAAATTTTAAGGATAAGAGACTACTAAAAGTGAAGTGGTTTAAAAGTTATTGACTGAAATAAAAAGAATTGTGAGCTAAACAGGGATCTCAATTGCAAAAAAGAAAATTATTCTATCTATTTAATTATTTGCATGGGTAATATCATAATATCTGAGCACTTTAGAGGTATTATGAATTTTCTCAGTTCACTGTAACTTCATCAGAAAAAGTTCATGTTCTGCTCTGAAGTGGGACTCATTGAAGATGTACAACGCTTCTGCCATGGAACTATTTATTTTGGTAACTGCCCCTTGACAGGTTCAAATTTACATGATATTTCCTGTATGTTAGAAAGTTATTTATCTTAGTTTATTTTCTAATCAAAATTAGGTTTAAAGTCTACAGAGCATTTTGATTTTAGAGGGAGTTCTTCAGTTAAATATGTAGGTAGAACACCCTGAACTGTCTTGTTCATATGGATTCCCTCCCCTTTTTTCACACTAGAGGTATCTGAAACAAACTCTTCCATAAGCTACAGTAGTATGGACAGAATCAGAAGAAAAGAAATAAATTGAAGGAAATTGCATAGGTATGACACAAGATTATGTATCATAATAATGAAATTATTTTAGAGCCCTCCTCTAATGAGAGAAACTCCTTCAGATAAGCAAGTTCACTGATGGCACAAAGCTGGGAGGGGTGGCTGATACCCCAGAGGGCTGTGCAGGCCTTTCGAAGGACCTCAACATGTTGGAGAGATGGGCAGATTGGAACCTTCTGGAATTCAACAAAGGCAGGGTCTTGCTCTTGGAGGAGAATAACCTCATGGACCAGCATGGTCTGACCTGCTGGGGAGCAGCTCTGCAGAGAAGGACCTGGGGTTCCTGGTGGACAACAAGCTGTGGATGAGCCAGAAGTGTGTCCTTGTGGCAGAGAAGGCCAAAGGTATCCTGGGGTTCATTAGGAAGAGCATTGTTGACAGTAGGTGGAGGGAGGTGATCCTGCCCCTAAGAGCATTGTTGACAGTAGGTGGAGGGAGGTGATCCTGCCCCTCTGCTCGGCCCTGGTGAGGTCACATTTGGGGTCCTGTGCCCAGTTCTGGGCTCCTCAGTACAAGAGAGACAGGGAGCTCCTGGTGTGGGTCCAGAGGAGGGGGGCAAAGGTGATTAAGGGACTGGATCCTCTCTCTTACTAGAGAAGACTGAGGGACCTGAGTCTGTTCAGTCTTGAGAAGACACCTCTGAAAAGAAATCTCACCGGTGTCTATCAGTATCTAAGGGAGGGTGCCCAGGCCCTTCTCAGTGGTGCCAAGCAACAGGTGAAGAGTCAATGGGCAGAAACTGATGCACAGGAAGTTCCACCTGAACACAAGGCAGAACTTCTTTACAGTGCAGGTGGCTGTGCACTGAACAGATTGCCCAGAGAGGTTTTGGTGTGTCTCTCACTGGAGATATTCAAGAAACACCTTGACACAATTCTGTGCCATGTACTCTAGGATGACCTTGCTTGAGCAGAGAGGTTGGACCAGATGACCCACTGTGGTCCCTTTCAACTTGACCCATTCTGTGGTTCTGTGAAATTATTCCTTGCAAACTGTGCTACTTCAATATATCAGTTTGCAGGGATTCACAAACTGCTGGACTTTCAACCAAGGAGCGATTTCCTTTCTGTTTTTGTGTTTTTCCCCTACATAATGTAATGCTTCAAAACAAACATACTTTGGGTACCAAAGTATTATGCATAAGAAAGGAGAAAGAGTGAAATATGTTTGTGTTCAGAGTGCTTGGATTCTCATTGTCCCCAGTGATTTCAAATGCAGAAGCAGTTAGCAGTTGAAAGGGAAAGGGAAAAAGAAGGTGACAGAGACAGAAGGATGAGGTGGATAGTTTGGCAGTGACACTGGAGGTTAGAATGCACTATTAGTGTTTCTGCATCGCTGCTACAGGTGTGTGCAGATTTTGAGTGTTTGCAGATATGTTTAATATAAAGTGTTGCCACCTGAGCTGAACTGAGTATTCCAATCCCAGGCAGGTGGGGAGCATGCTTTGCTGAAGCCTTTCTAGGTTATGCTAGCTCATTATGTGCAGGTTGACCCACGCTGGGGTATGTGTGCTGCAGTCGTGCATCTTAGTGAATGCACTGACTACATCTGAAAAATTATCATGAAAGGACTAGTGTGGGTTGGAGTCAACTCACTGTGGATGAATAACCCACACTGACCTCCGTGTTGCTGTGTTCAGTTCATTATGTGGTACTCACACTGTAATTGGGTGGAAATTTGATTAAATACCCCCGCACTGTGCTGAAGCCATGGGTGAAGCTGCAATGTCAAGCCATACCTGGAGATCTGCTAATGCTAATGGAAAGGACTTCAGTGGACCAAGTGCTTGCCATGCAGCGAGCAGTGTCAGGGCCCAACACTCACCATAATGTTTGGCATCTACAAAGTTCCAAAGCTTTCGCTTTCTATAGTTTTTCTTCTTTGTTTTATTAAGAGTAGTTCAGAAGGCTATGTTTTGAACTAGTTACAAAGGCATCAAAATGCTACCTCAGATCTGGGATTCTCAGTTACTGATTCTCAGCTGGTAGGTACAGTCTCTTTGAAATACATATATGGACATTTCCCTCTTCTAGAAGGAAGGTAGCCTGTGAGCACTGGAGGCAAGTCTTTTTTCTTAGAAGTGGGTGATTTGAGGTTGGAGAATTTATCTTACGGTTAGGTCGCAGCCTTTGAGTGATCTATTCCGTAGTAGGATCTTCTTACTCTGTCATCTCTTTTCATCAAACTCATAGGAATTTAAGACTGTTACAGCCTCTGCCCTTTTGTTCAGCTTGTCTGAATTTGGCCAATGAGTTCAAAAGTCATGCTAAGAACAAGCCCTTGGAGAGACGAATATCCATACAAACAGCAGTAGCACTTTGGAAAACAGATTTGAAAATAGTACCACACTATAATAGAAAAAGCTGCTTTGGTTTGTGTGGTTTGTGGAGCATAGTAATGGAGTTGCTTGAACATGTGATCTGTCTGGGCAACAATTTCACTGAAACAGGATTTTATGAAATTTTATGGACACAGAGCTCATTTATCTGTGATTGGTATGATAACTGAAGCATTTGTTTTGAATTTCCAGAAATCATAATTCCTGGATATATAAATTCACCTGGCAGTCAAAACAGCTATTGGAAATCCCACCAAAGTCCTGTTGTTTTTAATCCCATATCCAGGCAAGAAGCCAAACTGTTCAACAGTTTGGGCACTGAGGCTTCTGAGCTCAAGAATTGAGTCTGTGCTGGGTCCAAATAAGCAGTCTGTTGCTGCTGTCATTTTATATGGTCAGCTTTGCTTCTACATTGCACTCTGCAATCCCACAGCTGCTCATATTAGTGGTACCAGTGCTGACTCAGCTAGTTGGGATGAAGTGGTCCTGGCTTTGTAACGAGGCAAGGAAGCACAAAAGCAGGAGGAGTGGGTATGGAGCAGCCTAATCCACTCTAATCGACACTGGACACCAAACTGTATACCATGAAGAAATTATGGGAACATCTTGGCCAAATCTAAGGAAAGAATCTAGCAAAAAGGCTCCCAAAGGCTCTTGTGAGTGCTGTGAAATTGTGCTTGTTTCAATGAATGGCCTGGGGTGGTGTGCCCAAACCTGACATGAAATGAATCTGACCTGATTTACGTGAATAATTTGAGTCGTAACGTCTTCCAACTGACGACTAACGCTCTGGCAAGAATGATCACGTCATAATTTATCAATGGAATGGGCTTCCAGCATGCAGAGTCAGCAGGATCCCTTCCTCAGCCTGAGTAACACATACTGTTACCTCTTGCTCGGTCAGAGGTGAGATACTGCTCTTTTGGCCTCATTGAGCTCATTGGAGAGCCTGGGGGTTATTTAGTTAGAGTTTAAATAAAACTCCACTGGAAAGCCATTGCTGCTTTGGGACTTACCATTTTTCTCACACTTAGGTCTATTTCTGTGAAATGCAGTCATGCTCTCAGTTGCTCTTTTCCAGGCTTTTTATATGGATAGCCTTGAAGGACTTAACCAAAGATGAACATAGGTTTTTGTTTTAATCTATATACTGTGAATTTATCTGCTCTTCTATGCTTTCTATAACTTTTAGTTAAAGCAAAATGAAACGTAATTTATTAATTTTCTAGCATGTTTTCTAAGCTATTACCTCATTTGATTCAGGGTTTTCTCTTCATACTGTTTTGGCATGATCTTGGTATAAATTTAAATGTTTCACATACAGATGCCAACTTTTTATTAGCCTTTATGAAGATTTTTTTTTCTGCTACTGAGAGTATGCTATATTTCTGTCATATAAGCATTTTCAATGTCTTAGAATACTACAGTTGTCACGGATACAAAATTATTTTTTTAAGTAGTCCCTCATTCATCAATGCTGAAAGTCACAAAGGCCACAACCATCAGGATCTTAGCTTCCCTGACTGCCTGGGAGACTCACCTCCCAAATAAAAGATAGTCACAATATTGTTCTTGAAGTCTGGTTTTGAAATTATCTTCATTGATGCATGATTTGCAATTTCAGTTAATTAGTGATATGTTAGAAGTTAATCTCTTCTAAGAGGTTGAAAAGAACCCCCAAAATGAACAGGTTTTCATGCTGCTAGTGGAATGTGTAAGCCTCCTTGTGTCTACAGGCTTTGCTTGTCAGGACTGACTGTGGCTCTATTTGGCTTATATAGACCCATAAATGTTCAAGCTAATTTTTGAGTTAATTTCTCCCTGATGAAGCAACAATTTGGGATCCCAAAGACACCCTTTGATACCACAGCACCAATGATTCAGAGTGGTTTGGAGTGTTTCTTTTTACTTCGATCCAGCATAAGAGCTAAAATGAGAATAATGTACAATTATGCGTACTCTTCTTTTCAGAGCTTCTGTATGCTGGTGGGAATGACTGATCTCCTTCATATTTTCTAAAGCTCTGATAATTAGGACATGGTGGGAATGCTGCTGTTAAGCACCATATAAAGCCTAACCACTGGCAGTCTTTAGGACATGCTCAGCAGATGAAAGGAAAACAATGGATGAAAGGAAAACAAAACCAGAGTTACAGATGGCATTCAGTTACACACTGTGGACTTTTGCAGGAGGAGTTTTTTCTGGCATTCAGCATGCAAAATGCACAGCCAGAAGAAACACAGCCACTTCTTCTGACCTCAGTAATCACGCAGGCCACAGGAATTTCCTAATTGACTTATCAACTGAGCTTGTCAGAAAAAAAAAGACATCCCACCCTTACTCTGAAACATTTCCAGTGATGGAGATTCCACTCTGTAATTTTCTAACACTCTGCTAGTTAATTATCCTTACTGTTAAAAAGTCTGCCTTATGGCTAGCTCGAATTTTGTCTAGTTCTGACTTTCAGACAATAACTTTTCTTCTGCCTTTTGTTTGCTAAGTTTAGATAATGAAGAGATATTTTTAAAGAGAACTCAGGCAGTTCGCTGTTTTTAATCTAATCATACCTGTATCCCCTTGTCATATGGCTAAGATATGTCACTATAGGGCATGTGTTTCAGTGAATAAAAACATCCAAGCAGCTGTTCTCATAGCCTTTGTCAATTTAGTGTCATCCCCCTGTAGTGTGGACATTTGAACAGGACAGTATTCTGGCTGTGGTCTCACACGATGCAAAACACCTATATCCTGTACCTTAATCTCAGCTGGGATCCTCTTGCTTATTTACCCAACAGCAGCACAAAGAAAAGATTTTGTTTGGCAGAGGATTTTGACAGAGCTGTATACTGGAAATTGTTAGTGGCTATCACACAGCTTGAATAGAGTACTTAGGTGTTTCATGAGGCATTTCATGGCTTGTAAAAACATGTGGCTAGTGCCATGAATAGTGTGTATCTGCCTTTCAACACTCTTGGAACACCTCTGTATAGGAATATGTCTTCCCTTACTAGTTTACTACATATTCCAGCTCTTCTGAGCAATTCTTATGCAGTCATGCACTTAAGTACGTTAGGAATAGTTGTCCTAGATTAATCACCTTGCGGAAGGTTACAGGTGCTCTCCTGCTTCCCCCTTTGTGACATTAATTGCAATGTCTACTTCAAGGGCTTCAAGCTGGAGATGTCTTATGCTTGCTACTCCTCAGGAACACCAGAAATCCTAACATTATCTCTTCCTCTTTTGTTTTATAACCTTGTCCTACGAAGTCTTCATTTCTTTGGATTTTTCCCCTTACCAGCTTTAACCTGGAAGTGAGACATTAATTCCTCTAACCCAGTAATTTGCTCTTTAAATTCAAGTTCCTGTATTTGGGAAGGAGGGATTTTGGGGGTACAAAAAGGGTTCTTATGCATTTAAGCTTTGTTTTATCAACAGCTAGTCATCTCATTCCCTCTCTGAGTTTGTTGAGCTCAAAGACAAAGTGCTTGTTTTAAAGCAGAGAGTTTTTCTAAGGGTGACATCTTCTCTGCCCAGGGGTATTTGAGCCCCTTTTCTGTGGGAGGAGGATCATAAGAGATATCTTTTCTCTTGTGGTTGTAGGCCAGAGGGTTGCATGGCATGTGGACCTGGGTCTGTCTGCATCTAGAGAGCTCTGCAGCATCCTCTGGTTAACGTCTTGATGAAGAAAGATTATGGTGAGGGAAGTTAGGCAGGACAATTGCAACCAGAAACTTCCTGTCTTCCTTTGCTTTCTATTACAAATTTCACAAAATTTCTTTGAACTATCATGGTGCCCTTGGGGAGTTAAAAATTAGTCTGAATATCTCTGCCTATTTTTTTTTCCTAGAGAGATTTCTAGGACTTTCTCTTCCAACTGAGCACAACAACAGTTTTTGTCTTTTTGTTTTGGCATTTTCACTTCTATTCCCAGCTGGAAGTGGGAAATAAAATTTAACAGTAACAAGGTCAAAAAGGGGAAAAAATAATAAAATAAAAAGAGTCACAAAAGGTTCAAATGTTGTGTTGTGTGTCTTCCTCCTGAGGTAGGTCTTGATCCTGCCAACTGTTCCCCTGTAAGAAGGTTTATGCCTGTGGGTGCTCCTGCTGAGTTCAAAGTTGCTCACATGAATAATTGATTGCAGGGTCTGGGACATAGTTTGCAATTCCTTTTTCAAGAAAAGTTCATTATCATCAGATTTCATCTTGCTCCAAACATTGCTGGGTTAGGGACAAGTAGGTCAAATGGACACCTGTTGGGTTTTTTTGTTTGTTTGTTTGTTTTTTGTTGTTGTTGTTGTTGTTGTTGTTGTTGTTGCAGGAAGACCAAGAAACTGGCAACCTGAAACAGTGACTTAATAATAATATGAATAAAACCAGTCACTGTCACTCTTTTGTTGGGGTAGGATTTTATCAGAGTGGTGAGCTTTGAACAGCTTGTTCAACAAGAGTTCAAGTCTCAGGGGAAGGAGTAGAGCTCAGAAAAGCTTTACGTTTTACAAATGTTTAAGTGGTATTATTCATAACATAACACACTACTCTGGTGTGTGCTTCAGAATTATGTTGTTGTATCTTCTGCCATACAATTTTCCAGAAATCACACATCTCCAAATTTATATTCAAGGTAATCAGAGCAACGTAGAGAAATTAGGTAATAATTGAAGTGGATTTGAGCTACTTCAGCACAAAGGGTCTTATTCGGATGTATTTTTAGCAGTTAGTGTAGCTCATTGATATAAAACACCAACTCACAGAGGGAGAGAGAGGAAAAAAGTGTGGAGTTGTAGAGGATGTGAGAAGGAAGAAAAGAACAAAGGACTTTTCTCCAGTTGAATGCAAATGGAAATGACCCTAAAGATTCAAGGAACACAGGCTTTCTCCTGACAATGAAGATTTTCATGCAGTGAAATCCATTGTTGATACTCGTTAGCAAATGCTGTGATCGTGCTTATTTTCTGTAGCAGTGTCTAGTTGTTTCTAATTGATTAGTAAGCCTGTGATATGAGAGTGAATCAGGAGCTACTCCAGGTATTTCTCTAATTGGTTATCATGCTTAATTACAAANATCATGCTTAATTACAAATGTTTGAGTACAACTAGTTCGCTCTGAACTTGATTTTTCCTGCCTTTCAGTTTTTGCTTAGTATATATGTCGGTTAAAAAAAAAAAAGAAAGATAAATTAAACTTCCAGAATGCTTTTGTTCGAAAAGACTTGAAGATTTACAGAATGATGGATTAATTTAAGATGTACTATCAATAATGATTTAAAAACAAAAGAACCAGACTATCTGTCTATTGATCACCTATCCATCTCAAGGTCATCTGTCTCTGTCGGTGTTACCAGTTGGTTTGGGTCTAATTACAGTTCCTTCTGCATGGCAACTTCGCTTTACCACTTACTGGTTAAGGCCTTGGTTGCTGAGAAAAAGGTCCTGGAGCTATCCTCAGTTTCAGTGATGTGCCAGTCTCGCACTGCTCTGCATGCTAGACTTCATAATACAGAAATGAGAAGATGCAGCAACCTCCAATCTTTGTGGGAACTTCTTAAAGAAAAGCACCTATCAGGACTGTGGTAGGTTGGGGAAAAGGCCTGTATTTTGAAGGGAAATGAGCCACGTGGAAGAAAGTTGGTGTCATTTGGCATAAGCACCTAGTTGGTTTGCAAGACTACAGCAGCTATTGGCAGCACTCATAAAAACAGGCAACAGAGCCTGGACACCAGCGCAGTAGAGAACACTTATAGTGACACAAAATGATTGTTTATCACAGGCTGGAGCGAGTTGCTTGATCAAGTTGTTTATATCCTTAATTTGATGTAATATTCCTATTACCTGGACACAAAGACGCATTTTGGGCTTTTTCTCATCTAGAGGGGACAGCAGGTCAGGGAACAAGCAGTTATGAATTTTCACCTATACCACTAAAGTTCTGTGGTTTGTGATACAATTAACATTCTAAAATAAAGGAAAATATATATTTGTCACTCAGCTCTGTCCAGAGACTAAACACTGCTAATAAGGAGACTGTACCAAATGTTCCTTCCAAAACTTAGTTCTCTTTTGCTCAGTCATAGCTTTAGGCATCATCACCTGTTCTGCCAAGCAGGGTAGTGCTGTGCCATAAAAGCTTTTCATTCTCCTTTCTGTAGCACTGACTGGTAGGCAGGAAAGATCTCTGAAGAGTGAATAAGATTTAATGACTCAATAGCAAAAGTGTAGTTAGCTTCATCCACAATACCTTGCAACACCTGCATCATCGCATGCACTTCGGTGTGCTTGGATGTCTTCTCATTAAATAACCCACCTAACCAACTGTGTGTTTGAGTTGCAATTCATTGCTCAGAATGATCTCTATGGGGCTGTTCTTTGGCAAGGAATTGTCTCCTCCATCTTCTCCTGAGGGCTTCTTCCAAGGGGCCAGACAAATGAGAAACTGATATTGTCCTACCAGCTTGGATCTCTGTTGCTTTCTGTAGCTCCTGGACCTCATTTTCAGTTATTTATTTTGAGGGAATATTGTACAAGAAGTGTGGCTGAAGTCCAAGCTTGTCCTTTGCCCTGTGCCACTCACTACTTGTTCTGTGGTGCTGAGACTTTCTGGTATAGCCTCATATGAAGCTGACCAGTTTCTAGCAGACAGTAATCCTGCACATTTACTTGTTTCCTAAGTTTTTAAGAATTCAAATGTCAGCTAGATCTGAGGAGACACTAAATGTTTTCCCATTTGATAGTTGGTATTATAGGAAAGGAACATGGGATTTCTGAATTAGAGAGGGAAAGGTCTGTTCTAGTTCAGGCAGGGTTTTTTTCATCATTTGTTAGTGTGAAGTAGAGAGAAGAAACTATTTTGCTTTTTCATTTGATATTGATGTAGTCACACCAGAATTCCTTGGTTGCAGACTAGAAGGAACTGTAAAACTTTTAAAAATCAAAACCTTAATTTAAATCTTAGCTAAATGAAAATTTTCATGCATGCTTTTGAAGAAGAAAAGGCAAGCTCTGAAGGCTTTTTCTCTCTGTACGCAACTATCAGTTCTTGCTGTCCAAAGCATTCTCTATCAGCACTTCAGTTAAGCCTCTGTGCTTCTGCTGGCACTAACATTTTTCATTAGATTTCCCAGCGTTTGCACAGCACTGATTCACCTCTCTTGGTGATAACAACAGTTAGAGGGGCTAACTGGGACTAGCTGCTGGCATTTTAATCTTGCTCAGAGCAGGCAAGAGTAAAAATCCTGTCACAGCCTAGCCTGTGCTTATCCTCCCTGTGGTGAAACTCTGCTGTTGGCTCTAGTGCTGCAGAGGTTTTGAGAAACAGCTCATATTGTGAAAGTCTCTTGGCCCTAGGACAAAGGAAGAGACAGGTTTGTTTGACAGGTTAAAATGTTTACAAGAGAACACAGCTGTATATATGAAGGAATAAGTAGACCCCAAAGTAGCCTGAACAGGTATAAAGGAGAGTTCCTACTTATTCTGGCAAAAAATGAATCTGCAAAGTCTGAACTTTGATATTTGTTTTGAGAGTTGAATAGATATTTAAATGAGGTAATTTCACTCTGTGGATTTACTGGAGCATAAGCTAACCGTTCATCACCTTTCTTATTAAAAAAAACCCCAACAATTTCCATGGAGATAAAAAAGAAAAAAAAAATTCAGAAGACTTGCATGAGGATACTTTGCTGAGATTAGTGAAGACTAAAGCACACAATGTGATAAGAATAGAATTGCTGGAGTCTGCTCTCTTCTCAGTGGGTGCCCATTCTCTTCTTTCCTTAATATGCGTACCCCCCATAAATGTTAATGGCAGCTATTCACCGGCAAGAAGAGCCCCACAGACTCCAACATATGCAGCTCCCATTCACCATAATAAGCAGGGAAGTTTGATTCTCTCGGTGTCAGATTCAGGTCTCTCTGAGAACTTGTGCAAATAAGCTGTGGGCAGGGACACCCAAATAAGTTTCTACAGAGGAAGTGAAGCTGTGAATTTGCAGTGTTTCAGCAGCTCCATGGTGACATTTTTGCATGTATACCCTTGTGCCATGGTAATGGTAAAGTAACCTGAGGTATTTCATCCTTGTGTGAAACAAGAGAAAGTGTAAAACACAATGCATTAATCATAAGTTTAAGAATGTGGAGAAGGGAGGTCAATGTACTGCCAATTTATACTTTAACTTGCCCTGCAAAACTATGGGTGTCTATGGACTGAGAAGAGACCTGGGCACACTTAGATAAGCAACTGAGATGGAAGGAAGGTTTGGTAAAAGGATTGATTATGTGATAGGGAGGCCCATTTTTTGAGAGTATGAAGTTTCAGCAGCTCATAGACATCAAAATGTAGTTACAGACTGTCTAGTGACTGGAAAATTAGTGTACTCTCATCATGAAAGCATTAAGAAAACTGATGTGGATGCTGTGATTGTAGGATCTTTGAGAACTGAGTTTTTCAATTCATCTTACAGTGAGAGGTGAACCAGGGCTCCATGGATGCTGTCCAGAAAGGATACTGACAGATAGAAACCAACGGGATCATGGGCAGCTGCAAGTAGCACATCATTTGGCTGGCCCTGAATTCTAGCACACTTAAGCTGCTGTTGAAAATTAGTAGGAGTCAAATGCAGGGGTGAGGTGAGGTGAGATCCCTCTGTCTGTGCGTGCGAGGTGCTCTCACACTGGGTTTGGTGGACAACCTTGACACATTATGCATGGCTTTTCCTGGGAGAGAAGATGCCACAGTAGCTACAGCAGCAATTTGAGCAGCTGGGAACTGGGATAGACTCCTAGCTCTGCCAGGGTTTTGCTCCGTTACCTCAGGCAAGTTGCTGAGACCTGTCATCGATTTTGGGTCCCTGGGTTTTTGAATGCCCAGCTCAAGTAATCTGGGATCTGACTTTCAGAGATGCTTTGGCACTGCAGTTTTGATTGACCCTGACTGATACTTAGGGCTTGGCACTTCTGGCATATAAGGCTTATCTGGCTCACCTGAGGGATTCTGAGCTCTCTCTGAAAATTTTGTCATGATCTTACAGTGACTAAGCTTGCTGTACAAAATCAATTGTGATTATGATATCCACCAAACACAGGTGTCCCAACATGAAGAAGCATAAATAACATTAAATCCTTGCATTGGAGATGCTATATGTGTAAAGTATTAATTTCTTGTTCACAGTCTAAGTATGAATTTATTCTTTACAGATTTTAGGCAATTTTTTTGCCACAAGTAAGACAGTCTACTAAAAAACAGACTCTCATTTGGTGCTTCAATATGTCCTGTTGCAGTCATCAATAACATTGCAAATAGCACTGGAGGGAGAAAAGGATGTGAAGCCAAATATCATTAATAATTGCTGCAATATTCTCAGTGTTAACAAATTATCAGCTGTATAAATTTTTAATTAATAGGAACATTAACAGGGATTTGACTGTCAACAGGCATCAGTATTGATGTGTGTGAGTGAAGCATGGCATGGCAAAGATCGTTGTGGGGAGGATAACTCAAGCCATGCAGCTGTGAAAGACAGGTCAGCGTTTTGTGGACCAAAAGAACCTCTCATGGACAAATCACATCTTAGGGTATAGCCCTACATAGTGAGAAGAAAAATGAATCTTGGTGAGGTCAAGCGAACCTTTTCATACCAAAAGTGAATACATGTTGTTTGAGGTTTTACTGCATTTCTGCAGAACTCTGTTAATTACAACAGTAAAAACCGTGTGTGAGAATTTGGGTGGGAATATGGAGAAAGAAGATTAGATTGGTCACCTCAGGCTTGAGACCCAGCAAGTGGGTAGGCTACTGTAGTCAAGTGTTTCCTTCTGCTACTTTCACTAATTGCAGCAGTTTCTGACAAGCTGCTTGAAAAAAAAATCCAAACCAGTTAATTCAGTGAAAGTCCAGCATAACGATTCAGAGCCTAGAACAATATTACTTAATTTAAATGAAATCCAAATATTTGAAACTTCAAACAAATTCAATAAAATCTTTAAATCTTCCTCTTCTGCACACCTTGTCAAAGTTTTTGTTCTCTGTAAGTTTCTGAGTGACTCTGATTTTAAAGCTTGGATTTGTTCTCTGAATTATAGTGTGCAGCATTGCCCCTCTATTTTTGTTTGTTTGTTTGTTTTTTACATTCTGCTTCTGTGATTCCACATAAACAAGTTTTGTCTTTGGGTATCCTAAGGAAAAAAAAAAAGTGTTTTGTGTTTTGGTTTGGATTGTTAGGATTTTGCAGTTTTCTTTTTTCTTTTTTTTTCTTTTTTTTAGAAAAGGGTCTGGATGTAGAAATAGGGAGGAGAAAAACATTCTATGTACCACAAAGCACATCTCCCCCTTTTTTTCTCATTTTGGAAACTTTGGAAGCTATTTTTGCTTTCTGTCTGGAATGTGTTCTTGCCTTTATGACTAGTAGATAGTAGTAGAATGATTTATTTTTTAACTCTATGGACAATATAAATGCACCAATTATAGATTAAAAATATTAATACTAGAGTAACTTTCCAGTTTAGTAGATTATGCCAGTTTTTCTGTTCTACCATTAATAATCTAAAGATTTTTTTTTTTTCACTTTTCGTTTGAGGAGATCGAAATGCTTTAAAGACATTAGCTAATTCTTACGCTAATCCTGGGAGATTCGACAGTGTTATGATAATCCTTTCACAGATGAATAAATTGAGATAAGAGGGAGTCTAAGTGACTTTTCAAAGTCACAGATATAATCAGTGGCAGAGTTGGATATATAACCTTGAGGTTCTGATTACTGTTTCTCTTTTACAGACTATATATATTTTTTTTTCTTTGTGCATTGCTAACAATAACAGTGAAAAATTATTACCATCAATTATGTTTATAATAATAATGCTTTTATTTATTTAGTGACTCCCTGTCAAGACAGTAAGGGTGCTTCTCCAAAGACAATTAAAATGCAATTACTGTAACAAATAAACAGCAATAATTAAAACATCATAAAAAAACCCAATATCAAAAGCAATCAAAACCACTAAGTAGCCAGAGTTAGTCCAATTAATAATGGATCTGAGTGACTCATTTGTAAGAAATTGCATATTTAGTGGGTATTTTTTCTTTTGTGAAAAGATTTTTTTGTTGCAAGATTATAATTTTCCAGCTGCAGTTTTACATCCAGCCTTTGAAAGGAAGGGGTTTTTTGTTGGGGTTTTTTGTTTGTTTGCTTGTTGTTGATATTTTTAATATACAGCTATTTGCAGTTTTATGATGGTGCTAAATGATGACTGGTCAGCTAAATTACATGAATTACATGAATCACAGCAAATAAATATCTATTGCAGTTCACTGAATGGATTAGCTGTACATAAATGTCTGCACTTCAAGCTCCTCGACCTAGGAACTTCAAAGGGCATTTAAATTGAACGACTAGTTGCTTGTTTTTCATATTGACTTCAGTACAGTTTATCTTACACTTTACAACTCTATTTGCAGTTGCTTTTAGTGAATGTGTGTTGGATGACATTAGTTGATTTTAGGGTTGACCAGCCCTGTCCCATGTCTGTCATTTAGCAACAGTGACTGAACATTGTAATGATTTCTGTTTATTGTCTTTTAACAGGAGGCCAAATTTTTGTAGCATTGAAATGGCTTTGAAAATAGTCTTTTGGAGAAAGGAACTTGCTAGAAACCTTTTATTTAGACTGTGCTAAAGCAGTTTTAGGAGACTCAAAGTTTCCAAGCTCTGAAATTCCCTTAGGGTATTTTAGCCTTTGTGTCAGGCATGACATCAGCATCTTTATGGCAGGACATTAAAATCCATTCTTCCTACAAAGGAGTGATGACTGGGGAGAGTGAACGAGGCCTGGGCATGTGGGGGGAAGACAAAACTGGGTTGGGAGGGTAGGACAGAGATCTCGTGGGGCTGAGATAAGGTGAAACAGAAAGGAGGACAGATCTAACTGAGAGAATGAAGGAAACAGGTGATTTACAAGATAAAGACAAGGGGGATAGAGTTGGGAGGCCTCATGGAGAGCACATGTGGTGCTGGGTGATGAAGAATGGTGAATAGACTGGAAACAGGAAGGCTGGACGTGGCAAAGGAAGAGCAACAAGGCTCTGGGTCTAGAAATCAGAGGCTGTGCATCCAGTGACATGAAGACTTGGTGGGCAAGCAGGTTGAAAGGGGCATGAGAACCCAGTCAAATACATGGCTGGCCTAGGAGCCAAGGGCAAGGAAGAGGCAAGATCAGGCTTCTGTGGATTGGTTTAATGAGAAAAAACCCTCAAGCTTATGAGTAGTAGTAAATGTGTCTGAGCTGCATTGGCACACTCCCTTTTGGAGCCAGGTAGCTCATGAACGGATCTGAGCAGATATCCTGATCCCTCAATGTCACTGCTCTGCCTGGAACCGTCTGCCAGAATCAGGTGCTGCATCCCCTTTTGCCACGTGCCCGCAAGGAGGACAGCAATCTAATAATGCAAGTAGCCACTCCATTAGCTCAGTGGCAAAATCTGTGTGCTGGCAGGAAAGCTTTCAACTCTGCTGATGACCTGCATGTGTTTTAGGAAGGCTCCAGATAATGAAAGTTATATCTGTGCAAGTTTTATTGTCTTTTCTATTTTTTAGTTACTTATAGAGAAATATGGGACAATGCATACAAAATGATACTATTTTTTTTTAATTAAACCCATGTTTTTCAAACAGTAAGAAATTTCGGGATTTAAACTTTCTGTATGTGGGATAAGCATTTATATCTGTTCTATGTTTATAAACGAGCATGGTAATATCATATGCAATTAGGTGTCCTTTGTACCACTCACCATAAAGTCCTTCTCCTATTTAGTCTTTTCCTGGTACCTCTCTTCACTTCTGTATCCCCTTGCATCCTGTACCAGCTCTGTGTCAGACCTGTCTCCTTTCTCTCCCTTTTTGCACATCTCCTGCTAGGGCAGCTATATTCCCCAGGCTCCTTAGGTGCCAGCATCAGGGGCACCAACAGCACAGGAAAGACAATCCTGCACATCTGAATCAAAGCAGTCATTACAGAGAAAAACCATACCTATGACCCTTGGCTTGAACACATTCCCTTGTTCTCTGCTTAGTAGTACAGGCAACGCTTCCTTCAAGCACAGGAGTTGTGAAAATCTCCAGCATATCCTGTGAAGATTCTTTGGGGAATTCAGCTGCTAAAATCAAAGCAGCCTATCGTAGATATGCACAAACACCAATTATTCAAAGGCTTTTAACTTGGCTACATTTGGACTAATTTTCATGTAGGCACAACCCTGATTTATTCCTTTTTCTCCCAAGACAAATTCCTGGTCTTTGCCTAATGCTCAATTTCAAGAGAGAATTCCAAGGAAAGAACTGTCATGAAGAGGATAATGTATTTTCTCATTAACTTTTTTTTTTTTTGGAAATGACTGAAAAGCATTGCCTGAAATCTTGCAGGAAAAGATATAAATAACTGCACAGATAATGGGCAAGTAAAACTTCTGCCAAACAAGTTAAATTGGGTAAAGTTAGAAGGCAGCTGAGTCGGGGGACACATAGGAGGGTGTGCAACTTGGCAATATTAATGAATATAATAAATGGTACCAGCTTGATCACCCGTTAGAGAAGTGCAGACATATCTCTGTGGGCCAGTGGAGCACGATGCAGGGATTTCCAAGCTGGCTCAGAACCCAGCTGGTAATTTCACCTAGAGTCAGGCAGATGAATCACTTCTGGCCCTGGGCTCCCTGCTGTGTGCACACGGAGGGTGTCAGCTGCAGGCAGTGCCAGCCCAGTTATCCTGTGACATACATGTGACATACCTGTGACCTCAGGGGTCCCACTAAAATCACATGGAGCACACGTGGCAGAGCTGAGAGATGGAAACAATTTTCCTGAGCCCCTGCATATTTCTTTAATTATGGAGGCTGAGTCATCTCCCTCCAGAGCAGGAATGGGAGCATGGTGTTTGATGCCACAGCAGGTGAACGTTCTTAGAGCCAAATCTGGTCCAGCTGATAGGAAATCTTAATGTCCCTGGCACTTACATCTGCTTTTCTTCAGTGAGGCATCACAGAAGGGTTATATCAAGGTGGGGGGAATAACAAGTACCTCATGCACCTTGAACTGCTTTCACATATCTCTCAGCCCACCCAGAAGCTGGTTGAGGTGGTCCATGAGGAAATGCTAGCAAAGGCATAATGCCAAATACTCTGCCTTTTTACCGTGTCCTGGGAGGCAAGTAAGCCAAGCTCTGGAAGTCCATGCTGTAGGAACCCCAGGCTCTTCCTTTGGTGTTGCCTTAATCTAATTTCCCTTTGTATTTAATAAAATTCTATGGGTCTTGGGGTTCTTATTCCTTTTCAAGAAGCAACAGAGAAAAGATCTTCTATTTGATCCTGCTGATGTTCACTTTACGACACCTGCCATCAGCACTGCTTGGACATGTCCCTTTTATTTGCCATTCTCTTTCAAGTGCTGAGGCAACTTTGATATATTTCTGTCTCTGTCTGTAATGGCAACAGGATAGGCTGTTATTCTCAACCTGGACTTGTCATGATGAGCCTTTTATTTCATTAAAGCCACATTCCTTTTCAGGAACTGTTGCCAGAATTGGAGTTATTTTGCTTGGACTAAGGATGAGTGTGTACCAAGGACAGTAGTACAAAGTACAAGCAAGTATAAATGAAGCTTTGATTGGATTTTACCCAACCCCTTTAAAATTCATATATGATAATCAAAATGGTGAGTGGGAAGGGAGCATTGCATCCTCTTCAGTTTATTGCCCTCATGTAAAAGCTCAAAATAAGGATTGTAACCAGCAGAATTCCAGCATTTATATTTCATGAGAGAAATGTCCTTGTGTAAATATTGGTTTCTTTAATGCATACACTTCCATCTCTTTTTAAAAACTCTCAACTCAAAGAGCATCTGACAGCATTACATGTCTCTTTCTGGAGGCAGCAATGAAAATGTGCTGATAATTTGAGGCCTGGGAAGAAGTCTGTTCCCCTGTGAATTTTACCAGTCACACTGCTCTGCCATTGTATTAGATCACTGCTGCAGTGCAAGAATAGCAGCTCTCTCCACATTTTAATAGCACCTCTCTCAGATCACATCTTACTGTCAAATAATCACCTATTCCCAGATGGCTGGAAATTAATGATGGCTGAACCCATCAGTGCTAGGCTTATGCTGGTTACACAGTCTAGATCCTGAAAAGCCTTTTTGCAGGGAATGACTGGATAAACTGCTTTCTTGGTTACTCCAAACTTCCCCTTATCCGCTCCATCCCATTGTCACTGGCCATCTGTAGTAGAAAGGATTTTTCCAGTGTACATTAGTCTTTGGAATAAGAACTATGAGATTACAAAGTGTGTGAAATAGCATTTGTGTGGCATTGATCATGAGAGGCAAGATTTTTCTTTCTTGCCCAGGAGACCCCTCTTTTTCTCCAGATCTTCTGAGAAATGTAGAAAAGTTTCCTATCCCAAGCAGTGCCTCTGAAAAAGCGATAGAAACAGCTGCCCAGATATAGAGTGTTGTGGGATTTTGACAACCAAGAGGACAACATGTGGATGTTTTCCTTTCTTTTCACCCTCTGTTAAGGAATATGGACTTCTGAGGTCAGACTTAGGGAAATTCGAGACCTGAAAAATTTCTGTACCTCAGCTCAGTTCAGAATTTTTCCACAAAAATGATGATAAGGCAAATCTCATGCCTGGTTTTCGTATGATCCTACTCATCACTTCCCACAAGTAAAACTTTAGTATCCAGACTCCTGTTCCTCTCCTTCTGGTAGTTCAGTCTTGGGACACGAATTTAGTTAAATCAGACTGAAAAACACTTAGATGATTGAATAATTTGCTGATTTTATTATTTACAGTGATTATTTGGAGAATTCTTCCCACGTTTTAGTCACATCTTGGTAAAGAAGTTTCTAGAAATATGGGTTCAGGCTTGTTTGAGTGGTAATATATTGAACACAGACTATGATAAAGAAGTGGTATTGTGGTGTACCTTTTTTTGTTTTTTTTATGTATTGCAAAACCAAATATTCAGCTTGATCTTTACATGTTTCTGGAGTCAAACCCTGAACCATAGTTTTGGTACAATGATTAGTTTTGCTTAATCTGTTTGAGACATAGATACACCTACAATATATTTAGTGTGATTTCATCACTAATTTATCTTTTTATCTTGTGATGCTAATGAATTTTATGATGGCTGAATGCCTTTATTCCAGCTTGGGGAAGATGTAGCATATGGTCAACCCACAAGCCTTTGGAAATGACTCTTCGGCACCTGTCACAAAGTGATCTCAGATCTGTGTAAATGGTTCCTTCTACTCTGGAGATTAAGTACCAGATGCTGTCCTTTGCAAATAAAAACTGACTAACAAGTTAGCTGAGCACACTGGTTGATCTTCTGTGTGTCAAGGGAACCTGAACTGTATTGTGCCTATTTGACAGAAAATTCATTGTGTGGACTATTGTGAGATGAAGAGAACACCTAAAAAAGTCTCTTCTGGACTGATTTTCCAAAGCACAGTTCTGTCTAGATCCAAACAAAATCTGAGGCTGTACTTAAAAGATTCCTTGCAAAAGAACCTGCAGAGTGAATGTCTGATATTTACTCTTCTCCAGTATAAGAGAATAAAATATGAAATTCTGAGAGCTTTCACTATGCCTGGTAGTAATCAAAATTATTTGGCTGCCAGCAGTAATATTTATACTTCCGACACCCAAGTCAGTGCCTGTTCTAGTGGGATCCATACTAAGACATTATGCTTTGACTTGTGAACTATTATTGTAGAAGGAACATTGTACAGCTGCACTTCAGTCATATGCCATGGAAATATGTTGCATGGTGACCTATGTTAGTGTGGAAACTCATGATTTCTTCACTGCCCTGTGGACTTACATGTTTAGACTTCTGTCATCCTGTCATTCTACCAAACAGAAATTTTATTCAGGTGCAGGAGTTCAAGGTTTCCACAGTGGGTCTATCAGNCTCATCCTCATTTTTTCTGTCTGTGCTTTTAGAGCAGCTTAAAGTAAGGAAGGTCCAGCCAGGCAGGAAGATACATGGAGTCCCTGATGCCTTGTGCATTGCCAGTCATATTTTTTCTCTGTCTCAAGCATCAGCAAAAGACTGCCCCAATCCTTTGGAGAAGAGTTAATGGAGGGTTGTGTACTGGCTGTGAATTGTGTGGTTGAGGGAGAAAGCATTAGATAAATCAGTTATAATAATATAAATGTGGGAAAAATTTTACTGGGAAAACAAAAGAACAGAAGTTCTGGGGGAAGAAAGGGTGATTATGAGGAGGATTTTGGATGCCAGGTGGAATGGGAGAAGTGCAGAGTTAAGTCTCAGGACTGGCTGTGAGTCCTGTTGCTTGGTGTACTCAGAAGCTCTGCTCTGTCACTGTCATCTTTCCCCCTTACTTTTCCCCTTAGTAATGTAGGGACAGACGCTGTTCCTTTTTTTCTGCAGGGCAGTGAAGCAGTTCAGATGAAGAATGTTATGTAAGTGTCATGTATAATCACTAATATATTATTACTAGACAAGGAGACAGGTCAGACCAAAAAAAAAACCCCCAAAAAAACCCAGCCTGGTCTGCCCGCTAGCATCCTTGAAAAATGTCATTTGAGTTACACAGACCCTGGGAGCTGTGCCAGAAAATAACCTGCACACTGGTTCCCATGTGGATTGCCCCGGAGAGTATGGCTAGACATCACCCAGGAGGAAGGTGAGCCAAGTACTTATAATAGGGTGGGATGTTCCCTGCCTCAGGCTATCCAGGACTTGAGGTGCTCCACCATGGTCTCTGTTTGCTGCTGCAGCAGAAGCTTTCATGGTTTGTAAGAATCCCAGTACCAGTCACTGAAGAATTTGCCCTGGATGGTTTTGAGCTTGTGTCCCACACTGTTTCCTTAAGTTCTGGTTGTGCAGCACTGGGTCTAGAGCAGAAACACTGAGGGAGATCATGCAATCCAGCCTTCAGTGAGACCATGACTCCCCACTTGCCCATCTGGCTTATACCAGGGGAACTGCAAACTCCAGAAACCAGGATTGTGAAAAAGTGATTGCTTAGCAGTTTTTCCTCTCTCCTCCCTCATTATTCTTATGATAAACATTTTGACTTGCTACCACTTTGCCAAAGTGGTAAGTTTGGCACTCTCACTTCCCTGAGGCTCCTAACAGACTCTCAGCCTTTGTTCACCCAGAACTGTAATGCCCTGTTTTCTACCTCAAGCCAGAGGAAGGAGGGGAAGTTTCAAAGGCTGGATGCAAATTGTGCCTGCAGTGCAGTATACATAACCTTTTGTGCTGTGGTTTTGTACAATGCTAGGTAATAGTCTCTGCAGCACATGTCAGTGTGTCAAGGAAGGAGAAGGAATGATCACAGAACAGCCTTTTAGAGGCAGTCAGTCAGTGATTGCTAGCTGGGCTGCAGCACTGCAGGTGTGGAGGGGAGACTGCCTCAGCAAGAAGAATGTGCAGTGTGGCATTGGCTTCCTCTCTGCAAAAAAAGATGTGTAAACTGACACCAGTGTGTTGGTGCACCTTGTCAGTCAGGCAGAGCAAACCTGAGTGTGAGGGCATAAAAAGATTTTATGTGCATTTTATGTTGCAGCAAAACCCAGCACAGGCTATAATTTTCTCCTTGTCATTGTGCCCTGCAGGCAGCAAACATACTTTGCTCAAGCATCTGGATTTATCTATCTGTCACGCTGATTTCTTGTACACACAGTTCATGAGGGGCATTCTTCTCCAAAGTCCCTAGCTACCAGTAGGCCAAGGACGATGGATAAACTTGGATTTGATAATTAGCTGACTGTATGAGGCAGTGCCCAGTGATTTTCCTTCTCATCATCAAGAGATGGAACATCCTGATTCCATCCTCAGAGTTATCCTGTGCACATTGGGCTCAACAAAGCTTTAACTTGCTTGGCCTATCCCATTCCCCAGCCCATTCCTAAGGCAGAACTGTGACCTGGCTGGTCAGTAGCACTGCCAAGAGAAATGAAGGAGTTAGCGCAGTGTGCCAAACATTGCTCCAATACCAAAATTTAAGGTTTCCATCAAGTAGCTTAAATCAGTCCAGTCTTCTTGGTATGTATCTGTACCTGATGGGACTAACTGCATTGTGTTGAGACATACCTGAGTTTCCTTGGAACCACCTTGGCTCAGTAGCAGTAACAGGCCTTGCAGGGTAGTGGAGAACTCATATTTGCTGAGCAGCCAGGGCAGCTGAATATCTCAGCACTGTCAAGGAGCTCCTTCTTCACCCCTTCCTTCTTTTCTTTCCTTTGCTCTTTCTGCTGGAATCCTGTGTCCTCCATGTGCTTCATCTTCTACTTCAATTCCCGAGTAACTTCCCTAGTAAGTTGAAAAGTATTCCTTCCTCTTTCTCTTTCCTTCCTTCCTTTTTTTTTTTTCCTTAACTTTTTTATTTGTCTGGGGGTTAGTTTAATATGCTCTCTCAGCATGGGGAGCAGTGAAAAGGATTGTACTGGATCAGCTGGGAGCAGAGGCTGAGAAAGGAGCCTGAATCTTCTCTGCTGTTAGATCAGCACGGGCGCTGTGGCTGCAATCCCCATGGAGGCTGGCCAGGATCCCCACAGAGATGCCCAGGTAAGAAATGCACAATGAAACCTCTGCTGCAGTGGCTTCAAATCCTCGTTGTACCCCACCTCAGTTCAGTTCCCAGCTCAGGCTTCCATAAAAAAACCTCCTTGATGTTGACTTTAGCTGTGGTGCAGATAGGCTTGTGGGGTTAGGTTTGCTAGCTTCACTTGTCTGGAAATTAGGTGTCTAATCTAAACATCCCATTTGGGCACCAAGGCAGAGGAGCATGTCAGACAGCTCGTTAGTAGAGAGACTTTGATGTCCATAAGTAGATAGGAGTCCCCCTCTGGAGTTACTTAACTCTGTTGCCTATATAGTTAAACCATCTTACGTTAGTTTCCTGAGCAGCCAAAGTTAGATGGGATTAATCTCACCCTTAGAGATGTGCAATTTCATCAGTATCAAAGCATTCTGCATCACACATTTGGTTGTAAAACTTGTCCTTAATATGCGCATTGTAACCGCCTCCATGAGCTGGAAATGCATGAGCATATTTACAGCCACTTCCATGCAGAATTGTGTCCCCAGAATGTGATTAAAGTAGCAAACAGAAGGCAACAAAAAATCCCCCTTCTGTTTACCTCACGGAGCTATAAATTATGTTAAAATGCTACGGGATTGTTGTTGTATTTGATACAATTTGACTAGGTTGTAAATGATACAGTACTATACCAAAAAATACAAGTTGTTTAATTCATGCTAGGCTCCTAAATGTATTATTTGCTACTGGGACATAGAATTATTAGTTTTTAAATGCCTTTAGTCCCAAACAGCGTATATTATTATTTTTCCTAACTATTTCTTTTTTTTTTTTTGTNTTTTCCTAACTATTTCTTTTTTTTTTTTTGTAGAAAAGCAGAAAGAAAACAATTATGGTTCCCTCACTCATACAAGCTTACATTAAACTTCAGAACTGAGAGGCTATTATAGATCTTGATTGCTTTTCAGAACTAAAGAAGTGTAAAGAAGTGCTGGTTATTTTTCCCTGAGGACTCTAATTAATTATACAAATGTTAATGAAAACAGAAGAATGGGAAGAGTATGTGTAAGTACTGAGGCTTCCTATCCTTTTTCTTTGTGATTTTGAAAGAGACTTCAATGAGTGCATGAATATTTCTTATCATCCCTGCATACTTTCACGGTTTTTTTTCCTGGTACCTTTATGGCTGACATTTTTTCTGTATTGTAGTGACATGTTAAAGTGTGAGATTTTCTAATGTATGTGTGGCTGGAGTGTAAAATCGACATGGGGATGAGGAGAGATGAAGAAAAGGGGAGAGTGGTGAGATTTTAGCTTGATTGAAGAACCTGAGCTGTTTCTAAATTTAGTGTCAGGTTCTGGGGTGGCGATGTAGAGAGTTTAAGAAGGTGATGATCCTTTGTTATAGTTGAGTTTAGAAAAAAAAGTCATTGTACAAAAGATTTTTAAGCACAGCGACAGGAAGGCTTTATTTCATTATTACCCTTATTACACTTTAAATATTGTCCTTATTAAGACAATTTATCATTTAGTATTTATTGTCTTAATACTTTTTATTTCAGTGATTTATTATTTACTCATTTATGATATTATTGAATTATTAAATTATTTCATTATTTATTATTATTAATTTTATTTAAATTTAAGGTCTCTTAGAAGTAAATGGTGAAATTTTAAGGTTAAAATCAACTTCCTTTTAAGGACTTTAGTGGGATGTAATTAATAGCCTGCTGAAAGTGTGCTGCTTTGTGATGATAGCTGTTTCATCAAGCAGTGAGAGCAGACCTAGTTGCCTTTAATACAGACCTAGCTGCCTTTAATCCGTATAACTCCTCTTAATGCCAACTCTAATGATCTTCAAAAGAAGGGCAAAAGAGAATGATAGACAGTGTGTCTTCACGTTAACTCTTCCCACTGCAAATCTGGACACATTTACAATGAGACTGCATTTCAAATGCAGTACTATTCCCTTGTTCTCCCCAAACCTATTACTCTTTTTGCATCTCTGAGGGCAGAGGGATTTGCCCTGGGGCCTTTGTTTGCATAACACATTCCCTGTGTGTTTATTAACATAGTGTTAAACTATGTTCTCAGCATGAGCAGGCGTCCTCGCAGGCCATCTCCGGGGTCCGGGCATGCTCGCAGCGGAGATAATCACTGGAACTGAGCTGACTTCTCCCTGGGAATGTGACTCCACTCACAGCAAGAGAGCAAATAGGAAATGACTCGGGGTGAGTCTCACTAAGCCGGAAAAATGAATTAGACACACTCCTCAACAGAATCTCAAAACATTACATACAGTGAAGAGAGAAAAGGTCAGAGCGAGAGGTTGCTTACCATCCTCACTTTGGAATTGAAATGCATTTAGGGATACATTATACCTCCTTATGATGTGAGGTTTGTCTTTCAATCGTGTTACCCAGAAAAGAACCCATTCATTGAACAATCCCTTCATACTTTTTATACAGTTCAAGTTTTGTGGAAAGTAGGTTGGGTCAGAGGTAAATCTCAACACTTCCCTGTGAAAAACTAAGGAGAAATAAATTTGGAAAATAAAATGGTGGAAATTGCTATGACCTTTGAGATGCTATTCTTTACAATACACAGTAAAAATATTGGGCTGCTCAGGCTTACATCAAGTTTACAGGAACATAAATTGCCACAATTGAGCTGCAAGCTTTATGTTCTTAAATCACATCATTATTCTTTGGGATATTGGAAGGGAAGGTAGAAAATAGCAGATTTCTATCCATCTCAAGAAATAATAACAGTCTTACTGATTGCCTTCAGTATTTTGCTGCAGTATATTAGGTCATTTTTAACCCCCTTATTTTCAAGAAAATCTCTTTTAGAAAACATCTACTATTCAGAATAAATCATGACTTTGACAATTTGTTTGTCTGATAAGGTGAACCTAGTACGCCAGTTTGTTTTTGTCTCAATTGTAACACAGAAAGGCACAGACAGTGGCAGTAAAACTAGACAAGCCCATAGAGCTATGGAATTATGTCAGTTTAAACCAGTTGAGGATCTGATCAAAACACCTCAGTGTCATAAAACTAAAGCTAGCATTTGGTTTAAAATAAAAGTGAGGAAAACTTTAATAAGTCAAAAAGAAAAACAGATG
The DNA here is from genome assembly GCA_008694505.1 of Cyanoderma ruficeps. Classification (NCBI taxonomy): domain Eukaryota; kingdom Metazoa; phylum Chordata; class Aves; order Passeriformes; family Timaliidae; genus Cyanoderma; species Cyanoderma ruficeps. The sequence continues at coordinate 50,053,835 of VZDJ01007755.1, read as the reverse complement.
TAGGAGACAACATGAAAGAATAAAAATTTTAGCAATGTTAGAGAGCTCCTGTAGAGCCTGTAACAACCTTGCCTTCTGAACACTGTTACTGATTTAAAATAGACCAACCCCAGGATCATGTGAGGGTATGGTCATTTCCAATTAATTGTTAATGCCGTGATACTGCACATCAATGATTATGAACATTTTTTTTGGAGGGGGGAGGGGAGGCATGGGGAAGTATATAAAGAAAAAGGAAGATTTATACAATTTATACTAATAAAAATCTTCAGACTATGCCTGCTAAGTTACCATTAAGCCAAATTAAAAGTACCAAACCCAGGTAGTGATAGAAATTCCTCATTTATGAGGTTTTTGCATCCCTTGGGCATTGGATTTAAGTAGAGACTAAGTGGTACCAGCTGGCTTTCGTACCCAAGTGCTTGTGGGGATTCAATCTTTAATGAGCCAGAGAGCACAAGGCCTTCTCCTGAGAAGTGGAGGTTTGGGTTTGTGTTCCTTGTGTGCTACTTGCTGTGAGTAGCTTGTTTTCCTCACCTTATTTGGTGGGATGCATTTACTAATTCAATAAGAGAAAGCGAGTGCGAGATGCTAATAAATAATGTGTCATAGATAGCAAAAGATAATCCAAACAATAGAAACTGTAGAAGGAAAGCATATGCTCCCTCGGGGAGAATTTATTGAAAGCTGAGGTGTAACAATAAGAAGCTACATTCACAAATCTCTAAAGGCAGCTTTGCACTGCTTCAGCAGTGCAGAGCATCTTAAATCCAGCTTAAATTTCCAGCAGTGTATGCTTTTGTGTAACTGACTCCTCTGGCTTCATAAGGCTTTCCTAATGTGTATGACAAGGGGAGAGCTGTGGCCCAGGTGACCTGTTCCCTCATGATTCATGCAGATGCTTTGGAAGCCACCCTTTGAGTAACCTCAAGCACAGTTCAGATGCAGCCCAGGAGTGCAGACCAAAGATTGTTATTGTTGTTGTCTGTGTTTTCTTGATGGGAAAAAGGAGAGGAAGTAAAACTCCGAATAATTCAACCGTGCATAAAAACAGGTTATGATACAAATCAAGTTAGTTTCTGGTACTGATTCTGCTTAGACTGTGTGTCCTTTCCTGAATACTCATCTTTATAAAGTGTTGCTCAAAGCACACCAGTCGGACTGTCTACACAAATAAACCTTGTGCTAGATAAAATCTTGAAGGTGTAGAGTTTCCCCTGTTTTCTGTTCTCACTGCTTACAAGGAATTTGTGCCCTGTATATCTGCAGTGGTTAAATAATTTGTAGTCTTTAACATTTCTGTGCATGGCATTGCTGTGACATGACTACAGCAACACATAACAAATTGTGGCACTGGCTATGGATACAGGAGGAGGTCAGTAGAACTCTTATCAGACATGTTAGAACGAGCAGAATACTTAGGTGCTTTGAAGTAGTGCGACACACTGCCTTGCATTTGCATGTTGAGTGCCTTCAGCACCACAGATCCTTTACGTGTATATAACTTGTACAAGGCACATGGCAAGTAAAGCCACTCTAATGGGATCAAAAACCCACTAAGTATATGTAGAAATGATCTGTTCCCAAGTAGCAGCAAGAAGCACATGGGCTAGGGTTGTGACAAGAAATCTTTGACAGGCTCTCATGATTGGGATGCTTGCTGTCTGGAGCTTCTCCTCTGCTGTTTGTCCTTTCTCAGCTGAGTGTGGGTTTTACTTCTCACATTTTTGCTGGAAGATGACAAAAAAGGGGGAGGAATTGGTGCTGGGGAAGAATTCTCTTCCTATTTCTTAAATTTAGTATTTGCTGAAGAGGATTCAAAGCCTCATTTCCCAGAAGACTGACTTAGGTACAAAAATCAAAATTGTTTGACTTTCGGGAGCTATCTATTTCTCCTTTGGAAAATGCTTCATACTTGTGGAAAGGATGGGGGGAGTGGTGAAGAGTGTGACACCAGTTAATTGATTAGCTGTGGGTTGCAATTTCTCTCTGTTATGGCTAATGTAATACACTGAAGCATTTCTAGGAGTAAGAACTGAATTCCTCATTTCCCTGCTCCTGGTTGAGCCACTGTGTGAGAGGACCAGAGAAGAGGAAGAAAAGGACCATTCAGGACACCAACTTAAGGTTTCAAATATATGTCTTGACTCACTCTTTCATAAGGCTAAGTGATTGGTTTACCACATAGAAGTTTGTGGTGAAGTAGAGACTTGAATCCAGTTCTCCAAGGTCTAGTTTGACAGTTTAACTATTTTACTGGGTTTCCTATATTCATGTATTCACTTTGCTGTCTCTCAATTCTTGATCTAAGTTACAAAGATAGTTGTTATTAAGTTACTTCTCTAAACCGTAGATGAAAGGCATGCATGTGGCTTTGTACTGCACTATGTTTCTTTAAAGTAACAAAATCTCAGACTAAGAATCGCCAATTTCTTTTTTTTGTAAACTAAATCAGACTGATAACACAAAAATGAGAATATTTCAAATCTGCGTTGTGACTAAACTAGATGTGATCGATTTTGGATATCTTTACAGTCAGATATCTTTGCTAAAGACAAATCATAGTAATAGAAGAGTATGTAGGGTGTGTACTTCAACCCCAGTATTCACAGACATCTCTTACAAGGGGGCAGGTTGCCTTGCACAGCTTCAGTAAAGGAGTGTTATTTTGTATGTATCAGTAACAGTAATCATACTATCTCAGATGTTAAAGAGCTTGAAAGATAAGAGTTGTATTTCTATGTAAAGAATATGTATAGATAAACTGAGGTTTTTGAAAAAGAAGTAATATTTCTATGACATACATTTACATTTAAAGTCTGCATGCTGGAAGAAACTCAAAAACCCTTACAAAGGAAAGAAATCCCTTCAATTTCTGTTCATTTTCATTTGCAAGGTGGCGTGAGATGCTTTGTGGAATTTTGTTTTTTGGGTTTGTTTTTTTTTTAAATGAAGCTAAAATGAACAATGTTTGTTACTTGTTTAACAATAGCTATATCTGCAGTGGGCCTTGCCTGTTTCCCTGGGTATTGGTGCTACTTACCTGAATTTGCAGAGGTGGCAGAAACAGTTATATTTTGAGAACTGTAGTGAAAGAGCAAGGAAAAAGCAGGGGGAGGAAGAGAGGGAAAGAGTGGCTTTTGTTTATTTTTTGGTTAAACTTCTGCTGTTACACTGAATAATTTATATATGCTGTTTCAGTATGAGAAGTAGCTGCAAAAAGCCTCATTTTGAGGGTTTGTGTGTTATCACAATAATTTCTATATTGACTCTATGTACTACTCAAGCAAAATCGATGTGTACATACAATTTAAAATATTGATTAACCTTGTAACTATATCCTGGCATCTGAGGTTCAGACTGGTGGGTTATTTTTCCTCTATTACCACTAGCTGTAATGGTCCTGTAGATTAGCAGTTGATTCAAATATACCAAATCCAGAACTATCTACAGCTGTTAAGTGACTAATTGAAATTGAACTCTGTAATATGTGTGACTATTTACACTGTCTTAGCTTGATTGCCTCTGTAGCACTAATGGGTATTTTTTTTTAAAAAAAATTAAATAGTAGAGCATTGCAACACACAAATCAGAAGACAGAAATGACCTCATTGGAAGGCAATTAGCAAATGAATTTGGAAAAAGAAGTTGTAGGGTTTTGTGAGTAACTTCTTTTTTTTTCCTATTTTTTCTTTTGGAGGCATTTGCAATTAGACCATTTTCAAACTAATTTGTGTATGAAGTCAAGGCACCTAAAGGCCAGCTGCCAATATGGTCCTTCTAATTCAGGAATTCAGAGTATTTCCTCCATCCAGTTCCTGTAGAACTTTCTGAAGGAAGCTGTTTCTTGTCCACAGCAGCATCTCTCCAATACTGTCAGGAATTACTTCTAATGCATGTTTTTTAGTTTGAGGAATGGTGATCTCTAAAATTTTATTCATCATTGTTTACTCTGAAGAACAGTTGATAGAGCACTTTGATAAAGCACTTACTTCACTAGCTCTTTCTTTAAGGAGTCATGCTTGTCTGACAAGAACTTTGTTCTGGCTTGTGAAGCAACACAAGAGAATGTGCCCATTTATGTTTTTTAATTCTGTTAATCATACCTTGTTTAAAAAAGCCCCAGCCTTGCATAATGAAAGAAAGACCACAAAGTACAAAAAAAGTAATCAAAAACTCCATTGTGTGAGTAGCATGCTAAAAAGATAACTAATTAACACTATGTATGTATGAATATAAAACATTGGCATTAAATGATACCTGATTTGAATTTTGCTATCTCATTGTACAATGTGATTTTCTTGGGTTTTCAGGCTTGACCTTAAACTGGGAGCTTCAGTATTAAACACAGAACTCAGCCTGTCAGTTATGTGCTCCTGACATTGACCGTACTGGGAGAATCTGAATTCTCAAGTCCCAATTCATCTAACATTCATATTGATCATGTGCAAGTGTTTGCTCAGCATAGAGTTTTCTGAAGTGTTCTTGAGGAGGAGAACTCAAGTGTGCTTACCTCAAGGTCTCCTCTAGGTACATTGGGAAGTTCTGTTAGATACAAGGTTGAAAGAAAATCAGCCTGGTCCTGGGAAATAATTGTCCCCTGGTTCTTGCCTCTTAATATTTCAGTGTAGATACAGCCTTGGACCCCCAAAAGACATAGTCCTCAGAGCATTTCTGTACAAGGCTACGATGCAATTTTTCTTTTTATTCATTCTGTTTTAGGGAAACGGTTCAGGCAGTCTCTGTAAGAAGTGTTTTTCTAACTTGTTGCTTCCATACTGAAAAATTTTTGATACGCTTTGTTATGTTTTCTCTAGACAGCTGGCATGTGTCTAACCATGTCTGGAGAATATCCTGTCTAAGGATGTTCTTTATCCTAGACACTTGTACACGTCCAGTCTCAAAACAACTTCATATGTGTTTGACTGCTTGCCATTTGTTTTTCTGACAGTGGAAATGTCATCTCTTTTCTAGCAGCCTGGTTTACCTGCTTGTGGTTTTGGCAGTCTTCATTGGCATGGCTTTTGGATATGTGGGACTCTCCATGACGTACCTTTAGAGGAAGGTCCTCTACCTCGGCAGAAATGTCTTGCCCAGTGCAGCAGCCCAAACAGATTTACCTGTGCTCCCTTAGTACCCCAACCATTTGCCACCAGCCAAGAGTCAGTATAGAGAGAGACTGTTGGAATGTTTTCTCATTCAGCAGTATCTGGAGCCAACTGCAAAATGGCTTGATTTGCCTTTTTCTTCCACAGTTTTTGAGACACGTTACATGGGAATCCATAGACCAGTTTTCCACTTCTGATGTTTTTCCAAAATATGATGGGGCACATCAGTAAACAGAGCATGTTGATTCCTGTTTTCTGGCAATTTATTTTACAGTGGCAGCTTTTTGGTGTGAGTCACCTCTGTGAGCAGTATCCAAAATATCTGCCTTCTGCTCAGTCTTCTTGGAACTCTGGCTGGTTGGGTTTCCCCAGTCAAACCCATCATATGGTCAGTGTTAACCACTTACCCCGTGTAGCACTGGTTATTCTGGAAAGGCCAAAAGCAGACCCTGAGTCCTGAACCTGAGTCCTCAAGCTTGATGTACAACAGTAAAGGGAGCAGGTAAGGGAATGAGGAAACCGATGATGGGAACAAGAATGTCCACACTGTGACTAGCAACAGCAAATGGTAGCTTGCCAAGAAACAGCTGAACAGTTGTAACATCTGTGAATTCAGTGTAACACATTCTGATAAAGTGTATAGTTAACTTGAGCCCTATGTGGGGTGCCTATAAAGGACTTCTGTGGGTTGGCATCAGTGGATAGTTTAAGTCCCCAAGCAGTGTCTTTTTCCCACAGCTCTCCTGTAGTGGCAGGGAGTAAAGTGCTGGAGAAGCAGAAGGAAAACCCTCATGGCTAAAGACAAAAGCAGTTTAAGAAGCATGTTTGTAAATACAAGCAAAGAAATGATCCACTGGTGGTGAGGACAAGGAATCACTCTCCACCAGCAGATCGATACTTAGATGGTCTCCAAGCAATGGCAGTTTGAGAACACAGCTGAGCATTACCTGTACGGTATGGAATATCCCTTTGTACAAACTGGATCAGATGTCCTGGCTGCATCACATCAAAATGTTTTGCCCACCTCAATGTAATTGCTGAGGAGGGCAGAGTGGGAAACAGGGAAGATCTTACAGCTGTGAAATCACATTTGAGTAATAACTAAAGCACTGGTATATTATCTGCATTGGTTGGCCACAAATCAAAACCCCCATGCAGGTTGCTATGGGGAAGGTTAAGTCCATCCCAGCCAGACACAGTGCTGACTAGAAATGTCTTGTAGAACAAATGTTCTTTATTCTAATCTCTTGTTCGTATCTTTTCTCAAAATATCATCACCTCTTCTGATCACCTCTCTTTCATTTTCAAACGGTCAAAATGTTTGTGGTAAAACTAAATTCCCGTAGAGATGAACTTTTTCCTTTGTTCCAAGAAGCTGACAACAGATCTGGGTGATAAGCCTGGAAAAAATTTAGATCAAGCCTATAAATTTATTGTATGATGTGGTTGGAAGTTCCAGCTGCAGACAGTGACTCTTGTGTGAGATGCTGTACAAACATGGGATCAAAACACGTCTTCTGCCATGAGATGAGTCACCATTTCCATACCGGGGGTCATGACAAAGCTGTATGAACCCAAGCAAACAGTGAGACAACATTGGTGTGATAGGCAGTGATTTTGTCACCACTTCTTTCACCTACAGTTAATAGGCATTCCTCCGAAAACAGGACAAGTTTAATGATGGAGAGCAGGAACTTGTTCTCTGGATTTGTGCTGGAGCAGGGATGAAGAACTCACCTTTGCTCAGTGGTCAAGAGATGGCTTGATTCTGAAAATGCTTGCAGGCAGCGGAAAGGCTGTTCCTTTCCTGAGGACATGATTTTTTTCTTGTGTGGAACTGAGTGCATCTCAGCTTCCAACCCCTTCTCTGAGCAAGTGAGAACATGGGCACTTGGCACCTTTCAGAAAGTCCTGAAATGTGGCATAATCGTGATCCTTCCAAAATTTTAAAAGTCCATGATTGATGTAGTAGAAGTCTAAATTTCCCCTGTTGTCAAATTCTATTTCTCGCTTAGCAAAATAAAAATCCTTTTTTACCAAGGATATGCAAATTACGTGTAAGGTCTACTTTATCTTTAGACACAATTTGTGAACTGGTGTATGGAGTTTTAAGTCCCCAGTGATCCCTTTGGAGACAAGTCTCCTAACAGAACATTGGAGTGAAAACCAAAACCTTGTGGGGACGGGCTTGTTTTATACTGATAAGTGTTTACTTATTTTTCTGTAGAAGTATCTTTTGCCTTTAAATGGAAACACTTGGAATCCAAGAATGATTTTCTGAAGCAAAAGACTTTTTATTTTGAAATGCCATGTCAGCAGATCCAATGCTTCCAAAATAAATAGTTGCAAGGTGCTTCTCTGCCTTGAATTCCTCTGATATTTTGTCCTGTTTTTAATATATTTTTAAAACTGAGGTATAAAAATAACCTCTCTGAACTTGACTGCAAATACTTACTGCCAGTTAAAAAAGAAAGAGATCAGACAAACAAGTGGTTTTTGATGGGCTTTAAAAGCTTGGTCGTTCTTTCTCTTGTGAAATATAACGTTCTCATAAAACCCTTTTTCCCTTTAATGCCAAAAAAATACTCCTGTTCATAATGTAATGCTGATGGCACCAGCCACCTCTAGTTGTGAGAGAAATGAGCTGGCCCAAGCAATATTGTACTTGAGGGACTTGTCCAAGCAAATGCGCTTCTCATGCCTCCACACTAGAAGTAGGTAGAAGAAAACTAGAAGAAAAGAATCATGATGATACCTTAACATGATGCACAGATGCTTGATACCTTAACATGATGGACAGATGCTACATGGCTGGTTGTGGGTTTGTTTGTTTGTTTGTTTGTTTTTTTGTTGCTATTTATTTTGTGTTTGGGGTTTTTTTTGGTGGGGTTTTTTTAATATTTTTAAATTTATTTTGTTTTTTGTCTTCTGTAGGTGAAATAAAAGAATTTAATTTATAAAGTTGGATACCACACCTTGAATAGCACTATGTAGATGTAGGAAATGCTACTTTGATAGAAGCTATTTATTAGAAGGGGCTTTGAAATTGTGGGATTCGAAGTTCATGCAGCAATAAATATCTGATGAAGAAACCTACTATCTCGATCTCATCTTTGTGTGTGAGTCTAGACAGAAGGATGGTCTGAGATGCCTTTCCACCCTTTGTTTCTGTCCCCTTGTATTAGTGTGAGTGTTCCAGGCCACTTTTCACCATGTCAAAAGTAGTTGTTCCTTTTTTACACTTCACATTGAAAACGTGTGACTTGCTTTTAAGTGCTGCCTTAACCCCACAGTGAACTATGGAGATAAGCCTCCAATGCTGAATTCAAAAGAATGAAGTTTGCAAAGGATCAGTTACTTCCCTTAGTCTGCTGTTAACCTTTTACAGCTAAAGGTGGGAATGAGGGTGCTGCGAGTGCTGCTTACCACTTGAACTTCACAAAATGCTAATAGAGGGCAAAGAGACAGAAGGGCCTCTACAACTGCACAAAGTTGCTGGACCGAATCTGTGGCTCACTAGCTGACCTCAGCACTCAGTGCTGCCATGCGTCCTACCAGGTGTGTGGGAACAGGGTCCCTGTGCAACAGGAGAGGAGGCCAGCTCTGCAGCAAGTCCACAGTCTGTTGCATAGGTATTATTCTGGGAATTGAGGAGAGATGTATAGGGGGTGGACACCACAGACACACAGGGTATTTATGAGGTCTTTTTAAAGGTTTCACTTACACATAATGATCTCTAGGACACTGGTTGTTTAAGCCTGTTTCTGGAGCTTGAAGGTGGCTGGTTTTGTTCTCATCTGCATATAGGAGTTTTCTGGCTGTTATTCCATAAGTGTTTCACAAGTGAATGCTGAACAAGCTTGTTGGAGCTCCATTGACTGGACTCTTCAGCCCCTTGCAGAACTAGCAATGAATGACCCAATAGGTTCATTAGGTCAGGTTGTAAATTTCTGTATACAGGTACTACTAAATAACCCTGTTTACCAATGTAACAGGTGCACATTATTCTGCCTTTGGAGACTGAAACAGCAGGAGAAGCCTTGTTCAGCTTTTAAACTTCAGTTGCCATGGGTGGGGATCCTCAATCTGTACTACTCCTACCAGTTTGTTGCCTGGGCTGGAAAGAGATGCCCTGAGTCTGGAGAAGAATTGCAGGTCAGCAGGAAACATCTGAAGAGCAGCAGAAAGGAATTCCTGCCACTCCAGCTTCATTGGAGGCCCAGCTCTATGCAAATGCACATATCATGAGGAATAAATAAGAGGAATTAGAGATGTGCACATGCCTGCAGGGCTGTGTGACAGCAGCCAGTGTCATAGGAATGAAAACCAGTTTGCACTGTCCCATATGACATCCTAAACTGGAGATACATGTATTTGATGTATAGCCACTCAGTGAAAAATGAATTAGCTGGATGTTTGCACTCAGTGAGTTGCAGTCAATGGCTCAATGTGGAAGTGAAAACCAGGGATGAGTGATGTTCCTCAGAGATCATTTTTGGGACCGGTGTTGTTTAACAACTTTGTCAACAACATGGTCAGTGAGATCAAGCGCACCCTCAGGAAGTTTGCAAATGGCACCAAGCTTTGTGGTGCAGTTGACGCTCTGGAGGGAAGGGATATCATCCTGAGGGACCTGGACAAGCTTGAAAATTGGGCCTGTGTAAACCTTGTGAGGCTCAACAAGGCTAAGTGCGAAGTCTTGCAAACATATTGATAACAACCCTGAGGAGAAGTACCTGGGGTTGTTGGAGAAAAACCTTAACATGACCCAACAATGGGCACTTGCATCCCAGAAAGCCAACCAGATCCTGGGCTGCATCAAAAGCAGTGTGGCCAGCAGGTCAAGGAAGATGATTCTGCTCCTCTACTCCACTCTTGTGAAACCCTGACTGAGGTACTACATCCAATCCTGGGACCCCCAAAGTAAGAAGGAAATGGACCTGTTGGAGTGAGCCCAGAAAAGGACCATGAAGAAGGCTGGAGTGGGACTTTTTACAATGGTTTGTAGTGATAAGACTAGGGGAAATGGCTTTAAACTGAAAGAAAGTAGGTTTGGATTAGATATTAGGATGAAATTCTGTACTCTAGGAGCAGTAATACACTGGAAGAGGTAGTTCAGAGAACTTGTGGATGCTTCATCCCTGGAAGTGTTCAAAACCAGATGGGATGGGGCTTTGAGTAACCTGTTTTAGTGGAAGGTGTTCCTGTCCATGACGTCATAGATCCATAGAAGGGTTTGAGGTGGAAGAGACCTTAAAGATCCGGTTCCAACCATTCTATGATTTCCTTGGATTCAGTGAGAGCTGAAAGCTGAGTAGGTCTGGTGGGCAGGAGGATCATCTTAGAGTTTCAATTGTGGGATGTGCTCAAGCTCAAGCAAGAAGTGCCTTAGGTGCTGTGTGAGCTTAGAAGTTGAGTGCCACAAGAGCTGATATGAGTACAAGACAGGAGGGGATACAAGTGCCAGTGAGAAATTTTCAAAAGGGTAAGAAGCTTTGCTGCATGATCTTGTTCTTGAATACAAAGAGGGAAAATTGAAATTATATGAAGCAGATGGATGAGTGAAACATGTCTTTCATGTAATGGTTGGGAAATGTGGTGTTTTGTGCATTAGTCTGCTTGTGCAGTGCTCAGCACAGGTGTCCTTAAAGCCATGTGTTGCTGGGGAAAAGACTTCTCAACTGTGCCATTTTATAAAGAACCTTTAACATCTATTGGTGTAAATAATGCCATGGTCTGTGGTTTTAATCACAAATTTATGATAATTTTGCTTTGCTAGTTATTCAGGGGAACAGATATGGGCCCTGTGGTCATTTCATATTTCTTAATGCAGACCTAGGTAGCAAAAAACCAGTGCTGAAATTTTTTGGTCTATTGAATGAATTGGCAGAAATCCTCTTGCAGCTCCATGTCAGCACCTAACTCTCTGAGAGACCTTTGAAAAATCTCAACGGCAGGTATTGCAGCTGCTAGCTTTTTCCCTATAGTGTTCAGGGGGGCATTGAACCATTTTCATGGGAAAATCTGATTAGGAATGTGGTCACTTAATTAAGGAGTGAATGATCTATTTTTTAATTGCTGACTTTTCTTTCTTCTCCTCTCTCTCTCNTTTTTTTTTTTTTTTTTTTTTACTAGGAGGGATGACACTGCCTTCAGGCCCAGTGTTCAGATAGTGTGAATTGTTCCACAACTGCAGTGCTGGTTAATTTTTACCAGCAGAGGCTTTAACTTCCCAAGTGCAAGAACACTGGGGGAAAGGGAGAAATATTGCCTGATGTTTTGGGAGAATGCTTATGACTTGGTTCTGGATCATTGGGTTCAGACAGTTTTGTCATTTGACTTTAATCAGAACAGGATCAGAAGCATTTCACCAGAATGTGAAGCTCTGAACAAAGGCATCCTGAAAATGTAACTTTCACTCTGTGACTGAGTCTTTTGACCTGACAGTCTGGAGAAGTAAGAAAAGTTATTCTGCAGCATTGCATGCTGATATCAATAATATACTAAAAAAAAAAAAAAAAAAATCAGGGATATTTGAAAGTTCAGATCTGTTGCTTAGAAAGGGAGTAAAAGAGAAATATAAATTTTTGTTGGCTGGTGTTGAATAGGACCAGTTGCTGGTAGTTGTAATAAATTTAAAAGCCTGGAATTATGATTTGCTTATTAATATTTCTTTGGTAATCAAAGAAACCCATTGCATGGGGCACTGTGCAAACACATATCATGGAATATTTCTTTCCCCTGTATAGCTCACAGATTAAAAACTCAAACCCAACCAGAAAACCAAACACACACACACATCCCACCTCCCAAACAAACAGAAGGAAAAAAAAAACCCAAACCCATTTAGCTTAGGAAAACAAAAATCTAAATATACTTGGAATCTTTCTGCTTTTATAGTTTCTGTAACAGGATAAAATTAATTTGTGACACTTATGTCAGCACTTGGTTCAAATGCTTGGATTGTTAAAGATCTACAATCCTTTTAAGATCTGGGTGGTGTGGTGAGGGCTGGTGGTGACCTCATCCTGTTCTCTTTAGGGACGAACAAATGGAGGAGTAGGAAAGAGAAGGGTCAAAGTTCCATTTCACTTCAAGAGACAGAAATGTTTACTCATTTAAATAAAGACAAAATATGGGCTGTGCATGTTCTCCAGCTGGAAAACTTGAAGTAATTTTCTGTGTATTTCTCTACATTAATTTTTAGACACATATCATGGTTCTTGATTATTAGATGTAGAGAGTTTGCAGTTAAAATATCAGCAATGCTGTATTCATCACGGTGATTGTGGCGCTGTATTAAGGTGTGAATATGTAAGACTGAGGACTATTTTCCTATCTTGCATTCTTAAAATGGGTGTTGCATCATAGGCTTTGTGAGAAGTAGGGTTTGAGCTTAAGACTATTGACTGTAGGTAGAATCACTTCAGAGACAATGGTTGTATTATTACTGTAATAACAGAGGCAAAACTGGGTAAAGAAAATGAGTGGGGATTTATTAATGTATTTAGTGAAGAGTAAGCAGAATCAACTGGGGCTTTGACAATATTGGTGGAGGATATTATTTAATTTGTAATGAGGAGTCCTAGAAAATAAATCAGCTGGTGTGGCCAAGGGCTGTCTCTGTAGAATTTGAAAGCAGAGGAGGGAGCTTGGTGATTCTTAGAACATCCAACATCAATGTAGAGTTTGGGGACTAGGAAATGTTTTTTTAAAAATTAGAGGCCTGTAGGAAGGCCAGAAAATTGATCAGGCAGGATTTTAATTACCAAGATATTGATTAAGATAATATTATCCACAAATTAAGAAAGAGTTCATAGTGCAGGATTTCTTCCTTAAGCTGTTTGTGAGCTTGCACAGTCACACAGTCTTGGATTCAGCCCCAGGGAACTGAGCCAACTCTGGCAAGTGAGGCGGAGAGGACCCGTGGGACTCTGTGGTATCAGGCTGGGAAGGATAAGGAATACTTAGAGAAGAAGGGAAGAGGGTTGATGGTTTGGTTTGGCTTTGAGGTTTCTTTTTTTCTTTTAGGTTAGTAAAGGGTAATTTTGAGGAAATGTGCCTGAGGAATTTCTTCTGATTATGAAAATCTCCATCTGTACAACTGAAAAAATAAATGTGATTTCCTCAGAGAAGATGTAATTAAAATGTGTCCTGGTTAAGTCTACACAAGTTAAAGGCTGATGGGGGTAAAGTCAGTATGAAATTAGCATAAAGTATTAAGCAGGTACTTTCTTAAGCTGCAGTATAATCAGTGCATTGCGGAGCAAAATAGGTTGACACACAGAAATAAAAAAAAAATACATAGAACTAAATTTCTTTTCAACTAATAAAAATAAGTTTTCGTGCTATTTTTCCTTTAGCCACTTACTTTTCTAGATCACACTTTCAGAGCTAGGAGTGTTTTATCTGTTAAAAAGGACAAGTGAAGATCGTTGTAACAGAATATGTTGAGGATGTGTAATGGAGTATTATAGGTTTTGCTGTGTAGTCAATGAATGTATTTTTTTAAATGAAAAACACTTTTCTCTCTTTTCTGACTTTTACAATGGTAGAGAGTAAAGGTGTTTGAGGAGTGGGGTGAATTATAGAGAAATAGTCTTAGTTTTACCACCCACTAGCAATAATAACTAGCCAGGCTTGAAGCGAGGAAGCAAACCATGTCCTTCCAGCAGATAAGCTGTCCTACTGCTTAAGGAGAATACAAAGAATTCCTATTCACAACAGCTCCTGCAGAAAAGAAGTTATATTCTCAGGCACAAGGGAAGAGTCATCTTATTAGAGGCATTTATTTGGGGGGAGAGAAAAAAAATAATCACTTTTATTCCCCTTTATATTCATACTGCAGTAAGGGCCAGAGAAAGCAGTTCCAAGAAAAATGAAGTGAATTAGAAAAGGAGCTAGGACAGAACTCCTCAGAAATGCTTTTATTATCTATTTTCTATAATGAAAAAATGGAAATAAGCTTCATTTAGAGTATCTTTTTCTTAAGTTGCTGGAATAATCAGATAATTTGGAGTAAAACATGAAATGGCCTGGATTTCTTTAAATAAACTACAGTTATTCAATGTAACCAACATACATGACCATCCTTAGCAAGAAACAAAGTTAGAGTTATAGATGTTTTTGTTCTAGGTTTTTTTTTTTTCATAAATGCATTAGGTGTTCTGATCAGTGAAATGTGGTGAATGGGAAGATGCAAGACAGGAACCATATATTAAATTTTAAAAATACTTTTTATTTAGCTTTAAGTTGATTTTTGAGAAGAAGAAAATGGGTGCTCTTTATGTAGCACCCATATTTATGGCAGAACCTTAATTTAAATTAAATCACTTTAAAGGAATTAAAGGAATATGCTTTGTATTTGTATTTGACAAATACAAATATGATTGTATTTGTCAAATAACTTGGTCAATGTAGAAATAATCTACCAAATTGTATATGTCAGGTGAGGTAGGGATCAGAGGAAGGCTTCCCTCTCAAATGCTGTGGAAGATGACATTTTAGTTCTGTCATCTGCTCAACGGATTTGAATTTGTATTTTTGCATTTCCATAAAGTGCTCTCCTTGTTAACGTCCCCATATGGCTGCTCTTACTCTCCTACTAAAGTTATTTCAATTTATATAATGTGCTTTATCCTGTCAGTGCATTGCTGCTTGAACCCTGACAGTGTTACCTCCTGTGAGTACCCAGGCACTTTGCATAACCACTCAAACCCCTGGTGATTTTTACTGCTGTGCACAGACAATATGGGCAAAACACCTCTCCCTCACCCTCCATAACACAATTTTCTGCATTAATCAAATTGCATGCACTCTCTGCACAGAAGATTAGTGTAGTGTATTCTTAGAAATCCATCTACTCCTTCCTCCCAAAACTGAACACCTTGGGCTTGGTCACCACCTGCCTTCCACAACCAAAGTTAAAGAAATTTACAGAGATGTGGGACAGGATAGTATACCTTGTCTTTTCTTTCCTTGGCTGGCAGTAGTGACCTGCACCCTGTTGTCCTGAGCTCTTCATGGGACTGCTGCTTCCACAGCAACCTGACAAGTTCATACTGTGGTGTGGCCAGGCTGGCCAAATTGAGTGCCCTTTCTTTTCATTGCCTGAGTGATACAAAACAAACCTTAGAGGGGAGATGTTCTTTTGCTGGTGATCCAAATAGATCCTTCTTCTTCCATATCGCCTCTGATTTCATAAGTGGCAGGTACTGCCCTTCTATCTTTCCTAGCCTTCACTCCACACACTTATCAGTCTGTCTGTTCTGTGCTTCCCTAGATTCCATCGTTTGGTAAAGAGCAATATGCTGGGGCTGCCCATCTTTAGTGTGGGGCCACACTCACTGACAGCTCCAGTAAAAGCTCCTCATTTCCCAAATCTGGGGATGTGGGCTGGTGCTGCTGAGGACTACGTTTAATCTCTCAGCCCCATGGTGCAGGTGAAGCTTTTTCAATCTCTTACTTTAGAAAATTGTGAAGGAACAGGGGAAATCACTTTGAGTGAATGCATTGATGTTCAGGGCTGGAATGCTAAAGTCAAGCAGAAGAAAATGTTTAGTGGATATTGACCACCTTTTTGCTGCATCAGCCTATCCCTGCCCATCACTCATTTCTGTTTCACAGTGAACATAAACCAGAATTAGCACTTTGAAGTTAGGGTAGGACTGGCAATATAAATCAGTTGAGAATCTGTTTTTTGTTTTATGACCAACAAAATGTTCGCTTGGTGCAGACACTTGTTAAGCCCCTCAGCTTTCAATGTAAAGTTCTTGCTGTGGCAGACAATGGCTGCAAGATTTTGCTGGCTGCTGTGAGTGAAAGGGAGGAGTTCTGATCTTTTAAACTTAGAAGAGGATCACAGAAGCAGCGAGGTTCAAAGTTATGAAACCCCTCTAATATCCTGCAGCAATGCAATTTTTTCCTTATTAAAGACATTTGCCTAATTTTTATGTAAATAGCCACTGCTTGGTGGCCACTCTAATCCAACAGCATTACTGCTGGCAAACAGGGGATTAAGAAGAAAATGTTGTATTGAAATTAAAGCTGTAGGGCCTGATAGAGCTAGGTTACCATTAAATTCTATAGATACTCTATCATTCTTGCCAGCTCCATTGTGCTTTATTTTAGTGCTCAGGGTTTTCTATAACTGAAATACTTCTTTAATCCTTTTTTCACACCCTGTAATGAAAACCTTGATGCTGAATAATCCATTGAGGTTTGTGCATTTTTGTTAGATCTCTGCTTCATTAAATTACCAAATTTTAGTGGCAGCAGAGAAGCACAGCAAAATGTCAACATGGCTTTACAAATCCAGAGGCTGCCCATTTCTAAAGATGA
Source organism: Cyanoderma ruficeps (assembly GCA_008694505.1). Lineage (NCBI taxonomy): Eukaryota > Metazoa > Chordata > Aves > Passeriformes > Timaliidae > Cyanoderma > Cyanoderma ruficeps. Next base: position 50,037,387 of record VZDJ01007755.1, on the reverse strand, counting down.
TGATATCTATTAATGCTTGTTTTCTACATTTAAGTACCAACTTTTATAAAGTGATGGAGGGATGGGAAGAACTCCGGGGCAGGTATTCAAAGTCCAGTAACATGTATTTTTCTCAATCAACATTCTACTGAACAAAGAAACCTGGGGATATGGGTTTACAAGGACATTGAGTCTGAACTCCATTGCTGGACATCTTGGGATTTGTTGGATTTGCACTGTGTTAGTGATATCATATGGTCTTTGAGTGCTCATCAGTATTGTGGCATTCAATACTGCAAATACATGCCAAAGGAAATAGGAGTCCAACATGAAACAGTGGAATCAAAGGTGCATATGTTTTCTCTTGGCTGATAAAGTGTCTTCCCCCAGCCATCTGAGTGTCTGATCTGCAGATGCTAATCTCTGGAATTTGTGATGATGTTCCTAGTCCCTAATGAATGCTACATTTCTTGTACACCACGCTTGGACTTTCTTGGATTGGGAAGGAAACTATTGCTCAGTGTAATATAATGTCAGTAGCAGAGCTGAGGATCATGATATATATTTATTTAGGTTCATGCTAATAATAGGGGCATTGGTACAATTCTAGCATAGGCTGAAGATCAACTAAATTCTTGATTCAAAGTTTGTGGCTTTTTTTTTTTATTCCTTTTTAATTCAAAATGACCCACAGTTCAAACACATTCTTTCAGAGAGGCTCTCGGTCATGTCAACAGGACTTTTGGTTAAGAAAGGAAAATAGACATTTGTTCTTAGGGCAAATAGTCACTGCAACGAGTTCTGCTAAACAAAACTGCATGCTGGGAAGTACAAAAGAGAATCATTATTAAGGGATCTGTTAAAACCAATATGGGGCCTAACACCCCATGTTGGGACAAGATTTTTCTGTCACTAGAATAACTAAAGGAAGTCTCGTTTTTAGCAGTGCTTGAGAGGTACTGGAGACAAGAGTTTAGTCACACTTCACTTGGATTCCTCAGGAATGTCTTTGTTTAGTTTAATACAACTGATTTCAGTTGTGATGAGACAGAACCCATACCTGAATGGAACAAAAGCAGTCTCAACAGAAACCTGAAAAGGATTTACATTTTATGGGTTTTGACCTTATGGCTCCTAGAGGGAATGAATCGTGCTCCTGTGAAACATGACCCAACCTCTTCTTTTCTTTGGCTGAAACTGCGGAACATAGGGTTTGCAAGTATTGTATGTTTTGAGTTTTTTGAAATTATACACACACACACACATACATATAAGGCCTATGTATAGTTTTCTTTGACCTTTGTTCTTGGACACTTTCTTTCCATTTAGTAGAACCCTGGTGCTGTTGCTTGATGAGAGCTGCTAGTCTGACCTGTGATTTCCAAATGCCAGGTCGTAATGGAAGGGCAACGTATGAGAGTTGTGGAAATGCACAGAAAACTGCTGTGCAAATTTGCATCAAGTGTCCTCAGACATTTAAGTTCTGTAAACTGTATGTTGGTGAGATAAACACCAGAAATGTGAACAATTATATTGGGGTTGAAAAGGATTTTCAACCTAAATGCTAAAAGGAAAATTGGGTGAACAGATGCTCTTACTATCAAGATGATTAGTTTTAATAGTGATAAATACTGATATTGTGATATAAACTGAATAGTGATATAAACTGTAGCTATCTAGTGACTTGCCTGTGTAAGACATGACACATACATAAAGCAGATACAATAAGGGACAGCACTGCAGGAAGAGAAGGATAGATTTACTGATCCAAAGTATGTATATTTGTCTTACCTTGAAAGGAATGTGAACTAGATGACTTTTTGAAGTCCAAACTATTTCTATGTAAGTCTTTGAATTTTCATTATTTTCAGTGCTTCTTATGGGCAAGGATAGAAAAAGGCTTTAACTGCAAATTTATCTTTTTGATTGTGCACATCATGTTACTTTGGCTAAGGAAACCTAATAATTTCACTGGAGAGCAAGTCTATTGTCTGTTGTTCCTAGCACTTTATGAAGTTCTGAACATAAATAATGTTAATGAGTTCGCATGGGATATTATCTGCTAATAAATTCAGTGGTAGAGTGAGTGTCACAACTACAATTACTGAAATAATGTATGCTGAAAATAACATAATTTGAAAAAGGCAAGATGATCTAGTGATACTGTTATTCAGTTCCCTGTGATCCAAATCCATTGGTCCTATTATGGTGCATTGCTCTTGTCATACCTTGTTAAATATGATGACTGCTAAGACTCTTGGATTATCTGTGGGACTCCCTGTATTTCCTGAGTGGATTCCATGTGGAGGTACTTGGGATTTTCTTGCATTCTGCTTTTCACTTTTTTTTTCCAATCGAGAGGGTAGCTCACTAGAAAGTAGTACAGTGGTGCATGAAATAAGAAGGGAAATTGTCTTGAGCAAATTTGATGTTTTAAATGTCAGTATAAAATATAATTCCACTAGATATGACATTGTCTTTTCAAGCAGCAAGTGCTTACACTCAGCGCTGTCCCATTCATACCTAAAGGAAGACATGTTCTCTGCACCAAAAGAAAGAGTCTGAAGGACTTTACAGCTAAGATAGTGAATCCAGTATTGAGGATTCAACCTTGCACGCTACAAATAAAATTGCCTACAGTTTTGCTAGTTGGAGTAAAAATTTGTAAGGGAGCCGAGTCTGTATGATCCAAGGGCATAAGCCAATCACTGGCTATGTGAAGCTGGCAAGAGATTCCCCCACAGAAGGGGGAATAGTTCTGCCAAACTGTCCACTGAAGGGCTTTCATCCTTGCTTTGGAAGCACTTAGTCCTGTTACGCTCTCAGTTGGGATAGAACTTGTGTCGATCTCCATTGATCAACCACTGATCTCATCTGCTCTGCCACCTTCTGTGTGGGAGTCATACTGGTAAAACAATGACACTGTGTTTTCAGAAAATGTCAACTAATATATGTTTTGGCTGTGGGGGCTGAGAAGTACATTGAGTGATTTATACAAGATTGGACTGAGAGGTGTAAAAATAGCCAGGGCTGGGAACAGCCCTAACAAGCAGCAGTTTCTGGATATGGAGTTGCAAGGCACAAGCCAAAAACACATGGCAGGGGAGTTGGAGGTCCAAGGCTCTTAGCTCCCCTGTCTCATGTTTTCCTCCCCTGTTTTAGTACTAGTATGGGGTCTAGCAGTAAATCTGACCCTGATTAAAGGATATTTGTCTAATCACATGCTCCTGGGAGTAGAGAAGAGACAAAATGGGAAAAGTTGGGTCTGCTTCCTAATCTCATCATAGCCTGTGCAGGACAGTAATCAGCTTTAGGTCAAAATCAGCAGCAGAGTACTTTTCCTTCCATGCTGGCTCAGTTCTAGTGGCTGATCATCAAAAGTGCTGAGGCTGGATCACATGTGCACTCCCTTATCCTGTGCTCTTGTTTCTCACGGCTTGTGTTGCTTTGCCACTGCTCCCTTTTGGGGGCTGCCCTTGTTATAGGGGAAGCCATCTGAAGTCCTCAGCCTCCACCCCTGTCTCCCTGCTTGGCAGAAGGCATGATCCTTCTCTAAAGCAGAGGCTCTTGTTAGAGATAATTTTAGCTCCCACCCTTTCATGCATTGCTTATTAAACTCTGCACAGTCGTGTCTGGTTTCTGTGAATTTGCACCTGTAGGAAACAGTGTGAATTAATATCAGATGAGGACATTTCAGGCTGTATTCTTGGGACTTATGCATAGAGGAGACTCTAAAATAAAGAATATTGTGGCAAAGAATAAAATATGTGCTTGCTTTACTATTGGTTTTTTGTTGTTTATGGGTTTGGTGTTTGCTATGTGGTGTTGTTTTTTTGGGAATTTATTTGTTTGGTTTTGATTTTTTACCACTATGAGAGACAAGATACTGGTCTGGCTGGACTTTTGGTCTGACACAATATTGATTACCCTCAGTAATGTTCTTAACGTTCAAAAAATACTAGATTACAAAGAAAAATAGTGTTTAGATCAGCAGTAACAGTTTCTATCTGGGGCAATCAATGCTAGACAATTCTTTTACTTTTTTGTTGTTTACTGATGCTTAAAATCTCAGAGTCAATTTTACTTTGTAACTGTAGGAGGTGCTCCCACTTTGAGGGGGTAGAGGGGAATACATGAGGCCTGATTTCTCTTGTGCTTCTTTGGGCTAGGAAGAAAATTTTGCACATAAATCTTAGGTAAGGTTTTGACCACTGGAAAGAAATTCTGCATGTTTACTGCTGTCTAGGATTAAATTGGTGGTTTGTATGTATATGTGAGGTTAAATAAATACATGCACGACTTTCAGGTCTAAATTTGCTCCACTTATGTGTATATATTTATGCATATTACTGTCTCTTAAGTAGATGTGTAGAATGTGTGGAAATCAATACTGGAAAATGTTTATATACATTTCTACAATCACATATATACCTTCTACATATGCATATATGTGAAAAGTGATAGTTTATCATTGCCAAGTATGTGCAATGCTCAAAAACACATCCATCAATACAGATATTTCACTCTTTTATCAGTCCTGCCACAGAACCTATTTCCTGGGTGGGAGGAATAATGAGGGAGAAAGAGGTGCTATTCATAGAAAATGGATCACTGAAACAGAGTCTCATGAAATGTTTTTTTTCCCCACTTTTCATTAAACTTCTGCTATTTTAAAATATACATATTTTTTTTCCCCAGAAGAAGGTGTATTTTTCTAAAAGTCCTTTCCAAGCTTCTTAAATGCTACTCTTTCTTATTTCACTCTTCAAAGAGCAGCAGCAATGCTATCCCTCTTTTCAACTTCAAACTGTGCTGCTCTGTTGGTCCAGCACAGCAAGAGTGCTTTGAACCTGAGTTGAGAATCTAGCTCCCTTTTTTGGAACCTTGATAAGGACTTTTTGAGAGAGCTGTAATTAGCATTTTCTTTTAACCCCAATGCATCTTTCTTGACTTGTGTAGAAGTTAACCAAATAATAATAAACATATTTACACATATGTGATTCCCTTGGGTCCAGCAGAGATACCCTTTGTTCATACTTTATGGGGATTTTTGGAGCTGGACCTTTATCCAGAGGTATCTGTGAAACTTTTCACAGACTGCTGACTCTTTGTGGGGCAAGCATGAATTGACTTTGGTTTCCTCTCAGGGGTGACTTTATTCTGCACAGAGTAAAAAGATTTGGTGAATGTCAAAGGAAGGAGCCACAAGTCACATTGATCTCACTCACTAGACAGCCAGCCCCTTGGTGGCTTTTATTCTTGGTGGCCCATCTTGGCTGCAGCAGTGGGAACTCTGAATGCCAAGGAGACACCGTGTCAATTCAGGCAAAGTTGAGCTCCACAGTTGCTCCCTGCTTTGTACTTGCACTTTTCTCCAGGTGATTTGACAGTGAGGGATCAAAAGCTGTAATCTAGATAAGGCCTTAATGGGGGTAAGTGCTGGAGTGGAAAGCAGAGGAGGTGTGCTGCTGCTTTTCCTCCAACTATAAATAGCCAGGTCATCAGTACAAACTTTGGCTGTCTGGCATCAGCTTTTCCAGATGATTTGTGGAACACCACTGAGCACTTCTAAGACCATTGTTTTTACTCCTTTTGTTCTAGATATTCACCCATGTCACCTCCATGTGAGATGTGGAACATGTTGCAGGTAAAATCAAAGACTCTGTGCTAGTTTTGTTTATTTTAAATACTTGGTGGTTGGGGTGTCAGCCCACAGAGAAGCTCTTGCAGTACCTCAGCAGGAGGAGAACCCTGGGGACCACAGCAAGTGGTGTGGGTTTTTTGTGGGGAAAGCACTATGGAGGTGGTTCCACATGTATGTCCTGTAGGAGACTTAGACTCTGAACAGAGGAGANGGAGACTTAGACTCTGAACAGAGGGGACAGCAGAGGGAATGAGCTGCTGCTTTTGGTGGAAGCAGGGGTGATGAAACCTGCCAGTCTAAATGGGACAAGGGTGTGCCATGTTATTTCTGTGCTGCTATGACTTCTGAAAATATCTGTGGGAAAGAAAGGTTCTTATAAACGACCTCATTAGGAGAATCTCTAGAAATAAAAATACCTTAAGAAGCAGAGAATTGTAAAGTTAAAAGCATCTTCATTTTCCTTGAAACTGTATCTTATCTGTTCTTCTCCCAGCAATTAAATATTTCCTGGTTTATAAATAGCTTTGTGTTCACAACACACTTTTTTTAGGCAGTAACTTGTCCAGATATCCTGTAGTAAGAGAAAACCCTTCAAGTGTGAAGGATTTGTTAATGGAAATTGGTTCAATAAAGCTTCTCTTTCCACCCTTGTCCCCCTCCCCACCAGCACATGCATAGACTAAGCAGGGGCTTGCTGCCTCTCTGTAGTAATGTGAATTTTGAGTTGTTGATAAATAGAAGCAGGTTAACAACTAACATCAAAGGTTTACCAGATTAAAGTCAAAGGAAGATGGGATTTTCAAGGGCTTGAGTAAACAAAAAGGTTGAGATTCTCAATTATCTCTCTAATACAAGACTCAATAGGCTTAAATGAACAGAGGAACAAACATACCCGATCTGCTGACCGCCACACTACTGGGTTGCTTACTGTAAGTCAGTTAAAGGCTACATAAGGAGTGAAAGATAAGGCAAATAGGTTTGCCTGGAGAGTGAGAGATCACTAAGAAAAGGTGACTGTTGTGTTTGATGTAGTAAAAGATGGAGGAAAAACTAACTACGGCTTAGTGGGCATAGCAGATTCTGAGACATATGTGGCAATTATTCGTCTTACTATTTGAATCCGAAAGGACATACGCTCAAAGGACTGCTTAGAAAGGCTCAGGCTGGAAAGAGGGAGCTATTAAAACAGCTCTGCTCCTCTGAGTATGTGGTGGGGGTTTTTTCCCCCTTTCCTGAAAGTCTTAGGATAGATCTTGAGAAGAGTATGATGAAATTTCACAAGTTTTGCAAGAAGGATAAGATCTGTACCTATTATTATTGCGGAGATTTTTAGTTCTCTCTAAAAAAGCCAAATTTACCTGCTGTGAATATGGTGAGATTGACAATAGGACACATGTACCACCTGCTTCTATGAGATTAAGATAGTTTAAACAAAGCCACACAGAATGTGTCATAGATATTTATGAAGTGCAGAATTTCTAATCTTCTATCCACTGTTGTGCTGTCTCTGAATAATACAAAGAGGAACCACATAAAATTAGAGATGAAGTAAAAAAAAAGCCCAAGCACTGAATTTAACCCATCATCACATATTGCTCATACTTGAGTTTAGAACACAAAGGAGGAAAATTGTAATTGCATTTGCAATTGTACATGAGGTGAAAAAGGTATAGCTACCTCTAAAAAAAACCCATCTCCTCCACTTTGAGTTCTGAATTTTTTATCTATTTTTTGAGACTGAGAGGGTGACTAGGAATTATTTTTATTATGAATCCTTCACACTTCTTTTGTTACAAATACCCAAGGACATCTTTTATTTCTGTGTCAATAGAATAAGTGCATGTTGGCTGCTAGCTTAGTGTGCACACTCATGCAAATTTTAAAAAGTATTTAAAGCCACAAGACATGATGTTCTATTGATACTGAATAGTTACAGGTAAACAAGTGCAAGCATCTAATATTGACTGTACTATCACAGACCATAAAGAAGTTATTGTGCTCTCTTGATTGTATGCGAGGTCAGTGGAATTCAGTGTGCACTGAATTTTTGCCAAGAAGCAAAAATCTCAAGTTTTTCCACTTCTAAGTGTCCCACATGTTACTAAGGTATTTCACTTACCTTCTTATAGTTGTACTCAGTTTGATCTACAACATTGCCCCCCACCTGGTGCCTTAAAATCTTAGAGATTTATTTTGGCAATCATATTGCTGCCTGTTTTCCCAGTTTGTTGAGCATAATGACAGATCTCATACCACTGTAATGGAAATTATTTGATCTGTTCAGTGAATTGACATTATGTTACAGTCTTATCACTCCTATTTTTACCTAACATTATCTTCTTCCACTAGTTCTAGTTTTTCTGAAAAAGCTACTTTGAGGAATAAAATTTTATAAAAAATTGGCACTTGATTATAGAGGAAAAAGGATTTTTTTTTTTAAAGTGAGAGACTGGTAAGCCAGAAAGGGTAGAATATTCAGAATTTATATATATAAATATTTAAAGTGGCAGCCTGGTACCATTTAAGTGTATGGGTTTGCAATCTGGAATTTCTTCCAGATTTTATATTCACTTTGTCCAAGTGATGTAAACAGGGTTCCATAATTATGTCCATGTGAGAGCACAAAACCTCAGAGACAGATGTACATTGTGCAAAATGGAGCATGCAGCTGAATGTAACGAAGCATACCATCTTCTGAGATATTGCATAGAGAGTTAGATTTTAGCCAGCTTATACTGTGGGCTGCCATCCTGCATATTATTATGAAATCAACTTTTCCATAGTTTTGTTTTTGTTGGTAAGGTAGTATAATTTTTTTGAGGTTTATTATCTACACAGATTCTGTAGCAGTTTACTATGAGCTGTGTTACATAGGTGTCTGGATGGTTTTTGAATTTTGGAGGTAATAAAATATTTTATTTTGCTTGATTCCTTTTTTTACATCTTAAGAAAACATGTGACTCCACAATTCACTGATCCCATAACAGACTGCAGTATTATTTCCAGTTGGGGTGTTGAAATGCTCAATGCTTCACCTGGGCAGCTGTGGGGTTCATAAGAGTTGCAGGAATGTGCTATTTTCTTTTCATAGGAAATTAGGGGATGCTACTGAACACCACATCTTCTTGTCTTTTATCTTTTGCTAGTTTTGCACTGCCCATCAACAAAGCTTTGTATAAACAAAGGTAAAATGTGAGGTGTTGTCTACTTTGTCTGCAGTCAAACAACACAATCTGCTGTAGCAGGCTGTTCTCACCCCTTGCCATTATATCATTGTTGCTATGGTGAATTAGGAAAATGCTGGCTATTAACTTGATGTTGAATGAGACATTCTCATCTCAATGAGTGGAGATTTACCCACATAACTCTCCATAATGTGGAGGTGTAGAATCTTGTTTCCCGTAGAGAAAGCTCTGTAGTTTGTAGCACCCTTTGAAACAGCTGTGGAGAGATCCTGTGTCACTGTCACGCCAACCAAATGGATGATTTTTTTATTTAATGAGAAGAAATAATTCAGAGACCTGCCTCTTTCACATGGAAAAGGAGTGAAAAATAGCTCACTCTGTATTTTCATGTTCATTAGGGTTCCATGCAATTACTAATGAGAAATGAACTAAAATTACAAATTAAGCAGGTAAACTGGCTGCAATTTGGTTTCCATATGAGCATACTCCTTTAGGATTGCTATTGCCAAAGCGGTAAAATAAAGCTAAAACCCCCACTAGCCTTTTTTGACATTCTCATACCAGTCTGGAAAGTGCTGAGAGTTTCATGTCAGTTATGTGCTAATGATGGCAGCATGCAAGCAGTGAGCACGTGGGAGGACTCTCATAATTTATGGAGAGAAAGCAAACCATCCACATGTTCCCCTCCATGATGTAGAAGAGCAACTCAGTTATTTCTGTGTCTCTGTTCTTCACCTACTGCTGGTGACAGAACTCAAGGTTTGTAGAGGAGGAGACAACCAGAGAGGTGGAGGAGGATGAATGCTATGCCACTTTCTGAGAGAAGGAGATTGTGAAGCCATGAAGTGGTCCAGTATTATGTTTTCAGTGAAGCCCTGCCTACAAGGGGCAAAATATGACTGGACCATGGAGCTCAGCTGCAAAAAAGGGGAGTTTGTGACTCTCTTGGGAATCTAGGCTAAGCAGAAAGGATAGATTTTTGTCCATGAAAGTTTTGAAGGTTGGGCAGTGTCATGGTGGAAGCTACATTCAGTAGCTCTGTCTCAGAGCCTAGATAGGGTCCTCTACTACATTCCTGAGTGCACATCTCCATGAGGAGACAATCACAACAATCTTATCATTTTGTGAGAGAAGGGATGACTTATCCTGAAAGCAAGATTTTGTCTGTTGCAGTGGTTGTAATGCCTGTTTCAAACTGCACGCTTCAACTGAGAACTGTGTTTAATAATAATGACCCGTAACATTTGAAAGGGAGCCATGGAGAAACAATGATAAAACATGAGAGAAGATGGTGTCTGTTTCTGCACAAGTCAAGTGTGTAAACGGTGAGCCTTAATTAGCTCTGGCAAGATGACTGTTGCACAAGTTAACAGGAGGTGCAAGGAGCATCTGCTTGCCTTGTTCTAACTGACACAACGGATCTCTTACATTGCAAAAGAGACAGTGCAGATGCTTTAAGTTGCAGAGCAGAGTCTGCCACTCAGACAGATGTCACCCTTCGCGAAAAGAGAAACTTCAGACACGGCTTTTCTTATAATTGAAAAGCATTGTCAGCTTGGCAGCTCCTTGTATGTTTAAATGACAGATATTCCTACTAGTTGAAAATGAACCCTGCTCAGCAGACATTGGCAATGTTTTGTTATTTCCCTCTTTCTCATTTCTAAAAGGATAGTAGATCATTTCTGTTCATTAGACTTGATAGGAATTAGGCATGGAAAATCAATTCCCTCAGCCTCTTTTCATCTTGAGGCTGTCCCAGGTATTCTCTCTTGGAACTCCTTAGTAACATCAGCTGTGGTATGTGAAAGCAGTACTGAAAAATGAAAGCAAAAAAAGCAAATTTTATCCTAGAGATTCCAGCATCGTCTTTTGCCCATTTCTCTTGCTAACATCATCTTCTATTTTGTTGTGCCTATCCGGCATGTGGGAGCAATCACACTTATCTAGGCAAAAGGAATGTTAGAGTAGCCTGGAAATACTTTCTCCCACTCTTTCTCCACATTTACTTACCTATCACATTATCAGGTAGATTGCTTTTACCATTATGCATGGCTTTATGCATAATGCTTTAGTGCTATGGTCTGCTCAATAAAGAATGAGTGCAAAGCATTATCTTTCCCATATGTATGACTAAGAACTACACTTTCTTACCAGTGTAAGAATTTGTTTCAGTTTTGAGTCCCGTGCTATCTCAAGAGACAGAGTCCTGCAGCATAGCTGTCTGATGAATGGTGCTGTGTGGAGAAGGAAAATGAGGCAAAGCAGTTTTGTCATATGAAGTTGAATTATTGTGAGTTTCAATTAACAGCATTTTTTCTCTGTCTTGGAATGTGTAGATCTGAAATTCATGAAGATGAATTTGGATGCTTGCAGCTTTTGAAAAGCTGAATTGTTTCACCTGCTGCCCAAACACTCAGGATTAAAAAAACCTGATTTGCTGTCTATGTGGTTACTCATCAGCAAACAGAATAGCAAAGGGATGAGGTGTGTCTCAATTACTTTAGGATCATTGTGTAAAAAACATTAGTATCATTTAGTAAAAAACATTATCATTTAGTAAAAACATTTAGTAAAAATCATTTAGTAAAAAACATTACAAAGTTAATCTTCTTGTTTAATTGGTGTAATTTAGTTACATCAATGATATTAAAGGTCTCTACTGCAAACTCCAAAGACTCTAAAGCCAGATCGCTGTCTTCTTGCAAGCCTGTGTGGTTCCAGCAGGTATCAGACTTGCAAATATTGGTGACGTTATCTTAATAAAGCAGTTACTAGGGTGCTTTTTAGGGCTCCTCCTCCTTGGATTCTGGAGAAAGATACCTTTTTCACTTCATTATGTAGCAAGTTTTGGACTGATTTTCACAGGATGTTGTACCCACATTTTATTCCAACAGACTGCATGAAATACAAAGAAATTGTAGATAGAAAAATGTTTTATTTTGGTTTTAAGAAAAGAGTTCCAGTGAAAAATGTGTGCACTATGGAAAGGTAGTTTTAGAAGCTAGGCAGTGTTTGTCTCTAGTACCTTGCTGCATTAAAGGTGTCATGCTTCTGTTTAAAGGTGTAGCTGCCTTATCACCCTCAAGTGGAAAGCTGGAGCTGACCATAGGTAAATGCAGCTGAAGTTCAAGGGCAGCGAGCCCTGAAAGAACATGTGCTAAGGATCCTTAAGCTTGTAGATAAGCCACTAGGTTTGAATTTCATGTGTTTTTTTCTAGAAAACCATTTCTGTAATAAAATTGGCATCAGGAAAGGAATTTTTCTGTCTCTGAGTGTTTTGCTGAGAACAGGACGAGGAAAGCAATATTGCTACAAATTATGGCAGTGTGAATGTGTGTATTGCCAACCTTGAGCTTCAAAAAGCACAAGCCAAGCATCATAAAATCCTGACACTAGTTCAAGTATTTTCAGCTCTTTAAAAAATTCACACATGCTCTGTTCTTAATGCTTCCTTTTTACTTAAAGTTTTCACTTGACTGTGGGATCTGAGACTTCAGGAGAAATACCAAGATAAAAGCCAAATATTCTTGTGGAAACTGGTAGAGTTGCCTGTAATCAAACAGCAGTGACTGTAGTTAAATAAGTTAAGTTGATTTTCCTTGACTTGGTTTTAAGTATTCTGTTAGGTCAAAAGCAAAATTAAGATATATTGCAGAATCCTTTTAACTTTAAAAAGTTCCTAAAAAATCTCAAAATTCCATAGTATTACAAGGCAAAATGTAGACAGAGAAAGGATTAGGACTGGAAATCCTATTTCCAGCCTCTGGAGAAGAAAAAGTACATTAGTCTGGAAAGAAAGTCTGAGATAACACAGTTTTGATTTTTGACATTTAGAAATCACAGACTCTACTTGGCACCAGCCCTCAATTTCCACCTGCAGAACTCAATCAAAGGACTCCGCAAAGCACAGTAACTGTTTAATTTCTAAGTCTTATTGAACAGTGTTGAGATTGCTTTAAACACCAGGCCTTGGAAACAGTTGTGACAGCAAAAATGACCAAAAAAAAACCCCAAAAAAAAAAGAAGCAAAAAACAACAACAACAACAAAACCACCCCAAAACCAAAAACAAAACCCAACAAACAAAACAAAACAGTAAATGTTTAGTATACTAAAGTATCCTGCTGCTTTTTTTATGAATTTTCAGTCTTGAAGGAGTTTCTGTTAAAGCCAAGGCAGATTATTTACAAGAATATTGGCTAAAGATACTGGTTTGTATATATGTTTGTTTTAACTAATTTGATGTCATAGTAGTCTCCTTAAGGTAAATAGTTGTTTTTAAAAGTAAGCCCAGATCCAGTGGGATATGGTGGCAAGAAAAGCATTTCCTAGATAAAAATCCTTGCAGTCCAAAAACTGGTATCCAGATATTCCCAGGTGAAATATAAACTTTCACTGCGAATCTTTTGTGTTACCATTGTTTATCATACACATTATCTCTGTTTATGAATAATTTAAAGGAGTTCTAGGGGATCCTTTAGCTGTAATAAATGTTATATGTGTGACAGGATATAGCCTTTAGACTTACAGAACTTTTTGAAAATTGTAATATTGTCAGGCCAGCAGGGGAGAGGCTAAAAATCCTGTCTCCAGAAAGGTTCATGAGAGTTTTACTTTTTTGGTGTAGAAAAATCAAGATTTTTCTCAAGAATTTCTGAAAAATCTCAATGTCCTTCTTCATCCACCCACCCTCAATTAGTTTATAATTGTTAAAAATGTATCACGGAGTCATAAAGTTTGGAAAAGGCTTCCAAAGTCATCTAGTCAAACCTTTGACCAAACACCACCATGTCAAGGAAACCATAGAGGTAAGTGCAATTTCCAGCTGTCTCTTGAACATTTCCAGGGATGATGACTACACTACTTCCCTGGGCATCCTGTTCCAATGCTTAATCAGCCTTTCAGAAACTCTTCCTGATGTTCAGCCTGAACCTGCCCTCTTCCTCATCCTTGGTGAGAGTGTTCCCCTCATGTCTAATAAAGGATGTAGGTTTTTGTTGGGTCTCCTTTTGTTGTTAATGTATTTATAAAAATTTTTTTTATCATCTTTCACAGCAGTTGCTTAATTGAGTTCTAGCTGAGCTTTCACCTTTCTAATTACATCTCTACATGACCTAATGATGTCCTTGTAGTCTTCTGGAGCTGCCTGTCCTTTTCCAAAGGTCATAAATTCTCTTTTTAAACCTGAGTTCCAGTGAAAGGTCCCTGTTCAGCCAGGCCAGCCTTTTTCCCTGCAGGCTCATCTTTTGGCACACAGGGGCAGCCTGTTCCTGCACCCTTGAGATTTCCCTCTTAATGTATCTCCTTCCTCCCCTGTCCCTTCTGAAGAGCTTGTGTCCATCCATTGCACCATTCCAGTCATGTGAGTCACCCCACCACATTTCCATGACTGGGGAAATATCATGCCTTTCCTACTGCACCACGGCTTCCAGCTCCTCCTGTTTGTTACCCATACCTGAGCACATTTGGTATAGAATTTTATCATTTGCCTTTTGTCTGATCTTTGCAGAGAAATAATTTGTAGCTCAAAATATGGAGTGTGTGAAAGGTAGGTTTGGCACAGTCTGGTGGATTATGTGACTAGTTGCAAGTTACCCTGCAGAATGAAATTTAACTGGAGACTCCTAATGAGCTCATAGGGAGAGGGATGTGGCCCATATTTTTCAGTATCTAATGATGCTATTAAACTTGCCTTACAAAGGTAGCTGGACAATTTACATCTGGTTTTATGGTCTGTAGATAGGTACTGTTATTTTGTAGGTCTATATCCTCTTATTATCCTATATGGCCTATAGACAGGTATAGTACCCATTATTATGACCTTCAACAGCAGCCTGGGCTTCAGGGACTGTACATTATTAGAGTTTAATATCTTAAGAGGCAGAGAAAGGTAAGTATCAATAAAACCCCAGAACTTCATGAGAACAGATTTCATTTGGGCTCATCAGCTGTTAGGAGGGATCTCAAAAATATCTGCTTTGGAGCCCAAAGGATTTTGGAAATGTAGGAAGACTTTGAGGCAGCCTTGAAGTCGAGAAAACAAGGAAGGATTTTATAGGCACGCAGAAATGTGAGGATGATTCAAGCCAGCTGCTGAATGGCTTTGGCAAGTTAGGTCAAAAATGGCATAGAAAAGATTCATATGCCTGATGTCTTCTTTGCTTTGGTCTTGACAACTAAAGTTAGCTGCAAGTTCCTTTGGCAGGAAGCAGTGCCAAAACAAGTGGCAAGCCACTAATAGTAGAGTAAGATCAAGTTACAAACCTCTTGTGAGAACTGGACACATACAAGCTGGTAAAATGTGACAGAATAAATGACTGGGAAGAGCCAGAACAGATTTACCAAGGTTAAACTGTGCTCCATTGTCTTATATTATGAAACAACTTAGTCAGTAAACGATGAGAGTATTTTGAAGAGCATCTACCATAATTTTAGCAAGTCATTTGTCATGGTCTCCCACAACACATTTGTTTACAGCCTGGTGACACATAACACACTTCAGATAAATGCCACAAGTTGTGTGGAGAACTGGCTAGGCTGTTGAGCTCAAAGCTGTTGTTGGTTTATGGCTTAAAGTCAGATTTGGAACTGGCCACGCGTGGAGTTCCTGAGAGATTGACACTGAGTTTGATACTGTTCAATATCTCTAAAAAACAATCGGTGTGAAAGACTTGAATACACTTGTGCTAAGCTTCCTGATTATGCAAGACTGGAAAGAGAAGTAGAACGTGAGAAGGAAAAGCCACCATACTGAGGCACTGAGAGTCCGAAACCTGCCTCGACAAAGTTTTAAAGGAGATGAATGTGAAGTTTTGATCCATCAGTTCAGGAGAGATTGAAAAATGAAAGAAGTTTTGGTGAATGTGTCACCAAGATGGTTAGACCATTGGAGAGCTTGATGTATAAAGGAAGTATGAAGAAATTTGGTTTATTCAAGCTGGGGGAGTGAAGGCTTTGTCTGCCATGAATCAGTTTTCCAGTCTCTAAAAGGTAGTTACAGATAAAATGGGAGAACTCTCTCATAACTATGCAGTGATAATGTTATCGCAGGCATGAGCAGTGTCAGGGCACCTCCCTCTGATTAAGGCAAGACAGAGAACCATGACAACCCATGTGTTGACAGAGAAATGGTAGGATCCTGTTCCCTGGAAGACCTGATTCACAGGTACCTGCATAACCTGATACAAGGTCCTGATTTCAACAGAAGGTTGGATCAGATGAATTTTAACCCCATATGAGAAGTTTTAGCATCACTCAAACCAGATGAGTTGTGCACACACATATACACAGGCAAAAGCTGAATTTACTCTTAAGACTTTGGGATTACAGTCAAAGTAAACACATAATACAGGTGTATTATTGTGCAAGCTAGGCAAGACTGATATTAAGGCTTCTGAAAAGCTGGCTCAGGCCATTTATATGCTGGGCTGGAAAAGTTATCTTCTTCATAACAGCCAGCTTAACAGCTACTATTTTCTTACTTTTTATCATTAATGATACTGGGAACTGTAATAAGAAGTAATAAATAATCACTCATATCCAGCATTCTACAGGAAATTGAAGACTGTGGAATTTGATCTTGTTGGATTCCCTTCATGTCATTGTCTGAAAGACCCATGTTGTCATTATTGGAAGAGAAGATACTGGTGAGAGATAAAATCCGTGGTGTTGATACTTACTAATGAAATAGGTTTAGTGATCCACTATAGTAAAGACCTTGAGGGACATGAAAGTTGTCTTGTCCCAGAGAGATGGGTGGATCAGTGACTGTCAGAGCTGGCTATGAACTAAATATGTGGTTCCTTTTTTCTGACATTATGGCAGGCACCATTTGTTATAGTGACTTTATCTTGTACTTTGGCACTCAGAAACTGTGTACTTGTACTCAGAAGCAGTGAAAATAAACCTTATTGCATAGCTGGTTTTCTATAGGAAGGAAACATTTTATATTGAGTAGTTTGCAATACTGCTTAATCTGTGATGAAAGAAAATGTGGGTGGAAATTGTTTCACTTAGTTTAATATTTCAGTAGCTGTGTCACTGGAGTGTGGTGGTGGGGTTTTTTGTGTTTTTCTTCTTAAGCCCAGAGTTGAAACATTTATCTCTGCACAAGTGTGCTGAGCATATATCTTTGAATATGGTATCAATATGTACTGACCCAGATGAAAGCTTCTTAAGTCAGTTTTTTGCTCAATCCTGTTTTTGCACATTAGCTGTGAACAGGATTATTCTTTAGTCTGTCATTCAAGCTGTTCAGAGAAAAAAAAAAAAGAAAAAAAAGGAGAGGGGAGAGAACAGATTCTGAGTTTTTCTGTCTGACAAGGGACCAGCAGGATGGTGACCCAAGCTTCCCACACTACAAAAAACTACAACTGCTTCTAATATGTATTACAGACCATCCAACTGACATACTAAAAAACAGCAAAAAGAAATTTTGGATATTTTTCCACCTTCAATGAGAGCTGAAATACCCATTGGGGTGTAACTGTAGCATTATATTTAAAGACATCCTCTAGAGGAGCAATAGGACAGAATTATCTTGCCCTGTTCCTGCCTCCTGGGGCTTGCGTGAAAGGATTTTCCTAAGTCTGCTTGTGGTTACCTAGGCTGCTCCAGTAAGGGAGAATTCAGTGCTATTGTGTAGCAGTGGATCAATAACTCTGGAAAGCAGAGACAGACTTCTGTTTATCCCTGGGATGTATTTAGTGATGGCCCTGACAGGCCAGATTTCCTTGTGATGTGTCAGTTTGCCTTGGTGGTCATCCTGAGATTTGTTTCCTGAAGGGTCAAGGCAGAGTTTAGTCATCTTTAATTTTGGTCTGTATGTGGGGACCAGGACCTGTAGTGAGTGAGAATTAGAGCCCATTGAAGTCATGGCTTTTGTGTTGGTGTAATAATAACTGAATGTTCAGAACTGCTCTACATCTCAGGCTCTGAGGAAGGATGAAAAATGAACTTTTGGGGACACTCCATATCTGTTGTACATGATTCAATTTGCTACCTAGTCAGCATAAGGCAAAAGCCTGTGGCTTAGCCTCTTTCCTTTTTAGTGGTTGCAGCTCATTCCCTGCCATGGGAAGACCTTCAGACAGGCTCAAAGTCAGGGCTGCACCCAAAGGCCACCATTAGGGCACTGAAATGACACCTTTCCAGCGTGGTACAAAGCCACCCTCTCCTGCCTTGCTCTGATGTTAAAGACATTTCCACTCTGGAACCAGGGTTTGTCAATTTCTATTCAGAGCTTTAAAATATGGTTTTACTTATCTATCTCATTTTTCCACATATCTAGGATGAGGACCTGTAGATATTCAAACTGTACTGCTTGTTTCAAAAATTAAATGCAAATGGTTAATTCCCATTTCCTCTGTATGGCTTTGTCATTCACTGTAGCAGTAAAGCTCTCTGAAGTATTTCACTGTGCCCTGTTTTGTCTTCAAATGGACAGGAGTCCAGCACATAGCAGAAAGAAGTAAAGTTCCTAGCCATAAGACTCTGTTTATCAAGTATATTTGGCACTGATCAAATTTAACTTGTGGCAAAAAGAATACTGAATTTTCTTCAGCAGACAGCGAAGTTTCTTCGTCTCATTTTTCTCACTGCAGAAAGTTTGTTTTATTCCTCCTTTGTCTTCAGCACTGATCTCTTTCATCCTGATATGCAGGATGAAAGTATGCATCCTGATTTGTTCTGCTGAAGTAGCAGGGGATTTCAGCATCCTGACTCTGCAATGTATTATGCCTGACTTCTGTTTGGATGTGCGGAAAAGGACATTGCACAAGGGGCCTCTTCCCACCAGAATACTCCACAGGGGGCTTGGTGTAATTGCATTTCCCTGAGAACAAAGGCTTTTAGCTTCTTCCCCAAATAATCTGTGGAAAGATAAATTTGAGGCAAATGTTCTCACCACACCAACCAAAGGAATTGCTTAGATGTGGAAAGAGCCTTGAGCAGCTCTCCTGAAGACACCGGTATCTTTCTATGGTACCCCTTTTCTGCATGATTTTGCCTTTGAATTTCTGAGTGGACTGAAGCAATTCTTCATTATTCCATCTGAGACCAGAATTTCATGGGCTGAATTAATGTCAAGCATAGGTAATTTTTGTTCTGGATGAAGTGAAGCACTTTCTTTGTAAGAGAGAAACAGCAATATGTTTATCAATAAATACAGAGATTTAACAAAGCTTAATAACAAATGCGACAGTGGTTAGAAAAATTGATTGATAAGGTACATTTGATTATCACAGAGGACAAGGTCAGGGAAAAGTATCAGGAAGACCCTCTGACTGAGGCATAAGGTTCAGAAAGGACTCCCTTGCATTTTAAACTCCTTCTCAGAGGGGAGTTTATATGCATCTGGATCCAGACTTCGTCCCAGACTTGGTCAATGCTTTGTGTCTAAATGTCCACAATCAATCCTTTGTATTAGTTAGCTAAGATTTCCAAGTTCACCCTGCTAGTAATCACTGAGAATCTGTTACAGCAAGGAATGTCTCAGCCTCAAAGAGTAAAATCGAGAGGCATCTGTTCTCAAGGGTGGATCCTTCAGCGCAGGAGAGCTCAACAGGTCCTGGACTGTCTACTGTTCTGGAGTAACAGAGTTACAGACATATTTTCAGACTGACTACAGAAATTAGTCATTCTTCCAAACTTGGCTTGAGTCAGACTTTGAGCAGCATTATGGTTTGAGGAAGGAGAGTGTGTGTGGGGGGTAGCTGTTGTGTTACCTGTCTCCCCTGAATCCGCTATGAGTCAGATGCAGTCATCCCTGCCAGACACATTTGTTGCCATCACTACTGGTGGTAATGGGTTGAGCAGAGTTACGGGAAATAAAGGTCAGTTTGGGCAGCTGAGTGGAGAACGCCATAATGATTCTGAATGGTTCTGATACACAAAACACTAGAAAAAGATCATTCAGCTTGGTGTTTCTTAAAAATTGTGATATCCTGCATGAAGTAACGAAACATCAGTCTCTCTTCCCCTTATTTATTTTGCAGTATGCAAAATGCGTTTGTCCTAAAAGAATTCCATTTTTTAAGGTCTGAAAATGTAGAACCAGAACTTGGTCTAAATCTTGAAAATTTTCAGGCTTTTAAGTTGGAAATCCTCAACCAAAATTATGAGACTTTAAATCCTCATTGAATCTTTTTTCCACAAAAACTCTTGTTGAAGGATTTACAGTGTGTTCTAGAAATTATGTTTCCAAATAACTGATTCTAAATTTCTGTTATTCCAGTAAGAATAGAATATTCTCTATTATATCAGCAGAAAAAAAATTGTACCAAAGGAATATGAATGACTTTAATACAATACAGAATAGTTAATAAATAGTATCTTCCAGGGAGCTGAAATCCTCCACACCCTGATATTTAAATTTTCCTATATTCATATCACCAACCCTAATAATTCATAGGCAAAATTTCAAATCATTGCATGAGCACTTACTTGGAGTCTTTCAGACAAATTCCCTTCCAGCAATTTGGCAGCTTTTCATAACAGGTCAGAAGAATATTCTTCAGCAGCATTAGATCTACTAAAAAGGTAGAACCTTTTTAAAAGAACCTTGTCTTTTACTCTCAGCAAGAAAGTTATATGGTGGGGAATCAGACTCCAGAGGTGAGCTGGAAAGTTACGTAAAAGATCACACACCAAGATCCTAACTCAATTTAAGTAAAGTGATTTGGGGCTGATTTTGGAAAAGGCTGAGCATCTGCAGAGCTGTTGAATTTCAGCTGGCATTTTGCTCCTTGCTTTTGAAAACTGCAGAAAGCCTGCTAGGTCATGCAAATAGAAAGCAAGGTACCTAAGATCAATTTGTAAGGTCATGATTTGGGAGCACTCACTGGTAGTTGTGGGTATCCATATCCTCTTTTTATGTCAATAACCAATAAATAAGTCTGTGTTTTGCATAATGTGACAGAATGCTGGAGCATTAGCTCTGTAGGTTAAAAATGGATGCAAAATGGAAAAATGCTGTGAGACTTTCCTTAGAGTATGGCACTGTTTCTCCAGCTAAAAGAAAACTTAACTAAACCAAAACCAAACAAGCAAACCTGTCTCCCCAAATAGATCAATAAATAACCCAACTAAAACTCCAGAGGTCTTTCATGGCATTTATGTCACAGGCATTACCGCTCAGTATTCAGTGGTGCTGTGTTCTCTGACATCCTTCTTTTATTAACGTGTTCTTCAATAGTGCAAACCATCAACTAGACTTTAATTTTTTTTTTCAAAATATGTCATGTTATTTCTGCATTGGCTCAGTATGAAATGATGCAGATATCATAGACATAAAGGACAAACAAGCTTTAACAAAAATTGAAATTGCAAAATGATAGAAAATATGTAAATTCTGAGGTAATATAGGAACCTGTCAGAACACACAGAGTTTTCACTGTTTGTATTCCTGTCATGAATTTTTTTATATCTGTGCCTAAAGAAAGTATGTAGCTGTTTCATAACATTCAAATACAAGGAAGGGCGAGAGATGAAATCCAAATCTTACCTCTGGAATTCCTCGCTTTTCTGCATTTATGCTGGGCTTTTAACTTTATTATGAAGTCATTACAGTTTATCATGCCAATAGCTATATAGGGAGTGTTAACCACAGACCTCTGACAGAATAAACCATGCATTCACGGTAAGTATCACACTAAAAATTCTATGAAAAATTAAGCACATGCATGAAGTACTTCTTTCTTTAAACAACAATTCCTGCTTCCTCAGCCTTCTATACCCAAAGGCACTTACACACACTAGGCTGAGTACATTCAAACTACCTTATAGCCATGCTGGAAAGAGAGAACCATATAAAGCAGTTACCAACAGCTGGTTCCAATGTGTTTGTCTCTCAGCTTACTTTGACAGATGAGAGTGATCAAAATAGAACTAAATTAGAGATAGGCTATGTCTATATAAGCAAGTGAATCTGCAGAGCAAAAGCCTGTGGCCACCCTGTGTGTGCGGAAGGTGGGGGAAGTTCCTTCATACCATCTCTGAAATATGTCTTCTAGCTTTATTTCATCCTAAAGGGGATACAGATCGGCAGCTCTGAGACTGTCACCTGAAAGTGAGACAGAGAACTGAGAGCTTGGCTTCAGAAGTACACCCTGGCTCACACACAACCAGTGGTGGTAGACTTACCACTGCAGACTGCAGGTTTTTGTCTAGAAAAGATCCGAAGACCATCATTCAAAGCAGTAATCCAGTGTCATAACTAATTTCAAAAATTAAGACTCCTTAGAATGATGTTGACAAAAGTTGTGGTTGACATGAATATGACATTGCCTTCTGGGATGGACTTGCGAGACAGAAGAGTCAGGTTAAAGCAGCTGATGTGATTTGTATCTGGTAAATGTTTGTCATGGCTTTGCTGCAATGGGCTGGTACATTCCTTGGTGTGGTTAGGGTCTTGTCCAGGGAAAAGTGATTTTCCAGGAAATTGCCATACATTTAGCACAGTGTTATTATGGTGTCTTGAAAAATGAAATGGAGGAAATTGCCATACATTTAGTACGAAGTTATTATGGTGTCTTGCAAAATGTACCTAAATAACTGGTCTATAAAACTACTTCTGAAACATTCAGCTTTTTACAGAGACTGAAATGTTTTCTGGGAACTTGCATATTGTGTAGGGCAATTTGTATATCTTCTGTAGTGTTTTTAACATGTACTTTGGAAGAGTAGCTACTATAATAGTAAAATCTATTTTCTTTTTCTGTTTTTGGTGGGTTTTTTTTAGCTGTTGTACCTTCCTTTTAAGTCATACTTATGCTTAGACCATGATTATTTATACTTTTTTCTACTGCTCTTGGAACTAGAGCCTCAGCTATCTAACCTGAGGACAACCTATTGAAATACCTTAGGCTAAAGCATTATCTTGCTTTTAAACTCCCTTTTTGCTTTTCTTGCTCTCTTGAAAAATTGAGGAATCAGAGGATTATGGGATAATTCACAATTAGAGGGTGCTCTGGATGTCCAACCTCCTATTACTCAAATTAGTAATTTTTATAGTGTTATTTAAAAACAAAGATGGAAGTGTGATACTTTTTCTTCGAAACTACCTATCTGTATCACAGTGTTTCAGAGAAGTTCTGTGAAGTACTATCTTCTCTCTTCTTAAGAAAACCATGCATTTCCAGTGTTGGATTTGAAGAAAATCAATCTGCTCACCTTATCTGCCTACCTTAGCCGGTGACTCTGTCATGATCTCAAAATATCTACATGGGCAAAACCATGGTTCTTTAATCTTGGCAGAAAAAGCTGTAACAAGATCAAGTGTCCAGAAGCTGAAATCAGATAAATACAGATTTTCAAAAGGCAAATTTTAATCATTTATATGTTTAATCATAAAGAAATTTATTGAACGATACTTTGAATAATATATTAAATGAAGCATTTGAATCAAAAATAGTTGTCTTTTGGAAACTATGTCCTCTAATCCAGAAGTTATGGACTGATGTACAGATTTCTGCACTAAAAATCAATGGTCTATGTTAGGAAATTGGTGTGGATAGTCAGAAGCATCTCTTACGTGTGTCAGCATTGTGTATACTCTTATTAGTGGCTTTTCTGTTTAAATTCCATATTGTTCCTGAATTTCAAGCTGGTTTTAGGATCTTGACAATCTTCATAGAACAGTTGCAGACACAGCTGAAATCGTGGGTATGATAAGCAAGGATAGATGGATCACCTCAGATATAAAACATACTTTGCTAATTTTTGTGAAGTTCAGCAGAGTAGAAGAGCTCTGAGCAGTCTCAATGATCACAGCCACGCTTTTGGTGTTAGACCAGGGAGTTTCCTTGCAATTCTACTCCTGGAACTGGCAATGTACACCTGGATTAGCAGCTGGAGGAGAAAAAAGTTGTTTGACTCAACCAAGCCCATGAGACTGCATTGTCACATAGGCTGTGGCAGAGTAAAAGAGCTGTTTTAAGTAGTATGGACTTGGGGAGATGTGGACTCTCTTAGTCCTACCTTTTGTGGCTTGGAAGTGGGCGATAGAAGCCTGCTGAGGAGGGAGGCTCATGGTGCGTCTTGGGGCACTTTGGAAATGGTGGCAGTACTCAGAACTCCACACACATTTCACATTTTGTGAAATAAAATCCATCTGAGTAGTGGTGGTAGCAACTCACTCAAACATCTCTGATGAAAGAATCAAAACTCTGGTAAATTCCATGAACCTGTGTATGACTAGGGGTGAGTTTTTGTGTGTATATCCATCCTGCATTGTAATGGTGCAAGCCTTGCTGTGTTCAGGTGATTCACAGACCAGACTTTTTTCAAAGTTCACTGCATGAAGGAGTGTGTGAGTAAGAACACAGTCTGATGGCCACAGCCAAGGATGCCATGGTTATGAGTAGTAAACATAAAGATATCTTTAAAGTCATAAGCCTCCAGAAGTTTCTGATACTGACTCACCAGAGGCTTTGTCTAGCTGATATTTCCCATGTGGTGGGCTGCTGTCAAATCAATGAAGCTGTGTGGGAAAACAGTGGATCCTTTAGCCTTGCACCAGTCCCCATTTCTTATCAAAAGAGAAGAACCTGACTTCGGGTTATCTGACAAAATGAGAAAAATGAAATATTCTTATTGTAGGATAATAAAAATGAGATTAAATTAGAGAAAAACTATGTCTGCCTTCACAACTGACATGGCCTGGTAGAAATGAATCTCTAGAGTGAAATTCTTCTCATCATTCTTATGTTTGCAGTGAGATTCCTTTGTATTTTTGTTGGAATGCATTAGTTGTGCTTTTGAAGTGCATCTTCTGACTTAATTTCTTCCAAGACTAATTGTTTCCATTTGGTGCCATCAAATACTTTTTAAAACCACACGTACATATTTGAGAAAAATATTAAAGGATGAACTTTGGAATTAGTCTGGTTCCCTCCTGTGCCCTAGCAATGTGATCTACAGGGAAAGGTAAGATGAGCGGGCCCAGCAGAAGTTATTTCACTGAAATGGATAGTATTGCTATGTACTAAATTACTGCTCTATGTGAGCCTGGATGGCAGCATCTGCCTGTGGCAGACTGTCAGGCAAGGGGTAGAGCTTTTATTTTTCTGGCAATATCTGCCAAGTGCTTGTGCTCGGCTCTGGTCTGGGCAGGGGTCACTCCTGTAATTCTAGGGACTGGGTTAGAAATGGGATAAGCGCAATGATTTGAAAATCCGTGTGCTGCTCATGCCAGAGGAAGCCATCAAACTAGATTTTGTGCTGTCATCAACAACTGTCATGACTGTTTCCTTAAGTCTGTGTTTGGAAGGGCATTTATGTAGCCTTAGAGTCTTGATTATGGTTAAAATTTGTTAATACAGGCTAGAGTGAGTTGTAGTGAAAGAGGCCTTAGAACTAGATTTAACTCCATTATAGTATAAATTATTTTTATTTTATTTCTGTGCAGAAAAGCTATATTTCGGTTGTAAGCGGTTTTAGTGTCTCTTTAATGAAAGAAAACCAGAAGTTATGTCTTTGGAGGGACCAAAGGAAGGGAATAAATAAATGGTATTTTTCTCATGTGGCTGATAATGACTTGTGCCTGTCATTTTTATTCCCTGTTTATCTGACCTATTAATAGAGGGCAAAATTCCAAAGAAATGTTTAATTAACATTTGTAATTAGTATTACAAAAGACCCCGCTTTATAGAACAGGCAGCCCAGAGAGGAGGGTCAGGAAAAGACAAGCTCTTCACCCTGTAATTATTGCAGCTCTCTGTAGTGTCTCATTCATCTCATTAACATCACAGTGGGACGGTGCCACTGCAGGCTACTGGCAGGTGTCTAACTGCTTTCCTCCTGGGGAGACTTCTACAAAAGAGGTCCTGATCTGCAAATAAGTTTGAAAGCTTGCCAGTGGAGCTCCTCATCGAAACTTCGAAGTCTCCTGCTTCCAAAACACCCTAAAGACTTTCAATTTCAATAAACGGTGGTGTTTTGGGGAAGTGCTTGCTTTTTAACTGTGGAAGAGAGAGGGAAGAAATGAAGGTTTCTCTAGCAAAATATACTACTTAATTAACATGTTCCATTAAAAAAAAATAAAATAAGCTAGCTAGAAGGGAATTGTGGTTGGAAAAACAAAATGAAAACCTGAGTCATCACTTGAAAAACACTGAAATGCAATCAACCTATAAAAAAGGCATCTGTCAATTTTCTGTGTGTGAGTCAAGCTTTTCTTCTTCTGGAATGTCTTTCTTCTTCAAATTAAATTAAAACAACAATCATATCAAGTATTCTAGTTCAGAAAATGATAGTATGTATTTTATGGAAAAAGAAATACATTTGTTTTTATTTCTTTGTAAAACATATAAAAATGACATTATTCAGTCCTGTGACATTGAGGTTTTTCTTAAATCCCCAGCTCCTGTATTTACACAAGACGCTTGCCTTTGAATGAATAGTAATTAGTGAATTTCTAGCCATAAATTATATAAGAAAAACCAAGATTACATAAAGTAAGGAAAAAAAACCCTATAAACTTTTTCTTTTATGTTAAAGATAGTAGATGATTTAAAGCCAATCTCATGGATTTTGAAGATACAGTTTCTTTTATTTTACTTTTTGGGTATGGTGTAACTGAGCTTTTTTATTACAGCTGTAAGTAATGAGGCAATAAACATTTACAATATATGGCATGAATGAAGTCAGCAAGTACTCAATGTTTGAAAAAGCCCTAAATCAGGTGCACATCCCACTGATTTTACTGGAATTGTTCTTGTAACAGAGTTTGTCAGCTTTGGTGTATTGTTTACAATGATGATTAGAAGACCATTATAAATATGCATAAGAGCTAATTAAACCTCCCCCTACTAAAGAGATTGTATATGAAAGGATACTGAAGGTGATGTTTGGAACAGCAGTGCAAGAGTCAGAAAATGTTCACTGGAATCTTGTTGGCTGGATTACCTATAGTGAATCATCAAAATCAGATGACCTGTGATTTTTAAGAACACATTGTTCAGTTCGGTGAAAGGAATCAATGCTGCATTTATTTATTGCTGACAGAGCAGAAATTGCTGCATTTTTAAGAGCTCTAATCATGGCCAAGTAGATTTTGAAAAAGTTTGTTCAGATATTGAATAGAAAGATGGTCTCTACCTTGAAGCAACTAGGAGAGGAGGTGGTTGACAGAGATGGAAAACAAGGATAGAATGAATGAGCATAGGCTTGCAAAAACCCCAAAAGAAACACTTATATATGAGCCAGTGATATACTTTAGAAGCCTTTTTAAGACATCTATGAAATAAAATATTGGGATAGCTTTGCAGATATTTACTTGTACTTGTTTTTAAAGTAAAATAGTGACGATGAAAATTCACATCATGGTTTGAAGGCACTTGTCAAGTTTCTGACAGTGAATAAGAGATGTGAAAGGTAACTAGCAGAGTAGAGACTGTCACATTCTAGTGCATATTTAAGAAGACAAAATTTTGTACGTAGGCTTGTGATACGGACTTTTAAAAGCTGCATGATTAAGTCCAAAGATTTTCTATTCAGAGTCTGGATTTCTGTCCTTTTAAGAAGAGGAGCATGAGCTCAGGAGTGAACACTGTAAAAATAGGCATATCCATGAAATTCTGCCCCAGACTGCAAATAATTAAAAGGCTTGATTTACCAGTGAGACACACACTGAGCATACAGTCCCTAAACTCACTGTCTGACCTCTGTCCTTTTACAGAGCTGCCTCCAGGGAACCCATCTCCCGGTGTGAAAAATTTGTTGCGTGGATTACATAGTTAAAGTCTGATGTTTGATTTCGAACAAGAGTAGGATAACTGAGGGGAAGTGTCTTGTGTTTGCGTAAAAGAAACTTCACATTTGTCTAAAAGTCCTTAAAGATCAGGTACATAATTGCAACTCCCTTTTTCACTGAGCATAAGCCAATATACTTTAAACGTATAGATCAAATATACTATATAATTTGTGCTCGTTCATTCTTTTATTTTTTAATAAATAGAGGCAATGCTACTTGCTTACATGAAAGGCTATTATGCAGTTTAAGTGTAGACCACTTTGAGGTTTATTTCTTATGGAATGTACATTTTCTTAGATTTGTTTTTCCATTTTTCCACCAGGTATTACATATATATGGGTTGAATTCTGCCAGGAACAGGCAAATGGTGATGAGAGAGAAAGAAAAAAAAAAAGAAAAAAGAAAAGAGAATGCTAGGGTTCTGTCCTTTAAAATTCTGGGCAAAGGAGGAAGAAACCCATATTCATATAACTGTGGAGCATGTCATAATGTTTTAACTTCTAACAAGATGCGTTGAAGGACTTTTGAATAGAGGAGGATTTTAAGGAGGGGATACAAAATTTCTCTTGATTTTTGTCCGTATGCCAACTATACTTATTCCAGCACTCTTGACTGTGGTAAGATTTGTTGTTGTTGTTTTCCTGTGCATGTGGATTAATTGCTTCTCCTAAACAGAATAACAGTCAAGCTGGTGAGGGGTTGTTTTTATTATTATTTGTCCTCAGTGATTTTTTTTTTTTTTAATTTCTGTAAGTCACCAGGGATGCAGCAAAGTGTCCAGGTCACTGGACCCAGTGTTGTAACTGCAAACCTTGTAATTGATCCTGATAAAACGGAAGGATGAGCCCAGAAGTTCAGAGCAAACACACACAGACCCTTGGCAACAGCCATGAGCTGAAAGCTGACCTGGGAACAGTAAGATGTGGTAGATCTGTAACAGCTTTCCTGTAACCTACATCTTTAAACCATTCATACATGAGGAGAGAGCAGAAGTACAGAAATGTTTAAACAGAAAAAAAAGTGAAAAAGTAATGAAAAGAGCTAACAATGATAGTAAAATAAGGAATATAGGGTAGAATTGACTTGCTTTATTTGACTTTTCACACTGCTCTCTTTGGCTTATGTGAAAGTTTATTTTCCTTCAATATGTATCATTTTCAGACACAGCAATGATATAATTACTCTCAAACTCAAGACCAATACTAGCTCAGTGTAAAAATAAACTCCTGCTCCCCTCGCCACCCCCTAAACCAGGACAGCAATCAGGCACCTCATATGACAAATCCTTATGGTTAGTGTACCAGCTCCTTAACTCTGCAGTCTAGAGCTAAAATCTTTTCTTATGACCCCAGTAAAAATGAATTTGGTGATCTACTGCATGTTGTAAAAGTACAATATTATCTTCAGCTTCTACTGGCTGAAAGCTCCATCAGAGAAAAGCTTTTTCTTTCTATTTTCTATCTGAGAGTCCTTGAACCAAATACAGATAGTGTATAAATAAGTGTAACCCACTGACCCTCTGTGCCACACTGTGTCCTATATTTTTGAGCTTTGCTGTGCTGAAAGGAAGGAATTACTTTCCCAGAAGTATAAGCAGGAAGATTGCTGCCTTTTTTTCTTTTTTTTTTTTTTCTTTTGTCCTTCATATGATAGCATGGCATTGGCTTTCAAAGGATCCTCCTTCACGTTACCTTTGTGTAATCTCATGCATAGTCTAATTATTGACTATCCCCAGTGGTAATTTGGCCAGTAGCTGAGCTGTCTGTACTGCAGTGCAGCTGGATCTGCAGCACAGGTAGGTGTACCTGAGCCAGATTTCAAGTGGCTAACATTGATTTCAGCAGGGACATATAGTCATAAACCCAGAAATTTTACATCAGTCTTTCTAAGCCATGAGTAATTATTTTGACAACCAATCCTGATGTCTCTACCATTGTGCTGTTGCCTAATTCTGATGTAATGCTATCCTGAGTTTATCTAACAGGCTGCAAGCAGAATTTTGGCTCTCAAAGGAGGGACACTGTAAAGTAAGATGTACTCTACCCTGCTTTTGTAGTATCTGGTGATGGGCGACTTCAAAGGTGAAATCTTGCTTTAGTTTGGTGAGAGATGCTCTATGCCCAAGGTCAAAATGATCTCCCCACCTTGCTTGAGGGCTGCCAGTTTATAGCTGCCAGCCTGGGCAAGCTGTTCTTTCACTGAGTAAAGCTCTGGGATCTTAATCTAATGTATGATATTTACCAATTGCAGGGTTTTAATGCCTGCATTTTTCAGACACTTGAAAAATCCAGAGTGAAAAGCACTCAGTTGAATATATTGCCAAATGATAGTTGCTCTCAGTTTGGATCAGTGCCCCCATTTAGAGTTGTCATGATCTTCACTGGGGAAGCTGTGAAAACAGACTGACCTTACAGCACACCTGGAAGGCCAAGAAACTCTGTTTTTGCCAAGCTATAGATAGTCAGGATGGTTAAGTTATACAGCCAGGTACTAGCTGTTGTCAAAATTTATTTGGCTGACTGTGCTTGTTAGGGCAGTCCTTTAGGGACATTCCTTTGGAGCTGGCAACCTCTGTGTCCTAAAAATAATCAGTACTGAACAGAGCCAGTACCAAGGGAAACAGTACTCTCAAGACATTAAAGTCTCATATCTTTTAGATTTAACCTGTATGGTTAGGGCTACACCTGTCAAAAGCTATGAGATGGATGCTTGGTTGGTTATTTCTCTAGGGAGGTGGGATTTCTAGGTTGCATTTTTCTCCTCTGTGAGTCATTTACAATGCGGGGCTCTGCATTATCAAGCTGGTAATTCAAGAGAAGCAATACAGAAAGTAGTTGCCCATCAGTCATTCCTTACAGACATTCCCTGTAGTGTATGCATGCTGGCCTTTTTAGGAGGTTAATGCCATTAACCTTTCTTTTTTTAGTTTGGATTCCGAGAGGTTTTTTTTATTGAAATTCATTTCACACTTGCAACATGCTCTCCTTTTGGATTGTAAATTCTATGCAGTGTGCAAACTACTCCATCTTCTTCTCCTGGTTGCTCACTGCTGCAGAGCCAGAACTTTGCAGCCAGTAGCTACTGCAGTGTTTTTCCTCCAAGGGCTCTGATGAAAAAAGCCATCAGTGAGGATGGTTCTTGCTAGAGAGGAGCAGGAATGCATCCTTCAAGGAGAAATGAGAATCTTGGTGATCCTCCTGGGCACAATGTCGGGCAAAATACCTCTGCCTACATCTCCTGAAGTGGGAAATGTGTGGTAGGCTTTAGGCTGTGCCCAGGGTTTAAATGTCAGTCCCTGTCTTTTGTATTTATTTTAGTACTACAGAGGAAGCTACTACTTGGCCCCTGATCTAGATGTGATTTCTTTCCAGCAGTGTACTATGTGAATAAATGTGCTTCTCTTTTAAATGGTGTGAAAAGGCTGGCTGGACATCTATTTAACCCTTGTGTCCTGAGTCACCACTTCCAGTTCACTATTAAAGTGAATAAAGAGAAAAGAAAAATAAATTATATTGGCCACAGATAAAACTGGCATTATGGGTGAGAAGAAGGGTTTGGTAGAGATTTGAACTCTATTTGTCTCCGTAAACACTTTGTAAAAATTTAATGTGGAGAAGTATTATGCAAAAGACTACCAAAATTGCCAATGCATCTACAGAGTCAAAGTGACTCTCGTACTGGAGATTTAGTAGGAGTGAAATTTAATAGAAATCAATTTCAGTATATTGATGATTGCATACTCTTTCACTGAATTCAATTGTAAAGCTTCTGTGGCCATGAGTTGGACAGGACTGAAGTTTAAAAATCACACTCCCAAATAAACAGAAATTACACTGTATATGACAACTATGAAACTGAAATGGTGGAATGTCAGTGAGGTTACTGCCAACTTTAGTACCAGGGACTATCCTGGCTATCCAATATTTGTTGCTGTTACTTTTCACACTGCTCTTTCCTGGCAGAGTAGTAAGCTCCCCATAGAAAACACTAGCATCCATAACTTCATGGGGTTGATAATTGTCACCTACCTCTCACACGGGAAACCTTGAAGCTCTTCCTGGCTTTATCCCCTCCAGTGAGCAGGAGAATATTTGAGAGAGGCTCTTTTTGCAGTGTTTCACCCAGTCTTTTTGTCTATGACAGCAGGGAGTGGAGTTCACTACTGTAAAGAGTTTTTTCCAATCCCTTGCTCCTACCAGGCTCACTCTCTCACCCTTACGTTAAGTGTAAGAGAGAGAGACATCCCTGAAGGCACACTGAACCCTCTCTTTGCCAAATAAACCAGGATTTCAACCTCTTTGGGTAACTCAACAAATCCACCCTTCCTCTTAGTATGGTATTTCTCCCGGGCATTGATTCCATAAATCAGAAGCAAAGTCTCATGCCTCTGGATGAATTATGTTAATAGTTGGAACATCTACTTCCCCCATCAAATCATGTGACCTTCCCCTGAAAAATTTTGCAGATTTGGACTGTGTGGGCGAGAAGAAGAAAGTGATGATAATTTTCTTTAGATTTGCTACAAAATCTTCTGCCCCTGAGTTCTGTTAGTTCCTTGCATCCTGTTCCCTAAAGGAATTTTCTGTTTTGATAAGTACCTATTTTTATGTCCCTTCTATAATTTTCCTCTAGCCCCTTCTCTGCCTACCACACTTAACTACTTACATACATTGCTATAAAAGCAACTACCTCTTGCCTGCATCTTCAGTTAACTAGCTATGGGCAATTCTTTAGGTAACAGACTTGCTTTTCCCACTCAAGACATTTTGTCTCAATCATCACTGAAGTTCTGTTATGCCTGGAAAAAACCAGATGTAGCTGTGTGGCACCAAGGAGGGATGTCTCAGATGTGTGAGGTCCAAGTACCCACTGATCAGCTTCTACACTGTTTCTACAAATAGCAGGACCATGATGGTCTGATCTATTCCCTGGCCTTTCTGTCCAGGAGGGCATGAAAAATTTCTTGTTTCTTTTGGAAAGATCCTTTTACCGTCAGCAAGAGAGAATGATAATTCTCTAAACTATGAGAGGTCATTGGTTTTGTAAATTGTCTAAGCCAGTTTCTTGTCAAGCTGCCAGAGATTTCCTCTGATCATTGAGCCTTGAATTGTTCTACAGTGTTGATGTGACTTGCAGTTTCTGGGTTTTGAGTAGATTCACTGAAATTGCTTGTAAGTACATACTGATGGCTGAATTCTATATTAATAATAAATAACAATACTGAAATTATAATAATTGAGAGTGAACTTGACTTAGCATTTGAGTGATTTTACTTTTCTTTGAGAACGTTAAGAATGGGAGTTAATTTAAATTGTATGTATTATTCAGGGCATGTCTTAAGCATCTGATGGCATCATTAATATACATATAGAGGGCAGTTTTGGAGACACATGTTTTATATAGATAGTTTTGGAGTGTGTAACAAGTAATGATTCTTTCTTTTGTGAAGTTTTAATTAAGTTATTAAAAATTCATCCTTCAAAATATGAAAATACTTTTTCTTATACATCAATTTGTTTTAAATAAAATGCTTATTTTTAAATTTGTGTAAAAGATACAGTGGCTTGCCTTGTGGATCCTAACAGACACTGTGTTGATATGGTGAACAGGAGAGTAATTTTTTGATTTTCAGGAGCTAAATAAATTTATGAAGAATTAGATATCATTTCAAGGGATTATTCAATGCTTTGCCTCTCTCTGATTTCAGCATTGCTGTAGCTGAGCTCACATATTTCATATAATAGTAAGGTTATATCAGCTGCCAGCAAAGGCGTAGACCCTGAAGTTGTTGGTACTTGTACTTAATCCACTGAACAGCTAAACTCTGTCTGGAGCTGACCTGGACAAAGGAGCCCAAATCAATGAATGGTAAGAGACTTCTCTCACACTGTTATTGAGTGTACTGTGTAAAGATGCAATATATGTTGTCTTTCCAGCAAGTTCAGACCCCTGGAGGGCTTTTAGCATTATACTTAGAGCGTAAAGGAAAGATAAAATGGACCTGATGCACAAAATGCAAACTGTGTTTTCCCTCAGTGCCACCTGGGATTTTCCAGACAGGCAGCTAGCTGCTGAAGTTGAGCAAGACCCTTGCATTAACAGAGCTTCCTTTCCTAGTGACTCATGGCAATGGTTTTGGTTGAGTGGTTTGATTTGCATGGCTTCACATTTGTTGAGTTTTGTTTTGCATTCTGGACTTCAGTTTATTTAAAGTCTCCAAAGTGATGTTCATTGGAGTTGCCAAGTTTCACTTGGTTTTGTGTTGAAAGTGATGGTATTCTGGCAATTTTTCCGGATTAGCAGAAGGATTAAGGTCTCAGCACACTCATCAGTATTAGAGGCAGGCGCCTCATACTGTTATAAAGCTGCAAGACTACTTTTTCCACTGCCCAATAGCACGAGGCTTCTTCTTCTAGACATGATAGGTCCTATGACATTAAGTGCTAATCCTGGAGTATTGTTCAATATGGAACAGTTACTTCTGATAGTCTGTAGACCTTTCCAAAATGCACAAGCTTTTATCTCTCCTTCTGAGGTTTTTAAAATGGGACTTAGAGTATTAAGGGAAACCTGTTTCTTTGTGAGCAGTGTATGACATACAACACCAATAACATTTCTCAGCTTTGACAATTTCTCGCCGCAAGAATGTGCCTGTGACATGTGTGGTCTTTCATTGCACAGAAATGTGCTCTGGCAAGACATAAAGCTTTTACCTAAACTGCATGAAATAATTTGCCTAATGTGATTGTGGTTTTTCTACTCATGGGAAACAGACATATCTTAAACTCAAATTTGTGAAAGAATTGCTCATTCTCCATCTCTGAAGCAGGGAAGCTGAACAGCAGGAACCCTGCAGAGGTTCTTCCTGACTCAGCCATTTTCAGTGGAGATTTCTCATTGAGAAAAATTTCTGCATGACCCTTATTGAGTCAGATGGAGGTGGAAATCAAACTTTCTGAACAATGAAAACCAAAGCAGCTTTGAAGCAAGTATTATGTTCTGGTGTTATCTCCTTGCTTTGTGACTTCTGTATTTCTACCAGGTCTACTTCTGATACTGTTGACCCTTGAACATTGATAGAAAATGCCTTAAATAAAAATGAATCATCATCTACAAATATTTTGCATTTATTTTTTTAAGTGGAAAGCTCCCTCACAAAACTATGTGTTAGTCTATTGTCTAGCACTGAACCAGATGTAATGTCCAGTAATCTGTGGAAATGTTGGAGTTGGAGATGCTTGTTTTGTAAGTAGAAACTTCCTATGCTTTCTGTTGGTCCAATATGGTGAAACCACAGGTTTTAAGTATGCTTTTTGGAAACCCTAAAAAAATAAGAGAGAGAAAAACCAAGTTTGCTCAGCTCAGAGTCCATTAAATTTCACCATGTCCTGTAAAATAATATATTATGGCACTTAAGACTCTTGTAAAATGTGGAGGTTTTAATTTTCATATGGCAAAGGAATTGAAAATATTTGTGTAAGGCTTCATCTTCAAAAATAGAAAGATGAGAGGATGACATCTTGGAAACAACAAAGACAACAGATAAAATTCAGGTGTCGTAAGTGAATTATCACATTAGAGAAACGGATTGTAAGATTGGAATGCATTTCATTGCATTTATAATTTCTGAAGGTTAAGATATTCCCCATAACACACACACATAAAACGGGATTTGTCAGCAGTCCAGATATTTGCAGACCATGTTTTTTGTAACACATGCCCTTTTCATACCATGTCAGAGTACATACTTCCTTCTTTCTAGTTCTCTTTTCCCCTGCAGAGAGCAGAGTTTGCTGTTCCAGGTCAGTGTCTGATGGTCTCTCTCCATTACGCAGTGTGTGCGTGGACGTGTTCAGGGCTGCACAATTCTTACGGGAAATTTGTGTTTAATATAATTAGGGCTACTAAAAGCTGATCTCAAGTGACAAATGTATTTCAGATTTAACTTTTAAAAAGTACAAATTCAGAGGTGCTTTGTATATTCGCAACAAGCAGTCATTGTCTAATGACAATTTACACTGAATGTTACTTGGAACACAGTCTGATGAATATTTCAGCGAGGTCTACAGTCAAATATCCTACAACACATTCCATGACCCAATATGCAAATCAGCTGTGGGATGTGAGAGGGCTGTTGGGGCTTACTCTACATAGATTTAGACTGTTTTAACAAAGGTTATTTATTAAACATTATCGACATTGGTTTTTTCACCACTTTCAAAATTCAGGAGGGAATTTTATTTTCTTTAGGGAAACAGCTAAGAAGTAGGTCAGGAACCATGACTGTGAAGAGGCCACTCCAGGGAAGGGAAAGGTTAAGTTCAGTTCTAACCAGTAAAATAAAAAGGTTGGGAGGCTGCTGTCATTTGTGAAAGAAGAATTTCTTCTGAGTTATTATTGTATGTTGAACTATTTAATATGTCTCATTTGTTCATTGACAATAGTAAGGTTAACAAAGGGGATCCTTACCACTACATAATTCAGGGAGTTTAATTGGAGACTACTGAAAGAATTAAAATTTATATTAAATAGAAAACTCTGGAAGCTTATCCCATGGTTAAGAAAGTCATATAAAATAATCAAATATTGCCAAAGTTGTGTGATGTGAATTTGCTGTCTTTGTGAAATCACTAAATTCACTTAGCACATAAAGTAATTTCAGTAATTACCACAATAAAAAATTAATTCAGATTATTGAACCATATTTTGTCCTGCTTGTTACTTTGGGAAATTCCTGCTGGAAACAGGAAATACTTTCAATTAAAATCGATCAAACTACACTGCAAACCTAAACAGAATTTAAAGACTTGGGCTTCCTCAGGCAGAAACTTGTATTTCCAAGAGGTCAGGATGTGTATACGGTCATGCAAGTTTGTCAGTTAAGAAGAGCAGAATTTGGGGCATTTTTTTTCCTTTCCTCCCTCAAACATATCCCTGAACTCCCACAGCAACAAGGAAAACCCCATTGACTTAAAATAGTACAGTGGACAAACTAAGTGGCCATGACAAATGCAGACACATACAAACACAAAATGTTGTTTACTTAAGTCTTTAGCCAGCAAGCTCTGTGAGAATCTCGAGCTGTCTGTCCCTAAGGTAGAGGACCAAGATCATGAGATACCCCAGCTGCAGCATGGGTTTCATGCAGTTTGTGTGCATGGGCTGAGGATACCTTGCAAACCCTCTCTTTTTGCAGAGGAAACAGTGACTAATGAAATTTGAGTGCTCCTTCCATGGGAAGGGCTGTCTCTGCTCTGCAGGGCCACGAACTGCAGCTGTGTGCAGGAATGGTGTGTGCTCTTAGGGAGGACAGGAGTCAGCATCTCTGCAGAAGCTGGAGAATTGCAGAGGAACAGTTTGGTCCAATGGAGCAGTGTCATTTTACACTGATAGAAAATTGGCACCTCTCTCTCTTTCTTTGAAATGCATCATTGTAGTGCTGACCTGCGCTCAAAATGATGTGTGGTAAGTCTATAATTAGGAGAACATCAAGTGACTTGTACAAAAGAAAAATGAGAGTTGTGGGGTTCATTTACAGCGTATTCTGTTAGACTACTCTTGTAGTCTCCTGGCATTTCTGTCTTCCTGCTCATCTCTTCATCTTTTGGCCTTAAAGTCTTGGAGTTCAAAGTCATAGGTTTATTTTGACCTTCAGTTTTAACTAAGAAAAAAAAAAGAAGTGAATTCCCAGTCCTAAAAGCTGCAGAGATAAGCTGAAAGTGTGTTCTCTTGAGGCTTCAGGAATAAAAAACTCATGATCTTAAAATATTTGGGAACAGCAGTGCTATTCCAAATAAGAAGTCACCAGATGCCTGTATCAGTGTGCTTCTGAATTAGGCAGTAAGCCTTTGCTCAAAATATAACTATTTTATAATACTAAGAAATATACTTCCTCCCATTGGGACCTTACTCTTTTCGCATAAAGAACTTCTAACAGCTTCTTTTCCATACTGATTCAGACAAATGCTAGCTATTGTAGCCAAAATGAAAATGAGTAGCAATTGAAGACCTTATTTTGATGATCCTAAGGACAAATGATTCTCTAACTTAAAGACATTGGCAATTTTTTAGTAATACCTATAATTCCTTGAATGTATTAGGAACAGTTCATTAAACCTAGAACTTCAAAATCCTTACTTTTCTGAAAAAAGGTGATTGTCATCACTATTATTAATATCTATGTACGTTTGAATCTGGGAAATATGGCCATATAAGTACATGTGAGTACATTTGAATGTATTAATTATTAAATCATCCATGTTACCCATTTAAGGTATTTTATATAATATATACAGCATGCAAATTGGTTTTTGAATATACAGTAATTCTACAAGGGACAGTCTTGACAGCCACATGGCAGCATAATTCATGCAATTTTCTTAGAAAATTCTGTAGTAGAGCCTCGTAATATCTCTTTGAACTGAAGTGTCTCTTTCAAAAGGAGTTCCAGAAAATATTCCCAAACCCATAGCCTAAATAAAAGACCTCCATAAGGAGGTGCCTATTTAGGTGAGCAGGTAATGCTGTGGTCAGAGCACAGAGTCGGACAAGCTCTGTCTCATGACGCTGCGACTTAACTGGAGGAGTGAGGTACCATGGGTGAAGAGCTAATTCTGAACTGATTTAGGCAAGGAAAAGGTAATGATTCTGGAGCACAAAGAAACTATAATTGTGAGGCAAATAATGCTGTTCTATCGGTAGTTGTAGGAATGAGATCTTAATTTGGGATATATGTTACGTTTACAGCGACCTTGCTCTGTTGTGTTTTTTGTTTTCCCAGTATAATGGTTTAGGGTTAACATCAAGCAGCTCTCAAACACAAATCTTTCAATAGTGATGCTTCCGGGAAATGGACTGGAAACCATGGCAAATGATATGGCATCCAACATTTTCACAAGCGGTTTAGTTATTCTTGTCAGGTTTTACAAGTAAATCAGACTGACAGGGTTGACAATACCCATGATAGAAGCCACTCTCTGTAATGAGCAGGATAAGAGGAAATCTGAAGTCTGGTGAACTCCAAGAAGAGAATGAGCCAGTGGATTTAGCTCTCTGTTCAGCTCAATGGCCAATCACTGTAGTGATATGAGTGAGGTGTGACTTAAATCATCTCTCTCCTCCAGTATCAATACACAGCAGTTATCCATGTTGCACCTCGTGCCTTAACTGCCTTGCAGTGTTGAAAAGCTTTGGTTTTGTGGAGAACCCAAAGGCACACATCAGTACTTGGTAGGCAAAAGCTGTGGGAGTTACTGTGGTCATGGAGAGAAGTGGGAGATTGGGACAGTGGCAGGAGAGACACTTTAACAGGTAAACTATATTTATTTTTCTTAGGAGTTGTAAGTAGGACTTGTCTTTTGTTTTTTTATTGGTCGTTTCAGTTTTGTTGTTTTTTTCTCTCATAGTTTAATAAAGTTGTGAAAAAAATCATAACCATTTATAAAATTTATTTGCAAATTTTTTTTGTAATAAGAACTAATTTGATAAGAGATATTAGATATTATTAGAGGGCTGGAACACCTCTTTTAGGAGAAGAGGCTCAGAAAATTTGTATTATTCAGCCTGGTAAAGAGCAGGCTCTAGGGTGACTTTATCAGGACCTTTTAGTACCTAAAGGGAGCCTACAAGAAAGCTGAAGAAGGGCTTTTTTACAAGGACATGTAGTAATGGAAAAGGGGGAATGGCTTTAAACTGAAAGAGAGTATGTTTAGACTGGATATTAGGAAGAAATTCTTTACTGTGGGGGTGATCGAACAGATTGCCCTGGGAGGTTGTGGATGCCCCATCCCTGGAAGTGTTCCAGGCCAGGCTGGATGGGGCTTTGAGCAACCTTGTCTAGTGGAAGGTGCCTGCCCATGGCAAGGTGTTGGAACTAGATGATCCTAAAGTCCCTTCCAATTGAAGCCATTTTGATATTAAGAGAAGGTGAGGGTTATTTTCAACTCATCTTCTCTATATCTTTTCTCATTTTGTAGTTCTCCAATATGCAACCTTTTCTTCAGTTTATTAATACTGTTATTTGTTGTTTGGTTGGTTTTTGTGTGGAGTTTTTCCCCCTCCTCATTTAGTTTGTCCTGAATGAAAGCCAAAACTGGATCCTCTGAGATTACATAACCAGATGGTACTATGTTTGGTATATTTCATTCCTGTGATACCAAAGCTGATCCCACACGTCTCTTAGTAGCT
This sequence comes from Cyanoderma ruficeps, assembly GCA_008694505.1. NCBI lineage: Eukaryota > Metazoa > Chordata > Aves > Passeriformes > Timaliidae > Cyanoderma > Cyanoderma ruficeps. The sequence goes on along the minus strand of VZDJ01007755.1, from coordinate 49,997,643 downwards.
CATCAATTTCAGATCTGAACCATGTTCATTAGAAATCCTGGGTGAATATCTCTCTGTCTTTGTAATTTGCTATTGCTCACTTATCAGTATAGTCTAAAAACTCTCCTGCCAATGCTATAGTTAGAGGCACTTTTAGGACTTTCATCTGTAAATAAGGACCCTGGTATGAAAACGTCCTTTCCTGTAGTGTTAGCTTTATGTTAAAAAAAAAAAAAAGTTAGGAGATCCTTGCCTTTCCTTTTCTCGTTGGGGACCCTGTTAGCAATGTACTTTTCAAGTCTCTGTCAAAAACTTTCACATGGTCTCGCTCTTGAATAGACACAAATGAATGATGAATGTAACATGTTAGTGTAGAAAACCTCGCCCAGTGTACAGGATATATCACAAAAAGTCCATGCTATTTCCTTGTGTGCAATACACAGAACTTATTAATAGTGCCTTTATGGTTAATTCTGCTTTAAATGAATTTCTGGAAATACTGGCAGCGTGTGATCCCTTCATATAATGCTCATGCATCAACAAAAGACTGAAATAAAATGCAATCACAGAGCTCTGAGTGGGCTGGTTTGCAAAAATCCTCTTTCAGTACAGGGTAAGAATATTCACAAGGAAGCCTGGGGGATAGAAACTTGTGAACTGCAAATTCTTCTGCTGGTTTGAACAGTACTGACTTTGGGTACACAAACCTGGAAGAGTCTGAGGCTGACAGAAAGTTTGAAATTAGTAGCATTTAAAAATAATCTTGTGATATGAGCAAAAGTGTTGGAAAATGCCTTGTAGGAGGCAAAAAATATAAACATGGGTAGAGAGGAGAACTAACCATTAGCCTCGCGAGGTTTTTTAAAAATGCTATTTAGATACTTCTCAGGTATGCTGATGCTGAGACGTCATTTTGCCATTTTTCTACTGGCTGCATCAGCAAGGCATTGGGACACTTACAATGAAAGTTTTCAGCACATTTCTTCAGCTAGAATCTCCTTTTTATTCCAGTCAGGAGAGAATAAAACTCATCTGAAAAATCCAAGAGGGGGACAGAAATGCTGACACTTCAAATGCCTGGTTCAAAAAATCTGATGCCCATGCTACTTTTCATTCCCACAGCTCCTGAATACATTAGCCATGTGCCCTTTAAGGACAGCTTTTGTCATTGCAAACAGTGTTCCTGATGTCTGGTTGCACTGTGCCAGTGTTTGTGTAGGGTTTTAATCATTGATAGCATACCTGAGCATTCATTTCTTTCTTGCTATTTCTCATGGTTGCTTCTTTTCCGCTGCTGTTGGTAAAATGTTTTAAATAGTTTTTGCTCTGCCCATATTTACTCTTGAATGAAAAGGGAGTAGTGGTGAAAATATAAGCCAGGAAATGTGTTTAATATTTTTCAGTCAAGCTCAACACTTTTTGTAGGAGTTTTATCCAGTGGAGAAGGGTTACTGCTGCGCAGATTATTACATTCTATTGTTATCTTGGAAGCAGAAAACGCAGTCTATGAATAAAGGCATAAATTAATTGAAGTGCCACAGAGTGCAATAAATTTTATTTTATTTCTAAATGGAATTGTTGTCATTTAACCCTCTATGATTTGTATTCAGAAGTGGTAGCATTTCACTGGTGTATTTATTAAAACTACATCAGTATAGTTTTCTTTCCTTCTTTCATCTCTCCAACTTTTTTACCAATCCTTTGCTTCTTTTCTGTTTGTGTTTTCTCTCTTTTCTTGTCTTCTCCCACACCCCCCACCCCCCACAACTGGTATAGAGAAAGAAACAGATTATTTTTCTCTTCAAGGGAGTGATCTTTTCCTTTTTCAGAAACTACCATCCTGTAGTGTATGACTCTGAAATTGTCATGTTTTGAAGGAAATAATGCAACCCCTTGGAGAAATTTGAGTCTCCCCTTCTTAGTGCTATAAAACTTCCTTTTTTCCTTGCTGCAAAATGGGAAGCCAGCCTGTGAAACCTGATCTGTTTTCTTTCCTGAACCCTCCGCTAATTTACTAGCAATTGTATGTTGAAGACAGAATACATATTTCTTTGGAAAGCTGTACAGAGACTGATGGTTATTCAGAGCTGCTCAGAATGTTAGAACATCAGGAAATATGCTGTCTAGTGCAGAGCTAGTGGGCAAGGGTTTGCATAAGGCAACCTATCATTTTACATTTCAGTGCAGGTGCACTAAACATGTTAATATTCCAAATAGTCCTGCAAGAAAAGACCTACATCTGGATGTCTACCCTAGTACACTAAATAAATATTCATAATGTAAACATTGTAAAAAAAATATTGTAAATATACTTCTGCAAGGGTTAACTGTTAGCTACTTTAATTCCTGTTTTGATGAAAAAAATACTTCAGCCAGTAACTCTGAAAAAAAATTGTGCAGATGGAAACCTTAGAAACAGGCTGACTGGCAGTGAAAAGATTGTTGCCAGAAGTAATTAGTACAAATCAATTGGAGAGTAGCCTTTCTCATGTCTAAAGTAGATATTTGGTACCTTTCCCTTTATTTCTTAATGTTAATCCCAGGGACTAAATGGTTGCTGTCCATGGCAAGAAATGAAGAGCTATGAGCTCAGCTGGGTGCAAAATGACAAAGAGCTGATGAAGTCAGTAAAGCTGTACTGATTTAGACCAGCAGAGGAGATGTAGCTGAACTAAATCACTTAAATGAAATCAGCCACTTGCACGTTCTTGCAGCTGCAGGAATAAATAATTTTCAGACATTATGGTAGTTATAGGTTTTCATGCTATACAAAGATTTTTTTTTTCCAGACTAGAGGATTCAAGACCTAATTGATTAACTTTCTCTCAAAGAAAGCATCAGTGACGGATGTGTGGAGCGGAAGATTGTGGGGGCATACAGAAGAAGCCAAGGAGGTCTCCAAAAAGAATTTTAAATGCTGAAAAATTTCTTATATTAACATTTTTTCATTAAAAAACGTATGTAAGGAGGGAAGGAAGAGAGAGAGAAACTGTTTAAGTGGCTGCTTTCGCAAGTGGGACTTGTGGAAGGGCCAAATCTTGGTGGTGTGTTATGCCTCCCAGAAGCATCTCTGACAAACGCCGGAGCACCATTTTCTACTGAGGTGCCTGCAGCAGGCAGAATGAAGAATCTTCTGTGAGAGGCTTTTATTGCCTCTTATATTTGTTTTTGTGGAAATTTAGGACATCTCACATCCTTTTTTGCATTAACAGAATGTAACAGAATATAACTTCAGGAGAGTACATAAATCCATACCCATTCTTGTCTCAAAATCTGTCTCTTACTCCCTTCCATTTTTTTTTTCCTAAGAAAAACATGGAACTATCTCAGAAACACAGCACTAAAACATCCTGTTAATTCTGATAGGTCCCAGCACGTGCCATTTACCCCTCCTTCACTTTAAAGATAATTTTGGAGGTTAATGAACTTAAACGTAATACTTTTAAATAATCACTACAGATAACAGAAAAAAAATTAAGCATCTCCCCAGACTAGAAGGAAATGTTTGATCCTAGACTCACAGGCTCATTTAAATTCACTACTGTAAGTCCATCACTTTCAACTATTGATCTATGATAAGACATTTTTATTAATTTTTCCTTAGAAAAATTCACTAGCATTGAAGAAGATTCAGTGTGCAGGGGAAAGAGCTCCTTAATTTGACTGATTAGGCCAATTTACTTAGGCTTTCCTGAAAAATAAAAGGATGTACTGTAAGTCTTGGACTTCATCTCTGAAATGCTTAGTCAATTCTCTGGCAATTAATCCATACCTTGCTTACTTAGACTGACATATATCATGCAGTGCTCTTTACAAGAAACACTTATATCTGTGTATTTTGTTTTCTTATCCAGCTGTGATAAATTCAATTAGCTGAGGCTTCCACTGTTCCCTTGCTGAGACTACCTATGCCCTGATCATTAATTGGCCGGAGGAGCAGTTCCTGAATATCTCTTGTTCCTCTGGCCCCTGGCTGGGATGGGACAAGGTCTGGGTGGACCTGGCTTGAGGAGATCTCCTGTCACTTCGTGTTGCAGACTGTCAGATGGCAGCACACGTGCACTAATGGGCATCAAACAAATACAACCCAGAGAAGTAAGGATCAAGGAGACAGACTTGATTCACAAGGAAAGGCATGTGTTGTGGTTTGGATTTTTTACCTGGACACACAGAGGTGATAAGGCAAAGCCAAGGTTTGTCTTATTCTATGCAATCTTTACAATCTTTTACACAGCCTGTAAAAAGGACTTTTTGTATCCTTTATCAATTACCTTAGACTGCAAAGAAACTCTCGCTTGAAAAAGTGTTGGGAAACAGTTGGTTAAGTTGGTTAAGATTGTTAAGACGTTAGGATATTGGAGTACACCAGGTTTTCTCCCCTCATGTAGTTTCAAGGAAAAACTGAACATAGTCTGCAATTTTCACTTATTCATTAATTAATTTCACTGCATAAAAACGTTGGCTCATTATTTTCAGATTTTTGAACTATGTGATTTCTGCAAGTCCCAGAACACCCAAAACCAGTTTTTGAAATTTTCTTGAGATAGGTGTGTCATGCCACATATGCATTCTCTTATCTTTGCTCTTAAACTATTTTTATTTCTTTCATCCAAGACTTACTTGGATGTCATTATGTGAAATGGTGGCAGTCCTCTGGTTGTCCCTTGAGCAACAGGATCAAATACTTGTTCTTGCAGGTGGGCAAACAGTAATACATTTCAGTGGAGTTCATACTTCCTCTCTCAGTGTCCACTGGCAACCCAAATGTAGCAATTTTCAGGGTATAATGTATGTTTATTATGTGAGTTTTTTTCATGGCTTCTTAGTTTTGTTAGATAGAAGGGGAGGAAATAATTTATTTGGACATGGAGATTCATTTATGTCCTGGATATTACTGCAAGGACTCTTACAGTAGTGCAATCTCAGCATTAAAATATAAGATAGTAACTAAAGCTGGGAAAAATCAGGGGTGAGGAAGATGTTAGTTGCCCTTCTATTTTATTTAGCTGGGTTTTTTTCTTAATCTTTTCAGGACGTACCTAGTAGGCTCTTGAATGACTGTGCTTCACAAATTGCTTGCCCAGCTGTATAAATTGTGGAGAAAATAATAAGAATTAAGAACATTGAATAATTTATCATAAAAAGTGAATTTTGTCAAATAAATTATTCAGTAATATTATCTGACAGCTGTTACTGTGGGGCTTAATTAATGAGTGTATGCAAAACACTTTAATCTGAAATGGATTAGTTGACAAAATTGCTTTCAGGAACACGGTCCTAAATCTATGGGGTCTAAAAAATCTAAGAGGTCCCTCCCTTCCAGCAGAGTTAAGTAAAAAGTTGTTGTCTGCAACACATTGTAGTAAGTGTCAGTTCTTGCCAGCACATGGCATATGGTGATCTCCTATTTTTTTAAAAAGAAAAGCCTTAGAGCTGTTAGATACCACTGACTGTAATGCTCTTTGTGACATGAGTCTTGTTTGTGTCTGCCAAATAGATGTAGTTTAGACATAAAAGCTTTGGACTTTGCTCAAGTGTCTGAGGGGGGTTTCCTTTATCCTACAGCCTTGGTTTTGTATATATTGCTCACATCCTTAAACACATTATAATTTACTACATTTCTTCACTTTCAACTTCTCTCTAGCTGGTACAGATACCTTACAATCCACATACATCCTCTTCAAAATAAATTCTACAGCTTTTATTCCCCTGAAAGAAACATAGAGAAATTTTCTGCAGAATCCTCTGAATTCAGCCAAAAGTCTTTCAAAATCTTCATAGTGTTTCTAGACCAAACTCTTAAATAGTTTTCACTTGGAATTATGCTCCTTGTCCATTCTTGTACTAACGGTTTCTTTTGGTGGTGGCCCAAGAGGAGAGGCCAAAGGGTGAACTAATATAAATTTTAGTTCATTTTTCCAACCTGTGTTCAATACAAAAGCCTCACCAGTTCAGAATCAAAACAGAATCCTAATTGTAGACTGTTTGCCATTGGTAATTAATCAACTGGATAAAGCTTGAAAACTGATCTTAATTTAAGAGATACCCTTATAAGTGCTCTGTTCACCTAGAAACCCTAAAATAAGTATGTTTCTGTGAATGAAGGTTTTGAAGGTTTTTGGTTTGCATATTTCTTTGCAAATGTGTCACTTTCTTGAACAGTGTTCCTCAGGGAGCAGTGTGTTGGAGAAATATCAATTGCACAGAAGACTGCTTTGTGCAGAAACTTTACTCCTGCTAAATAGGCTAATGTTTACATTGAAATGGTTCCCAGTTAATTATGAATATATATGACCCCCAAATGATCACTTGGTTTTAATGGGAAAAAAAAAAAAAAAGAGAAGAAGAAAAATTCCTATGGCCTAGAAAAACAAGCTTGGTATCTGTTTTGCCTATAAAATATGGGGTCATGGCTTCTGGAAGTTGCTGGAGCCCATATATCTCCCCGGAATAGTGTGAAAACAGTCTTGTGAGTGTTTTCAGCTTGCAGTAATCAGATAAGTGGATAAAGTAGCACTTGTTCTCCTTGTCAAGTTGATTTCAATCTTGAACTTTATTTAAAGAAACTAAAAGTTCTTGGGGTAGATCTATTCCCCCCAAGTCCCTTTCCCCTTCCCCTCCAAAGACAACAGAAATGCAGCCTGAGGTCAAGGAAACTTTGACTCTCAGTGGCTATGTCCCATCAGGATAGTCCAACATTAATGAATTGGTGCATAAAAAAGGCACTGGAACAGGCTGCAACTTTTGCCACTTTATCCGACCAGTGAAATAACATGGTGATGTTTCTTGCACTGCAACAGAAAAAGAAATAATAGAAGGATTATGTAGAGTGATTAAAAAACAAAAAGCAAGCAAACAACCCCCAAAACAAACAAACAAACAAACCCCACACAAAACCAAGCCAAAACAACCCCCCACCCCCCCAACCCAAGAACTCTCTCAATCCACCACACAATCTATTAACAAAAGGATATGTGGCAATCAGATAGAAACATATGGATTAATCTCATTAAGGAGAAGTGAATTGCTTGAAGCCCCATGTTCTCATTTCTTCTACTTTCCTCTGCTTCTCTATTATCCTTATCCTTTTCAGTGATTTCCTTGCACATTTTTTTCTGCTTCTGGAGTAGATTTCAAAGACTGTTGGCAGCACAGAAGCTTTATGTGTTACAAGGCATGTGTAAATTTATCTGTAATATTATATGATAGATGGAGTGATAATGTACAATGTGTCTTAAATATGTTGAATGAGAGCTGTGAAAAATCTGAAAACTTAGCAGGATAAATGGCCTTTCTTTAGTTACACAAAATAACTGGTTCTTTCTTAATTTAAAGCTTGCTTCCTAATGCATTAAAACTTAAATTGTTCTAAATCCATATGTTTTTAACAGAAGAGATTTCTATATCACCTGAGGATAATACTCAAGTCCCTCTTAGCTTTCATTTACCTAAAGTGAGAAGATATGTATACTTTGTTACATAAAGTCTTTTTAACATAATTGGTAGTCCTTTTTTTCACATATAAAGTGCTACATAAGATTTGAAGGCCAGACTTCACTGATTTCTTAAGTGTTTATGTGAAGCAGAGAGTAAGATTATGTATTTTGAAGGTATTCTTTAAATGTAAATTGTAACTGACACAAATCGACGGGAACTAGGTTATCTAATCAGTTCTCAGTTCATAACTTCCCTCTAAATTTAACTGAAGTGGTAAAGACTATTTTTTTTCTGCAGTCTGAGCGAGGTGTCATTTTCAATCCACACTTCTATTTGTTTATATATTTTTGAATGTCTGATATCATCTCTTCTTCTGTCAGCGCTGAGCTCTAAGTTGGTGTTAAAGGTCTAGTGAACTGTTCTGGGTAATCTAATCATTGCCCAATATGATAACAATGCCATGGCTTATCCATTTTGATGGTCATTTTTGGTTGCAGGGCTGCGTGCAATAGGAAATAGAGTGAGACACATGGTATATTTTATACCAGCTGTGAAAGAATGAAGACCTTCTGCCTTCAACTTTAGGAAGAATTTTAGCAACTGCATATTAATGAAGCCATAGAACATAATCATGGGCTTAGTCTTATGCCAAACGTGGTGAATCGGTGAATTCAGGCCTTAGTGACCTCCTTGACCTTCAGATGGAGTAATCTGGTCAGCCATAATCATATCACAAAACTCTTGACAATTTCAAGCCCCTTTTAGACACTTCTCTTGTTTCAATTAGCAATCCATTACGACTGAAAAGCAAGGCAGGGGAAAATACGTGACTAGCTTTTCCTGGGTCTGGGAAACTAGCTGCTGAATACGTCACTTTAATAAAACCCAGGGGAAACTTGGAAGCCTTGGATTTATTCTGTGGTTATTAAAAGAATGTTTTAGTAGAGTGCATAACTTGATTCTTTTCTGCTTACCATTTGATCAAGTAATCTTGATTTCCACATGTTCAATTGTCTTTGCCTGCAAAGCTGCTTCTCTCCTTTAAATAATAATTTCATTTTGGTTCAGCTTTTACAGAGAACATTGGATTCATTTTTGAATTTGAAATCAAGGACTAAGCAAAATATAGGGCTTACATTGCTGGACTTGGTTTCCATTGACATTATGGCCTATTGATGTTAAATCAAATTTTGTAACCAGACTATGTAGTTGATGTGAATAAAGTTAAGGTCTAGACTCAGAGTTCTTTGGTCTTGCAGAGGACAGTAGAAGGGCATGGTACAAACTAAAATCAGTCCTCAGGATACATTTTCGTCTGAAGTAACTGTACTAGAAACAGCTGAATATTGTCTGAAGGGAGTACTTGACCTGCTGTTGCATCAGCATGCAAGGGAGGTGACTCCAAACAGCTGGACAATCATAAAAGTTTTCTAAATCAGACAGATTTTCTAGTGAAGGATGAGGACAAAGTGACTATTTGCTGTGTTTTTGATCAGGAATTGCTCAGATCACTACGTGGGTTATTTTGCTACTATTTAATTATAGCATTTTAAGAATGACAAACGTTTGAGTAAAAGTTCACCTAGGAGTCATGCACCACTGAATATTTTACAGGTTTTTTTACTCTGAAAGTACCAAAATGAGGCATATCCAGTGTATTTCTTCATTAGGCTCCCAACAAAATACAAGACTTGACCATTAGCATTAATGCTTCTCCTAAAGGCAGAAGGCAGAGGCTGCTAGTCAGCACTTGGGAATGTCAGCCCAGCTCTGCCCCTGTTAGTGTGGCTTGAGGCATCGTGATTGGGAAAATCCCATAATAATATGATCTCTCTCTTGTTTTCCCATTGAGATATCAAAATTTGCACTATACATGCAAAAAGTGCCAGGGTTAATGACTACCTCTAAAGAGCCTTGAGGTTCATAAGAACTTTCAAATTTTTTTTGATATGTTTACCCTGTGGTTTTTGGTCCTGCTGCCAACGATTAGGCTCTGTGACATTATAACTCCACTGCATTTGTTTGCCCAGGGTTTGCCTGTTATGGTTAGCTTTACAGTCAGTTCCCATACCTTTCTAACATTTTTTTTTTCCTAGAGAGCTAGCTATATCCAGCTCATCCTTAATTTCCCAATACTCAACCCAAACAACTCCCATCTGACTTAGTTTCCTTTTCCCTGTAATTTTTTTTGAACATTTGTCCATTTTTGCAATGTCTATTGCATTGTTTGTCTGTCATGAGTGCTAGGAGTGGTGTAAACAGAGGTAAATCTAGAACAGAGGTAAATCTAGAACACATATTTCCCTCTTCCCCCTCTAAGTCTATACAATACAGTACAGTTACTCAGCAAATTGTGACAAGACCAAATGAATACACGTCATGAAAACAAATTCCCTTTTCAAGTTCATTTTACTTGAATGAAATGTCCACATTTACAACATGATCTTTATACTTGTGTCCCAATTTTAGGTATGAGAAAAAGAGAATATACAACGTTTAATTTTTTTTTTTTTTTTAATTTCAAGTAACCAGGAATCCCAATTTGGTTGAGAAACGCAGGCTCTACTTTTTTGCAAGCAAAGGTTCATACGTGTTAAAACATGAATAAAAATTAAAACTATGCATTTTAAAGCTGGAATCCAGGATTTTTTGTTTTCACACATGAAACATAGAAAAGAGTTTTGTGAAATGACATTGAAAAGACTGCTGATGAGATTCATAAAATAATACCTAATTTTAACACATGCTGTGTCATTGTGTCAGAGAGGAACAAAAGGACATTCAATGAATTTTGAAGGAAACAAATTTAAAACCAATATAATGATTTTCCCTTTAGTACAATGACTAACTGGCATACTTAAGTCATTACCACATAGTACAGTATCAGAAATAAACATTTCTGTGAATAAGAAAAACAGTTATATTGGGTTGTATAGGTAATTTATGTGGGGTATAAACTCTCATGATTCAGGACATAAACTGCCTATTAAATAACAGGGGTTGGTAAAACATGTTCCCTAAGGACAGAGTAATCTTTTATGGTGCTCCTCATACTTTGCTGTGACACATTTTGAGGTGAATCTACTCTGAGGTGTCTGAGTCTACTCTGAGTCTACATTTTGAGGTGACTCTACACTACTGAGTCTTGAAGAAAAGGTACCAAGTTACGTGGAACAATGATATAATTAAACATGGCGACTCTTTTGCTCAAACCTACTTTTTCTGAGCATAAGCCTTCACAGAAAATATCCAATATCTCTGATCTTGATTATGTTGAACATAAAAGAAACTTTAAAGCTTTTACCTAAATGTTCCTTTATTAAAAAAAAGAGAGAAAACACAGGCCTCTACTCTAATGTTCCTAGTTTTCTATCTGATGTATTGACTCACCTCAGATAGCCCAGATGATTTCCACCATTAAACTATGTCTCTCTTTGCAGTTCCTTTCCCTTACTTAATTTCACACCCTGAACATAAAGCAATGCTGAAGGCAACTGCTTGTGGTTTGTCCTGTCAGTTCCTAAATGGGAAGACATGTGATGTGGCAAAGTTCTTGTCCTATTTAACCTAATTCAAAATGTTTTACCCTTTTAATCCTACAGGGATATTTTGCAGAAACTTCACACCTCCATGTCACTTTCTGTTTAGTTTCAAGGTTGTCTGAATTGCAATTAATCGACATCTGGACTTTTCTATGAGACAATGTCACATCCTGAGAATGTTTCTGGATGACACAAAGTCATCTCTTAGTTGCTGCTGTTTAATTCGAGATTCCAATTAATTATTCTGTATGTCCCTTCATATTTCTTGTGCTCAGCAGAGGAGAGTCCAACTTACTGCAATAGTTCAGAGGAGGATTTTGTCAAGATTTGCTTCCAGCTACGTAAAAAACTGGCCTACATTAAGTAAACTGCTTATCAGTATTATCTGTTCTTTCATTTCATATTGTGAAAGGATTTTATTACAGAAAATGGCATAAAAGATTTGTATTTTCTTATTTTATACAAGCTCCCCAGTGAAGTGGTCACAGCACCAAGCCTGACAGAATTCAGGAAGTATTTGGAGAATGCTCTCAGGCACATGGTGTGACTCCTGGGAATGGTCCTGTGCAGGGCTGAGAGTTGGGCTCAGTGATCCTTGTAGGTCGCTTCCAGCCCAGCATACCTGTGATTCTGTGATGTTTAGGTTTTCCAAGAACCAAGTTCTTGGAAAAATCTGGTTGAAAGAGAAGACATGCTCTTGAAAGCAGACCAAAATGTAGGATCTGGACTTTCTTCTGTTGTTATTTTTGCTGCTCTTTCAGTTCCTGACTCTGTAATTCAACGTGCTTTGACTCAACTCAGAAAGCACTTGTTTATTCTTGCCTCATTTTGCAGGTTGGTAGTGTGAACATTTGATAAAAGGTGCTTCATACTCGGTGGTAGAGCAGAGGCTTTCATGTCTTTTCCTGTCTATTTATTAGAAGAAGAGAAGGAGTAAAGTAGATATTTGATCTTCTACCACTTGATGTTAATAAAAGTAAAAATAAAAAGAAGGTAGTGCCCAGAAGGCCATATGTGGTCTATTTGTTTACTTTAGACTGAATTCAGCTATAACTATGCCTTTTACAGTGAGTGATTATTGTGTATGTTGCTTACAAAGAGCTACAGTTATGGATGTTCCTTAGCTCTCATGGGCATGGTATTTCTTCATGGCTTTCTTTTTCCTACTGATTCTTCCAGTGGCTCACAAATGTCTTTCTTGTTGCTATTCAGGCTCTGTAGCTCTTATGCCAGCAATACAGATAATAAACAATTGATGACTTTCCTGTTTGCTTTTGGCTTTTGCATAGTTGAAACCTATTCTGATGTCCTGTCTTCAGCTTATCTTCTCATCCCTGTAAGACTTTCAAATTGTTTTCTTTAGCCTCACAGTGTCAATTCTTTCAGCCTATCCTCAGTAATGTTTTCTAGATTGTTATTGTTTCAATCTTCTGGATTGTTTTTGATGAATCTGCCTCTTTCTAGCTGTATTGTCCCCAAAGAGGACACAGTTTACCAGCTGAACTGAATGAAAGGACTACAGGATTAGATAAGTTTCCATATACTAGAAAATTATACCAACCAGCACTTTGGTTCTGCAACGACATTTTGACTAGCATGGTCCCCTGCAACCCATGAATAATTATTGGAAGGAACAGTTCCCAGCTAGCTTTTCCCCACCTTGCATTTTTGTGGTAGTTCCCCCCCCTTAGTTTAAACTTTTTCTTTTTTAGATAGTTTCTTAAGTTTAGAACAGTAATTTAGAATTATTATTCTGGTCTCTGCTATACTCACTGCTAGACTTGTATCATCTGTAAGTGAAACGGGCATTGTCTTTATTCCCTCATCCTGGCTCTTAAGCGAAAATGTTCCACAGAACCAGAATAAGGGCAGAACCCTTTCTCCACCCTGTCAGATATATCCTTGCATTTTGACAATTTCCTAGCAACTAGGGGTCTCCTACAGCTGTTCAACTAGACTTTATCTAGCAAGTCTCCCATGTTTTCCCAGCTTGGCTGTGGGGATGTCACAGAAGGTTATGTCAAAAGCCTAAACAGTGACAACATATGACGCTTAGTGCTTCTCCTTTATTTGCAAGCATAGTTGCCCATTATATAAAAAAATGGGATTTGTTTGATGTGGTATATTCTTGACAAATGCATGTTAGCTATCACCTGTTCCCTTGTTATCTTTCACAGTTTTAGAACTTATTCCATGCCTCTGTGTTGAGAGCAGGTGCTGGTTCCTGACAGCTGCAGTGGCCCCAGCGCACGGCCCGGCTGAGCCCCTCAGCCACGGGCAGGTGGATGAGAGCCCTGGGGAAAGCCTGGGCAAGGGAGGGCAGGACACTATGAAGTGTCCTGAAATTATTATGCCTGAAAGTACTGTAGAAAGGAGTTCAGTTTATTTGGAAACAACTGATTTGCACAAAGATTCATAATGTTAGTTTGTTCTTCCCTTAGGCTAAATTAACATTTGACTGATTTCCATACTGGTACTAACTGATAGCTCTCTTAAATGTCCTTCTGGAGACTTAGACTCTCATTCAATGCTTTTACTCTGAACCAGTTCAGAGCAGTGAGATGCAGGTGGACAGACTACTTTTTAAATTTTCAATACATTTGGTCTATCAAGGCTGACTACCTGAAAGATTTAATGCTCGCTTTCCACAGTTGATATAAAAAGTCTTATTCTGAAGACTGGAAAATTAAGTTCTTGCAAGAAATTTAAGAGTCTGAGCTAAAGGAATAGAATCTGACATCTCTACCTAGACCCTTTTGTCATCAATACCCCTCTTGTCATTGACTGCACACATAGGTAGCCAAAGGATGTAGAAGCCAATACACTCTGTCAGTGCTACTGAGGGATTTCCATGAGCTTGGAGAATATTCATCACCTAAGCCTTTTTCTCTTCCACATTTTTCCTGCAAATCAACACAAAACCAACTGTAAACGAATGGCAGGATCTAGATGTTTGTATAAGTTAGGAGAGCTTATCTCTTCTTTTCTTACAAAACTTTGATCCACGAAGAACAAGAAAGAGTATCACTGCAGGTGGTATGAAAATCTTAATACCTCTGAACTGTGAAAAGCAAACATCTTTAGCTAGAGAAATTATTATGTATTCCCGGAGTATGCAGCATAAGTTTTTATCTATGGCATTGCTGGAAATTGCAGAACAGCACGTCCTGATTGAAACTGTGCAGCCCAGTAACTGTTCCATTTTGGCTGGATAAGCTCAAGTACTCTGCTTTGTGTAAGCCTCCAAAAAAATTTCTTGCAAATCAGACCTTTGTGTCTCAAGGGCCTGAATCTCCAGGACTCCTCTGACAGGCACTGAAGTGGAGGATGAATTTAATTTTAGCTTTGGGTCAAGCTCTGCATAGGAAGTTTAGAACTAAGCAATTAAACATCTGGGGAAGAAGAAAGACTTTTACATATTATCAATATACAATTCTTGTGACAAAAGAATGACTGATATTCTTATGAAAACCACCCACAAGACTGAATTTGGACTGTGTGATTTTGCCTCAAATGATAACTATGTGTAGAGATGAGCATAAGTCAGCACAGAATCTACATAAATATATAAAATATAAACATACAGTAACAACATTAGTCAGATAGAACAGATGAGAGGAGCAAGCACACTGTGAAACTATTTCAGCAAGGCAAATTTAAAGCAAACACTGAAACAAATGGGGTGGCAGACAACAGTATGAATGTTAATGAACCAAAACAATACAGCAGAAAACTATTAAATGCAGTTTTGGTGCATGAACAATGTATTGCTTTAAAGGTTCTTTCTTCTGCTGGTGAAATGTAAAGATATATAATTTAATGAAATATTTATGAAAAGTTAAGTCCAAATATCTCTCTTCTGATCAGTGCATAAGGACAACATTTGAGATAACTATGGAACTCTGTAAATTTTCAGCTGCAACTTCAGGAATTGTTCAGATGAACTTAAGAAACCACTATATTTGAAAAATCAAGATTGTGAATTTTCCATAGGTTTTGCATTGCTATTATTTCAGAGCTTTGTTAATAACATCTATCAAGGTCTTTCTTAAACTGGAAGTGAAAAGCACTTTTAATTTCATGAGAGATGGCAGTCACAGTGTGTCTTCAGCTGGTTTGCAAGAGTGACAGATTGTCAAGGCATCAGCAGAATTTTGGAGTTCACAGAGCTCCCAGTACTTCCTCTCTGACTCTATATGACATCCTATACTGATGAAGACTAGTGTTTTGCCTTGATTTTTTACCCAGAAGATCTATTTCAGCAGGTAATTTGTCTCAAGTCAGTCATTCTTTTAGCCAGTATATATTTCTAGTTGCCCACAATTATCTTGCTGACCTCTTTCAGCAGCTTTAGGCCATCACAGCTTTGTGTATCCAAGCCCAACTTACAGCATCCTTCCCCCTTTCTGGTGCAAAGTACTTGTGCACTTGATCAACTCCTTTGGAAAAGGATAAGTCTCACAACATTTTCTCTTCTGGACCTCCTCCCTTCCTGCCTGGGTTTGGCTCAGAGGTGAAATATCTGAAAATAAGCCACTTTGCAGGGTAAAAAACCTGAGCAGCCTGTATTCAGCTGAGCAAAGTATAAAAAAGTGGGCATGTTTATTTCTGGTGACCCAGTATATTTGTGAAGCATTTACGGCAGTCTAATTCTATGTCATCACGTTCACATTTTAGTAAACAGCAAATTTGCTCTGAAAACAGCCCTGTTGTGACATAAAAGTGATATATGCAGCTCTTTTGGGCATATTCCTATTTTTATGTTCATGAAACTTGAAAGAAGTTGAAATACATGCACTTCTAGCTTTCAGTTAGCCCTGTTAAATGTGTTAACCAGAAGCCAAATAAAATAGGCTGGATCTTGGAGCGTGAAAACCAGCTCAGACATGTAGAGAACAAATTATGGATCTGCAATATATGGATCAGGTTTACAGAACTTCCACATTACATAAGTGCTTTATCTCAGCAGATTTCAGTAGAATAGGTACTGTTCTCTTAAATTAAACTACTGACATCTGGAGAAAAAACACCGTCCAAAATTATACAAATAAAATGCATAAAATCACAAAGTGAATGCAAACCCTTTTATTATTGCTTCTTGTACCCTAGCCAGCAGTATTGCTCAGGAAAACGGGAGCTAACATACATCTGACATGCTTTGGCAAATACTTTGAATGTATTCAAGGGTTGCTGTACCCTCCCCCCTGATACTTCTTTACAGGTGCGCAGTGCCTATCTATGCAAAACAGATTGTTATGGTGCTAAGCACCATTTCTAAGGTGGCCATAGTCAACCCCAGCCTCGAGGAGGGTTTTCCAGAGCAGGTGGAACTTTGCATCATATTTGCTCTCACTGTGGACATTTTTTAATAACAGAGCAAGACACCAAGCAGTAAAGAATCAGGATCACCCTCAGAGCTCAGTCATGTGATGCAGTATGGCTCTTCTGTCACAACAGCTGTGCATCTCTCAGTCCTACAGCAGCAGATTTTCTTGCAGTTCGCTTAAGAAAGCTGTCTCTGATGGCTGTTTCTTGTCTTGTTTTGGTGAAAGTCCATCTGTCACTTACTTAAAGGATAAAGCCATAGAAGAAAGAGTGCAGAAACACAGGAAAACATGAGATAACTAAACCTGATTATATAATACACTGTGCAGAAAACAATGAGTAATTTGAAAATACTAATAATTGTCATTTATGTTAATTTTTCATGCAGTCAAACTGGTAATTGCTTAAAAAAAGTTTTAGGTTTAAAAATATGAGTAGGAAGATGTATTTGAAAACCCCTCTTTTAGCAGGCACCATGATCTCAAATTTGAAAAATTATTTAAGAATAGTCAGACTCCACAGGCACTATGAGAAACCAATTGCTAGGTTCTTTCAGCCACTGCCTCCAGGGAAAACCATTTTTCATTATGCAAACAAATATATATGGACGTAAGTGCACTCCTTGGCTTAAAGCTTCTATGAATTCTGTTGCATTTCTTTTACTTATATTAGAAATTCCTGATGTAATTCATCCAAAACTCATATGAATTCTACGGAATTAAAAAATAAATTGAAGTTGTCCCCAAGGATTTTCCCTTTCTGAAACTTCTTCGAGGTTGCTCTTAGTCAGTAAAAAATAGCACTGAGTGTGGGCCCTTGTAACTCTGCTGTTTCTAAAGAGTTTATTGTCTTTAGACAGTACACACTTGTTGACTAAAATAGGGCACAACAATAATCAAATTGTACCTCCTGACAAGGAAAAAGAGCAAAAATGGCCAGTAACTATCCACTTTCACAGGAAAAATAATTTGTTGGTTTTGTGCATAAGGTACTCTAAAGTTGAATAATCCTAAGAAATCCTAAGAAATCAAAGGACTTTCTCTCACTTTCTCTTTCTTTCATGTAGTTTTAAAATCTGGCCTTAAATGGTAGTTATTGATTGCATTATTTTGGGGTTTTTCCTTGGGGTTTTTTTGTGGGTTTTTTTTTTGTTGTTTTTTTTTTGTTTTGTTTTGTTTTGTTTTTGTTTTTTTGAAAATTAAAGTCGCATAGCTTGAAAACACCTATATTAATCACGGTGTCCAGAAAGTGTAATTGTTTGAATAAATAAGAGTTGTTTTATAATACCACTAGAAATCTACATGACACTATTTGCATGTAATTCTCTGAATCTAATTTGCTGTAGTTTTTAAATATGGATTCAGTTCTTTGGTTTTTCAGCCAATTTATTAGACAATATCTAACATACAATAGGAATTCTCAAAACTCTGTTATAATCGTAAAACAGACTAAATACTAAAACTTGTATCAAAGCCAGAATAAAATAATTTTGCCAAGAGAAGGCTGCAGAAATTGTATTACTGTCAGTTGCATTTTATGCCCATGCAGTAGGATGAGTGAGGAATAAATCAGTGGCTGATCTTAGTCTGTTCTGTAGTACAAGGAATATTGAGGGCTACAGCTGTATTGACCTGTTATATGTGGGACATTGCTGTGGTTTTTGTAGGACTGTAGACCTGTGGCAAAGGGAGGGATACAGTCAGTATCACCCACCTTGCTGCCTTCTTACTCGACTGCTTCAAAGCAGATGATGTGTTCTGATCCTCATTGCACATCTACATAATTTAGTGGATACTGTACAGAAGAATATACCTAATTTAATGAAAACAAAGAGAAACATTACTGGAATTTAACAGGCAGAATGAGGATCTAATTAGCTAACAGCAACAACTGGCTCTTGCATAACTGTTCTTGTCTCAGTGGCATTTCTTACCACAGATATCAGCGCCAGAAGTGACAAAGGGTTGTGCCACAATACAAAATGACCCCCACGCTACCAGAGCTGTGATCTTGTATTTGCAAAGGAACACTTCCTGCCAGCAAGCCGGATAACTACACTGTGTCAGACCCAGCAGTTTGTTCTGTACATCTGTCAAGTGTTATGTGCTCCTGGTGGTTTTATGCTCACTCAACTTATCAAGCAAGGACCGTCTAGTCTGGCTCGGAGGAGCCTGTGTACTTTGCAATATGAGCGCTAAGACAACAAACAAAGGTTTTGTACCTGAGAGTGTAAAGACCTGATGGATGAACCACAGGCCACAACAGGGCTAAAGTGACAGCTGTAGCATAGGCTCTTTTATTTGGTAATTTTGATAACATCTATAATAGAAATTAATAGAAATCCCTATGGAAATAAAGTATTGTTCCATAAGAGGGTATATTTTTCTTAAATAGACTAGCAAAAAGCTGCCACCTTTTTAAAGTCTACATAAGCCCAGGTTTGAGGTTCTGTTCTAGATATCAGATGGAGATACAGTCGTAGTATCTCTGTGGACTACATTTAATCCACAAAAATCCCAAAACAATGAAAAACGTTTTTTCTGCCTCTTTGAGGGATGTTGTTAATATCAGAATACTCTGGCAGGCAGAGATTTTTGTGCATATTATTTGTGTTAATGAGCATCTCTTTTGCTGTTGTTCCAGATTTACATTTCCAGGAAGCCCATCTCAGGTGAATTACACCTACCAACATACAGGCAAAACAGGTCTCGAAAGCTGCCTGTGTGGTCATACCCTTTTCACTTTGTCTGTTTTCAACTTTCCAGGTCACCCTAGGAACATCACCTGGCTATTTTCCATTAAGAACATGTGTATTGTAGCAATGGGGTATGCATATAAGTTTAATAAGTAAAGTATATTTACCTACATAACTTCTTTCCATTCTATACCATAACAAAAAGAGCTTCATTACATCAGGAAGATCAAAATATGATAAAAAATATGCTTTTCAAGAAAAATAAAAAAAAATTCGGGGACATGTGAAGGCTTCCCTAGCAATGGCTTGAGACACATTTCAGCCATGCTCACCCATATCAGACATGATCAGTAGTCATGGCTGTCACAGCAGAGCAATCGGTGAGGGTGAAAGCAGACAACAAAGGAGTCAGAATGAAACATTTGCAGCAAACTGTCAAAAAATTACACTAAAGCTAGATTAAGAGATACCGCAGATGTGTGACATGCTGAAATGAGTGAAAAATCACTGCAGTGACCTAAAATGAATATGTAATCTTATTTTACTATTCTAATTGGCTCTGTGAAGCAATGCCCAAAATTTTAGCATAACCTGTTCACAAACATCATTGATTTCAAAATGTGAGAAACAAGATCATTAGTCTTCTGGAAGCTGTGGGGGAAACGTACAACAGAGTTACAGACCTTTATGTAAATGTTCCTGAAAACCTGTTCTATCCTATATTTGGGTGTATGGGGTTTAATTATGAGTGGGATCAAAGACATCTTGAAAAGCGCTAATCCTGTTTTATGTGTATGCAACTCCATCTACATTAATTATATCTCAAGATCACAGAACTTGCTTACAAGCAATAATGATAGTGATGCAAATTATATTGTGGGATTGATAGACCATTTCACTGCCAACAGAGGCAGAATGGATTACCCTTCTCTGTGACATTTAATTAGGGTATATAGACTTCTAGAGAACATCTTCTGTGGCAAAAAATTATAGAACTTTCTCAATTAAAAAAAACCCCAAAACAACACTTGTTAAAACATTACTGTCATATTCATAATGGGACTCTAATGCAAATATATTTGGGGTTAAATCCTTCGCTTTTAAACATCAGCACTTCTGTCATCACCCTTCTCTCCGATTCAATGAAGGATGTGTACTAGTGAATTTGGTCATCACATGAGAGCCATTTAAAATGTTGACAGAATTCCAAAGGATTTCACTTCTTTTTTTTTCTAAGTACAGAACAGTTTATTTCTATTCCAAGTGACATTCCATTCTGTTTGAAGTTTTCTTTTATTCTGCATTAGTCAAAATCAGTATTTTCAAAAGTTTCTGGGAAAATATTTTTCCAATGTTTGAGCCTTTTGGCCACATTTTTAAAAAAAATTATTTCCACTATGTTTTGTGAGTTCTGTCCAATTTTTCTAATTGCATTTTTCCTAAAGTTACATCAAGTTTTTGAAAGTTGTTTCATATTGCTGCAATATTTCCTGTTCACAAAGTTGAAAATGCTTTTTATCAGCTTCTCTGGTGTATTTATTTCAGTCCTGATAAGAAGCATGCATTCACCATGGATATAAAGAGCAATACATTTTCTTAAGGGAAGTTAATTTTAGAAAAAAAAAAAAAAAAGAAGCTTGCTGAGTGGAACTCTTGCTTTGTATTTTGCAAGCTTAGTCCTCTCAAGTGTGCTTTTTGCAAACGTAGACAAAGAAGATTTTGTGGAAAGGAAAAGTGCACAAATACTTGGACCGAATGAACTTTGAATGTGAGGGAAGATAAAAATCTCAGTAGGTAGGAGAGCTACACAGTGAAAGGATAACTACGAGCAAAAGAAGAAAATGGTCATCTTTTCCCATGCCTCCTTCTTATCCCCGAGGCAGAAGGATCTACCTGCCTTTGTCACACAGTGGGATTGATAATGCAAAGGACAAATATTCTTCTCTGTCATTATGTCTTTATAGGTCTCCTCCTGCTGTGCTTAAGCGGCACAAACTCCCACAGAGTTTTCTTTTGTAAAGATGAAATAATCAGTCCCTGACAGGGTAGAATCAAGAGACAGGTAGGCTAGCATTTACCTCACACCTCCTGGAACACATATGGATCTTCTTCCAGGCAGAGAAGTATAGGTGAATTTCTTGAATTCTAAATCTGTAGCAAGTAGTATATAAACGTGGTCAAAGGGCTAGTAGATCATGCCTGATGCAAATTTGATGAGAAAAACTCAATTTAAAAGGGTGCCTACTGTCTTGAAAGAAGTTTGTTGACAAAATAAAGCAAATCACAGAAAATATGTGTAGAACTGCAAGGTTGGTGATTGTGTAGAGCGGGGAGAGAAACCTCCAAACATATGCCAGAGTGTCAGACTCTTCTGAATATAGTGCAGTCTGCCAGGAAAGAAAAGAAGATAATGACATTGGTCACAGAGCAAGAGAAATGAGAAACTTGTGATGAAAATATATTAATACCAGGTTAATGGTGGTAAGCGCTATTATAAAAGAATGTGAAAAGCCAGAACAGCCATGGCTCAAATCAATCATTTTCCATCCACACACAGCTTGTTTGAATGTAGAAGGGTTGCATATCCATATATCCAGGTTGAACTTAATTTAGCATCATTCAGAATTGATGATGAGTAGGAGGTGGAAGAAAGAAAAGAAGTGAAAGCCCATCTGCAGTTATGTAATGACATATCAGCATGATCGCTCTCACATCTGTCTGATGGTATACCAAAGAAAGGAATTTGCATGTGCTCAGGTGAACTTTGGAAGAGGACCTGAATTTTGAATTAACATCAAGGTACTCTGAATTCCTTCTCATTTATCTTACAGAAATGATCTGACAAACTGGACTTCAAATGAAGAGTTATTTTATTGGAACCTATACTGGAAAAAAATTCACTGCTAGTGCAACAATACATAATGTTAGTGAAACAACCCTTTCTAGTTGCCTTGGGAGGAAGTAACTAAGGCAACTATTTTCTAAAATTTGTCTATAATTTGTAGGAGACGGTGATCTCAAAATACATTTGTCTTTTATTCGGATTAGATTATTGCTCCTGAAAATGTTTGTTGCCTTCCTCCTCTCATCCTTATTGTAAAAACATCTAAAAAGTTTTTACTTTCAAATAAATGTGTACAGTGTATACATATTAACATTTTCAAAAGTAATAAAACATGGAAAACTTCTAACTCAAGAGGCAAAACTTTGGCAGTAAATATATACAGGTTTTAATAATGAAACTCTAAAACCTGATAAGCATATAGCAAGAGTCAAACATAGACCCTATCAGAAGCCAGATGAACTTGGAAAACTGCAAATGAAAACATTACCTTTAAAAAGATCTGCCTAGGACTGGCACTATTGTACTGAAAATGCTGTGTGCTGTTTCTGAGATTCAGAATTTTTAGATTACTTCATCAAAACATTGGTTGCCTAAGACTTGGATTGCCTGCAACCCTGGTTCCTTCTTTTCTTCATGTGAGTTTCAAATAGGCTTATTAACTGGACCTCATATTACAGGTCAAGTTAATTGATTCATTTTAGTCTCATTTGTAGAGGATGAAATATTTTGTGTTTTTATTGGGGCTTATTACGACGAACAAGGAAGGGAGGCTTCTGCTGACCTTTTATTCAGATCTAGACTTTGCCCTAGAGATAGACACAGGAAGGCACTGGTTTCTGGAACACTTTTGTTTTACTGGTCTACAAAGACTGCCGAGAACCTTTAGAAGATCTGCTCCCAGGCCCTCCCTCACAAGACTTTGGGAAGCATATGCATTAGAAGAAAAGGACTTCTTAGCACTGTTTTTTTCTTTTATGGGTGTTAATATGACTGAAGACATTTTTGTGAGGTAGTTATATTTTAAGGTGCATTAGGTGCTCTGTTGCCTCTTTTTACACATCTACTGTTCATTTTAATATTTTCTAAGAGCATCTGTGATATGTGATATGTGTTAATGTCACTTATAAAATTAAATTAACTAGGATGTTCTGAAATTGTCTTTAAAGGTCAAATTATAATAATCTTACCCAGAGTAGCACTTTTACTCAGGGGTAGGTCTAGGTAGATCAATAGCACTATAGAAGAAATAAGGTTAGATACACAAAAGGACTTTGGCACCATATGTCCTCCAAAATGTACTTATCAGTACAGCCTAAATTCATAGGTTTAAATTCTCTGAATCCTTGTTCATTCTCTGACACACTTGGATACATGGAAATTTAACTTTTAAACGATCTAAAATTTTCCATCAGTATGATTTCAGAGTAACATAGAGATTTGCTTCTGAGCACTCAGAAGACTTGATAATATGGAACATATATATGTCTGCTTTCCTTTATTTCACCAGGTACTACTGTTCTGCTATAGCCTGCATGTTCCTTGCATCATGAAACTGTATCCCAAAAATATCTGGAGCAGAGCAAAGTGGTCCAGTCATCAGCCCCATGAGTGCTCTGAACTGCAGCTTGCTCAGTCTTTCGGTTAGCTGTTGTGTTTGGCATAATTCTTTAGACTCACTCAATGCAAGAACTAAAACTTTAATACTGCTCTATAGGGGCCATAACTGTAATCTGTGGTGCTATATTTCACTGACCTAATGTTTGTATAACTTTTTTTAGGCAAAGTACAAAGCTACCAGTAGAAGGATTGAGACAGACCCATACCAACACAACTCAGAGTTCCTACTACTCAGCTGCAAGATGTACACACATGAAGAAGAATCAGCAGGGAACTTTTGGTACTCATTACTTCTTTACTCCAATCAGTTACTATAAAGTATTTGAAGTACTGGGTGTTGTGGGGTTGCTGCAGGAATGGAGTTATCCTTCATACAAACCACATTGTGACTGAAAATCAAATTATGGAGTTGGGCAGGTCCAAGTAATCTTTTTTATTTCTTTCTAGTACAAAAATAATATTGTGAAAATGAGGAAGGCCTTCTAGTAAAAAAGTCTCAGTCTGGTTTTTTAATCACTTCTTTGGGCATGCATCACTGCTCAGTTATGATTGAACCTATCAGGATACCACTCCTTGGTGTTGTGTGGCTTCCATTCTTAGCTGTTTGTTTCAGTAGATTTTTAAAGTCTCAACAGGGACAAAGGCAAGTACTTGCTTGTGAGACACAATGTATTAAGGTAGTAATTTTTCATTTTTAATGACTGTCATGACTACCCTTCTGCTGCCGAGTGCATCATTTAGCTCCTTGTTCTCGATGCCATTCATTGAACTGTCAGCATTTGTCATTTGCTGTGCACACAGTGCTACTGCAGGTGTTTGTGTTTCTGTTAATGCCCAGCTCTGACACTTGGTAAGGGTGGCTTGTTGCCTGTCTTTGTATGCCTTTGCATGATCAGAGTGGTACACCCTCAGGGCACCCAGTGTCTATGAGTTTCCTGCTTCAGCACTCATTTTTCACTACTACATAGATATAAATGAATCAAAACTCTGCTACAAATATTTCAGAAATTGGGGAGAGACTAGATTAAGACCCCTTCTTAAGCTTCCTTTTGAAAATATCTAGAGCCAATCCATTTTCTCTCAAAAAAAAATGGACCTTTAAGACACCTCCCTCTGAACCCAGCTGGCCTTTATTTTTGTATCCAAAGTCCTACACTGAGGTGAATGGAAAGTATTTTTCAGGGTGCTTGCAGCTCTACTTAGATATGATGTTGCAATATACACCGCTCCTGAGTCTGCCATCGTGTGACTGTGGGTCCTCAGACAAGTCACACGCTTTCTTTTCCCAACGTACAAAAGCTGGGAATAGCAATGATGTATGTAAAACTCCTGGAGACCCGTGGGTGAAAAATGCTAACAGTGTGCTGATTTTTTTTTTGTTGTTGTTGTTTTGTAAAAGATGGAAAGGAACAACAAGGAACAATATGCCAAGGAAACTTTGGCAAACTGCTTGTCTCCTGCTGTGTTCCCTATCTCTGCTTGTCCCTGCTATATAATTAGTTTTTAAGTCTTAAGTGTCTGGATATACTTTCCTGCTCACTGTTGTGTATCGTATTCATTGTATATCAAGCCCAGTGGAGCCCTCATCCCTACTAGGTGTTCTAGTGAGCTGAACGAGACAGAGAGGAACAAGCTGCCTTCTGGAGAAAAGGTTATAGGAAGAAAAATAAAATGGTTAGCACATAGCAGCTTCTGGCTTTTATTTAATCTAAAATTTCTAAGGCACTTAATCTAGTCACTTTCTTCTGTCAGTGACATTATAAACTCTCTGCTGTCACCAGATTGGCCTGTAAAGCACACACTGTCATTTGCTGGAAAGGTTTTATGGAGAAAGAAAACAGGAATGTTTAGTTAGGTAGTAGTTCAGGGCAGTCCAAATAGGCAAGGAGAATTACTACTGCTACCTACTAATATAAACTGTTCTGTTTGCATCTTTTCTTTCTCCTTGAGATACTGTTTATTTCCCTGCATTCTTTATGGATGGTTTAAATGGAGAGAAATAACTAATCAGCAAATGAATGAGAGCAGAAGGAAACTTTTACAGTTTGTAGATTCCTATCTAGCTGGCAATATACGTGTGTTTGATGATTTTCAGGAACTTCACTGCAGAATATTGATGGCTACAAAGCAGGAAAAGAGGTTTTAAGAAAATTCCTGAATATATTACTACTTTTAATCAATTTTTATCTTAGCCACAGAGATTTGTTTTGGTTGGTTGGTTTGTTGGGGTTTTATTTCTCAGAAATATATTGCTTAGAAAGCTACAGTAAAAAAATCATGAAATATTAGTTTCTTGACATAGAATTTTGAAGATTGGAAAATAACTCTAAGGTCAGTGAGTTCAACTTAATCAAGCACTGTCATGTTCCTCACTAAACCATGTCCCTGACTGCCATATTCACACACTTTCTGACCACTTCCAGGGGCAGTGATCCTACCACTTCCCTGGTGGCCTTTCTCAATGCTTGACCACCCTTTCTGCGGATAAATTTTTCCTAATTTCCAATCTGAACCTCCCCATGTCACTTGAGACCATTTCCTCATGTTCTATTGCTTGTAACCAGGGAGAAGAGACTGACCCTCATCTCACTAGAATCTTCTTTCAGGTTACAGTAGAGGGCAATAAGGTCTCCCCTGAGCCACCTTTTCTCCAAGCTAAACACCCACAGCTCTCTCAGCTGCTCCTGATCAGACTTGTGCTCACCAGCTCTGTTGCCCTTCTCTGACATGCTCCAGCCCCTCAATGTCCCCTACTTGTAGTGAGAAGCCCAGAACTGGACACAGGATTTGAGATGTGGCCTCACCAGTGCCCAGTACAGGGGGACAATCACTGCCCTGCTCCTGCTGGTCACACTATTGCTGATCCAGGCCACGATGCCTTTGGCCTTCTTGGCCACATGGGCACACTGCTGGCTGGCATTCAAATGGCTGTCGACCACCGCCCTGAGGGGTTTTTTTGAGAGGCAACTAATTAGTCATTTCATTAAAGAACAATGCTGCAGATTCCAGGAAAAGAAGGAATTGCAACAACTCTCACTAGGGCGAAAGAGTGACCAGTGTCAATAAAATGAGTGGGATTCTCGCCTTTCCCTCTGCTTCCTTTTGTCCCCAGAAGGGTTTCTTGTCATTTCAGCAATGGCTGACAGGAGTCAGTTGAGTGCTGACACATATTGTGGCACCTGTAAGCATTTTTGACATAATTGACATAGTTCTGCAGGGTTTTGACAAGTTTGTCAACCTAATGAATAGGCAACTGAGCTTTAAAACCTACACTAAAGGTCATGTAAGTTGTTCAATGGAGGATGAAAAATTATAGTAACCAAATAATAGTTTCTGACTTTCTCTGCCTGAAAACAGCAAGTGTGGCGGGCACTTTGCAACATCCCCCCCCTATATTGTTTATGGTACTTATTAAGAGGGGCAGAATGTTGGGTTTTTTCTGAGTTTGTTATTTTTTTAATATGCAAAATTTGAGAAGCATTCATGTATAGTAATATATTTAACAGGGAATGGCCCTGCTTTGTTTGGTGCAACTGCTGTTGTCATTTTATAAAAGCAGAGTAGATCTTCTTTATGAAAGTAAATAACTCCTCATAGCAGCAAAGTACCTGTTGTGTGCGAGAGCCACATATGTAACCTTGTGGTTTGAAAAGAGTAAAAAATATTTGGTTTAAAAAAATCCAAACATTTAATCCAAACAATTTCACTTTGCAGACAAAGTGCAGAGCAAGCCAAATTGCTTGTACTAGCAGCTAGGATATGGCAAGTAGATAAGGTATCCACAAATCAGCTTTTGCAGCCATGTAAACAACCAGATTTAATCTGAGACTTGGAGCAGGCTGAAAACCCACCCTTGGAGAATCACCACTGCTCAGCTGACAGGCAGTACACTCTTAGATTGCTGGAACTCACTCGCAGTTCGCATCATGGTGGAGCAGTAAGACCTATCAGAGTACCCAGGTTTAGGTTTTTCTTCCTGAAATCCTGTATTTTCCTTGCTCATAAGTAGATCTTACAATATTTGAAAAAAATTTATTTTGTCTTCTGTAGAAACATTATGGCTGCAGCTGTGCCTTCCCAAGGTCAAAAACACTGGCCAGGAACAACATATTTTTACTCTGTTTTAGGGCAGAACTAGCATTTCTTCAGTTGCAGTTCCATACTGTTGTTTAAGTGGTCCACAGCAGAGAGGACTGCATTTAACTCATATTTCTCCTCCTTGACAAGACAATGAGTCTACAAACTGACCTCACTGAGACTGGGATATTGACTATGGTGGGGTTTTGTACCTAAATGGCAAAATAAGTATCTAATCAATAGTATGTTTTCAGAGCAAACCACAGAGTGTTACAGTAATTTTAGCAGAGTCATCAGATCAGTAGCAATAATGAATTTTTATATGATTAGAATTGTTTAATTGCATTTAACGACCATTTGACAAACACATATTATTATGGACTATAAAAAAAAGAGCTTTAGTAATGGAGAGGAAAGAGGGAGTAAGAAAGGAGGACCTAGACCCAATATTTTTTTACTAGATTCCTCGGTTTACTTAAGTGCTTTTCCAGCTGCATAAAATTGATGTATTTTCCTTTCAGGGAAAGGTAATATTTGTGATACAGAAGGCAATTTTCAAGCTGTCTGTGAGGAACTCTGGTCTCCTATTAAGATATCTAAGCAAAACATCTTGCTTTGTGTACACTGCACCATACAGCACTCCTCTCTGTCTCCATGGTCATCTGGGGGTCATCGTACTGGTGGTTTACTTGAACACATTCCTGCAGCCTGGACTCTGCTTTAAACTAAGACAGATGTTAATTAGCTGTTACTGACTCTTCACCAGCAGGAGATAGCAAGAGGGTTTTTTCCTCTTTTCCTGAGCAGAAATGGCAAATAAGAGGGTTTGGGAGATTCATTTGCTGAAAGAAAAGGAAAGGGTGGAGATGTATGTAGTACATTTCTAGGTAAAATGGGAATATTGACAAGAGGGAATTGGCTAGCCTTGATGATATTTGCAATTAGACAAGTACCTAAATTGCACCACTGTGAGCTTTTCTGTGCATTTGGAAATTCAAACATGTATCTACGTTCCCCAGAAAGATTGCACTCTTGCAATGCATCAAACCATTGATCCATGCAAGGCTGAACTCACAGCTATCTAAAAAAACAGATAGATCATAATTTTGGGAGCCCTTAGCTTGTTTTGCTATTTGCAAAAGCGAGTAAACAAACAAACAAGCAAGCACAAACCCACAACTTTTGTATTTTTTCTTGAAGTAGGTAAGTACCAAGTTTTTAAATATAATTTCTCTCAGGTATTATGAAAATTTTCTCTCGCTTGTTCAGTTTGAGGTGGGAATATTATGCGTGTGTCTTTATATCCAATATTGAGTTTACTGTTGTTTGAGGGCTTTGGAATCTCAGAGGCACAAACCAGACTTTCTGAAGTGCAGTAACTCTAGTAATATTCATACACTTTAATAGCTGTAAACCAGAATCTACTCTTGCTGTTCTTTTTCTCTTTCACTTTTATGTTTTTAATCGCATTTTCCACTCATGCCACTCCAGGCAATATGACTCATGTTTCATCTGTTAGATGTGAACAAAATATTTGCTTTTTTATTGTTATGCAGATTGTTGGTATCATTTTGCCATATCTCTACTGATAATTCAGAAGACGTTAGGGAACTGAATATAAGGATAAACCAACATTTACTTTACGTGAGCTCCCCATGAAGACAATCAATTGGGCTACGAATGAGAAATTGTTTGTTAGTCTGCAGCAGTTTTAGAAGTAAATATACTGATTCTTTTGAAAGGTTATAAACATTGCATGTACAACCTCCTAGCACAAAAACCTTTAAATAATTGATAAATGCAATGATATTTTTTCTTTCCAACTGTTGTAAGAGTTCAGGTAGTCGGGAGTATTAGGGTATTGGTGAGGAATTTTACCTGAATGTCACTGAACTTCAACTGACTTTAAAACTCAGTGCCAGGATAAAAATATGAAAGTTGTGAATACTTCCTTTTTTTTTTTTTTTTCTCAAATACTACAGTGCAGAAATCTAGGAAGCCTTTCATTGGAACTAAAATATTATGTATTCAACCTTGTGCTTGTAAAGTGTATTGGAAGCATGAATGGTTGGGATAAAAACAGATTAAATAGTTGCATATATAGAGAACACCTTTCACCTTACAGGCTGAATAAGGGAAGGACTTGCTTGGAAAAAAACATCATCTTATCATATAATTAATGATATTTTCAGAGAAGAACATAATGCAGGTTGAAAAGGTGAGCTTACTTTTGCCATTTACTAGCTTCTAAGTATTTAACTTTACAATCTTAATACAATTTTCTTTGTATGAAACAGAAGAGTTCTCATGGCAACTATTTTCTCTAATGTCTGTTTCAAAACTGAACAAAATTGTTACTATTTCTCCACACAGGCATCATTTTAGCTGAGCTTTTCCTGTCTTTGCAATGCAGATATTCAGTTTGAGAGACCCAAAGTGCTGTAAGTATTCCAAGTGCAACCGTAGTAACCAAAGGTATAGGAAAAAAATGGCTTGAATTGACCTATTAGATGTTCCAGCACAGCTTCTGTCCTCTAAAACTTAACTTATTTTTGGCAACAAAAATGAATTGGAAATTTATGTTTGGTCCATAGCCAGTAATTTCCAAGTCTTACATAATAGGTCTATTGTGTGGATGAATGTGGAAGACACACATGGAACAGAGATACTGATTTGTTCTTGGACTTGATTAAAAGCAAATAAACAGATTAAAAAACCTTAAATTTCCCCATGGAAAGATACTGGATTACTTCTAAAATTTCTATGACCTCCATACTGAAGGTTACCTCTGAATTTCAGAAGAATGTCTGGTACCAGATATTGAAAGGAAAGTGTATGAAGCCTCACAGTAGGCAGCTATGTGATCATTTTGCCACAAGAGAAAGTATGTTTTTAATTGGCAATGGTTAATAGCTGGCTCAAATCCAGAAGCACGAAGGAACTGCATCCCATATTATTTTTATGCTAACATAGCTGTCAGTGATCTTGACAACTCCATTATTTTAGGTAATGGAGGTCTGGGGAAACTCATACATTAGAAAAAATGCATGGAATATTAGCAATAGGGAACATAATGTGATGATCCTTGAGGGGCTTTTCATGAGGCCAGCCTGGAGCTACTACGTGTTTTCATACCAAGCTGGTTCTTGCAGCACCTTTATGCCAATTTACTTGGGCTGTGCTTTGTGCAGTGAGCTTGCTCTGATTGCAGAGGGGGCTGGAACGTGAAATGAAGAGAGTGGCATGGCCAGCCCAGGATTTTGTTGGGCTTTATGGCCCAGCTTTTGCTCTAGACACAGCTGGCAGTAAGCAGAACTGGTGTCTTTCTGGGGGTCCCACCAAACCTCCTTTAGGATGGAGCAGGTTGGTGCTGAAACGTCCAAGCTCGGTCCAAATTCCCTTTGCTCACATGGCTTTCTGCATCAGCTACTACTTCTTTATTAATGCCCAGGGATGGCCAGTGTAATTGTCTGGGAACCTGTAGCACATCTGAGCACAGGCTGTGCAGATCTATATCCACACATACCTGACACTTGTCTCCAGTTTTTCCAGTGTGTTCCTGAATGTTCATAAATTCATGCTATCAGTGAACACAAGTGCAACTGGAAAGCAGTTAGGTCTCCTGACATGATAAATGATGTTAGAAAGCACCACCCTAGTCTGCAAAAGGGTGTCCAGTACATGTTTCATGTCCTTTTCATCTTTTCCTGGGCTAGTCGTATTTCAAAACACAAGGAAAGGAAAACAACCACATACAGGGAAGTCACCAACTCTAGACAAGCAGCTGGACAGCTCTGTGAACAGGCTGCCTTTTTACTCTGTTCAGTGACCTGCTCTCTTCCCCTGTTCCTCCTCACACACAGGACCCAGCAAATAAACAGCTTTTAGTTGTGCAAATAAACTGCAACACTAAGAAATCAAGTTATTTACTAATTTCAGGCGCAGTAAGCCTTATTGTTTTATCCTTTAACCCAGATAACCTATCCTCTCTCCTGTCTTATTCTCCTTCTGATGGTACAAGAAGCCTACTCTTAGCCCCAGTTTCCTTAGAACAATAAAATTAAATATCACCTATGTGCCCGTGACATTCTGAGCTCACTGGATGTGATGTAGCGGTGACAAGACATCCTTAAGTTCTCAATAGCATTTCAAAGGGCAGAACAATACAGGGCAAATACACATCCCTCCCAAAAACGCTATCACAAGGAGAGAGGTGTTTGTTCTACCAAAATCTAGGAAGGAATGTGTTGCCTTAGATACTAATTTTTACTTCTGTGTCTTTGAAAGCTTTTTTCCTTCACTTTTTTTCCCATGCAAACACCTTCCTCTATACCTTCCTGTCTAGCCATGACAACTAAAGGAAAATCTATGTTTAAAACAAACAAACAAACAATTAATATTAATCAAATATTTATGAGCATGCAGGATGAATATTTATGAAAAATATCAGTGTCTGCTGAAGATGTAAGGTAAGAAGCAGTTGTAAACTCTTTGTATGAAATTAAAATACACAGTAACTGTAAATTATGTGCCTACTATGATTAAGTGCCATTACAGATGAGTGAACCTTTCAAATGATATATTCCCTTGCTGATAGGCTGACTGAAATGAACTGTAAGTTTGGCAAACTCTTTTGGCCAAGAGTAAACTAGAAATCTCATTTCAAAATGTTCAGGAAAAATGCGTTGTTTTATTTTTAAATTTTCAAATCAGTTCTTTACATCAGGTGTGAAAAAGTGGTATCTAATAGCTTTAAGGCTTTTCTTTTTCAAGAAATGGAAGATCACCATATGCCATGTGTTGGCAAGAGCTGACACTTACTACAATGTGTTGCAGACAACAATCTTAACTCTGCTGGAAGGGGCCTCAGATTTCTTAGATGCCATAGATTCAGGAAACTTTTTTTATCTTTAAAGAGATACAATAAAACTAATTTCCAGTTGATACAGAATTCATATTCTCAATATTATTTTGTTTGCTTGTCAAACTGAAAAGTTATTACTGGAATTGAACACAGTTCACCAAACTAGAGTGTTTATCTACAGCACTATTGGTAGAATAGGAAGATTTTTTCATTTCTATGGGAAAAGGGGGACCTTTTTTCTCTTGTCTTTGCACTTCAAGATGTATCAAGTGTTTTTGATAAAGCAGATCAACTTTTAATGGCAGGAGGCTTGTCTGGTTAAATTCAAACTTGAATTCAAGAGCATGTTTTTAATACTGAAATTACTTTAGCAGGAACCAGATTTTTCCTGTCTTGAATGTTATTAATTGATATGGGATGTCTTTCTAAAACTACACTTGTGGTTATGCAGCAGTTATGGGTGGAATACAATTTTTTTTGCCCATTTTATGTGGGAGGTTAGTCTAGATAAATGTGTGCGGTTTCTTTTTTTCTTTCCCTTTTTTTGTTCTCTGATGCTAAAATCTAAGAGTCTACGAATAGGAACAATTTAATCTTTGATCTAAACTGTCCTCTTTTGATTTTTTTCTCTGACTAGATAGCAAAGCTGTCAATCAAGGACATCCTATTTTATCATTTATCTCTATCAATCTGGCATACAATTAGCTTGGGAAGATGATCCCCATACACACTGATATCAGTGTTTGCTCACAAGTTGAAATACCCAGTTCTGGAATACTTTCTGAGGTGAATATTTTCATGTGTCAAGAAACTTCAGCGCAATCGATTCTTCTTTTTATGAACCTGGAGCAAAGATCTTTAACATCTAGAGCAAGAGAGCTGCTGAATTTGTGGATTTTCAGGTTATACCACAAATCTATTATGATCAGATCTTAGAAATATGGACTCAGGTGTGTTATTCCAGCCCCTGTGATCTCCTCTGGTAATGTGCTAGTGTACACTAGCACTGCTGGGGAGGTCAATGCTGCATGTGCAGTCCCAACCTGGTAGGAGATAAAACCTGCTGGAGTCCTGAGACCTGCTGCCTTTGTGGGTCATGTGGGACATGCCACTGTGTTAAACTGGGACATGAGCTGTCTTGTCTACCTGGATCTTTCCTTGGGATAGAACTGGAAAGACAGAGGCAGGAACATATGCTGAACCAAGCATGGAGCCCAGGCACAGACAGATGAGAGGCTGGGTGCTCTGCATGGAAATCCTTGTTTGATGGTGTGCTTTTGGGAGTGAAGAGTGAAACCTCATCTCCAGCCCAGCCTTGAAGAGGTGCTTGAGATTCCAGTGGACTTCTGTTTCCTCTGAGTTCCCATGGACTGCATAGAGGATGTGATTTGGGAGCTGCTCTGGGCAGTCAGTGACTGGGAAGAGAAAGCAGAGGTGAGGCTGCACCCACCTCATTCCCTTCCACCTCCCTCCTTTCCATCTCCCTCCTTGCTCTATTTGCCCTGTGGGCTGGGGAGCTTCTACTCAGCCACATAATGGCACGTTCTGCTTGGAAAGTCATCTGTTTGTGGCCATAAATACACCACTTGGATAAGCAACACAACTATAGTTAATGGCTTTGGAGCTGTATTAACAGCTGATTAATATTTTTTAGTGTCTCCTATATTAGCATTGTTTTTCTCCACTAATTGCTAGGGAGCTACCATTCATCAACTGTCTCATAGCCTGCACAGTTTACCACTTAATTGGGAAGCTGATTCGCTCGTATGGTCCAAACTGAGATGAAGAAGAGTGTCTTGGTAGATGTATACTCATTATATAGTGTGTGAGCACTACTTGTATACGTCAAAACC
Source organism: Cyanoderma ruficeps (assembly GCA_008694505.1). NCBI lineage: Eukaryota > Metazoa > Chordata > Aves > Passeriformes > Timaliidae > Cyanoderma > Cyanoderma ruficeps. The sequence continues at coordinate 49,963,409 of VZDJ01007755.1, read as the reverse complement.
AGCTCTCTCTGGTGTCCTCAGAAAATGGTCTCAAACACTAATAAAAAGTTTTTGTGTTACCTTTCAACATCAGTTCAAAGAAGTCGTTGGTGTCTGCATAAAAATAAGTTTCGTTGCAGAGTGATTGAATTTTAATAATCTCTTAGATTTTAGGACTTCAGTTCCAGTTTATTCCTGTCTTATTTTCTTTCTCTACCTCCCTCTTTCAGCACTTTCCCCCTTAATCTCTTTCTCAGTAGGAGAAAACCTGCCTCTAGGGTACAAGTAGGAGGAGCAGAGAGCATGAAGGATCAAGCTAAATTAGGATGTCTTGAAACACAGAGGGTCATAACCCCACATTTTTCTGAGAGCAAATTTCCTGCTATTGACTCTGTAACACTAAGGAGGATTCAAACTGATTTAATTTTCAACCCCCCCTGCCTACTCTCCCCGCTACATTTTTCTTTTTCTCTCTAGACAACAGATGTCAATGTCTTTTTAAGCTGATGATTAACTGCAAATACTGCACTGTTAAAAACTCACAGTCACATTTTTCAAAACCTTCAGAAATGTAACTGGCAAAGTGCATACCACAGCAATGTACATGACTTTATTGAAGGTTTTTTTGAAGTGAGAAACTTATTTTCCCCCCCTTCCATTTCTGCCTTGTTTCAAATACATTTAAATTCCCCCTAAAATATATGCATTCATTTATAAGAGTAGCATATGTAAAGATTTATCAAAAGACTGAGATTTTTGCTTGTTTGTTTTGTGGGGGGAGGAGTGTAGGTGTGTGAATTTGCAGCACAACAAGCTGGGGAGGAAGAGCTTTTGTTGTGAGGCTGAGATCCAGCCTTGCTACTAATTTAACTTACTCTGACCAAAGGCATAAATTCTTCAGAGTAAATCTGTGCAAGGCTTGCCAAGGTGGTATATCCTCACACAGGTGGAAAGGCTAATAGAAATGTTAAAGGACAGTTAACCCTGCTTTCTTCTCATTCTGATATTTTCTCAGTATTTCCCTCTATTGAATCTTTTTTCCTATTGTTGGAGCTTTATTTAAGGAGGAAGAAAAAAACCAAGATTCCCAAAGAAAGGACAATAATTTACTTCCTTGCCATGCCCATATGTCACATAATACAGGGAATATAAATGGGCATGATGATGGGCAAAGTAAAAAAGATACTCTTTTTTGCAAATTTTAGGTGTTAGTTTAAAAATGCACCACTTTCAGAGGGGGACATTTCTTTTTTTCCTGATTCTTATGTATCAATAACTCTTCTGCATTTCTTGTTTGTTTGGGTGTATGTGTGTTTGTTTGTTTGGGGGCGGGAGTTGTTTTTTGTGTGGTTTCTTAGGGGTTTAGGTTTCTTTTAAATTGCTCTCCTGTGTTTTTTAACCTTCTTTCACAGTAGACAAAGAAGGATTGCTGCTACCTACTAAGGTAAAAGCAATTATATTTCTTCCCCTGTTTGATTCAGAAATCATCTAGATGTTGGAGCTGTCAGAAATCTCCTGACAAGGCTGTCACTGGGCCCGTGGCAGATCAGTTAGAGCTAATGAAATGAATTTTAGATGTGGTAATCTGTCGCCAGAGCTGAGGAGCTGTGGCTAATGCTACTGTAAAAGGCTGGGAAAACAAGCTGGAGTGTGGTCTGTTTAAAATGAAATCCTAATCTGGCAAATTCTTAAAACCTGAGCTTAATCTGTGCAAGGCAGTAAGCACGCTGGCACAGCACACTGGAAAAGCATTTTCTGCAGATGGGTGTTGTGGCAATGTAAAACCTTCACAGCTGTTTGGTTTGGGGTTTATTTTCCTCTCCTGTCTGCAGTGCTAATAAGATTTGACTGTCATATGCTCCTTAAAGAGCTATTGGAAATAGTTACCGTTATTGTCTAGGTATGAATATTGGCTTTTAAAAGCTTCAGTTGGACCAGTTATCTTCCTTGCAGCATGATGAACTATCCTCCCACTCCCAGTACCATACCCTGACACCTCACTGCTCACTAATGGGCTGAGAAATTCCCATGACCATTGCCTGGTGCTTTTGAGGAGAATATTGAAAGCAATGGGACCACATATGCCACTGAATCACTTCTTCAGAAGCCAGAGGCATTACATTTAAAAGGATTCATCAGGGTGCCTGCAGGGCTGCTGCTTCTCCTGCCTGGCCTTGGTCTGCAGCATTCCCTTACATGGCTCAAGACACAAAAAATTATTGGAGGGATGAGGACATTAATGCGATAGAAAACTAAATGGGTGCTCAAAAGAGGGCAGAGCTTTCAGTAGGGTAGGAAAAATGACAACATTTTAGAGTGCCCTGTTGCTATTTCAGCAGCAGGTTCTGAGTTTTCAACTAATTCTCGGGTTTTGTGTGGTTTTTGGTTTTGAGGACTTTTTGTTTAATAACAGAAGTACCTTAGTAATAGAAGTTTGGTCTATTTTTACAAATGAAAATAAGTTAAAACTTACTGCTGAGGCCAGTAACTGTTGTTAGAAAGGCTACTGCCTCCATGGAAATAAGAGAAAAGAATAAGAATTTTAGGAAATATTAAGCAAGTTAATTAGCAGATGTGTGTTTGGAATAGCACAGAAGGAGGTATGTATAGTAGGTCTGTTCTTATTTTCTTGACATCTCTTTGCTGATACCCACTTTATAGAGTGGAAAAGCACTCTGGGAGAAAAAAAAGACATACAAGAATGTTTTTTAAAAGAGCATAGAGTAACAAAATCCATAGTTCATTTTTTTCTTTTTTTTCTTTTTTTTAAATAGAAAATAATTCCACTGTGGCAGTAATTAGACTCCTAAGAATGTGTACTATTAAGCTGTCTGAATGCTTCTTGGGTGGGCAAAAGAGAAGGCACTGTGCTTTCATCCTCTTACCTAATGCAACAAATCCAAGGTATGCACCAGTCAGTTATTAATGCACACCATGTCGAGGCTTAATGCTATTGTACTAGCTCCTTTTCAAGCTCCAGGCTGGTTGTACAAGAAAACACTGCAAACAGCCTTGGGAGCAAAAGTCACAGTTAGGGATTATGTTCAAGCATTGAAGAAACTGTAAAAACTCTTTTGTTGTTTTCCTGGTTTTTGTTAATAAAGGACTGCTTTATTGGTTATACACTTTCAAGTAAATTTCTCAGTCATCTTTAGAAAAGCTGGTTTCAGCCACCTACATGTCTCAGAAGGAAAAATAAAGTAGGCTGAATTTTACCTGCTTTTCACATATCACTGTGATGTCAAAGCAGCTGTTTATTCTTTAATGTGCCCTTCATTTTTCTATTGAAACAGCTTAAAGTGATCTACATTTTTTTTCTCCTCTAAAATTTAGAAGCTTCCTAGCACAGCAGATAGTTCACTCCTGAATGCAGACTAGAAGGGCATCTCTGATGTTTTCATGCCTTGTACATCAGGAACAGACATTAAACATAGTGCTTCCAGAATGAAGGAAAGAGGGAGGAAGCCTCCCTTTATAAAGGTTAGAGTGGCATAGAAGGGATATTTTCCATTATATCACTGGGCAGAAATTAAAAAGTGAAGAGTGAGAAATAAGAGCTCAGTGAAAACTGGAAAATTTCAAAATAATATTTAATCCATTGCCAAATGTGTCTGTTCTGGAAAAAGACTGTGTTTTTCAAAAAACCATTTTGCCCACTCCTTCAACCAGCTCTAGAAAAGATGCACTTGTCCACTCTGGTGTGTGTGTGAAAACGTAAAGGCTCCTGGTTAGAACTTTAGTATTTAGGAAGAGAAGGGAGGCTGGATAAGGAACAGGGTATTTGTTGTTCCTGACACAGCGGTTGGTCCGTCTCCTGTTTGGCACAGGGATAGTCCTTGGCTGAGAGAACGCACAAAGCACATTATTGGGCACCTCTGTGGTGGCTGGCCAGGAGCCCGTTCGGCAGACATACACAGGAGGAATAGGAACGGGCAAGCGGGGAGGCTCGTCTGCTGGGCGGGGGATCCTGCGGGGCTGACCTTCCCTCTTCCTCGCCTCGCACCCCGCTGGAGCTGTGACAGTTCTGTCTTGCCGGGCTTTTCTTCATTGCTTTTTAACCAGCTGTCTCTGCCCTGGCAAAAACTGGAGGGAGAGCATTTAGGAGAATAAAAGTGGATGGTTTGTAAAAGGAGGAGTTTGGGCTGTTGTTCTGTGGGCTCAGCCCTGGGTAATACGGCCCTGGCTGTATCTCTGGAGGGTGGTGTAAACAAACCTGGTGTGGTATCAGGCACATTTTTATGCCAGTCCTGATTACTCTTATTATTGTCATCAAGCTATTGTAATATGCTAAAAGTAAATTTAATCCTCGCAAAAATACTGGCTGCCTTAACTAAAATCATGCTGCAAATGTGCTTTAAAGGTGGACCCCTGCAAGTGCTTTTGTCTGATCATTACTTCACAATAACCAATGGGAAAAATTTGCAGGATTATACTCTAATACATTCGAAGTAAAGAAAAAAAATGTTCCCACTGCTATATTTATACTTCATACAATATATTTTTGGTATGTTAAAGGTAATTATTTACATACAATTAATACAATTAATATTGCTATGTTAAATTAATGAATCCAATTAATTTTGGTATGTTAAAGAAAATTAAAGGTAATATGTTAATAAATTCACCTGTGGGGGGGTTGCAGATATGGGTATTAACTCACCTTTTGATATTTAGGGCTTGGGATGATAGCAAAATATTTGCCTTTCCTTCACCTCCATTCATTCCAATAGAATCACAGTTTTCCAGCCCAGAAAGGCCCTGGGATGGGACTGCATGTGTGTGTTCATGTGGACACTGCTTTCTGTGGGTATATAAAATTGATGAGTACTTATGCTTGCCCGAATGAAACCATATTCAAGGAACGAATATCTGTTACACGTCTCTTCCATGGGATGAATAACTTATATCAGCATTTCTATATAAATGTTAATAATGTGTTTGATATGATGGCTATCAAGCAATTTTTATGCTGTGCCACAGGCCTTAACCACAAAAGTCTGCTGAATGAAATCTTATCTGTCTTCTTTTCCACCGTGCAGTTATTATTATTTACTTCTTTTGGCTATGAAGTGACAAAAAAAGTTGAGACTTTTTGAACTATAGTGAACATCTCTATTTCATAGGTTCATAATTCATGAACTCCTTCTCTGATTTACTGCAAATTTGGTGGAAAAATCCTACCTCAGCTTGTGACCTAGGCTACAAATCTTGAGGCCAATATGATTTGTGAATCTAAAATTTAGAACTGGGGATAGGAGACAAATTTTATCTTATAATGGAAATCCACATTGTAGCCCTAATTAAGGGGATTCTTGCTGTTCCTTAATATATCTTTCCTGGTCCTACATGCCTCAAAATGCAGATATATGAGAAATGATTTATTTTTTTGTATACTGTGCTTGTTTAAAGATCCTCAGTTAAGTGACAGAGCTTCACAGACATCAGCACGCCTGATTTTTACAATCCTCACTGTGCACTCAGTGTTAACAAACACTGCATAGCCAGCTTCCATCTTGGGTTTTGCAGAAGTCTCATCCCTACAGCAAACAGAATACCTTTAAAAAGGGAAAATTTTCAATATACCCAAATTGTTGTTTCCATAAAGCCATGTGAAAGCCCTTGCCAGAAGTGTTTTTCCTGCACTTTCTGTTGAAGCAGAGCTGCAGGGGTGAAGTTGATGTGGAGAGATGCATCATGAATCTTTCCACTGTTTCATAGGAAATGGGCTCCTCCTTGCTGGGTTACAACCATTTTGTTCAAATCTTGGAGTTTATATTTTGTCATTTTATCAGCCTTTCTTGAGTATCATAGCTTCTACTTTAACACAGTGGCTTTTATAAGTAAGATGAATAGTTCACTGCTTGGTTGTTTTGTCCTGGGGCATCTTCCAAATATAATTATAAAATGTGAATGTAATGGATTTCTTTTTTTTTTTCTCTGAACCAGGTCTGTAGACTGATTATTTCAGCATAGGGTACTGTATTGGTATATGACAGTGTCACCTGCCACTCTTTTGTTTCTGACCTGGAACCACTTATTTTTCTAATAAGATATTGTACACTATTTGCAACTTCAATATTCTCAGCTTTAGTAATGAATGAAAAACACAATCAAGGCAAGAGTGTTTCAATATATCAAACTCATTCCAGTCATTATCAGAATATGGTGAGATGGCGAAGGACAATTTCACCCTGGAGGGATCACTGTAACCTGTATGCAGCACAGAAATTTTGCTTATAAAGAGCAAGTGGATGTATGTATAGGTAGATGGTGAATGTTTTCAGCTCTTCCATCTGTCCAGAAGTGAAATGCTTTACCAATGAGTGGTGTTTTACTGCTATTTCGATATGGCTTTTCTGCATGTTTTTTTCTTCACCTAAAATAAATGTCCTTTATAGAATTTAAAACATCCCCCCAGATATATAGATTTATTAAAATCTCACTTAATTTTTTTTTTAAAATTTTGTATCCTGGTGATTATTCCCCATAGGAGATTACTTCCATAAGTGTCAGAGGAGTCCAAGGGAGTTAGGCAACTAAATCCTATTTATTTTCAGTAAGAATGAGGTATTGATCTTTGTAATGTGCTTGGAAAGAAGCATTATGAGTTTCTCTCATAATTTCATTAAAAATGAGAATTATAATAACAAGAATATACAAATATTCCTTAAAAATAATAATTTGGCATGGCAACTCATATGAAGGGAGTCAGTGATTGTGGAAATATTTCATCCATTTAACTTTGGTGTTCAGACCTGCATATATGAGGAAATGAGCAAATCCATCTAGTGAAAATTCGTAGTCCTGGAATTAAACTAACCACAAAAGGATGCATGAAGAAGAGACTTAAAATAAATTGCTTCATCTTTCCCCCTACTTATAAAATACCTTTTGAGCTTGTTTTCCCTGTCAAGAGATGGAACGAATTGTTTGATTTCTACACTGCAAAGAACCTCTTTCACAGGAAATGACTATGTCCAAGATGCTTTATTTTCAAAGACTTATTTAAGTTCTCTATTGTTCATTTTTCAGGAATGTGCCTGGTTCCTTAAATGGCACAGTAAAAGCCTCTGTGTTGACAGGAAGCCTTTTCCAAAGGTTAATTATTTTATGAGGAAAGAAATTACTCTTATATTGCCTGTTAACCTTTGGGGTGTTTTTTTGTTTGTTTGTGTTTTTTGGTTTGGATTTTTTTTTAAATTATTTCCTTCATTTATGTGACTGCTTGGGAATCACAAGCTTTTTCACTTTCTAATTTAGCTTATCTCTTAAATATTTTTCTCAAATCAGAACCTTATCTTGTTAATCTTGTTTGTTCTAGAGAGAATAGATTAAATTCCTTTAACTGTCCACTTTATTAAATTCCTGGTATAATTGATTAGTCTAACTAAATCAGACAAGTAGGAAATTTAATTGCTTAAAAGTGCATAACCCATTGCTACTGCTGACTTTCTCATAAATGTGGTATAGTCACAAAAGATAATGAAAATTGTTTTCTTTTAATTAGAATTGTATAATAAGCATTTTTCACTACGAAAATAATTAAGTTTTCAAATGGTACACTTTTATTTAAAAATACTAACTGTGCAAGGTCCTTATCTGGTTTCATTTCCATGTAAAGCGCTTCCATTTTCACCAGTCTTGGTAAGGTAGAAAAACACACTGATTCCTATTCTAGAAGTGAGAGATGGAGGCAAAGTGACATTAAAGCAGGAGTTCACTCTACCTCCTTGGTGCTATTGCAGGTGTTTCACTAGAATTCAAACGGCCTGAAATTAGGAGATGGCTTCTCATGGTAGGGGCTGAAATAGGTTCTCAGGGCTCCTTTGACCTCCAAAACTGAGGTCTCCGTTTCCCTGGATTTAACACCTGAGCAGAATGAATATCCACATTGTCCAAGACAACATCCAAAGTCTGTAGCTGACTCCAAAAAATAATTCCAAGATTTTTTCAACAGGCTTTTTGTGGCACTGCAGTCTGGTGGACATTGGCAGTTCTCAGTAGTGTGTCTAGAAGGCTGCAGTCCTGAGCTTTTAAGAATGTTAGTCATGCCCCATCCTAAAGAGTTGGAAAGGACCTTCAGGTGCCTGTCCAGCATTCTGAAGGCAGCCACTGTACCAATCTCAAAGACATATTCTACTCATTGCTTTATACCAGGCCAAGTACATGTGGGCGTCTGATTTTAGGGAGTAGAGTTGAGATAAGATTAAGAGAAGTGACAATGTATGTCTTGGTATTGAATCTCTGCATTTGACTCATGGAGATCCTGATAATTGGAAACACTTGTCGTGTCATCAGCTTTATTAATTCAAGTGTTTTATGCTCCACACTCCAAAAACTTCTCCAGCACTATCAGGAGCATGTTATATTTTTATGATTGTTGCCCATCAAGTAAGAAAGCAGCAGAATTCCTGGTCAACAGACTGTACAATCAAAGGCTAATTTTATGCCTTTATTTTATTGTTAAAATGGACCTCCACTGGAAAACAGACCTTGTTGGAGACACAGGTTAAAGAGATTTTTATATGCCTTGCATTTTCTTCTTCTTGTTCCATGTTGTGGTGGCAGTGTTTCATTGGCTTTTATTCTGCTATTCTATGCCCAAGTGTGTTTTCAATGGTAAATTTTCTCTTTTTAGTTTTGTTATTTTTGTACTCTTCCTGTTCCCTGAATATTAAAAGGTGTGTTTTGACTTTAATTACTAACTTCTTGTTGCTAATGATGAAAGAAACTTTCTGAATAATCCCCTGAGTTCTCATAAGTTAATGCAACTCTGGAAAGCTAAGAGATGGAGATGAACTTTGACCAAAAGAAACCAAAAACAAACAAACAAACAAAAAAAAAAATAGCAGCCCTGAAACGGCTTAATTTATGTGCTGGTTATGAGTTAAAAGCCATTATCATTAGCTTGATATTATTAATAACTAAGCAGTGACTATTCTAGGTCTTAGTTTTATAAACGATGAGGTTGAAAGATAAATAGCTTTAAACCCCAAAGGATCATTTTAACTGAATTTTCTTTACAAAAGAAAATTTTGTATGATTCTGAGGCAAAATTCTCTATGAAATACATAGTTTGCATAGTTTGTGAAAAATTAAGAAGTACAGTTCACTCAATAATAAAAGAATTAAGTAAAATGAATACAGTGCGTTTCCAACTTTCACAGTTTTACCACAGAATCTAACCAAACAAAATAATAAGACTGTTAATTGGCTTTTGACATTGGAATATTTTTTATGTAGTGATGGGTTTCAAAACCTGTAAGAGAGGGTATTTATGGGTGTATTCAGTTGCTTAAGATGAAAATTACTTGGGCTTTTTGTGAAGTCATTTAAAGTCAGATACTGCTTCAAGAGTTTTCATTATTATTTCAGATACTTTCAAGTTACAGTGGACTTTTGGTAGTGTTACATGCTCTTACAGGAAAAAGAATAACAATTTAAGGAGGTGAAGAGTCTAGCAACTTTCTTCAGTTTTAGATTTTGAAAAATCTTTTTATCTTGATCCCCCAAATAGACATTCTTCCTCCTATGTGCCTCATTTTTCTTCATGGGCAGATCCCTTAGAGATAGTTTTGTCTATCCCAAGTTGGGTTACAACTGTTACCTATTTTCTCTCCCCTAGAAAAATATTCTTGGGATATGTAAAGTGGTCCAGTTTTTCAACCAGCATTTGTGTGGTTACACTTGCCAGAATCCTCATGATTATTATCCTCACTCCCTGCATTGTGTCCTCATCTGTTTTTGTCTCCCAGCTGATAGGATAATTACTCTGTTTGCTTTGCAATCTACCCTTAAACATAATGCAAAAGCACTTCGCAAACATGACCCCCATCAAGAAAGGACAGAGTAAATCTTTATTCTGTGAGACCATATGCCTTTCTGAGAAAAGATGCTGTTGGGGTTGTTTGTTTGAAAGACCCAGGGTTTTCAGAAATCTGTTAGAGGAGAAGAACCCAAATGTCCAAATTATTCCTCTTTTTCAGATTTTGTTCTCAGAAAAAAAGGTTTTAATATAACTGTCTGAAACAGCACACTATCTTCTAGAGGATCAAGATCTCATAAAAGTGCAGTAACAGCTGTCAGAAAACTGAGTTTGCTACCCACTAGGATGCTGTGCAGTCCAGTACATAATTAGCAACATATTTGCCATCTGAGAAAGAGAGATGAATAAAACAGGTTGCCACAGTTTCAAAAGGGCTTCCACTCTGCTTGTGATATTCTGCTTACAGTTTTGCACAAGCAGTCGTTTTGGTTAGGATTTTCTCCTTACCAGAATTTGTGCCTGAGACTTGCAGCTATCAGGGTTGCTTTTTATTAATCTTTTTTAATATGGTCCAGTTTGGGTTTTCTGCAAATAATATTAGCCTTGTGTATCCAAGAGCATTTTTGTCTTTCTGACCCTCAGGCTAATGTGTTGCTCTTGAGAGACGTGGCTCAACAACTCTTAACTCTGGTTAGATGGTTGATTAACACCCAGGATTTACCCTGGCTGAGGAGATAGGTTGTAGGTGCTCACAATGTTTTCTAAACCCAGTTTCTAATCTGTGAAACTCCTTGGATGGAGGTGTTCTCATAGTAACATTGTTTAGCAGGATGTCAGAGGAAAACAGTTGTTTTAAATATTCCTGCAACAGAAAGTAGCTTCCAAGGCACCTTGTGTATTATTTATTCCATTTAATACCTTGTGAAAATGTCCTTACAAATATATCTTCAGTTGAGCTGCCCAGCTCACTCCAGTCTAAACAAGTTCTCAGGCTACAGGTTTCAATGGATGAGTCAGACAACGTGGATGGAGGGGGTTTTTGTGCCACAAATTCCACAAACTCTTCCCATGTTGGAGTAATATTAAAGTTTGGAGCTTCATAGAAAAAGTCTCTGGGTCTCTGGAAGGTATTTGTTTGTTTTCCGCAAATTTCACCAGAACTGGCTCTTCTTCATTAACTTTTTCACAGCGTCGGAAAAAAAAAAGGCCAATAGTCTGCATAGAAGAGAGTGTGCTGCCCATAGATCCAGAGACTAGTCCAGCGGGTTTCCTCAACAAGTGGAAATTACACTGATTTTTCCCTCTCTTTTTTATAATGTCTAACAAAAGGATTATCTAAAATATGTAATATTTGTTTACTTTCTCATTTTTGTATTGGATTCTACTTTATTTGGTTTCTTCTCTTCTTTTGGGATAGATTTTCTCATCTGGCTCCGCAGACACAGCCAGGTAGGAGTCCTGAAGGCTGGAACAAAAAGTTCAAGGGAGGCATTGGGGGCCAAATTCTCCCCTGAACTGAGCTATGCCTAGCTCCATCAAACTCCATCATAACAGCACAAGGAATCAAGCAGGCTAGAAGCTAGTTCACAGTATCAGCTCCTACTAGCTCTTATCTTTGCTAAATCTTTATGGCACTGTAGGAAAGCTCATTTCATCCTCTTTTTAACTGGGACTCTGATGTAGCCATTTTTTGGTGGCACTTAGACACCTATGGGGGTGTGAGGTCTGCAAAACTATTTGGCTGTTGAAAAGGGATTGGTGCAGAGGTACAGCCTTGCCTCGGGGAGAGTGGTGGCCTTTTTTTAGTGCCAACACTGAACTAGAGTTGTCCAGGGAATTTTGGAGAGTGCCTTCTAGACTCTGCTGCTTTAAAAGATCTCTCAGTTTCTCTGTCTGTCACCTTCTTTGATTTCTGGGAAATGACTCATTTTATTTGCTGAATGGCAGGCTCCCTACTGTTCCTCTCCTCCCCAGTCAAAGAGACTCCTGTGTGCCTTCCCTCGACCGTGGTTTGCTCTGAGTATTTGCCATTTTTGTCTGCATGTATTTCTCTGGTTACGCCAAAGCTACCAGACCTCTGGAGAGCTCACACACAGCTGCATCAAAAGGTTCTTCAAGGAGGGCAAGTCCATCAGTGCGATGATGTGGTGCTTCTCCCGGGGCTTTCGCTTCTGCTTCCCGGCCAGCTCTGGCACCGGTGTCGCAAAAACGGTACAGTCTTGTATTCTGGAATACAGTTCCGATCCTGTGGGTCTTTGCCTCGGCAGAAGTGTGAACAATGTGAGAAATAAAAGGATGAAACTCCAGTGGGGAACTTCAACTGGGTTTTATTAAATTCACATGACTTCCTTCCACCCAGGAGTCAGCCTGCCGAAGCCCACTGAACTCCCGGGTTTTCACCTTAAATATAGGGGTGGGGGAATGGGGAGGATACAGCTTGGAACCAATCCAGAATGGGAAGGGAGTGACCCTGAACATAAATGACAACCCACAGAACAAATCAAAGAGCAAAGGGGGAAGGGGAACCGAGACCTTACCAGTCACTCGGTGTCCTCACCAGAATTTTCTAGACATCTGGGTGAGGCCCCGAAGTGACAGACAGGATCCAGGTGTCACATAAATGATGATTGATTAATAACAATAACTGGGATAAACCATAATGAGGTAAAACCTGGGGTATATAGGAAAAACCATTGTGAAACAGTATAAAACAAACAGATACATATAGAAAACTGGTAAAACCCTAAACACACCACTACACATCAGTGCACACACAAATGTAGCACCTGGAAAAGCACTCTTGCTGTCATTCTTCTACATTGTCTCATTTTGCTTTTGTCTGGCATTGTGACAAGGAATTGTGTTCTATCCCTTAAACTGACCTGTTTCCCTTTCAACATTTTTTAGAAGTTTGACTGTGTTGGGAAAGGAAAGCAGAAGATGGGTTTTTAACATTTCCTATCGTCTATGTCTGCTACACTGATGGAACATCATATTATGTCATTGCACCTCTTGTTATCTATTATCTATTGTTAAGGTATGGAAAGATAATAAATGGTGGGGAGGTAGGGAGTGACACAGAGAACCTAAATAGATTATATAGGCACCTATGTTAGAATATTGCCACATCAGAGAAAGTATCTCAGACTAATATACAATGTACAGTCTTAGGTACTGTACTGGCAAAGAGAGGTGGCCCAGTGTGAGAGACTCCAGAAACTGAAGGGCATGTTGTGTGATCAAGGTCAGAACCTGTGGGAATAGGTCAGTCAAAAGAAGGAAGGACTGGGGGAAAGCACATGCTTATATGACACAAGACATGAAAAAAGACGTTGATATGAAAAAGACATTGATATAAACAGAAAGGGAATAAATTGTTCCCAGTGCCCAATGTGTCAGAAATAAGACATTTGTTTTCAGCAAGGGAGAATAAAATTATGTATCAGTCAAAGCTTGTAAATGGTCAGAATAGTTAAGCATGGGAAAAAAAATCTGGATAGAGGGCAAAATCTTCACATCTTTAAGAGCAGATAAGACAAAAGTTTGATGGTAAAGAAATAGTTTCTAACTGATTTTGCCTTGGAATAGGATGGTGGGGTAAAGGATTGCATTAAATATATTTCAGCCTATTTTATATAATTTTCCTTGCTCATAATGGAAAATGATGTTGAAACGGGCTGAATATATCCAGGTAAATTGTTTTTATTTTAAGACCTGTGAAATGTTAGTTGTCCCTCCATTTCTCAACATGCAAATAATGGACTTTAATTTGCAGGTAAGAGATATACAGTGTGTTATGCGGTGAAGTGTTTCAAAATAATACAATGTAAGATGAACACTTTCCTGTGCCAATAAGTTTCAGGCACTGCTTGTTGAATTGCTTGCTTTACATTCCAAATTTGAACTGCTGAGGTCTACAAAAGTCCAGGTAATCCATACAGCCATGCAGAAAATCTCCAAGATGAGTTCTGTATTAATAGCAAGAAAGGGTCAGTCCAACAACTTAATGATCTGGTTCATAATTTGAATAAATTGAAAGTTGTCTGTTAACACCTCTGGAAACAGAGAGCAAACATGACCTTAACTTACAGAAGTATGAATTAGATAATTTCGTAATATTTCTGAAACTCAGTGTTGTCACACAAACAGTTCAGATTAGCAGAACAGCAGTGCTCATCTTGTGGCATCTCTAGGTTCCTTTTGGTGTAGCCTTTCATTTTTTTCCAAGGATGTTCTTCCCACTGTTTTTGATTTCCCACATTAAACAACTTAGAGGACCCACTTAACAATGTTAAAGCGCACACAATGACAATGAATCTCAGATGTATTATTGTACTTGCATGAGGACTTTTGTTTTTATTCTATTATGGAAAGATGATTTCTGGTTATAAATGGATGACAGGTAGCCTTGACATTAAGCAGGTAGGTAGGCAATACGCAGTCTAATATTCAAATTCAAATTCAGTTCTCCAATCTTGTATTTAAATATTTAAAATAAAAGAAAAGAAAATAGCTTGTCTCTTTCTCCTCATCATAACATTTTGTAATTTATTTCTTGGTCCCTGGCTGCTATTGGCTTTCACATATTTGATATGTTGTGCATGTGGCTTCTTAAGTTAAATCCAACCTCCCTGCTTACCTCTACTTGTTCTTTGATTTAACTTATTTTTATTAAGGCAATAATACTTCATCTAGTTTGGGTTTTCTTTCTGTTGTGCTGGAAAGTAGTTTGCAATGCCCCTTGTTCTTCTTAATTAATAGTCTTTTTTCCATTCGCTTACAGAGGAAATATGTGAGAAAACAATAGAAATAAGAAGTAGAGCCTACTCATAACCTTAGAAGTAATGGCTATTTCCTCTTTGAAGGAAAAAAAAAACAAACTAAAAACCAAAAACCAAAAAAAAACCAAAANCAACAACAACAACAACAACAACACACCCAAAAAACCCCTCAAAAAACCCAAAAAAACCCCCAAAATAATAATTAAAAAAAACAACACCAAAGGACCAGAATTAAGGAAGAGGAAGTGTATAGACACTGATTTCCCAGTTTTTGAAAGTCATGCTCTATCAGCATGCTTATAAATAATCATGCTCAAAACTCTTTTTTGAGTTTTTCATTTGCACTTTGCTTGAACTGGTAGAAGATATCAACAAAGGGGAATAGATTACTATTTTTAGAGCTATCACATCATCATATTGTACTGTATGGAAAGCCAGGATAAGCTAATGAGTCACAAATGGAAGGGGTTTACTTCAGTTAAAAATAATACAACAAATTAAAAACAACTCCCCCTTCAGAAGTTGTTTGAGATAGTCAGGAAGAACAGCATATATGGTGTAAAAAGCAATTTTAGTCCGTGTAAGCATGTAATTTAATTTAATGATGATTTCTTTCTTTCTGCAAAAGCCTCATAACCTACACATTTTAACCAATACTTCCACTAGGTTACATGCAGTGATTTGATTTTATTGTAGGACTTCTCTTTTTAGAGATGCTTAAGAATGGAAGTATGAGCTTGGAAGGTTGCAGAGTACAGTATGATATTAAAATATTTTGGTTGTTTCTTAACTGTAGGAAAGTTTCAGTTTTCCAAACTGAAATTGCTGTATTTCTCTTAGGAATTGAAAAGTCTTCCTAATTTTTAAAATTTTCTTCAAATCAAAAGTTCAGGACTATGATTTCAATAAATATATTCTCTCCCTTCATTTTAATGGGTTACCAAATGATGTCTTAAATTGCTGAGGAGCAATGTACTACGGTATTGTCACCCTTGGCACACAGTCATTTCCAAAGAATATGTCTTCTGCGTGTGCTTTGAAAAAGAGACTGGGGGGAAAACCAAAACCTCTGCATGTATACTTCAACAGACTTCAAGGAACATCAAGCCAAATCTCTCTGCAAGTTGACATCACCTCAATGAAGAAATCCAGCTTCATGTTACTGTCAATAGATATTGTAACATGCTTGGTGTCAGCTTCTTCATGGAACAGACAATTTCACTTGCCTTTCTTCCCATCATAGCATTTGCTATTTATTCCCTGCACCCTGGCTTCTCTGGGCCTTTATCTACCTGATAAGCTGCTTCTGTGGCATATTAGGTAAAGCCTAACCTGTTGTATTTTAGCATACTTGCTGTCAGCCTCCTAGCACAATAGCAGACTTCCCTTGTAAGAGTTTTTCTATGCATGCATGCACAGCCACGCGCAAGTGAATAATACAGCACAGGGTGTGCGCAGTGCACCTGTCAAACCTACAAACACAGAGTGGATACAGCTACCTGAAAGAGATAGTGTCAATCAGATCTATGAGAAGGAGGGAGCATTGTAGTAGATGGCATATCTGCTGAAAGCAGGCAATTTTAATTATCTAAGATAGTTTGAAGCTATGAATAATTTATTACCCATAGAAGTCTTTTTTAAAGCTTCTAATTGTGGTGATCCTCTGATATTCAGATCACAGTCCCTGATGCTTCCCTATTTGAACTGCTACTCTGGAGGCACTGGTTGGAAACTATATGTTTCTCTCTAGCTAGTCAGCATAGATTGAGTTGTTTTGACAGCCCAGCATGAGACTGTAATAGCCCAGCTAAAGAGCTGAAAAATACAACATACAGCAGAAAATAAAACATTTCCTTGGACAGTGATAACCACCCTGAACAACACAACACAACACACTCCAGAATAAATAAGGGAGGGTTGGGGGGCTGGATTTGGATGATTTGGGCAGTCTGTACAGTACAGCTGTGAACACAGCAGTGTTATCCTATAGGTTGATAACAATTAAGATGAAAAATACCCTTACAGTACACTAGTTAGGAGTTCAGTCACACCATTGCTCTGTTTGAACTCCTTTGAAGCCTGCAGTTTGTGTGCTTCCTGCAGATTTGATAGAATTTAGCAGCTAATTTCCCCCCCTCCAAAAGCCTGTTTCTCTCTAGGCTGTCCATGCTGAGTGGGACAGGACTACAGCGTTGGCACGGCTTGAAAGCAGAGACAACTGCTCTCACATACACTTAATCCACTTCATTTCCCCCCCTCTTTTACAAGTTCCTAAGCAGCAGAGAAGCTGGTGAGAATAAATAAGAATGAAGTGCAGGTTCTTGGAGGAAGAGGTGGGAAGTAAAAGACAAGGAAGCATTCAAGAGGTAGGAGATATGTGTGGTGTGTGGAGCACGTGTGTGCATGAGGGTGAGAGGATAAGTGGGGATAAAGAGTAGCTGAGGAAGCAGAGAAGAGGCTGAATTCATTGGAGTGGTTAAAAATATGGCAGGTCACCCTAGAGCTGCTAATACGTCTTTTATGCTCGAGTCTTAAGTTCACAATGAAGGACCAAGGGCTCCATTAAACAATGCACTCGAACAAAAGCCTCAAACTGGTATCTTAGTGAACTGTGTCTGAAGGTAAGCCATGACCTAAATCTGTCTGTAAGCCTCTGCTAAATTTTGAGAGACTGATGCATATGACAGAGCAAAATTTTCCATCTATATGTGTCCATTTGAGCTGATAGATCTGGAAATCTGTGAGAAGATATTCAGACCTGGCATTTGAGAGCTTAGAGGAAACCAATATGGTGTAGAGGGGGAGTGAGGAAACCCAAAAGCCAGATTCACAGTTCTCAAGCACTGAAACAGGCTGCTCAGGGAAAAGGTTGAATCACCATCCCTGGAGTTATTTAAAACACATTTGAATTTGGCACTTAGGGACATGGTCAATGGTGGACTTGGTAGTGCTGAGTTAATGGTTAGCCCTTAATAGAGGTGTTTTCCAATCTAAATTATTCTCTGCTCCAGGTTCTTAGCCCAGCCACAAAGAGACTCAAGTAATGGGAAATGTCTTATGTCAACTGAGCAGACCAAAAGCAAGCACGGGACAAAGCTAGCCCACAGAAGGCAAGGGATGATAATACATGGAGTATGGAGCTTAGGAGAAAATATTAAAGGAAACCTGTCCTATGTAATGCAACACACTCTATTACTGCTTTCCTTGTTAGATATGTTTTGTTCCCTGTAACTCTACTGTTAAATACTATTGTCTAATATTTACTATAAAATGTGCAGGATTTGCAAAGTGGTAGATAAATTTGCTGTAGGAGCCCTAATTGCTGAATTGTTTTATTTTTGCATGCTGTATTTCTATAAAGCAGCAATGCAATGTTGCTGAATTGTGCAGGTAACATGTATTCAATAAAGACACAGAGGAATGCGTGCAAGTAAACACCCCTGCCTGCACAACCCTGGTGAGCTTTTTGCTGAATTTCCAGTTTATAATCTGACTTCAGTGCCAGCCTTACCACCAAATTATTTTAGAGTGAGTTGTAGAGAAAAGCCTCTTGAGGCAGTGAAACAGCAGGTGGCCTGCTTAGTTTGTTGTGGTGGCACCTTATGAATAACTCAATTGTTCTCCATATGCTTCCATTCACTCTTGCTTACAGCAATGCTACCTTAAACACTGAGCATTTCAGCATCTGATAGCAAAGGTTTTATTCACATAAAAAATGACATACTGGAAGGGAAACATGTTTCACTGCAGATATTACTTTGTCATCCAAACCCACTTTCAGTGCCAAAAACTGATGCAAAACTCACGTACTGGAGCAGTCAAAAATGAAAATTACATGAGTTGTTTTGCTCCAACATCACAGTTGTCGGGTAGAAAAAATTGAAATTCACCTATACAAAACGTTTTGCTCCAGTTAGTGATTTCTGAAGTTTTTGACACTTGTCTTTCAGCTTTGGAGAGCAAGTCTGGAAGTTTATAAGTGGTGAATGCCTGAGTTGCATCCATGTCCACCCATGTGCTGCAGACTGTCAGCTGGATTTTAGGAGAGCAGGATCTGGTGCTACGTGTGCACTAGAGAGAGATCTAGATTTCAAAGCTAATGCTGATAGAAACATGCATGTTGCCATGTCATGGTGATGCTAATGTGGTTCTGGTCTCAATGTCTGTACCACCCAGTGCAGTAGCAGCCTGTCCTGAGTGATATGTATCCCTTTCAGCAGGTTTTCCCTACAGTGCAGTGCCACACTTCTTCCAGCTGGAGCTAATAAGACCATCACCCACTTGCATAGTGTAGACCTGGTGTGCTGAGGAGGCTGTGTATCAAGGAAGCAGTGGAAATGGAAAGATCAAACAAAGAAAGCTGTACATCTTGCTCTGAGAGGCAAGCACCCAAGGACAGCATATAATGCTGTCTTACTTCAAATCACCACCTGACTATGGAACAGGCTCATCATTAAAACTTTGTGATGTACAAAAAGGAGAGGGGTGGATTTATATTTACAAGTTTTGAGTTACTTAGATAACCAACTTAGACAGTTAGCCAGTTATCTTAGTCTCCCTACTTAGATGAGAAAGAAATTTTCCTAAGAGCTGTAGCTGAAATTTCTGTCTGAAATAATTGTGCGGAGGGGCCTTTCACTTGCTGTTAAAGTTGTCTGATTACTTTCCACTGTCCTGGGGTGATACTTCCAGACTCCAGTGTGCAGAAGTGACTGCAAACAGCATGGTAGTCCAAAAGTAGCCAGAGACTCTCAAATGACAGACATGGGGAATAATTGTACATCAGGAGGTAAAGATATAGCATGGTGGAATTGGAATAATTATTTTTTAATTATAATTCATAGCATTATGCATATGTAGTTATACCTAACCCTTGGATGATAGTTCAAAAAACCTGAATATGTGCGCACACTACTTTTGCAGATACTTTTGGTTCTATAACTTGGATGTTTCTGGTATCAGGGATGATTCTGAGCTGTCAGTGCATGGTAGTGGAAGATGCCCATTGTTTACACAGAACAGGACACTGAGCCTTGGAAACAGATCCTGTTAAATGTGTGATCATGTTCTTGATGTTTCCCTGTTAGCTAGTTTATCCATGAGTCTTGTCTAACATCTGATTTACCTATCAAATTTTTCTTCTCACCTGTTTAACATTAACGGGGTAATATATAAAAATGTGGATATAATGTACATAAAAATAAATGGGTCTCAGTCAAGCCCAGTAATTAAATTTCATGAATAACTTGTTTTGAATTACTATATAGACATGTCTATACTTTTAATTTTCTCCTATAACTTGTTATTGAGAAACCCTGTTCAGTGAAGTCTCCTTTAGTGAATGAAGTCACAAGATTATTGCATTGCTGTCTTTCATATGCTACTTTGTTCCTTTAAATTAATTCCAGATACACTTCAAACACCAAATTAAGTACAAAAATGTGGGTTTAAGATTCACAGTCATCACTAGCTCATTTTAATGATGTTTTTCCTTTAAAATAATCTTCTTATCTTATTTTTGTTTAGCTATGAAATGGCTGAGTGATGTACTGAGACAAGACTGTCCAGTTATTACTATATATTGCATCTGTTTGCCTTGTTGATGGATATGAAAGATGACACTTTTTAAAGGAAATGCAATATATATATTAAATGGGGTTTATATATTTTAGCTTTAGCACATACTTTGGTTTCATGGCACTTTCTGTCTTTATGACATGTTTTTTTGTTTCATCTAAAATACTGATTTTGGACTGCAGCTCAGCTATGATTCATGAAAAAATCTAATTTCAGAAACAAATGTTTTCTAGTACTAGAAGAATATGCTACAAACTATATAATAACATCATGAGAAAAATTATGAGTTACATAATCTACATAATCTAATTATGAGATACATAATCTACAATAATTTCACTTATTCTCAGTGATGAGGGACAGTTATGAGGAGCAAGAAATGTTACTACTGCATCCCTTCAGACTGTGTAATGAAAAGCACTTTAAAACCTGTCTCAGGCATTTTTCAGCAACCTTAGAAATACCAGTAGCAGTTGTGCTGAACTGCAATGAGTATGCAAAACCTCTCTCAGCAGTTTTCTTTCTTATTCACTTTAGCTACCTGGGGTTAATTTATGTGCTGCTTTTACACATGATTCAGTTGATGAAATTCAGTTGTGTCAATGCAGGGAATTTGTCTGCTATTTTTTTCTTAGGTTCCATATAGGCTGAATGAGTAGGTTATAGAAGTGTACGGTAATGGAGCATATACATGACTGGGTCTGCATGTCAGAGTGGAGAAATTCTTGAGTCCCAATTCTTCTGGAGACACATCAACAAGATGTCTACATTATCTATATCATCTTGGTTCCTCACTACAATCAATCACAGCTTCAGTCATTTATTGTGGTTAACTGTAAAGGAGATATCCTAAAAAAAAAAAAAGATAAAACACAGTAACAATTTCATGAACAGAAGATAACTTTAGAGGTTAAGTATTTTGACTTTACTGTGAATTNGGGGGGGGGGGGGGGGCTGAGGGGGTGTGAGGAGAAAAAAAATCTCAAAATTACCAGATCCTTTAACAGCTGTTGTTCTTTTTTTGCCTGAACACCTTCCCATTAGAATATGTTACTTCATATTACTGGAGGTATTTCAAAGGCCCAGTGAAGGAGGAAGCAATAATTTTGAGATCTTTCCAGACATCACTCTCTCCTTTTTTTCATGCTGCCACAGCTTTGCACCTTTTTCAAGCGAAATCAGAGCCACAGCAGCCACTGATTACCTGTGCCTATTTGTCCCCATATAAAGCCCTTCTTGTTCTGAGCTTGACTCAGATCCAAAGAGGTGCCTTCTTTTATTTCCTTTCTTGCTTTAACCTCAGATTCAGTTAAGGTGGATACAAATTCAGTATTAGTTTTCCCATCACTTCTTCAGTCAGCTAAAAGACCCAGCTTTGTCATTTCTGTGAGCTGGGATCATGGTTCAGGGGCTCATTGTCTCTCTGCCCCTCAGTGCTCGACTAATGAGCTGTGCACCTTTATGTTTGCATATAATTTTGCAGAGGTTGATTGTCTATATGCACTTAGCCTGGCAAGCAGCTTCCATTCTAACACACTATTTTACATCTGCCTTTAGCTTTGTCATGGAAAATTAGACAGTGAAAGCACTGAAGCACAAGCTTAAATCTGTCTCTATGGAGGAAAGCACTCAGACATGTGCTTAAATGTAAATATGTGCTTAGATCCTATCATTAAGTCAAAGACACTCAAGTGCATGCTTCAAGTTAGGCATATGCTTACCTTCTTTTTGAATGGTGATGCTTTCCTGAATTAGCACCTTAACTTGACCAGGAAATTGCCACAATTCCTACAAAAAAAGGGAAATATTTCTGCAAAGTTCAAAGGCACGCTGTCAGAAGTTTTTGAATTATAGGTCATTTAAAAATATGCTGATTTTAAATTTGAATTTCTGCCTTAGCTTTTCTGTTCATCTGTCTAGCATAAAAGTGATTTGTTAGCACTCAAGCTTTCAAGACTGGTCATTTACAAGGCTACAGTTAACACCTTGAAATGTTATAATGAAGGAAAAGTAGGTTTCTGGAAAAGCTCTAAAATTACATGTTAGATACCAATTGCTGACTCTTAAAGATCATGTATGGACTCAATGTGGAGGCACAGTTTGTCTGACCAGTGGTCGTCAGGAATTGCTCACATATTAAACTGGTATTGCTCGTTGATGGAGGCATGTAGGACTCGGCTAGATAGACCTCTTAGCAGATCAGATATATCATATTCTCAGTTCCCAGTCAGTTATAACTCCTTCAAAACAAATTAATTATCTATTTTTGAAGGAAATAGATGGTGATGAGGTTAAGATCCTATTAGTACAGGTATCTGGGAACATATCCAATTCATATGGCTCTTTGCTATTCATGTTCATGTTGTTTAATCACTCCTACTAACTTGTAGCTATGTCAAAAGAGATTTTTTCTTTGTCACCAAGTTTGATGAAGGTCAAAATCAAGTGCTGTAAGTGTGAATATGCTGGCTTTTTTTAATGGTTTGTATTAAAGGTATTAGAAGGATACTTTTATAGTTAAAAGCAAAGAAAGCTTACATTAAATCAAGCAGACCAGAGCAAGGTGAGTATGACACATGTTTTGGGTTTGAGGCATCTCTGCAAGAATTCAATGGCATATATAGCTTTCATTGCTCTGTCTTGTCTAGTGAATTTAATGATTCTGGAAAGTTCTGGACTAGTGAGCCCAACTGTAACGGAAAGCTTTGCTTCCACATAAAGAAATGCTTTGGAATCAGGTAGCTACATATGAAAAAGTTCCTTGCCTGCATTTGACTCACAAACTGCAACTGGGTGCTGTTTAGGAAGATATTGGTTAACATAGGTCAAATGTGTTCCAGGCACTGCTCTAACAGTGCTTCAGCATAGACAGCTGTGCTTCAGTAACTGGGAGTACTGCCTAGCAGGGTTTTGATAACTAGCATGTTTGTGGCCAATTTTGCCGTCTCACTGCAAGAGATGGTCCTCACACTTTCTCAGATTAAACTGAGTGGATGTTAGATCCTTGGAATGAAAACATGAAGACAAAATTTATTTAAACTCCTATAGACTCCGTAATGCTCAGGGCTTTTCCTTTGTGGAGTAAGCAAAGTCATTGCAGCAGGTAAAATGTTCCCGTTCCAAAGTATCATTTTATACCTTCGCTGAAGAGAAATAATGAAAAGGCTTTGAGTGTTCAAGACTGGGATCTTCTGTAGGTTGTTCAGGCATGGCAGATTTTCTGCAATCTACCTCTTGCTCTGTCCGCTGAAAAACAGGGGCAAGAGAAGGTGAATTACAGAGTCAGTGGGCCTTCTTTTTTTTTAAGATCGCCTAGTGTCTTGCCTGGTTCTCTTTGCAATCCTCTAGGCTCAGACTGCAGTGACTGACTTTCAGTCCTCTCAGCCCCAAATGACTGGGCTTCAAAGATCTTGTCTCATTTTTCCTTGATTCTCTTCCCTCTGAAATACCCAGCCTTTTTCCTATGATTGTATCTCCAAGAGGGAAGCAAGGAAGCTTCCCATTTCACTGAAGATATTCAGCCCTGAGGAGTGTATCCCTGATGCTGGAGGAACACAAAAAGACAGAGCTTTGGATCGCAGGTGGTGGAATAATATAGTAATGCAATTGCAAAGCTGAGCATTAGAATTTGCTCCTGAGCTCTCTCAGGAAATCAGGGATACTGCTGCTTTGCCATTTCAGAGGTTTTATGTGAGATCAAGTTGATAAATGTGTGAGAGGTGTTTAGACAAAACTGGTGGGTAGCAATGTGAAGTCAGTGCCTCTATCAGTAGTAACTTGTGAACTGTAAGAGTTTCTCCTAGAGTGTTTTCTTGATCTCGAGTTATGTTGGTTTTCTTTTTTTTTTTTTTTCTTTTAGAGAGATACCATCAGCAGGAGGCTCAGAAATGTCAACTGTAATTAAAAATGTAATTTTCAAAGGCATTTTGCAGTTTATTCACATGGTAAATGGTTTCCTACCCTCTGAACCTCCAGCCTGCTGAGCTGAGCTGAAGAGTTAGACATTTTCTTAAAATCCTTACATTCTCTTGTAAGTGTAACGAGGCACTTGTCAGCTGCACAAGCTGGCAATGAAGAGTTCATCTAATGGTGTAGAGCTTGAAAGCATAAAAAAGGAGTTTGTTTGTTCACCAGAGTTTTCATCCCTGTCAAATTGCTTACTGAAAATTCCATTCTGCTCTATTTTAATATTTTAGTCCTTTGTTCTTCTCTCACTCCTTCTTTACTTAAGGCATGACTTACATGTTTCATTATCTAAATGTAAATACAATGCTATTGACCTCTACCACTGTTGAAATCTGTCTTTTTTTTTCCTGGTCTTTGGTACCCTGGATCTTGGATAATTGATTATACTTTAGATGGTTTCCTTTGTCTGGTATCTGAGCACCTATCAAGCAAAATAATTTTTCCTCATGACATCTCTATGTGGAAAAGAAGTGTTGCTATTAAATATTGATCAAACAAGAGAAAAGTTGATTCCAGAGCTCAGTGATTAGGACAGTCACCAGGTTCCTGGCATCCTCAAGTCACTCTTCTGTCATTACTTATGCAAAGTAATTGAGCAGTTAGGGGAACTGTTTTATTCAAAGAGAATAACTTGTTTTGAGCTCTTCTGTGGGATGTGGAAAGTCTCAGGTCCAGTTTCTACCCCACACAAGGGCTTGAAACTTTTCTAGGAGCTCTTGTTTAGGGCTAAATCCCTACCTAATTTCTCTGTACTCCCAGATACTTGCTTGTAGGTTCAGTAAAACTCTGCTTCACGTTGCTGGTCTGTCCTGGCTCTGTTGCCCAGACTAACGGAAGAGACATTTTAAAATGTTCTTCTGACCATTGTGAAAATACCTTTGTGGAAGCTGAGCCAAAACCCTGAGCAGTTTGTCAGTTTGTTGGGTGGTATCACTGGTTGAGTGGATTTGGCAATTCAGACTTGCAGCAATGCAGAGGTTTATGAGATTAACTGAGTATAGGTTTTGATATCTGCCAGGAATTTACATGATAGATGGAGGAGCCCACTACCTTGGAAGAGTAAGGTAGTTCTATCAGCCTAAATCTCTTACCCATCCTGGAGATTTATCTCATGGATGAATTGTACAGAGAAAGGGAGGTGAATACTGGGGGAAGAAAGACATAAATACAGTGCGTTGTAATTTGTAGTAGCTGTTAAAAACAGTGAGTGTACTGCATTAACTGAATTAACAAGTAAAAGACGAGGAAGGTGAAGGGAGAGAGACTGTAATTAACAAGAGCTACTGGCAATTACCATTAAGATTATTTGTTTATTGTGTCTCTTTTCTGTGACCGTTATTTATCTTTTTCTTTCTAGACTTTACACTCTAGAGCAAGGATTGTCTTCCTATGCTCAGAAAATATGCCACTGTAATGTAAATGAATTTTTGTAAAACACATGCCATACAATTCTCCTCTGTCCTTAGCTTTCAGTGTGAAACATTAACTAATACTCAAACCTTGGACATATATTTCATCATTCCCTTTGTAGAACTGTTATGAAAAATGCATCAGGCCATTCTCACATCTAGTGGAAATCTCGATGCTTCTTATGTGGGCAGCTCAGACTTTATGTGAGAAGACAACCATACGATTTGAGTTTTGTACCTGAAGTCACTGGCACTGCCAATGACGCTGGATACCAGAGTGTCCATTTAAAATCTTACAGCATCACTGGAGCCTAAAAGATAATTCCAAGACAAGAAATTTAGTATCCTGGGTTTTTTTCATATGTGCTTGATTATCCTTTGAAAGGTTGCAGTGTTTGAGGTTCACATCAATCAGAGATTTTGCAAAGTGATTCAGGTTTGCTCTGTAGCTGTCAATCACTGTGGAGGTGCCCCTGGGCAGGAGTGGTGCCACCCATCAGTCAGTGAGCAGCCTAAGTTCATTAATGTACTACGTTAGTCCACCAGCAATAAATATGGGCTACCATATTGTCTACTACCTCAAAAGGCTTGTAGCAAGCAGCAAGTCAAAGAATTTTACTTGCTTTTTTTGTTTCCTGATAGGCTTCCTTCTATTCTCCACAGCAGTTTTGCTGAGAATGCATGCTCAAGTATTGCACTTAGGAACAAACAATGTATCAGCCCTTTTTCATGCCAGTGGGTGTTCTAGGTATTCCACTTCCACTTGCTGTAGTAATAAACTATCATAAAGAAAACATTGGAAGACCATTTTGTCTTGGAAAATAGCTTTCTTATATTTATTTCCCTAAAGATTAGAAATAAAAATAATGGGGGGGAGGGGGGAGAGGGGAAGAAGCGGGAGGGGGAAGAAGGGAGAAAGAATATCTTCTGCATACTGCATTGTTTTCTTTTAACTACAGCATTCTAACTTTTCTTTTTGAATTTTTTTTCTGATTCTAAATGAGAATACAGATGGGGAAAAAAATCTTGTCGGAATTTTCTTTGTGATAGGAGTCTGCAACGTTTGGATCTTTTTTGCTTGTCTAGATGAATTTAACTTTTAAAATCTTGAAATCCTCTCCAATTTTAATTTGAATTCTTTGTGTGCTTCCCATCAGCAATAGACAATTGTCTAAACCCACAAAAGGCACAAAAGTAATCATAGTACTTACTAATTGCATCTCAGACACTTCTGACCCTCCCTAGTTTGTAATGACAGAACTCTCCTTCCCCTTCATCTAAA
Source organism: Cyanoderma ruficeps (assembly GCA_008694505.1). NCBI lineage: Eukaryota > Metazoa > Chordata > Aves > Passeriformes > Timaliidae > Cyanoderma > Cyanoderma ruficeps. Next base: position 49,936,649 of record VZDJ01007755.1, on the reverse strand, counting down.
ATTTTTCTGCCTCCTCTGCCCAACTCCTTTACCTGCTGGCTATAGTTGTGCTTCACAAACTCTTCTTGTAAATCGCTGAGACTATGGCAACAAAGCTGAAAAAAAATGGTGCAGTAAATGGAAGAGCTGGCTGAAAAAAGGGATCATAAAGGAAAATATTGCTTTATATTTAACAATTGTCAGTGCTCAGTTTTAAAGATCCCTGAGTCTGATTTAGATTTTGCAATGTTTTTGCACTTTAGCAATCCATCCTTTATTTACATCAATGTACCAGGGAGAGGAATCCATTCCAGTCTTTCTCCTAATCTATCTCCTAATAAAGACTAGCTAAGAGGGCCTTTGAGGGCTTTTCTTACTTCCTGCAACACCTTATATTTGATGCTTTAGAGATCATGAAATTATTAAAAATTCAGCCCAGTCTGTTGATTCAATGGCACCCTCTGGCAAGCCGGCTGAAGTTCTAGGGAAATATTTTATTAATTTTAAGCGAATCAGCAATTAATTTAATGTGTAGAAGCCTTCTAGTCCTGAGTGAGAAGCCAGGGGCTGGACTAGATAGTTTTCCCATAGACCTTCCTTATTTGAGGTATTTTAGTTGAATCCCTGTAACAGCACTTTCTAGGAGAAAGTGCTCTGTCTCCCAGTAACCTTGACTCTGGACTCATTTGGACACACTAACAAAGAGTTTGGAGGTTTCTCATCAAGCAAAGGAATCTTTATGATGACTAGGCTCAGTGGCTGGGTTGAACTCCTTGATCTTCCTCATGATATTCAATCTCAATGCATTTACTGCTCAGCAGGAGTTCTCTAATTCCAGTTTAGATAGACTGCAATAAATTTCCAGAGGAGAAAGTAATATACTGACTTTTAAAAACTGTATTGATGTTTAAAATCTCATAACTGCAAAGCATTTAGCAGTGTTTGAACAATGAGATTGCCTAATCGACTGATTGTATTGAAACATGTATTTCTATAGATCCCTCATTCACATTTCAGCTTTAGCAACAGTAAAGTCGGTTGACTTTCACTCATACAGAGCCCATTTAAGACTCTAACCTAATGAACACTGCATTCCACTAGAAAGTGTTTCATTTTGTTCTTTTTCCCAAGATCTTCTTGGGGGTTTTTTCACTAAATAAAAAAATGAAAAAAAAATAGAAATCTGTGCTAGAGGATTAAAGTCTGATTGGATTTATGAAGTATGCACACTTAATTCAACAAACCCTCTGTATAGAGGCATTTCCTCTGTAGATTCAAAGCCTGTCCCACCCCACAAAATAAAAAAGACTGAATCTGTCCTGTATTGTTTCCCATTGGTGAGGCCTTTTAATGGCTCAAAATTTTCCTGAGATGGCAAGAAAATCAAAATAAAAATATAATTGCAAAATTTCTCTTGTTCCGGAAACTGGAAACACATTTATCATGCTTCACAGAAACTTTGTTTTGCAATGACTGTCTTTCTTCATAGTCTGTGCTGTTTGTCTTAAATTTAAATTTTTTAAAAAATCTGATCTTCTTGCCCAAACAACTCTTGACTTCCATTTTAATTACAAGAAAACACCCTTAGGACACTACAAAAATTTGTCAGCAATGTGTTGTCACTAAAATGCTTCAGTGTTAATCATGCAGTTATCGTCTTGGGTTGGTTTGAATCTAAAAATAATGTGAAGAAATGTGAGAGTTGTGGCTTTAGTGGTCCTTTATTGCTGCAGCAAATTGCAATCTGGCATGTTTCCCTTCATAGGTCACGTCCCTCCTTTAAGAGTATCCTCATCAGTGCCATTTTGGGGAATCTTTGAACGTCTCTGCACAGCATGCCTGTCACTGCAGTGCTTTGCTGAAAACATTAATTCCCAGAAGAACAGCCAATGATGAATTTGTGCACTTGATGTAGGAAAGGATGAACATGAGGCCAGGAGCCAAGTAAAGGGGGAGAAGCTGTTTCATTCTGAGAAAATATAGAAATTATTTCTGGCTATTGGTTCACATAATTTACATCTTGAGGATGTCATCCTACATCAACACAAAGCTTTGCTTTGCAGCAATTTCCAGTGAAACGTGGCTGTCTTTAAGAGATTGTTGAGGCAGAGAAATAGTCCAGAAACTGGACCAGTGCAAGGAAAGGATGAGTTAGGTGTAGTGATACAGGTCCTTGCTCCATGGACATGACAAAATAGCAATGTTGGTGTCCCACAGTAGAGTTCCCTTGCCTCAGCTTGGTGGTTTGCTGCAGGAGAAGCTGAAAGGATGGTCCTTGACACAAGACAGGGTGGCTCACTTACACAACATCTTCTCTTCCTCAAGACTCCTTGGGCTAATGCACCAAACCTTTGAGGCTCAGGCTGCCCCAGGAAGAAATGCACAGCCCTTCCAGCACAGTTAGACTTGTGCACCTGGGGCTGAGGTAACAACCTATGCCTTGCACAGCAATGGATGAGAGAGAGGCAGTGTCTGGTGGCAGGTGTGTACTGTGCATGCTCTACCTTGTTAGTCTGTCCCCACAAAAATGATTAGAAATGTCTTTGGAGCTGAGCCTCCCTTGAAATAAAATAGTAATCTTGCATGTCTTTCCAAGCCCATCAGCAGCTGAAAACTGATTCTGCTGGGCCTTCCCTTTAGCCTTACTTTGTCCAACACCCTTTTGATATTTCACCATTTCAATCTGCAGCACTCCAAGGACCTAGAACATGATGCAGGGAGCCTGGGCACAAAGGAAACCGAGGGAAGGAAGAGCTGATCCATGTAAGTCATCCATAGTCATTTGATCCCACACAAGTCTTATCTTCCACAAGTGACTAATTTGATCTATTTGATTAGAAATCCAGTACTTGTAGGGATCACTTCTATTTATATCTCACAGCGGTCTCTACTTCTGCCCAGGTGTCCTTGCAAAGCTGAAAATGGGAATTAACTGCTGTAGCTTCTCATGGTGAGTTTTTCCCAGGATGGTTCTTGCATGAAAAGGCGCTGCTTCTTTTGCTGCAGAAATACTGTGAATTGTATGTTCTTTAATCTCTGTTCATTGTAATGCAGGGAGTTGGTTCAGTATGAGCTACCAGGTCTCACAACTAAAACACAACTAAAAATATTGCCCATGAGAGGAATATCTGGGAGGTCACTATCATTATCTCACTTGGAGCTGAAGGGCTAGTGATTCTTGGGGAGAACAGGGGAGAATAAGGGAGATTTTTCTGAGATGGACAGCCTGACTAGATATGTTTCACTCTAAGAAAAAAAAAAGCTTTTACCCAGTTTTATATGGATATATTATATATTTTTATACCCTACCTACCTGGACTGCATGCTTCTTGGCTGCATGTCTTTTTCTGCCTTGTTTTTGCATAAGGAATATTCTTGTGATTGAGACTTGAAACTTGGAACTGAATAAACCAGAGCCACAAAGTCACATTTCATTCACTTTAAAACATTGCTTAAAAAATAAGAACCTCTTCTCTTTACAGCGTGCTGTTGTAATCTGGACATCAAAACCTGTCTGAAATTGTTTTCTAAGATTTGCTATAAAACTGAAATTCTAAAAGAGCTTAGGATTTCTGTCATTCATCTGCAGAGAAAGCTTGGTCCCAGATGCAGTACATATCCATCTCACTATGCATAACAAAATGATGTTTCTTTATGTTAGACAGAGAAAGACAAAGAGAGTACAAGGGAATTGTAGAACATCAGTTACAAAAGTTTTAAAACATATCCATATTTTCCACGTATCATATTTACTATTTAAACCTGTTCCACTGCTCATGAGCAGTAAGCTTTACACCTGAATTTCAAATATGGCCAGATAGTCAGCCAGTAAATAATGTAGCTTTTTGATTTCAAAGGAGATATGCTAATAAATACAGAGGGTTGCCTGCATAGTTTAGTATAAAGCCCCTTGTCTTAATCTAATTTAAAGTCCTTTTTCTTGATTCCTGTGTGAAAAATATAATGCAATGTGTATCACTTTACTCAGGAAATGTGCTTAAGCATTAGGAGAAGCAGAATCAGGGATGCTGAACAGCTTATGCAAAACAAAAGTGTGAAATGCAATTCTGAAATACTCTGGAAGGAATGTGGGAAAGGAAGCCTGTGTGGGTGCCTTTCTGCACTCTCAGCTCATCTTCTTTTAAACAAAAATGTCACAGGAGGATCTTTTATGCAGTGCTGGAGCACTCAGAACCTCATACAGACCTGATGTGGGACAGGGAAAACTCTCAGTCAGTGTCCATATGTCTGTGAAGTGTATTTTTGCCTTCTGCTACTGGAATTGGCATATTGATTCTGTCCCTGACTAGACATTGAAAATTATGGTCATTGAAAATTGCATCCTTCTTATAGTAGTGCTGTGCACTTTTCCAAGCAGCAAGACAAAATAAAATGCAATAAGTCCTCTTTTAGGATGGATTTTGATGTTAACCAGTAGAAACTGGAGTAAGGTGAGGGAATGGAGAGAGCTGTGGTGTACTCAAGCAATTATCCTCTGTCTGTGTAACTGTGTGTGTGTGTACAGGTCTATACATGTGGGCATTCATTCTGTCATTCCCCCTTTTTTTTCCCTTGTAAGGGGAAAGAACCTTCCAATGTGTGTCCCTTGTTAGGAAGAGCTGCTTCTGCCATGTCAGTCCAAGACCTGGGTGTCTGTACAAATACAGGGGACTGAGAGAGAGCTACTTTACATTTTAGGGAGGAGAAGCAGCAAGTGCTGTCTTATAACTCACCCTGCTGGAGGGGCTAACCTCTGTTACTACTCCAGTGAATCACACAGGCTTTTAGGGCCCTGGATTTTTAAAAAGCTGGACCTCTGTCTACAAGCATGGCTTTGTTGTGTCTTCTGGGTGAGTTTTAGGTGTTGAGCCGTTGGTACTTTCTCAGGAGTTGTCCCATGAAAATGGGACAATTCCATGGCCCCTGGACCAGTCCTTCTGAACCTCATATTAATTCATGCCATGGAGGAAAGTAGGAGAAATAATAGGGTGGAAGAGAGTGGTGTGGGCACTCCCTTTGAAAAAAAAACATCTCCAGTAGTTTTGATGTGCATTTTCTTCTGATTTTTTATCTTGCTGAATTTATTCTATTGTTGGAGCTCTTTCGAATTAGAAGAAAAGAAAAAAAAAAGAAGTCTTTGATTAATATCTGATTTGATTTGAGCTTTGTCGGTGATGGATGCATTGAAATATTCCTGTCAGAGTGAGCAAGAGTGAGGTATTTCTATTAGAAACATGGCATGCAGCAGCCATTTAAGGAAACACAAGTCTTGCATATTGAATTTCAGATCTGCACAACCAAAACTAAGACCAGACATGAAATTTTCCATCAGCTAGGAACTGTAAAATTAAGTAAAAAGTGAAGAGAAAATGTTCAGCCTCTGACAAAATAAGATTGTATACATTGAGAATATTACAATAATCCTCTCCTACTTAATATTGCTACCTTTTTATTCTTTCATGATAGAAAACAAAAATCAAATTTAGAATATTTCAGAGGTTCCTGTATCCAACCCTTTATAACTTATGTACTGTGAACAAGACTCCAGATCTACGGGTAGGGAAAACTGAAACAATTACTCTAAAGGGAAAATCTCTGATAAAAACTGAAGTCAACTGAATTACTGATGAACTCAATCTGAAGACCTGGCATAAGGCTTCAGTGGACATTTAAAGATGTACTTACTAAAGTAAAGTTTTTATTTTTTGTTTCTTTGCGTTTCCTGTGAGGTTGGTTGGTTGATTGTGTTCTTTTTGTTTGGTTTTTTATTGTTTTTCTTGTTAGTTTGGTTTGGTTTTGTTTTGGTTTTGTTTCTTTTTCCTACTTATAATACTTCTTTTTTTAGGCTTCACAGTAGTTGCTCACCATAAATACAAATCAACCATTGTCCATTCCCGATTTACTTATCCACACACCAGGACAGCAAGTCAATTGCAAGAATTCCCCATGGGGAACAGTGAACTTAAATATGCCTGATGTATATTGTTTAGGCAGCAGAGTGAAGAAAGGCACGAGTCCTGAAGAAAGGCACAAGAGCGGAGCTGGGAATGAAAAAGGATATAAAAAACAATTCTCCCTGTCATGGGCCAATTGACTTTGTAAATAATTGCCTTGCCCCTCTGGGAGGCTCAGGGGTAGGAAGGAATTTAAAGACTGCTCATTTCTCTATGGCAGGGTTCACAGAATGATTCTAGACTTTTTGTGCTTTTTAGTGGAAACAAAATTCACTTAGGCGTAGCTCATAAGTGGTGTTTTTCTCCCAAAATGCCATGCAAGGGTCCCAGATCCAAAACCTTTATTCTCATAGATGCTTGCAGCTGCTCCAGCCTTGTAAATAACTAAAGAATATAGAAGCCAAAATTTTTGCCAGTAAAATTTGCATTTGATCTGCAGCCTGTGCATAACTGTTTTGGACTTGACATCACTGAGCAGTCTGGCGTTTTACTTGGGCCTCTTTACCTGGTTAGTGTCTTGTCATCTGGAAAGCACAGGGCTTTGATTTCACAGCTGCTCTCAAAAACAAGCATAAAACACAGCTAACAGAACAAGAGCACTGTGTTCCTTTTAGACAATAGCATGCCAAATAGCCCAGTGTGTTTAAGTGTCAAAGTCCAACCTTTAGCTTCTCCCAGCGCCGAAGGGGATTTGAAGTCAGCAGAATAATCCTGCTGTTAGCAGCATGATTCTATAGAAGTAAAGCCCTCAGTGTGTCCCACCAATGTCCTTCAGTGTGGTATGGAGAAATAACTGTCTGCTGAATGTGAAACAGTAGCAGCCCTAGTGACCAGCACACTTTGCACAACAGGAGGTTTTTTCGAACTTCTGTGAGGTGGGATTTATATTAAGCAGTCAATGCAGCAAGGCCTGGAGAGTCACGAGATCTCTTGCCTTCCCTCTTCCATTCTGTTAAATACCTAGTTATTCCATGCAAGGATGGAGATTCTCACGCTCTGGGACACATTGACGGTCTGTCTTCTAGCAACTAGGGTACTGTGGATGAGATGGGTAGTCCACTATCTTCAGGCAGAAGGTGGACATTAGCTTTGTCCTTCATCTTCTGGACACCAGCTGTGGAGCAGTTGGGATGCAGTAATTATGCTCAAATCTTCAATTAATCTCAGCATGTGAGACAGGTGAATCTTACTGTAGATATGAAGAGCACAGGTTGAGTGTTGGGGTGCTGTTGACGTATTCAAGATGCGTCTTCCTGCAGATACCTATGGGTCTGTATCAATAATAAATTAGATAGCTTTGAACTGTAGCTGGATTTTGGGATATGTGGAAAATAGATAGGTATTTTCAAGATTTCTGATTTTGAAAGCCTCAAGTGATGCTTGGCAGCAGATGTAATTTCATTAATCTCTCCTTTACTGTATCTCAGCTCGTGAGCTGTACCCAAATTATTGTCCTGAACAGGAGATATATCTTGCTTCTACAATGCCAAGTCATGAAGAAATGATCATTTACTGTCTTATTGGTGTCAAAGCAGGGAGAGGTGGTACCCCATTTTTCTAAACAGCAGTCAGAAATGGGCCAGCCACATGTGTTGATGGTAGAGGAGAGTTTGTTAGCTATGATACAAGCAGAAATGAGATTTACTAGTCAGTCTCTAAACAAATCAAGGGTTTACTTTAACAGGGAGTAGGAAGGCCTGTACCTTTTATAAAACCCCTTGGGGTCTGTGTTTGCTTGATTACCTCTGCATCCACAGGGGTGTAACATCTAAGATGTTGCGTAAGAAGACTTCATCATTACCCAGCAGCCTGTAACATCAAATATCAAGAGGCTTTCAATAAAACTACCGAGGCTGATAACACGCAAGGCCCAAACTCTTCTCCTTCTGTGCACTTAGTGGTTTCCTATCTGCTGCCCTTTGCATTGCATCAGAATCAGAACATCACAGCATTAACTTACTCCCTGCCTCAGGCTGCTGAGATCCCGACTTACAGAGACAGCAGGGAATCGTTTACCTCCTCTGTGAAGAGCAACCTGCAATGAAGGAATGTTTCACTGCTTTTGGCCCTATGCCACAGCTGAGCTGCTCTGTAATGACAGAAGACACCCTGCCTGCCCATGTGCTTATTCCAGGAATAGGAGTAATGCTGGCCTGTGAGAATTTGTATGATAAAGTGGAATTCGAGTGGGCACTGTAGGGTGGTTGAGAGATTTAGCTGCTGAAATTATTAAAGGATCTCATCCCGTGTATCTTTGTTTCTTGTCTGTAATCGATGGAAAGTGGCATTTCTGTGGCTCATCAGCACTCTGTGAAGATGAGCAGCCTCTCTGCTCGGTGAGACTGGTAATAAGACAGAAGTACCTGCAATATATAGAGCATTGCATCACTGAGTACATTTGGCCTCTTCTATTGATCATGATATAACCAGGCATTTTCAATGTGTCTTCATAAGTTATGCAAAGAGCACTCTTTGAAAAGAATATTGTATCGGTCAGTTACAGATTTTCTTAGTGTTTTCTTTTGTTCAAGATTTGAACAGATTCTGAAACTATCACAGAGAATCAATGCTTCTCTGCAACAGCTATGACTGCCCATACATAGTACCCTTTTGTTTTCTCCCCATGCTTTTATCCCATGTCTGAATATGAATTTACATGACAAATTGTAATGGTGCTTTGCAAGCTGTTATAGCCTGTTGGGTAAATGATTAACATTTCAAATACATTTATAATTTAATTTCTAAATACTTACTCAAAGGACTATAATGGCTCTATTCTAATTTATCTTATATTCAATCCAATTTTTGTAACATTTATTAATTCCTTTTATTCCTGATTCAGAAGTATAACATGCCAATTAGAAACAGATTAAAAAGCGTATTTACTCCAAACCATTTTGTGCCATAAAGTAAATAAAACATTGTAAAAAACCCAAAACCCAAACCTGATTATGCATAGTGAAATAAGCATGCTTGCAATTACATATTTCTATAGTACACCGTAATATTTAGCACACTGTCAGCTGGATTCATCTCTCATGTGCTTCAACTGTATATTTACATTCATTTATGAAACTCAAAGCCCTTCTCAGGTGCTTCTACCTTAGTTTCCTACAGGCTTTCTAGCAACATAGGGCATCCGTAACTTGTGCTGCCAGACTCCTGGCAAGGAAGTGTGGTGAACTGCACCTTCTGGCTGTTCTGGCAAAAAAATTGCTCATTATGGCTTTCACGGACTTTTTCCCCATCCTCTATTCTGATACAGAGCTCTCAGCATATTAAATAGTGTAGATTTCTTGGTTACTGTAACATCCATAAGACCCTACCACTGGTCAAAATTCCATAACTTGTTTCCCTTCCTCTCTCCCTCCTCCCCTTATGAGAAAAGGATAAATGGTTCTTTGCTTTCACCAGAGAACAATATCAGAAGATAGATGTCTTTAAATCACCCTTGTGTTTTGCTAAGCCAGAAGCTGGGAAACTGGATTACTCTTGTAGTATTGGTTAATTTACAGCAGCCCTGTGGATGATCCAGTGAATTTACACATGGTTGGGAACCATTCCGTTCTAACTTCCAGCCATCAAACTCTAACAGTGAGTTCCAGACATCTCTATTTCCACACACAGGGATGCATGTCTTTTTAGGATTTGGGGCACTTGGGATAGTTCTAGCATGACTCCAGGATTAGAACTCCATTTTTGCTAAAGTCACAAGAAGAAATTCTTGAAGCCATTCCTTTCCCCCATAGCACAATGATTCTTGGCAAATACTATCTTTCCAATGTGAGCTGAGACATAGAAAGTGAGGCCTATATACTCTGCCACAGGATTCTATTGCATATCAAGGATTATACTGAGAAAATAAGAATGTGCACACTTGTAGAACAGGCATGATCCTCTCCAGAGAAAGGAAGGAGCATGTTTAGATAAATGATTTTGACTGCTTTCTATGAAAAGAAACCTCTGTGGTTTTGACCAGCTAGATCAGAGGCTTCTCTCATGACTCTACACAGTCATCCAACCAGCCCACATCTTCTGTTACTGCATGCTGTAGGAGAGCAACCAAGTGGAAACATGCATTGTTGTGGCAGTACAGGAATATGAAATAATGCAGAAGGATTGGGGCACCCTGCGACCCAAATCAACTCAACCAGAACCCATTAAATGATTTAATTTTGTCATCCATCTATTGATTGTACTGCCTGTGTAAGAACAGCAGTGACAGCAGCAGTGCTGAGAGCCTGAACAGAATTATTAAAAGACACTTCTTGGCAAAGTGAATGGATGTGTAATAGGAAAGACTTAAAACAATAAATCTTTGACAGCGCTGATTCAGTCTTTGTGAAATGACTAACTGATTGCCAGAGACTTTTAATGTCAAAACATCAGATTTTGCAGGTACCTGAGAATAAGCATGCATTGTAATACTAGTGTCTTTTATTTTTTCCTGGAAGTAAAGAAATGCTTTCAGGTGCTACAATAGAGGATGTGCGATATGAAAAATGGGGATAACACAGACGACAGCTCAAAGGGGAATGCTAATGTGTTATTACGGGAATGATGATATACTCCCCGTGCATTTGTGGTGCAGTGGCTTTCTATACCCAGGTATAGATGGCTAATTTATCTCTCTAACACATGACCTGTATCAATGGCCCAACAGCCTGCTAACCATTGAGGTTGCTTTGTAAAAGGACACAAATCACTTTTCAGGAGTTCGAGGCCTGGAAGATATTAGCTGTGGATGCCTTCATGTTTGTCTTGCTGATCTTCTGGAGCATGAGGGCATGAGAGAGTGAGTTTGCCCCCTCCTGGTTTGCCAGTGGCATCATAGGGTTTGCAGATATGGTTCAACTATCTGTGAGTAAAGCCTTGCTGGTAGGCAGAAGCAATGAGGTGAATAAAGTACATTCTTGCACCTTATTTCAGTCTAGACATGTAGAAAAATAAATTCACATGGCTGCCTTCATGATTCAGAGCATGGGTGAAGAGCAAAGAGGAATAGGCAGAAAATTTGAGCTGGTCGGAGTCTCTGTGCACCACCAGGGCCACCCAGCTGTCTCCTACAGGTAGGGTGGGGGCTGGCACAACTGGCCCACAGGGCAATTTGTCATGTCCCTGAGATCACTGCCACCCTGGCTGCTGGCCCTGACCTGCCTGCATGGTTCCTCCCCCAGCTCTGCCCATGGCCCGTGAGTCACTGCCCTACTCAGCCCAAGGTGTTTGTCCTGGTTCCTATCCCCAGGTGCCTTGGCACTGCCCAAGGGTGCCCTGGCAGGAAAGACACTGCCTGTGCTATGGTGCCCCTCAGCCGCTCACTTTCACTGCTCCTGCTGCTCCTTGGCACATTTGTCGGTGCTGTTTCATCCTCAGTCAACAGCAGGATGTGGATGGTACAGCAGACCTGGCTACTGCAGACTGTGAGGACGAGGAGCCTGGGGCTATGAACTCTGTGCCCACAGATGGTGCAGCCCAAGGACTATTTGACCTCAAGAGCTCAGGTGCCTAAAAGGTATTCAAGGGTCCTCTAGAAATATTGTAAGGTAGGTTTGCAAAAGGCAGAGGAGAAATGAACTGAAAGCTAATTTCCAGCTTTTGTTAGGCTATAAGCAAGGGAATAAAACCAATCATGTTACTCTACAATGTGCCTTTGTCCTTAATGCTCTGTACCAATGCATAAGAAATGTGTAATGCAGTGTCTTTGAGATGGATTCTTCATACTACACATTAATGAATTTCAGTGCTGGCTTTGTGCTAGAGGCAGCCTTAGAATTGGAAAGGGGAGTGGGAAGTCAAAGAAGGTATGGGGCAAGAGAGGGAAGCAGTTTGGAAATGGGTGAGGTGGTAGGTAGTTTTCCAAAGGAGCTCTTTATCAAGCTGAGAAAGACAGAGCGGTAGGGGTAAAGTATAGTGAATACTAGCAGTCAAAGTAAAAGAATACTTTATGAGCATACTTGGACTTTGCCTTCTGCCAGCTTTCACTGCTCCTTAGTAGACAAACTGAAGAATGCAAGCCTGTCTGTTTCTGTGGGACCACAGAGGGTCTGCTTACAGACAGATTTACTACCAGCATTTTGAGGAAAACTGCCAGCTGCATTCCTCAAAGGTAGAGAAGATGAGCAGAGCAAAGAGACAAAGGCAAGTTCACAGCTGACAGTGTCTCTCTGAACATTTAGTAGCAATGCCAGTGCAGTCTTGATTGGGCTTTAATTGTCAGTCTTTAGCCTGCTCTTTTTTGACAGTGGGAAAACCACAAGACAGGTTTCTCTTCCCTTACATACTGCAGTAGCAGAGATGAAGGAAAGACCTTGTTCCTTTTTTTTTTTTTTTGGGTGCCTTTTACCACATTCCAGAAAAGATTGACTGAAGAGCCATAGACCATTCCCTTCTCAGTACCATCTCTCCAGACCCTGACTAGATTCAAAGACTATAAACAAAGGCTGATATTCCATTTCTACTGAAAGGAAGTCCCCCATGTGTTTAGGGTATATTTTAGTGTGCAAACCATAGTAGAAGTACTAAGAACTGATTGCAGCAATGTTGCTTTTGCAAGAGGCTTAAAAGGTTTTGCACTGTATTTAGCATGTACAGTTGCCATGCAAAATCTTGCTATTGCTGTTTTTATTCTTCTCCTTTGCAAATCTGGCTTTACAAATCTTAATGCAGAAATAAAGTAAGTGATTTGCCACAAGTTTTACTTCACATTTTCCTTAATATCCTTTTTAAAAGATATATTCGTGTAGAAAAAAAATAAAATCAAGTGTTGTGCTCACTCCAAGAAAATGCATAGTACTTCTACATTACCTTAATAACAATTTATTTAAGGAAATACACAGGAAAAAAAATTGTCATTTGTCATAAGCTCCTTGCTCAGATGTTTTATTATCCACTCCCTCCACTGTCCATAAATAAGCCTTGCTGGCTAGCAACAGTTGGCTCTTTTTGCATTTGCAGTTATTGCAGTGTATAAGGCTGGACCCAGACATTACAGGTTCTGCTGAAAACTAGTTAGTTAGGCTAAAGGTAAAAAAATTCCCTTTTTGTTTTTACATGTCACAATACATAATAGGAAAATCTTCGTTAATGCAGGAAACAAATATGAAAATGAGAATTAAAACTGTTTAAAATGCAGGATTTAATGTGTCTATGAGTTATTACTGCAACTCCTGCTGAAATCAATAGCAAGATTTAGCCCTAACTATCTACAGCATTCATGTTTGTTCAGATGCTGAAGTGGAGCTGTGCCTATTGCAAATTGTTCCTTTTATGCTCTGAAATCCAAGAAGATAAACTCTGTGACACAGAATAATATATGAATGTCTCTTTTCTTCAGTTGTTGGGGGGCTTCAAAGCAGCATGATGCTGTGCTGTCTAATCTTGAAATCCTGGTTTTAATGAAAGCTGTTTTGCCCTTTGAAAGATGTGCTCTTTTTAAAAGCACAGGAGAGACACAGCCATGGTCTTAGGCACACACACACATATTTGTATGCATGCATATGTTTGCATGTATATGAGAAGCATTGAATATGATAACAAAGAGACAATTTTATTACTTTTTAACTCAAGTTTTCATTATATAAAAAATCCAATATCATAATAATGAGTGTCATCTCTGATCTTTTTAAGATAAGATCTCACTGTTTTACAGTGCTGAGTTCCTTTCGGGCAATTGCCTGTCATTTCAAGGAGATGAGAGTTTCTATCAAACTTACTCTTTAAAATGTGGTAACTAGTGTGCAATTTCTGTCTCAGATGTAACAAGTCTGACAATTGGGCTGTGGTACATAATGTGGAAAGGTTGATGGAGGAAAGGTGAACTTGTCTTGGTCTGCATCTGCAAAAGTTGAACTCTTGCATGTTGATAGTGATCTTACAGCCAACCCTCAGAGAAAAGTATGCCATCTCCTGTAACACATTCATGCCTGGCCCTTAGAAGGACCTTAGAGCCCAAAACATAATAAATGGAATCATTTAATAGAGAATGTATAACACGTTTTTCTGTCAAATGTCACTTTAACATTTAGAAACACAGGGATGGCAATCCCAGGTCAGATGGATGGTCTATCTTGTCTAGTTACTCAGATAAAGCTCAAAAAGTCAGTGAAGCAAAAAAACCCATATCTGGAGAAGTGCCTCCTTGATTTCTTATGACCTTTTGCACTTACATGTATTTGCTCCTATTTCTTCCAAGATCCTCTGTATGTGCTGGCTCCAGCTGCTTCCTGAGGGTAGACCAGAGTAGATCCTATGGATAGGACTGAGAAGTGATAGCCTGCACTGGCATGCATCCTGGAATTGAGGATTTCCTTCTGTGTGACAGAAGGTTCTAGGAACCCAGGCATGGCCAGAAGGTTTGACTCACACTGACATTTTCAAGTAGGCTGTTGGGAGGTGATGCAGTCACCAGCAGAGCAGTCCTGATGTTTGGGCCATGGCTGGAGAGGAGGATGTGCTGGGTTGATAGGTGCTACAGGCTCTGCTGGTTCACCTTATTGAAACTGCAAGCATTATCTTTGTCTGTGGGAATGTGTAGTCTCGCCCAGTTTATTCTTGGTCCCACATGGTGATAAGTTCTATAGGCTACTTATGTACTTTGCTATCTGCAATATATTTATAGTATATTCCTGAACTTGTCATTGAATATCACTTGGTTCCTCTTTTAAGGATCATCAATGAGAAACTTTCATTCTTTGTTCCTACATTGCCTTTTTTTTTTTTTCAATACACGCATCTAGTCCTTTCTGTAAGAGTCCTCCAGTCTATTGAATTCAGTGCCAGACTCCCAACAATGTAAACTAAGTAAACTTTAAGGAATGATTGGTAGGGAATATTGTGAATAAAGGCTGCACATCAACTTAAGACACCCACAGAAGTTTTTGTAACACTAAGCACGAACATAAAGGACATGTAACAAGTTCCTTCTTCTTTTTTTTTCTTCTCCACCTCCACTAAGAAGAACTCACGGAGGAATGAGAATCATTGAACAGCCAAAACCACCAAACACTGTTTCAGCTCAGAATATCACCTGCTGCCTGTGAAATTCTCTCTCAAATAAGCTTCAGTTCTGAATCACCAGTTGGAAAGAAGCCAATGTGATAGAATCTAGCACTAATGTTTAACTAAAATACCTCTCTATGTTCAAATAGTGAGAAACAGCAATATTTATGTCCTTAATATAGCAGTATGTAACACATATACTAAATAAGAAGTGACATTTTGTTAAGAAAAAAAACAGGGGGGGGAAGAGTTTGTGCTTAGGACAGGCTTTGGTTTCAAGATCAGAATTGAGCTTTCTGCCTCCCTCTGGCCCTGATCTGGCGAGCTTCTTATGCTCAGTTGTTTCACATCTCCGTGTCTCAGTTCCTCAGCCTACCCATCTCAGGCTGGCAATGTGTGCTGTGGCAAAGTGTGGGAGCTTTAACATGTGTGTGTTTACATAAAGTCAGACTTTGACATTGAGCTGCCATAAAGTAGTGTACACATTATCTGAATGGCCTGAAACATTTCAAATCTTCAGATGTTGAGTTTGAGGAAAGCAAACCACCAGGTTCTTGGTGAACTTCTTAATTATTTGGGGGTTATTTTTTCTTCTAAGTTCCAAGGTTTTAAGGTGTGTTTTCTTTTTTTTTTTTTTAGTCCTCTCCTCCTTGATGGTGAAGATTGGAAAAATACTTAAGAAAATGTGTGTTACCCCCAGATTTAGTTATGGATGTAAGATAAAGCCCACATACCATAACAAAATTGTGAGAATTTTGCAAACTGTGTACAATTAAAATCACCCAGAGCAGTAGGAATTAAAAGAGCAATGGCATTAAGAGAGCAATTATGAACAAACATACACTTGCTCTTCAGATGATTTACCAACACTTAAAACTTATCATAGGGAAGGGGATGAGGATAACCCAGTTAAAGCTTTCACTGTGATTTTAGGAAAGGTTCTATGTAACTTTTAGTCTCTATTATTCATTATGAAGCCCTCCAAATCTCATCTAGTTTGAGACTTCATTATGAAGTCCAAATTCAGCCTAACTTCAGTGAAAGGTTTATATACCTTTCAAGTACTATTAGGTAATTTGCATTTAACAAATAATAGACACATTGTTAAGATCATGCTGTAAATGCAATTAAGACTAAATGACAGGAATTGTGATTTGAAAGATATTTAGGTTGTTCTTTTCTGTGTGTGTCTTTTAATTGCACTCAACTAAACAAAATATTTCCTAATCTTTTCTTCATATTTCTTATTTGATGGAAATTTCAGTGAATATGTTTTGGAAAAGAAGAAAAAAAAATAAAATATTTTTGCTGGGTTCTTAAAGTTGCCAAGTAAAACAGAAACATTCTTGCCAGTTTTGCTTCTGGTGGCAGGTTCTTCCAGCATCTAGTGGGATCTTGAGATATGGAACGGGCCAGACTTGCTGACAGCAGTGTCACAAAACAGGGATTCACATACTTCATACTGTCCTTGGCTCACTAAGTCCTCGTCAGAACGAATGTTGTTATTTTTAAATATCTTTTTTTTTTTTTTAAGTATTCAGTGTTGCATCTTGCCTCGTCTCATTGGAAAAAAAAAAGAGAAAGAAAAAAAATAGTAAAAGAGAGGAAAAGTCTTTGGTAGCTAAAATGTCTGAGTTTTGTAGGCTCTGAGACCACCACAGACCATTCAGAGGAGGTAGTCAGACCTCTTACATAATACAAGGCAAAAACCCTCCATAAGTAATTTTTGCATTAAGCCTATTATTTTGCTTGAACTGCACCATACTCTCCACTTTCATTAGTGGTTTGTCTTCCTAATCTTTATAAGAAATGCTTTTATACTAATAATGTTATTTATACAGGTTGTAAATCATCAGTATTTAGAGTGATATAAAATATGGTGCCAGTTTTGAACAATTTATAGTCTAAAATTTCTTTGCCATGATGTCTGACATTCTCTGGACTCTTTTCTGCAGTGTAGTACTTTATATTTAATGAATAACATTTGGCAACAGACTATCTCAATCTTTCCTCATTTTTCTTGCTTTTTTTCTTCTTTTTCCAAACTGTCTGGACTCATCTAGTGGATCTTTTTTTTCTTTTTCTTTTCTTTTTTTTTGGGGGGGGGGGGGGGGG
>VZDJ01007755.1:49790346-49919583 GCA_008694505.1 Cyanoderma ruficeps | reverse complement strand
TTCCTTTTTGCAGTTTCTTTTTTCTTTTTCTTTTATTTTATTTTTAATATATCTCTATATATTTGTATTATTTATAGGCTGTTTACCTCATCCTTAACTTTTGAAATTATCCTTTTAATAAGATTCACCTGGGACAGCAAGCCAAAGTCTGAGCTCTTTCACTGAAAAAGAGAAGAAAAGCTCAGCATTAGCTCTCCAGGCAGATTTCCTGGAGCATGTCCAGTTCTAGCCTAAATTATCTTCATGAGACTATTGTTAGCAGTTGCACTGTTGCATTATGTATGATTCTTGACTGCTTCTAGTATGAGCAAACCACACAGTGTTTGGTTAGTGGCTTTCAATTTTATGCTAAGCTGTACAATTTGTTGGTGTTATTTAGGTTAATATGCTATTATTTTGCATATTTATAGCTCTCCCGTTACATTTTTATTAATAATGATGTCATGTCTAGTAGCAAGGATCAATAAGGCTTCTAGTGTGTAATGTTTACATATTTATATTATTACAGTATAATAAGTCTCTTAGGCAGCTCCCTGCATTGGAATCACTTTGTAGATGTGTCTTTCAGGTAATTGCATGCTGACAGTGGCTGCTTGAAAGTGTGCTTGAAAGCACAGTGATACACTGTGCTGAGATGAGATCTAGCCAGGCACTATTGTGCAGGCATCAGAACAGGCAATCTTTCTTCAGTGTCTGCATCAGAAAATAAATGGTGATATAATACATCCATTTCCACTTCTCTTTTACCTATTGTGTTGCTTTTGCCCTTCCACAAGTGGTATTTTCTTTAGCATAATTCTGAAGAGTGTTTCTGCATTCTCTCTCAGTCATCCCTTCCAGAGAAATATATTGAGCTTGTTGAATGTGTACAGCACTTCTTGGAGGAAAAAAAAAGTCAGGCTCTTCCATATAAAATTTCCCTTTCTACTCCCCAGATGCTTTATTTACTTCCCTTTGCACTGGCAGAAGGTTTATTTACTCGGTGTTCTATGCTTCAAAACAGCAGAAATACCAAGAAGAAAATAAATGTTGTCCCTGCTAGTGAGTAAACTACTTGCCTGCTCCTTTAGCACGCCAGAAGTGACCCCAACCCAGCAGCTGAAGCAGGGGGAATATGCCTGCAGCTGCCTGCTCTGACCAAGACCCTTTGGGCAGAAAGGTTTGCTTGACACTCTCCTACTATGCTGCTGCTTCTCGCTAATAATAGTGATCACTGTAGTGTGAATGAGTTTCACTGACTAATTATATAGAGCTAGATTGCATCCTGCTAATTCCTTAATGAGTGCAAGGAGCACTCTGTCTCGCCTGTTTGTCTGCTTGGATGTGTGTACAGGAGTATGTGAATGAGCAGTGGTGCATCCAAGTGTGTGGAGACTTTTCCTGCAGCATTGGCTAGCTGAAAGTGGCTGGGAAAAGTTGGAGTCACCTCTTCTTCAATGGTTCTCTACCCTGCCCTTTCCCCACAGGCACATCCTGACCCTCCTGACCCAAAGTAGAGCTTCCCGAATGGGAGTCCAGCAGGAACACTCTTTCAAGCTGAGGAGAGGATGCACAGTGGTACTGTGTGAAGTCTGGACAGTGTCAAAAGTTCACACAAGGTAGGTGACTGGCACTGCCAAATCAAAAATCAGAAAGCAAGAGGATATCACAGGAAGTGGATTGAGGTTGTAAAAAGGCCCAAACGAACCGCTTGAATGTGATTGAAAAAGAGGGAAATGAAAATAGATTTCTTATTTAACATTACAGAATAAGAAAGAAGTCAATAAGGATATTTCACAAATTTTTCACTGTTTTCCTTCCAAAGGCAACTTGGTGGCTTACAAGATGTTTCTGTTCCTCTGTGAAAATGCACCAGTTTCATGATGTTTTTACCTCAAGGGAAGAAATGTTATACAGGATGTTCTTACTAAGACTCCAGAGTAGGGGTGAAAAGCTGGAACATGGACAATTTATCTAAACAGATAAATTCTTCTCTTTTTCACTTATCATACTTAAAGTGTTTCCCCTTATTACACTGAAATTTAATATCTCACAGCTTGAAAATTATGAGAATAAAAAATAATTTTCCCCCTTTATGATTTTAAACACTTAGAGCTAGCAGTTTCTAGACTTTCTACTATTGTCAAAAATTACTTTTTCCATTCTTTTGTAAAGGTAGAAACAAATTTTTCTTCAAGAAAGACATGTCATAGCACAGCCGAGCTTGAACTTAGCTTGGTGATCTGGCCTATGGCAAACAGTGACTGACACAAAAGCAGATCAAAAAACCTCGATCACCAGCACAACTCTGCCAAGAATTGTACCTACAGATACATCAGTGCCTCCTGAAGTAATAAACTAGGTGCAAACATGCATCTGCTCTCTCTCTCCTCTACCCTTCTTCCTCCTAAAAATCATCCTCGAACCAGAGTTGTGCCTTCTTGCAGGGACTTGTAGGAAGCCAGTGGTACAGAAAATCCCCAACAAGTCTGGGTGTACATCCTCATCTAGTGAATGCTCCTTCAGTGTCTGAGGTTGCTTTTCAGCTTTTGATTTAAATAAAAATCAAATTTGCACAATGATTTGAACGCTTGTAGCTCTAGAGGGAAAAACAGAGCACAAATAAACTATTGCTGCAGGCTTTTTTTTAATGATGCATTGGTAATGTGTCAAATACTAGTAACTACTGCAAAGGCATAAAAAGCTTTGGAATGTGAACTTGCATAGAGCTGTCTCTTCACAATCAGGGTTTGGGTCTAAATTTCGTTTCTCCTTTTCATTTCTGAAGAATACAATGCAGGTCGTAGTCAGCTGGTTTGCTTGTTTCAAAATGTGTTGACAGTTTCTGGTCCCCAGGATTTAGACTAGGCCTTTGACTCTTCCCCATGACATTTCAAAATGACACAGTTCCTTTGGTTTGGTGTGGGCACTCATGTTTCCATTATTTATTATTAGAAATTGAGGTTTGTGTTTATGGCATTAAGCTATGGTTTAGCTGCCATTCCCCACCAATGTAATTTCAGGGTGCTGTGCACATATTGTTCATGGAGTGCTGTGGTTTCCTTCAGGCTACAAATACATAAAAACAGGCTACAAATTTTTAGCTCCATTTGGTGCTGCTGAGGAGCAAAACAGTTTATAATTTTTCTCTGCAACTCTCTGCTTTCAAGTACTGTACTCCTGGTTTGTTTTTCTGTTGTTAGAGTTAATCAGGCAGCACAGCATCTAGTATTCATAGCATCGTCTCAAATATAAGGGTCATTACAGAGGAGCAGGTCCCATTTGAATCTTTGTGAATCTGGTCTTGAGTTTTAACTTCATTAGAGCTGCCAAAGCTGCATCTTGCTAGCACTTTTGGTGAAATTGCCAATTCTGTAGACTGTATGAACCCTAAAGTCATAGGAAGTCCTTGAACAAAGAGTATTCTTCCAGCACCTTATCATGCATATGTTTGAAGACTCTGTTTAAACAGTTTCAGTACATATCCTTATTATGACTAATATGCTCTACCGACAGAAAACCAGCATGTAAGCAGCCAAGCAAACATAACTGGATAAAAATAATACATATTGTTTTGCATTCAAATGGTCAAAGAGAAAGTAAAAAGTCTTAGATTGTGAACAGGTCTCTATGGTTCAGAAGTGCACTTGCAATGCTCAGGAGATGAGTACAAGTAAGAAGAGGTTTCAGAGGCACATACAGATCCAGTTTCTTATTCTGATAAGGGCAAATGTCATTCTTCTGTATTGAAACTCTGAGACTGGCTATAAAAACAGCAGACATTGATTCTGTTCTTATTTTGTTTATGGACCATAAGAGAAGCTTATGAAAATGCCAAGTTCAGATCACTGAAAAATGAAATCCTGTCTTTATTCTAATTTTGGTCTTATCCACCCACTTTTACTTGGCCTATATCTCCATTTGTATGGAAATTTTTCTCCTCATATTGCCACAGAATGGAATTCAAAATAAAAACGAAATCTAGAGTACTGTTTAAAAATTCAGGCACAGAAACATACACACACAAATCTCTACCATTTTTAACATCCTAATTGAACGTCACAGATAGAAAGCTAGGTATTTTATTCTAAAAAAAATTCAGTCTCCATGTCTGATTCTCCTATCTTTTGGATCTATTTTGCTTTATCTCGGTAGCAGTGATTAGGATGTTGCAGAAAGTGAAATCCAGCCAGTCAAGCACATAAATACCCATCTTGGGAAGCCATTGTAGCAGCTGTGTGTTAAAATTAGGACCACCAGTACTGTGGCATTTTTTGTGTGCTGGTAGGCTGACCTTTTATGACTCAGTCTCAGGTTAGCCCATCACCTTCATCCTGCTTGCGAAACAGAGGTTCTTGTTAAAGTGTATATTTATGAATGCCTTGAAATATTTGCTTTTCTCATCCTTTTTACTGTTGCCAAATCCTGCTGTACTCAGCTGTCCATCACAATCACTGCAGGCTGGTATCTCAGTGCAATTTTGGGACCTGTATTCCCAAAGGCTCATCCTCTTGGGCCTCCAAAGCTGTACTAGAAAGGATACACTGCAGTCTGCACCGCAGTGTTAAGACAGCTTACTGGTGTCCTGTTTATCCTAATTAAGGCCCCCACGGTAATTATTTTCACACTGGGACATTTGGGTAAAATTACAAATTTGTTTTCAGAGGCAAGTCCTGGCTTAGTCTACTCCTCTAAGTCTTGCTCTTAAGCTGATCTTCTTCAAACTCTTACTTTGTTACCTGTAAAAATAATGCAAATAGTTGATTATTTTTAACACTGTAAACACATAAATACCATACACTACATATATAGGCACATCTATATATTTACCATATTATTATACATAGAGCATATATAGTTTCTGGTTCAAGTGGTTGTTTGTTACATGGTCAAGAATTTGGTTGAAAGCAAAGCAACACAAAAACTGGAGTGATATAATTTCATCCTACTGTTCCAGAAACACTTCAAGAATATAATTCTTAATATTGTTTTTTCTTATTTGAGGGTGGGTTGAGGTGGGGTATCTTACTATACTATATGCAATGAAATGCCACCTGATTTAATCCAGAGTAGCACAACTAGTACTGGGGAGCCCTAGTATTTCACAGGAAGGTATTTAACAAAAATATTGAACATAATAGGAGGAGAAAATCTTATGAAATTCATAGAGTTTTGGTAAGATATTTTTTCCTGTGTGTGTTTTTTAATTTTTTTTTTTAACAGGATCAAATTGTATTAAAATACTTTTTGGATTTTAGAGAAACAGAGGCAATTTCTGATGGATGTCACAGTGGTGTATGACTAAAACATCCTGCATGGGTGCTGAACTTTTCCCTCACCTTTCTCAATCACCAGAAAACAAATTGGAAAAGTGGAAGTAGCGAGGTCAGGTCAGGTGAAGGTGCACTTAAACACTTCATAGGGTGCAGTGTGCAGAGCAGTGATCTGCTCTCATGTTCCATTAATTCAGAGACAGCTGTCATTTATCTTCTGATGGAAGCTAGAGGTTGAAATGCTTGACTCAACATATCGAGCCTAATATGAAAAGATCAGACCAGTGTGGGCCTAGTTCTGTAAAAGTGAGTTACTGTGCAAAGAGGTTTCATAATTCCCCTTCTGATGTTTAACAGAGAACTTGTACTACATTTCTGCAATTACAAACTGCCCAGCTATTGTAAAAAAAGTCCAAGGATTGCATGGAGTATTAACCACATGATTTCTATTACAGACTATACGAATGGCGTGGCTAAATCCTTGTGAAGCTTCTTAAATACTTTAGAGCTACATGTCCACAAGAGTCTTAAAGAGCTTTTGAAATGCAGGTAGGTAGGTAAAAAGTTAAATAACTGGGGGAGTGCTGCTTTTTGCCTCTGGAAAAATTGACTGTAAGATGACAACTCACACATACCTGCTTCTTTAGTTGTCAAAGTATTAGCATCTGCAAGTCAATTTGGTGGGAAATACCATAAAAAAAGATAAAAGAGAACAAAATCAAAAACAATTTCAGTAAAGACTCACTCAATAGTGCTGTAGATCCAAGAAATAAAAGTGATTTCTAGAAAAACCAAAGTGTCTTTTGGAGGTTGACAGCAAGAAGCAAAAGCAAACCACTAAAAATCACATTTAATACAAGAAAATACACCATATGCAGTAGAAATAGCAGACAAAATCAGCACAGTATGCTGCTGATTCAAGAAAGGACTTACATATGGCAAAAGGTGTTTGTACAACCAAGCCTCTTACCCCTTCCCTGTCTGGAATGAAAAGGACTTTCCAGCATCTCTCACCATTTGGATGGGACTGTTCAGGGTATTGGCTCTAGGCAGATTCTCCTTGTTTATGGATACTTAAACTTCAAAAGTCACAGCACTATGAAGACATTATAAGCCCTTCTAGTTACAGTGCTTTACGTCTTACCTTTTCTCATGTGTGTGAACAGATGATATTAGCAGCTTGGAAAAGAGGTGTTGAGAAGATATTTGTGTGCCTTTGTACAATTTATGCATAATACCACACAGACCAAAGCACCACCCTGTGTTTTTGAGAGGCAAGCTCCAGAGACCATCTGGTTTGATATGATTTTGGGAACCACAACTCTAAATTTAGAGGGTGCTCTCAGTAATCCGTAGTGACAGAGAAAATAGACAAATTCAGACTTTCAGTGGTCAGATATAGGCTATGAAGTTTTGGTCCTAACTCCTCGTGACTCACACTTTGTCCAGCCTGGTGTGGGTTCTCTATTCTGGGCATGTCATCTTGGTGAAGGTCCAAATTTGAATTCACAGTTTCTGCCTCCTAACTTAAAAGCACCCAAGGTCTATACATTTTCATTTAAGTCCTAACTCTGGCAGGAGACCAGCAGCAGCAGAAATTGTTGACATACTCTCAGTTCAGCTTCTCACAACTCCTAAAAACTTACGAAACTTACTTCTGTAACAGAAAAAGTTCTGTGCTTGTCATTGCCTTAATGTTGTTGTGTGATTTTTTTTAACTTCGCTTGAGTGTAATCTTTTTTGAATCTGAAAAAAAATAGAGGCAAAACATTCTTCCCTTGATAAAGAAAAAAATAATTTAAAATATTTTCCTGCCAAAGAAAGAAAGAAATGAGAGTTGAAAACCAAAGAAAAGCCTCTGCATCAAGAATTAGCTTTGACTGGAATAGAGAAAAGTAGTTTTAATTGGTTCAAGATGCCTTTTTTTTTTTTTTTCCTAAGTCACATAGTAAGGATTGGTTCGCTTTCTGAGATACTCTTTCCCTTCAGGTTCTGTTGAGTGGTTTTAAGAATTTTGAAATACATTGTTTCAAGATACTAGGGACATCTAGTGCCGTGGGAAAATCTCCTGTGACTCTTGTAAGATGTCAAGGAGGTCTAAGAGAGCTCCATTATACTCCTAGGAAAAAAACACACCTGTACGATTGAATATTGCATTCTTTGAGGAACGTGTCTTACTGGGCTATTTTGATGTTGCTCCACAAAATACAATGTTACTTGAAGTAAGCAAGATTATTGAATCTGGCCATAGCAGCTATTTTCCTTGAGCTACAAAGCCTTCTTTGTCCTGACTTTATGAATGGTTTTCAGGTAGGAAAATAATAGAAGATGATGAGAGGGAGAAGGGGCAGGAGCCTCCTTTTCCCTTGGCTCTGCACCTCAGATGTAAATGCTATTATTCTACTCACACAAAAGAAAGGAATATGTGCTTCTGTGTTTCGGACACAGGCAGCACCCTGGAGCAATTAAAGGAGGAATAAGAGAGGCTTTTTGTGTTGATTTCCATGATTCACTCTGTGGGGCTGCAGCACAGGGTCCTGGTGTGTTTGAGTGTTTAGGGGTCGTGGCAGCAGGGACAGTGCCTGGAATGGGCTGTCTGAGTGCCCATCCAAGAGCTCTGTGCCTCTGCAGGACAGCACTGCCTTGGTGCTGTCACTGAATCTGTCCCTCAGAGAGCTGACGCCCTCCAAGCAGCTGCCATCAGAGGTGTGTGGCATTTTTTGGAATGGTCTGCTCAGCAATTCTGAGTTCACTTGAAACATGCCTCTGCAAAACAAACTTGGCTCTGCTTTAGACATCGCCCCAGTTACGGAGTCAGTGTTGCAGTTTGAAGTGCTGAGCCAACCTGGTGTTTTAATTCAAATTTCATCTGAGCTTTCTTTGATCCTTCTCTTCTTAAGAAAAATAATCACCATCTTTAGGATTTCTCTACACTTTTTGAGAATTTAGATCAAGGCTAGGGAGACAACAGTTTTCTTGAATAAAAGTGAAAACAAAAAGGTGAAAAATGTAGATTTTCTTGGAACAATCTTGAGCCCTTTATCTAAGTTAAGGTCATGATATCTAAATTAATGTGGTACAGAGTTCCCCATGCTATTGTATGCACTCCTTAGATCTTCCTTAGGCTCACTGCATAGAAGAAATCAGGAGCTTCCCACCTCCCCTGTGAGCGGGAAGGGATTGCAGTGAGTAGGAAGTTACCAAGTGTTAACAGCCAAGCTGATGCAGAGGAGGTGGCATGCATCCCACATTGCAAGGATGGAGCATATTGTGGCCTTCCTGTTCTAGGGGAGAAGTAATTCCTTCACAACTATATTTGTCAGATAGTAGCAAGACCTTTACCTAGAGGTATAATCTGTTCCTTTGGGCTTCTACTGAATTCAATTAGAGATGGGCTGTTGCCTTTTTCTTACTGTTTTTCTACCACAAGCGCTAAATAATGATCAAAGATTTACCTCTAGACTGGGGGTTTGGCAAGATTCTCATACTCACCTTTAGTAAAATAGGGCTGGCAATTAGCACAAGATATGCCCAATAGCTTTGAAATATTTATAATCATAATAATGTAACCCTACCCTCCCCCAAACTTATCTATTTTTCTCACTACACAGACATATATTTTTGTTTCAGATTTTTCAGGTTTAAGGAAATCACTAATTTATATAGGGCATGCTCAGAGGCTTAGCATAATCATTCCCAGAGTAACATGATTGTCTCTATTAGCATAATTTTGCCCTTATTCATTACATGATTCATATTCTTACCATTTTTTAGGAGTCACAATTTCCTACTTTATTAGATTTGTCTTTTCTGAAGAATTGTTCTAATTTTTAATCATTCCTTATTTTTCAATTTAACCTTCAGATGTGACATGGGAAATTTGCTTTCTTTCTAAGTAACTTGCCCTAGCTGAGACTGCGACCTGAGTCACAATAAGTTATGTGAGGAGAAACTACAACTACAGCCTATGGTTCTCAGAAGCTGTGCCCACACTTACCTTTTGTTTTTGGTTCCTAAGAGATTGAGTTGCATTCTGATCTTTAATCTCTGCACTTTCACTGTTTCCTTCAACTTGTTAAAGGATCATATCCCCCCTAGACATTCCTAACTTAATCAGGAAATACATATTGTTCCAGTTTCAGATTCTGCAATGTGGGTGAGGGCATACAGACCTAAACAGAAGCTGAATGGACCATTTAGCAGACAGCAGTTTCATGTATCTGACTGCCTACACACAGAAACCCAACAGGGTTTAGCTGACACAAACTATGATGGGTTTCTTCAGGCTGGAAGAGTTTGCCATATCTTATTTTAGAACAGCTGCTACATAACTCTTGGTCATATGGCAGCCTTTAGGAAACTTAATGTGAGGGGAAAGAAAACACCCCATCACTTAGAAATTATATATATATATAAATATTTAAATATTAAATATATAATATTCTAAAAGTTATTTGAGGATGATTTCTCCAAAGAAAGTGTCATTATTTGGATGCCATTGGGAATTCTGTGTCCCAAGAAACCAGGTTAAACAATATGATTTGTTTCCTACACACAGGACTTGTTAATTAAGGAAGGAGAAAGGAGATGGTGGAAATGCAAAGCTGCAGTATCTTTCACTGCTTCTTACTTGCAGGCAACTGATCCCAGGAAAATAATGCCCCATTTTCTATATTCCATACACAAAATGCCGTTATGTTTGCAGCTTTGTGTCAGCCAAGTACAACTGAACTCCTTTTCCCCTCTGCTAGCACATTTCTGTGTGTTGCTCTAGTTTTTACATGGATAGAGACATGACAGAGTTCTCATTGTTCTAGTCAGAACACTGTATGTTTTCTGGTAGTCCCCTGGTTGGGAGAAGGGGCTGGAGCTGTATTCCTTTGCTCAGCGGGACTCTTCCAGCCTGTTGTTTTTGTCAGAATCACAGGCTGACTTGAACATGGTCTGGACTGGCCTCTGCTTGGTCTCAGGAAGTCCTCATTACTACACACTGCTGTTGAATGACTGACAACACTAAATTACAAGGAGAGAATGAAGTTTTATGGTGCCTAACTTCAGACATCTAGATTAGGTTGTAAATAGGTACTCCATAGAAAGTGATTTCTTCATTTTAAACTCTGAATTAACTAACTAGAAGGAATGGACTTAGGTGGAGAGACTACTCATTTGCCAAAGCAATTGATACTTCTGCCTCAATTGTTGAAAGTCCAAATAGTTCCACTGAAGTCAAAGAATCCTCATCCCATACTCACCATTGCAAAACTCTTTGTGTCCCTTTGTCCAACACGTTCAAAAAAGCAAAAATATACCTAAAGGGGCAAGAAGTGGCTTTTATCAGAAAGGGTGATGTTTATTCCAGTTCAGTATGGAAAATTGCTGTGCAGATGTCTTTGAAGAGTTGGCCTTGAAGCTTGAAGCTGTTTCATCATCCAGCCATTTAATATTTTTTTTTTCTCAGAACTTTTTGAAGTCTGTGAATGTATAATTTATGATGCTTCCCTCTGTCTTGTGACAATGAATGCCAATGGGCTTCTTGAAGCAGAAGTTATCCTTTGAGAAGCACCTAACTGAAGAGCTCACTTAAACTGTAGTAATTCTCCATTCTGCTTTCAGGATCCACAAACTTAAGCACTTACAGCACTTGCACAGATTTTCCTGAGAGTGACATTTTGGTGAAGTGTCTCCCCAGCCTTCCATTCTTCAATCTGGACAAACCCAGGTTTCCTAGAGTCTCTTTGCATACTTTTTAAATTTTCCTACTATTTAATGCAAAGGTTTTTTCCTTACTTATAAAACAGCATATGTAATATTCTTCTTTTGGATTATTACTATCTTTGATGTGACGGGCCCATGTAAATATAAGTACAATGTAACATTTCAGAGAAATACAGAAAGAGAACTGGATAAAGTTTAAAACTACATGAGCAAAAGCTTATATTAGTTCATGGAGTTTTGTGATTTGGGGTTTTTTTCACACCTCTCCTGTAATAACATTGCCATCTCCAGGGTGAAATATATTTGAGATCATTGGATGAAAAGCACTCGATAGCAGCAATGACCTCTTGCTAGCATAATGAAGAAAATGTTAGTTTTTTCCTGTATTATTATAATAATAATTCTTTTTAGAGAGAGAGAGAAATAACTGGACTCCTGAAAGGTTTCCTCTACCCTCACAAACTGAAAATCTCTTCTTTCTGCTCTGTGACAACTGCACTTTAAAGAAACAAGAGAGACCATGAGTTACTTTGATATCCATTTAGCTATGAACAAGTCCCATGACAAATGAGTACCCTAGGGAGACTCTGGAGTTATTCACCAGAGCTCCCCATTGTGAGTTCACTGATGACTTCACTTTTATTATTGCATGCCAGGACTATAATGCCAGAGTGGCTGTGTAAAGCACACAACAAATCCTTTACTCCCCGTACATACCGAGACAAGGTGCGCTATAACTCTGTTATGTGTGAGATATGATTTCCTTGTGGCAATGCCAAGCTGTTTCCTTGGACTCCAGGCCTCTTATGTCCATAGTGGGAGTAACCCCTTTCTGGTCAGTGAAACGAATGGGCAAAATTCAGCCGACATACAAGTGAGTTCTTGCATGGTTGGGGCCTGACTCTGTGGTATTTGCAAGGAATCACTTGCTGACAAATGTGCAGTTCATCTGATACCTGGATAGGTCAAGGCTAAGAAATGGTGTTAGTTGGGTGCATTTTGATCACTGCCATGGGCTCAGGAAAAGGAAAAATATTTTTACGTTATTGTACGTATGTTGATCATAAGCTATCAAACACAGATTCACACATTAATCAAGAAAATGGAGCTTGCCAAACTAGAACAAGTCAGATGGTTTGTGCCCATCTCTTATGTGCATTAATACCAATAACTTTGGAGGAAAGCAAAACTAAGCTTGCAGAACAGCTATGCCATACATTGTTCCAGAAAATGTTCCCTCTTAGTGACCACTATATAGCTGGATTATGTTCTGAAACGTGAGGGAATAAATAATAAAAAGCTGAATTTAGTATTAAAAATGTGGATTTTGAGTAGTGTGCATCTTTGCTGCGTTTGTGTAGCCTTTCCTGAGTGCTGTAATCTGCCTTGATGTTGCAACACACTGCTAATAAATAATGTGGAGAGAGCAGAAGGAGGAGAGAGTGTATATTCACCTCACTTACTTTTTAACTAGGTAATGGAGCTGCACTGGTGAAAAGGTTTGCTTCCCTGGGCTCCGTGGACTGCTAATGGAGAAAAATGGATTCTTCTAGAGGGGGACTCGAAGCGGAAGCATCACTTTGACTACTTCTCTGACTCCTTCCAGGGTGGAGCTGTTCTTTCTCTCTCTGCTGATTTCACAGCCAGCAGAAGCATTGACCTGGTGCCCAAAACTGTCATTCCCACAGGTGACAATGGTTTCCACAATGCAATATCCTTCTCCACTTTTCTAAGTGTGTGCATAAGAAACAGGGCCATAGTCTGAATTTTTTACATATCCATAAAACGCCTTTGGGGAACAAGGAATGAGGGTGCCAAGGTGAAAGGTAAATGCTAAGAAACAACACCTGAGAGTGAAAACGTTGCATTTATCTGATTTTACTGCTTACATTGCAACTCTGTTTTCCAGGTTTCAATAACAATCCCAAATGGCTGTGGCTGAACCATCTCATGCTACTTTTACTGACTTTTTAATATCTAACAAAATGCTTTGAATCAATATAGCCAATAAGGTGTCTTGGCGATGTTATATAAAGTAATGAATGATTAAATAAACCTAGAGCTAAAAATGGATTTCTTAAAGATTTTTAATCCTATCCCCCTTCTATTGCTAGATTTGTGCTGCTACGCTTAGCTCAGCCAGTGGCTGTTTAAAAGTATGGTGTATGTAAATCCATGTTATAGTGATGGCTGCACCCACATATGCTTGGCCTTGTGTATTGGCTCCATGTGATCATTTACAGCACAAAGTACTTCTTCAGCTGGGACCCTGTGGATAAACCTGGCTGATTGCATACCTGCCTTAGCCTGTTGAAATGACTGCAGAAAATGTTAGGGGATGACCTTGTGAGCCAATGGTATTTTGATTCATTTGAATAGTTGGACATAGAACGGATGCTAAAAATGAGATAAGTACAAAAATAAAGTAAGCCAGTCTGGGGCACAGCCAGCATTTAACATTCCTGATCTAAATGACGACATAATTGTTGGTGCTAGCCTCAGATTCTGTCCTCTTACCACCATTTTTCCAGGGGAAGTAGTCCTTGAATTATTTATACATCGCTAGGGAAGAAACTGTTACACACTCACCAATGAAATGCTCATAGTCGCTTGTATTAAGACTGATGAAATGTGAAATTCCTGTCTGCAGCTCCTGGGGATTTTGGAGGCAGACAGGAGGCCTCAAAGAATCTAAAAGGATGTGTGGTTCCCAGCAAACAACTTTCCCCATCGTGGTCATTTTCATGTTTATTCCAACAGATTTGTATCCTCTTTCTCCATTCAGGGAAATTTGCTTAGTAAAACCAGCCCTACTCAGTCATTTGGAAAAATGTTCTTTTGATAGGGAGTGCAGCCCTCCAGCTACATAAGAACCTCCACATTCCATCTTTCTGAGTAGCTTTTTGCTCAGTTTCAACTGGTGCCAACCTGCTTACAGTAAACTCCTTACGGTATCCATTGCTTTATCGCCTGGTATTCTGTTTCTACATGTGTCATACCTCAGGGGTGGCTGCAGAGAAGTCCAGGGAGCCAAGAAAATCCCACGTTTCTTTGAATGTCTTCTTTAACATAATTTGATGGCATCTAATCCTTTTTGTCTGAGTTTCAGAACCTTCTGCTTTTATCATCTTTCCCACTCCTGCGGCCTTCTTGGAGTCACTTGCCTAACCAGCCAGCTTCATTGCCCTTTCTATAGCAGATTCTCCAAGGTTATCCATGTCATTCATAAAGGCGTGCCAAAGAAGGCACTCTCAACATTTTTTCAGCATAAAAGGGGAACCTCTCCATTGCCAAGCTTAGCCTACAATCCAAAGCCACCTCACAAAAAGAGTCATAGATAGGTTCTGTGCCTTGTATCTGTGGCCATTGAATTTCAACTGCTTCATTTCACCCTGTATTCCTGTGCTCTCAAATCCCTCTACAGTACTTTGGATGGCATTGTCTGTGAATACAATGGCAGTGTTTATGTATTCCTTGCTGAACTCTAAATAGATTAGACTGAATCAGAAATATCCTGAGAAACACGGAAATATATTAATTTTCAAGTATACATGTGAAAGTTCTGCTCTGTACAGCATTTTATGACTCATTCAAAGAGATTTTTTTCTCTAACACAACACTTAATTCTCTAACTTCCCAAGTTATTTGTCATCTTCTTGTTTTTCAGAAAATTTTCCTTTCTGAATTGCCATCAGGTTCCTCACCAGCAGCTCAAGACTTTGGTAATGCTGCTGGAATTTTGCACAGAAATTTCTGTCTGAACCTTCATTTTGTCTATGTTGCATTTGATTTTTTGAATTAAGTGCAGAGAAACAGTACAAAAAGATTTTCTTAAAAGTCCCCTTACTTTATAATTTGGAACCTTACCACCATTACTATTTTCTGTTATACAGAAAGGGTAGCATTGGGCAAAGTCCTGTAAAGAATGTTGCCCCAGTAACTGAAGATTTCTTTTCTTCAAATAGTCTTGCACTGCATTATGCTGTTTGCACTTACAAATATAAATTCAAAGCTGTAGGACTAATTTCAAATATAATACTCCAGCCAAGTAAGTGTTTATTAGAAATTTTCTGCTGGTGAAATGAGGTGAAGAATTAATACCATTTGTCAAAAGTCAGCAGAGGGATTCAGTGATAGAACAAAGTTCAGAAATTTGCAACTTCCTACTTGAATAAATGTGGTCTCCGCACACCTTCGTCTTAAGTTATGATAATAGTAAGGCTGATTTTTTCCCCATTTTTCCTTTGAGTAACTGCCAAGAATCTTACTTCACAGTCTGGGGACAGCAGAGACTGTGTTCTGCAATTAAAAGTTAGGGAGTTTTTAATGAGAGCGCCAAGGCTGATTCATAGTTCAAAGTTAGGCAGAAGGTTTCTTTTTCTTTCTTTCTTTTATTTTTTTTTTAATCAAAAGCAAATCATTCATTTTTATCTCAGACAAAAATATGATAAAGGCTAATTCATTGGGCAGGAAGAAGGAATGTAGGGAGTTTTTAATGAAATTTAACTAAAAAAAATTAGATGTCTAATATTTTATTTCATTTCAGAAACTCAATAAATCTTATAAAATGTCTTATACAATTTCTCCTTGAAGATATTGCAATGTGATAATGATGCCATGCCCTTGCCAGCCAATTTCATGATTTGTTCAGGTTATTCCAATAATATCTACGTTTCACGGGAGAGTATTTACATTCAAATCTTCCCTGAGATTTGTCATGCCCTGTTGTCATCATGTTTTCTCCTGTGTCACCTTCAAGGACTGATAGGGCATGAAAATCTGTAGGAATAAACAGGACTTGAAATCCCCAGGGAAAGAAGCTGTGCCTCACCCCTGTGGGGAACTGAGCTCCTTCACTCCCACTGATGTCATTAACACTCCAGGAGACTCGGCATTTTGGGGAGGATGCTCAGTGCCTAGAAGAATCAGGATGTAATTGCCAATTTCAAGCTTATGTGTAGAACCATGTCTCAGGCTAGGACATGGGAAGGTAGAAACAAGCTGGCTGCAGAAAGTCATACACAAACATCACCGGTTACTTTTGTAGGAGTAGGTATCCCTTCAAAGAGGAACTTTTTAATTTCTAAAAACTCCTGCCTCATAATAATACACTGAAAAAGAAGCACAGCTCTTTCTCTAAAGAGAAACATATTCTCTTTAGCTAGTGTGCTTGATTCCTAGAAATGGAAAGGCATACAGGGAATAAAAATGGCCGTGTT
Source organism: Cyanoderma ruficeps (assembly GCA_008694505.1). Classification (NCBI taxonomy): domain Eukaryota; kingdom Metazoa; phylum Chordata; class Aves; order Passeriformes; family Timaliidae; genus Cyanoderma; species Cyanoderma ruficeps. Next base: position 49,903,397 of record VZDJ01007755.1, on the reverse strand, counting down.
TAATGAGATTAAATGGATATCTCATTAGTTATTCCACATAATTGGAATCTTTCACAAACCGAAGGAATGGAGCTCTAGTATAGCTTAGTTAAAACTAGGAGTTTGTTGCTGAGAGTGAGGCTAATAGGGAAATGTTAAAGATAGGTCTGGGACAGACCTGAGATGTTAAGAACACAGTGATTTGAAGTTATATTGTAACAGATCGCCTAAAAAGAATAAAAAATATAGAATCTTTCTTTATAGTAAAGGATAGAACAGTTTTTGTTCATTGATTAACCAGACAGATCAGATCAGAGACTGGAAAGATGCATAAAATATCCTTTAAAGAGATCTTAAGTTTATTGAAACATATTTTGAAACCAGAATACTCAGTTTGTGGGGTGATGTGGGATAGGTGTGTAGGTATGATAGGCTATGAAACTGGACAAACAGTTCCCTGAAGGGTTGGGGTTTTTTTCTGAATGTTTTGTGTTTGGTTGATAGGTTGTTTTATTTTCTTTCAGCATCTTTAAAAATATTTTACAGTTGAAAGAAAAAGCATTTCTGGGGATGTAGGATTTCCTTGTTTCCTCAAATAATCTTATAAATTTACCATGCTTTCAAGATAGCAATAGAATACAGAAGGATTCTGTATGTGGTTAATTTGCATTTTCCATTTGTAATAGTGTAATGAATGTGTTAACTTTGCTTATATCTGATGGATGAAAAAATTTCACCCCCCCCACCCCACCCCCATCTATCACTGAGTGAGGATCTTCAACATCAGTCCTCATTTCAGCTGTTCTGTGGCCCACACATAGCACTGGCCTCAGTCACAGCTCTCACTGGCATCACTCCACATATCATTGCATATTTGAGCACAACCTTACCCTATGTGTGTATGGAGAATGCAAGTGTATTTTTATGGTATGTGCCAGAATCCAACAGGAAGTAATTGCATGGCCTTATGTGAAAATGTGCTAAGAAAGATATTGAGTAGAAAATTGTAATTTTCCATTCTCAGCTTGCAGGCCAATTTTCCTTCTGCTCTTCATAAACTGTGCTCTCTGCAAAGTGGCTGGTATGAGAAAGGAGGGACTCCATAACTTATAGACACCACACCTCCCTATCCCCAAAAGAAAAAAAGGTTGATGTTGTAAAGGGCTGTCAGTATCAAATGTGAGTGCGCATGAAGGGGCATGGATGCTCAAACTGCCTGCTGCTGTCCAAGCATGCATCTGGGCACTGTGGCTGGTCTGTACTGCTTAGTGATGTGGGTCCTGGAGCAGAACTATGAACATTAAACCCTCCTTTAAGTTCACATTCCCCTTCTTTCTACGCTGCTGGACTCAGTGTGGCTTGATTGAGAAGCATGTCAGACAGAGGTCCTTGCAAAGAAAGGTCCTGCAACTTGAGCTTTCCACCAAAGTGTTGGCCCCACTCCAGCCCCGGGAACCAACACTGAGGGTGGGTGGGAGGTTGAGCCACAACCACTTGAACCACACTCACTGCTTGATGCAGGTACCAGACAAGGTGGTATTTAAAAGCAACCTATGGTCCAAATTAGCAAATGCACAGCCCTGGCACTTCACTGCTTGTCAAAAAAAATCCCTCTGCTGTGCATTTGTTCAGAGACAGAGCCAGTCTTTGCCAACTAGGCCAAGTTATACATCCCAACATTAGCATATTTCTATTAAAACATATGTTATTTTGTTCAATTATGACATTTTGCTTCATTCTTAGTCTGAAACGATATTTGAGATATCACCCTGATACTCTGTAATTATAAAGATATACCCTATGTATTGCACTGAAAAATTGTGAGAGCATACAGACTACTCAAGCATTCTATTCTTTGAGTACAGCATAGAGAATAATTATGGTTTCTCATATTCTCTGAGTAATTAATTTGAAGAATTTAATTATATTTTTCATATTAATTATTAATGTATTATTCACCCAACATAGTCAGTTCATAATTCATAGATGTATTATTCAAGTAATTTAGTTGATGAATTTCATAGTTTTGAATAAGTTATTCAATTTTTTTAAATTATTCACTCAGCTCGAGGAATGTCTGTTGACGCTTGAATATCAGCCATAGTATGGCAACTTCTTTTTTTGCAGGGTCTTGTGAACACCTGGTATTAAATCCAAAAGCTAGTAAAATGCTGCCCAGTCCTTAAATGTTCTTTTATATAAGGTTACTTTACAAATAAATGGCAGTTTAATCTGATCAACAAGTTCAAATTTGGTATCTTTTTGCCTATTTACATTTTAAATTCAGTTTTATTACAGAATATTCTCATAAACTACAGACCTGATTTGCTACATTTCACTCTCATTTAAACTTAGATGGAACACAGTTCTTATATTTAACATTTCACTGATGCTAGAATTACACTGATGATGACATATCCATCCATTAGTCTATGAGTTTTGTCATTACCTTTATGCTCAGATAATTCTGTTTATATCAGGAAACTTGTAACCATGGCAGAAGAGAATAAGAGGTAAAGTTTCTACAGTAGGCTGCCAGTTCATCGGGACAATTTATCTTAATCTAAACAATAAGCCTACAAGTGGCCTAGAAAATATCCAGGGAAAATAACATGATCACACTGGGAGCAGCACTTCTGGATGTGTATCAGGTAATAATTTTGTCCTGGCAGAGGCATAACACAAAGGATCATTTATCTTTCCATATCTAGATTTAGTTATTGTGTTGCATAATTGGGGTCCTTAACACTGGTGGAAAACCCAAAGAGGTTGCACATATATATNTCTTTTTTAGACAGAGTGCCTTGTATGTATGTATATAAATAATGGTCAGTTTGGGGAAATAAAAAAAAAAACAAAACCAAAACCGAAAAGTGGAAAGCCCTGAGTGAAATATAGGTTGTTCACTATGTTTCTAGGTCCACTATTCTGCCAAATAAAATGATTCCTATCAATTATTTTTATTTACGATGACACCTTTTCTTCTAAGAAAAGCTGGTCCTGTATTCTAAAAGAGTTGCAATAATTTTAATTGCATTCAAAAGATTCTTGGAAATGTTTTGGTGGTAAATATGGCACTGTAGAACTGATCTTTGGAATGCAATGCATAGTTTGAGATTTTCTTCCCTGTACAAACCTCAGAGAGATTTCTTTTAAACAACTCTGAAAACAATATTTCCACACTTTTCAAAGGAACCCTGTATTTAGATTACATCGGTTCCACGTTCTCTGTATATTCATGTTAGCACATTTACCATTTGTGTATTGCTCTTTCACACAACCTCAGTGTGTATGTCAAACCCAAAACACAGAAGTATATTCTAAAAGAAAAGTCTCCAGCTACAGGTAGCTTCTTTCACTGAGGAAAGTGTTTATGTTTTGGGTTGTTACCTCGCTAGCAGGCAGTCCATATGGTGCTAAATCCTGTAAACTAACTATAACTAGGTATAAAATTCATAGGGAAAAAATGTAATTTATCACAAGTGCACAGCTGGTGTCTGCTTCTAAGTAGTTGTTTCCTAATCTGATACCAACCTGTTCACAGCCCTGGTATGTTATTGAGCTACAAAATCAATAACAAATACCGTGCATGATTCTCTGAGAGATTAACCGTTTATTCCAGCTGTGAAGAACAAATGAAGGTTAAAAAAAAGTATCTGTTTTAAGAAAGGTTTTCACGAGAAGAAACAAAGTCTTTTATAGATTAATTGATATTAACCACAATAACAACATAGAATGGTTGTTTTAATTATGTTTGCTTCTTAAAGCAGCTGACTTTCAAGCTCAGATTTACATGCAGTTTGCTTTCCCTGTGCTCCCAAAAGTGCTTGATATGTGATTTACATTTCTTCTTTCCCCCCAAGTGTTTCACAGTTTCTTTGCTCTTTTCTTTAATTGCCACTAATATCTCAGGGAGAGTTGCCTGGGGCAGATTGAGCAGAAACACCAAAAGCTGCAATGGTAAAAAGATACAGTGAGCGAAATTGTCATGCCCTTTCTTCCTGGCTCACAGCTGTAAAAGCTGTGGATGTTTTAATGTGTGCATGTGCAATGGGAAGGAAGTGAGAGATCAGAGTCGCGGGGACCAGCAGCAAGGGTGAGAAAAGAGTGGGAAGGAGGGAAAGGGGGGAGCGAGCTGGCTGCGGGTGGGCAGAGGGGCACGGGGCGGGCGAGTCCCAGGGACCTGGCGGGCATCGGGGGAGGGATGCGACCTGTAAGTGTTTCCTGGCGGGCTGCGAAAAGGGGATCGGGGATGAGAGGAAATACAAGATTTTGCAGTTTTCCTAGAGGCTGACTGCTGGCAGCATCTAAAAGCCTAAATTTTTAAGCAAAATACAGCTCATAGCCTTAGATGTGGTAGAACCAAACTGAAAGTAGTGATTCCAAAGGGGGAAGAAATACCTTTTGAGTCAAGTCTGTTGCTGTTTTATGTGCAAAGATATCTGATATAATCTTGCCTGCTTTTTACTTAACAGTCGCAAAAAGAGATTCTAGTACCATTTTAATAAACTTAAACATTCCTGCTGTGATCCTTGGATTTTTTCAACCATCTGTATGACAGTGCTTAGCCCCGTGTACCTGCTGCTCTACCTCCTTTATCTCTGAGCTAGTTGCAATTCATTGTTTTGCATTGTATGAAGTTTGTAAAGGATTTACGATAAAAGACACTTGGGGTGAGTTTGCTTTAGCCTAATTCCATCAAATACTGCTCCTTGTTTTGCTGAAACAAGATCAGAATTTGACCTCAAAACACTCCAGTGAGAGCACTATTATTATTTATACTTATTTTGTAAAATGATAAATTGAAACACTGGTTTAAGTGACTTGCCTGAAGGCTCGAAGATTCTCAGTGCCATTGCAGAGACTTGAATGCATGAATCCACATGCCAGTGTCCTTGCCTTAAATGGCAGATGAACTCTGCAATCAGGTTTGTGCTTGGCAAAAAATCTACTAACGTCCATGGACTTATAAACCAATTTAAGCCAGGGAAGAGTCAGGTCTCTTCCAACTTTCCATGATCAGAAAAGCAGTGCTGAACTGCCTTTTTTTCTGCAGGTGTGACATTTGCTTATGAGATAGGGAAAATCCTCTTTGGAAATGTAAGTTCTGGAAATTCGGTGACTGTCCTGTAACAGAAAGCCAGATNAAAAAAAAAAAAAAAAAAAAAAAGAAAAAGCAAAGAAAAAAGAGAATTCACAAAGAAAAATATGTGCCAAGATTAATGTCATAATTTTCTTGTTTTGCTCTATTTGTAATTTAATGCTTTAATTATAAAGGTTTATTATAACATTTTAATTGTTTATTCATTGATCTGAGACGCTCCTTCACTGGAATTCCTTCACTGGGATCATTGCAGTAAAATTACAACACACAGGAGACAGATCAAGCTTGTAACATTGGCAGTCTCGTGGGTGCTAAAATATCTTCAAAGTCAACACATTTGCTGATGGGCAATAAGAGAGAAGACAAAAAGTAACTTCTCCAGTCCTCTGCTATTTTTAGTGCCTCTGTGGTTGTCTGTACACTTTTTTCGTGTAGTCTGCTTTATCACTCATGAAGATATCTGAGCTCAGCTCCAGCCTTGGTGGCATTATCTCAGGTTGTCATAAGAATACACTGAACTCTGGAATGCCCATTGTGAATGATGGTCAGCAGGGACAGCACAGTGGGGGTAATGCCATGTCTTTTATCCTGCTTATTCCCTTCTCAGATGTAATGTCAGAAGACTGATGCACTTTAAAGATTATGCTGGATTTTTTAACTGTTTTGCAGTAAGAAATTTGATGCAGTGGATAATGAGAAGAGCTAACAAAGAAATTATTTGATGTTCCTTTTAAGGAACTGTGGAAAGTCTGCTCTCAGATTGCAATTTCTTGGAATTTATTATTCACAATTATTCACTGTATTTTGTTTTGGCAAATCTTTTTAACTCTGTTTTGATCATGCGCAGTCTTCCATGAATAATCATCTTTTCAGACTGGAGCTGTTGTGATAGGTCAAAAGAGAAATATGGCACTGTCATGTTTGTGACTGCAAATGGAAGAAACCTCTTCTAGTGTAGCATTTGCAAATGTGGATATAAAATTTGGCACCTGTAAATATTCATGTACATACTCTTGCAACTATGCTCTGGGCTTGATCCAAAGCCACTAGAGGTAATAGAAAGAATGAATATTCATGTTGGTAAAACTTAATTCCTAGATGGTTGGCTGAAAGAAAATGTAAAGAGAAAGAAATATAGACAAAAATGCATTAATGCTGCTAAGTGCTCACAGGAAAAAGTCCTACTTATTACAGTCCAGTCCTTGTGGGGTGTTTTTGCTTATGTGACAGTGAAATAGCACACGTGCACACAAATATGATTACAGTCATATTTTTAGGACTTTCTTTCCAAAACACAGAAGCTTTGCTCCTTAACAAAGAGAAGCTAGGAAAAAGCTAGAATTCCAAAATATGTTAATCTGGTCCAGCAGAAAGGAAGCTTTTGGATTTTTTTTTCCTTTTTGTGTGTATAACAGAAAACTGAAAATGTTGGAAAGTGTTATTTGATTTGCTACACTTTCCCACAAAGCTCAATGCATACACAAGCAGGAGTCAGAAGCTTCACTGTGGGTAGTGATGCTTTCATTTTCTCTTAAAACACGCACCTAATCTCCCACATATGTGAAATTATGCACACTTCAACCCTCCAAACTGAGCAGCTGAGCAGAACAACACAACCAAAGAAGAGTACATCTGACAGGTTTGGGGCAGCTGTTACTATTTTGCCAATTTTTTATTTTTTTTCTCTAACAGAAAGGTCGAAATATAATATTAAGACTTAAATTCTCTTGGATGAGTCTGAATGGGCAAATGCACACCTAGAATGCTGAAATTTCTCTCTAAGGCAGAGGCTGAATTTGGGAGATGCAGTCATTTGACTCCAACATTGGTTTTGCTAGACTTGTGCTCATCTGATGGCAAGTAGCCATCTTCATGCAACACTGCTGTGGCACAGCCTTCAGGTTCCAGCATTGCAAGCTACCTCAAAGTCAAGTTCAGCTCTTTCATGGGAAATGAGGTGCCAAGGCAGAATATTACTCGCCCTAGACCACAGAGCTGTGCACTATACGAAATCTATCACTCCTGTGGTCAGATAATTAACAGGTTTGGTGCTCATAGTACTATAAGCATCCTTGTAATTTGCACAATATCAAGCTGGATGGAGAGGCTGTCCTGCTTACATCTGCATGTCTAGCAAAACATGATCATGTGTAGCCAGGAGAACTTGTCATTTTGTACTTCAAGTACATGGGCTCTATTGTCAGCTGGCATAAATGTCCCACTGCCACTTAAAAGAGAAGTGTTGTCTTGGACTGAACTCTTGTTTCTTTATAGGCGGGTTCAAGGAAGGCAAAATGTAACAGGACGTAATTTCATATCCTTTCCTTTCACCAAAAGTTCCAGAAGTCTTTAATGGTATGCTTCTGTGCACAAGGCAGAGTTTGCCTGATGTAAAAGAAGAGACTGAACACCAAATACATCAAATAATTTTATTGCAGAAGTTGCTTCCCGTTGTAAGGAAAGAAAGCACCTATGAATGAGGAAAAAGATATATATATGTATATGAAACTCACTCTTCTGCCCAAGGGCTACTTTGTACTCAACACAGAGCATTCATAGTCTATAAATCAGACTTGATAACACTGAGCTTTGAACATGATCTTCCCAGGTTCAACTTCCAGACATGAAGAATAATGCCCAAATGCTGCCACAGAGTTAGATGGTTGCAATTACGCTGTGACAGTAGCTCTGCAATTTTGGAGCAGTATCCTCATTTACATTCCAACTGTAGGGCTCTGGAAGTGCTTAGAGAAGAAAGCAGATTTTTTTTTTCTTTCCCTGTCACTGCCTCTACCACTAGCTTTGTAAACTGCATGACAGCATATTTTTTAGGATATTTTGGTAGCTTCCCTTCCACCAGGTGTTGTTTTGCCTTAACAAATCTGAAGGTTAGCACGGGGCAGGTGTGAAGCTGCAAGGGGAATAATTGCTGCAACTGACAGCGAGGAAAGCAGCTCTTCAGTATGGATACTGATTCGAAAGAAGCGTCTTGTATGAACCATGGACAATTGCACTGAACTCTAAATAACGTGAAATGAATTTTTGATATTCCCAAAGTCCTTGAAGTTTGATATGAGAGGAAGAGCTACCTGGTATTCCCAGTCTTCCGTCTAGTTCAGAAATGCCTTTCATCTCAAATTGGTACATAAAGTTACAAATTCTCTCAATATGACAAATTTTCTCTCAAATTTTCAAATAATTTCACTTCAAAAATATCCAAGTAGTCCCATGACTTGTTTAATTTAGTTAAGAGTAGAGAATTTCTTTTTGTCTTGTTTTGACTTTTATAAAACCAGCTATGGATAATGAGGTTTTTGTTGGGTGTGATAAAGGTCCATAAAATCAAAAACCAAATCCATTGCTTAGACAAGGTAATTTGGCCTTGTCAAAATGAAATATTTCAAAAATCTTTTGTAAAAAAAAATAGGGTCCGTATATTCTAGAAAATGATTGAGACAATTGAATCAGCATTCTCTAATGTTAAACCCTTTTATCTGCAAAACGAGTAGATCACCATTAAAAACAAAACCTGAATGAAAAACAGCGGTTGTGCAATATTTACAGAGGACCTGAGAGATACAGTAGGCCAAAATGTAATATCACTTGAGCTGATGGAAATTTTGTCAATTACTATAACATGACTCACGTTCTACTCTGTACTAACGAAAATTCAACATTATCTACTTGATGGCCCAGAAAACAGCATCTATATGAACATATCAGCTGAGGATGCTGTACACTGAAGTGCATCAGCTGAGATTGTCGACATTACAGTCCAAATGCATAAATTAAACTTTATTATTTGTATTTTTATTCCACCATGATAAACTATAAACTAAGTCTGATGAGCCCCTTTATGGCTACTCTGGATGCACAGTGGGTGTATCAGAATGAGATGCTGATTTTATTTGGATTACTGCCCTTTTGTCCACAGGACTTCAGTTTTGGCATTGTTTGCCTTTGCTGCAAAGTTCATTTCTGTTTCAGCATCTGTTCATGGACAGGAGTCTGCTCGTGCTATTTTTATGGTACATCTATTGTTGTTTCACCACTATACATGTGTGTTGGCTGCTCCTGCTTGCTTTCTGCAACAGTTATGCTCTTTCTTCTCATGTCTGCAGTACCAGACATATCTACGAGTAGCCAGGCCTCTGCCTCAAACATTTAATTTGTTCTAGCAAGGAATGGTCTTCATTTTCATTCTAAATTAATTTCCTTTTTTCACAGATCTGTTGTGATAATCCTACCTTTTCTACTGTATTGTATTTAAATTACAAATGCAGAGACAAGACAATGAGGAAAGAAGAAAGGTCAAAACCAATAAAATGAATTGATTTCCTAGCATTTTAAGGTTTTTTTCAGTCTACTTCTGGTGAGAGGTAGGTGTGGGGGAAGTTTTTTGTGTCCTATTTAATGTCAAATCATTTGGCATTTATAAGTATTCGTAAAGCTTCTCACAAGGTTTCAGCTGCATCACAAATCCTACTGATATTATTAGGAAATATATAATCAAATATTTGCACAAATATTTAAAAATAAAAAGAAAATATCTATTCTTCATTGTAATTTTTGCTTTTTTACTATTTTGGGATTTTTTTTACTCGTTTGTTATTAGAAAGGATGTCCTACAGCTTCCAGATCAATATCACAGAATTAAAAGTCTTTCTGTAACGAGCTTTCTGTTAACTGCTCAAAGGCAACTTCTAAGTCTTTCCAGAGTACTTTCTCCAGGATTTTTTTTTTTTTTAAGAGAAGCTGTTTGTTACTGAAAGTTGCAGTGATGTTGAACAGGTAAGGTTTTCATGCAGCTCATGTGGCTTCAAGTGCACCTGAGGTTTGCTCCAAGAGATGATAGAAGTCCACCAGCCGTGATTTTTTCTTTAAATAGCTTCTGCCCACAAAGGAAACTGAGATAACAAATCAGTGTCAGAGATGACACTGTAAACCAAAGAAGTAGCCTCCTGGGCTGAAAGCTACTTAGTCATGCAAAGGATGATGTTCAGATAAATAACTGTCATCCACTGATGCTATTTACACTAAAATGCTGGAAAGTTGTGGCTGTATCTATGATAGTAAGCTGTAGTGCTAGGGCTCATTTTCTTGTTCCCATGTTAGCTGGCACAGTCTGGACTCCTTCCCATTGCTAAGTTCTCTCATCTGCAAGGCAGTCTGCTAGTAATTAAGCTACCAACAGGACAAGTGGAGAACACATCCTTGCTTTGTGCTGGTTCCCAAATTTTGCCCAAGAAATTCTTGGGAAAGCAAAGCGAACTGCTGGGCCAATTCTATGCTAGTGACTGTCCAATTATGAAGAGAATATAAGCAGTGAAATTCCCAAAAGCATCACTTAGTTTATTAGAATGTATGTCCCCTATGAATATATTCTAAAATAAAAGATCTGTTTTCAGGGAAGAAGGTGTTTCTTAGCATAAGCTCTCCATTCCAAGAGTTGCCCTTTACAGTCACCTTCCCCTTTATGTTGTCTGCAGAGAGCAAATAGCAATAAACTCACATGAAGATCATTCTACTTACTATTCCCTATATTATATGAAATGTACAATTTTACTCATGCATTTTAGAGGCTTCTGAAAAAGTAAAGCAGTCTGAAGTCTGCTGGGAATATGTTAATTAAGAGATGTGATTGAAATGTTAATGAAGATATTCTATGGCTGACAAAGGAAGATGTCTTAATACTTCACAGGACCATGAGGTCTTTCATTGCCCAGTCACAGCAGAGAAAAATCAAAAGAAACTGAAATAGGAGCAGACCTTACCCACTACTGGCTAAGAGTCTGCCCTGTGTCTCTGATATTTGTAGTCAACAATGGCAGAAAGCTAAAGCAGAGCTCTGGCAGTTCTCCTGAGCATGACAGATCAGAGACAAACTTTCGAGGCTAATTAGTAAACCTCAAACGCTTGTAACAATGAATTGTTAGCAGCAGCCTTAGAAATTTATTTTTCTTTTAAGCAGTTTGTATCTTTGTTCTGTTAGTGCAGATCTCTGTTTTAAGTAAACATGCCATTTAAATCCTGTCTAGGAATAATGTGGATATCCTGACAAAACATTACACTTTTAAAAAACAGAATCACAGAAACACATAGTCACAGACTGGGTAGATCTGGAAGGCACCACAGCAGATCACCTGGTCCAACCTCTGTGCTCAACCAGGGTCATCCTAGAACTCATCACACAAGATTATGTTCAGGAAGTTCTTGAATATCTCCAGTGAGGGACATTCCACAACCTCCTTGGGCAGTTTGTTTGCTGCTTGGTCACCCACACAGTAAAGAAATTCTTCCTCAGGTTCAGGTGGAACTTCCTGTGCATCAGTTTCTGCACATCTGTCTCTCGTCCTATTGCTCGGCACCACCGAGAAGAACCTGGATGCATCCTCTTGACAGCCTCTCTTCAGACACTTACAGACCCTCTCAGTTGTCTCTTCTGAAGACTGAGCAGGCCAAGATCTCTCAGTCTTCCCTTCTAAGTGAGGTACTCTCCAGTCCTCTGCATCTTTGTGACCCTCCCCTGGACCTGCTCCAGGAGCTCACTGTCTCTCTTGTACTGAGGAGCCCAGAACTGGGCACAGCACCCCAAATGTGACCTCACCAGGGCTGAGCAGAGGGGCAGGATCACCTCCTTGAACTGCTGGCAACAATGCTCTTCCTAATGAACCCCAGGATATCTTTGGCCTTCTCTGCCACAAGGACACACTGCTGGCTCATCCACAGCTTGTTGTCCACCAGGAACTCCAGGTCCTTCTCCACAGAGCTGCTCTACAGCTGGTCAGCCCCCAGCCTGTCCTGGTGCATGGGGTTATTCTTTCCCAGCTCCATTTGCCTTTGTTGAATCTCAGGCAGTTCTTCTCTGCCCATGTCTTTAACATATCAAGGTCCCTCTGAGGGGCTTCACAGCTCTCTGGAGTATCAGCCACTCCTCCCAGCTTTGTGACATTGGTGAACTTGCTGAGGAGGCCTCTGCTCCTTCATCTAAGTCATTGGTGAATAAGTTAAACAAAGTATTTAATCCTGGGAAACACCTCTAAGGGCAGGTCTCCAGCAAGACCCTGTGATATTGATTACTTCTCTCCAGGATCTGCTGTTCAGCCAGATCTTAATCCATCTTCTGTCCACTCATCCAATCCATGCTTGCTGATTTACCTATAAGGATGTTGTGAGAGACAAGTTACATTCTTGAGTTGGGAAGAAATGATCCTTGAGTGTCAAGCAATGTCTTGGACTACTCTTTCCTACAGTACCTGTTCTCATGGGATTGCTCTCAGATGATCCCTTAAGAGGCTAAAGTTAACTCTCCTGTGGTCCCTGGTTAAATCTTACTTGCTGCTCTGCATCTTCCTCCCCCAGTACAGCTCCACAATCACTACAGTTAAAGGCTGCCCCCAACTTTCACATCCCCAACAAGGCCTTTATGTGTCTATTAGCATAAGGTTGATCCTTGTGGAATCCTCTGCTACCCATGTCAGAAAGTCATCAATGTTCTCCAGGAACCTCCTGGAGTGTTTGTGATTTGCTATCTTGCTTCTCCAGCCAGGGTATTAAAGTCCCCCACAAGAACCAGTGCCTGTGATTTTGAGGCTGCTTCAAGATGCCTGGGATTGGACATCTTTTGTACTGTTCAGTACATGAGTGCATTTATACACAGCACTCAGATGGCAAAAAAGAAGGACCTTCATTGAGTTCCATGAGTTTAGGAGCTGATAATGCAGTTTTCCAGTAGAGGATCTGTTTGAAATCAGTAATAACAGGCAAGTTTTTTTTGGCAAGGGGATCTTAGTGAGAGAATATTCAGATTGGTGGCTTTAAAAATGCACTTACATTAATTTGCCTGTGTAGCAGATGTTCCTGCAAATCTTATATATTGGGTCAGCCTGTGGCTTTGGGGGAACTTGTCAATTTTAGTTCCTGAAATCGAAGGAAGACAAAATTTTATCTGCTCTGTGTGGCTGTCCTAGAAGTCTTGAACTGAATCTCTGTGAATTGCATTTCTAAGGTGATCTGTTAATGTCGAGAATTCAAAGTCCAAGCTAAAAATTTTGTAAGGAAGGTGTGCCTTTTTCAGACGGGTGCGGGCCATGGTGCGGGCCATGGACTAACTGCCACTAATACTTGAACCTGGTTAGTTGTGCTTTTCATGTTCATCTTTCTGTTTAATTTCATCCAAAAGGGATGGATATTTCGTCAATCTTAGACTGTTACATAGTGTGAAACCAATGATGTGGGACATGGGAATGATTGAACTATTTCCTTCAAAACCACACTCCTGATCTGAACTAAACCACCAATACGAACACACTCCGTCCTTGAACTGTTGTGAAAATACAGTTCCAAAATTTATCAGAGATGTCAGGTTATTTTGATGTCATTATTCATTAAAATGAACAGAAACAGTGGACCAAAACCCTTTAGAAAATAATTCTACACCAATCATAATGTCCTTTGCAGTCTTAAATCTCTCTTTGAAACCCTCCAAATAATAAGTGAATTATGAACAAAAAAAAATCTAATTTTGTAGTACTACAATTGCAAAAAAACAATACTTAAGTGAATACAGTGAAACTAATGTTCTTATATCTGTCATTTAAAATTAAAGACACTAGTATTTATTTGTTTGAAGCACTGGAATTTTTGGCTGGTTCATTGAATTAGTGTAGATTTTTGTTGCACTTCTTTGTTTTAAATTCTTCATGTAGTTGACCTTTCTGGCACAGCAGTTTGGGACCACCACTGATGCAATGTTATTAATATCTTAGTAGAGCTACATTAATAATCCAGAGGACACACAGCTAAACATGCTCCTTCCAACTTGCTCAGTGACTTAGCACCAGCGGTGTGCACAGCTTGTGTAGGTGACCTGTTTCCAGCAGGAGGCCTGGATACCCTCATTCCCCATGGTGAAGGAAAGGTGATTCCTTCAGCTACATCCTTTTGGACTGACACCATATTCGAGGCAGAAGCTGCTGTCAGCACCGCTTTTGTGAGCTCAGGGTAACTGACTTTGCTGGAACATCAGTTGCAGTGGATGCTCTATGCCTCTGAAAACTCAGTGTCAGATTTACACAGACCTCTGACTGACTGGGCAGTTTAGAAGATGCACTGAAAGAGATCTGAAAACTGCACACAGATTCTCTGGCAAGGCCAGTGAGAGAGCACTGAGCGTTCTGCCTTCCAGTCTTTTTTTGAGATTGCAGGATGGATTACTTCATCTTAATAGCTAGTATGAACTGTTAATATTATTAACATTTATTAACCCCTCTTGCAGACTGTTAATTAAATAATGCAGAGTCAAACCTTAATTCCTTTGGTGCTGACTAAATATCTCTTCCACTTGACACAATTTCATTTATCATTACCCTGTGTCCCTTGTGTTTAATTTTCAGATGAACTAAATGACTGTATTTGGTATTTAAGATACCACATTAAAAACGGCTGTGAACATAACAAACATAAGCAGGATTACCCAGAGTCGTCACGGTGAAGCCAATAAACAAACCTGATTGTAGGAAATTGAGTCTTCAAAAGTGTGAGGAAAGAACCTTGAGTAACTCTGTCTTTTAATTTAAACTTATGAAGAATAGCAGTTAATAAGCCTTTGCTGAAATGCGGCAATGTTCTCCACATGTGACAGGTTTAAGTTTGCACATAAATGCTGGAGCAAATGGATGAGCTGATTGCCCAAAAAATGATCCTAAGTTATGGTAACCCTTTACCCCAGCTTGGCTTTCTACTATATCATGCTGCTGTGAGCCCTAGCAGAGCTAAAGGAATGACTTGATGAATGAGGTTTTGAAGCAGTTAAGCTAATGCTCCCATAAACCTTGGGGAAGTATGCAAATGAGTTGTTCTTCTGGATGCTGATAAAAAGCACTATTAATAAATAGAAAATAATTGTTTGGCAAGCGAGATAACCTTTTTCATGGTTGTTGATATGCAATAAACAATATCAGAAGTTTTAAAATCCTGGTAACAGGAGCACTGGGAGAGTGGTGCTTCCCCCTCTGGAATTTGGCAGTGTTTTCCAGAGTTGGCTTTAAAGGTCGGCTATAGTAAAGAAAGAGAAGCTAGGTTCAAGGATGAATAAAACGTGCCTCCTAGCTAACCACCCTCTCATCTGTGCTTTCGTAGGTCTGTCTTTTCCCCATCTATTTTGTCCCAGCTGTGATCCTTGGATCATGATTTTCTGTACCGAGGTGGAAGGGATGGAGAAAAAACGGAAAACTGGTAATGTTCATCCAACAAAATTGAAGATTGTCACAAACAAAGCAAACATGTACTAATCTTGCCTTTTCTTTCATGAATGTTACTGAGGAAATCTTCCTTACCCCAAAAGTAAAAATACGAGTGGTGAAATATTGAGAAAAATACTGCACAAGAGCAGATCTTGTTGCGTTGGTGTATCTCACAATTCAAGATGGAAAAGGGCAGAGCCGACTTTCTTCATCTCTATAAATAACATGCTGCTTTGTATCTGTGTTAAAAGATTTACAGAATCCTTTCTTCTGGCACTCGATCATGCTAGCTGGCAGTAGAAACACAGGAACTTCATGAACAAAGAGAATCAGAGGAGAAGAAAAATGGCTCTGCAGTCCTTCTGGGATCCATTACCATGGCAGTTTGGCCTCTCACACATCAAGTAATGTTTCTTGATTTCTTTTTTTCTCTTTATAGCCAATACCAGCACAGTGAACACAGAGTACAGGAAGGGTGGCCAAGCATTCAGAAATTAAGGGGAAATTAAGATTTGACCCACGAGTTACCTAGACCTTGCCTTAGTGTTTCTAGCCAATCCCAGAGTGCTCCAGTTTTCCACACTAAAGCTCTTGCAGTTGCTGAAATGGAGGTAAACCAAAACAGATCCTGCAGGCAGAAGAACAAATGCGCTGCTATGTGAAATGCATTATTTACTACCAAAGGCACAGATTTGATATTGGAACTGATAGCAACATTTTAAAATAACTTGCGTATAGAATTTCAAAGTGGATTTTTAAATGAAAGAACACATTTCAGAAAAATGCAAAAATTAAATACCAAATGCTTTTTAGTTTTGCCTTTTATTTTTTAGATGGGCACTGGGTGATCTCACTGAACCTCAATCTGGGCTGCACAGACCTTAACACCAGACAGAAAGGTTATTTACTGTCCCTGCCAGTAAGTGACAACAGGGACCTTGGCAGCTGTGGGAAAGGAATTCCCATCTTGGCTGTGGGCACAGTACTGCACCTTTAGTTGTTCCCATAGACAAAGCTAACCTGGCAGCAGGGCTGATGAGTTCAGCATGAACAACATGGGAAACAAAGCTAAAAGAGAACAGGAGGTATCAGTCAGTAAAAATGCCGGGGAAAGGAGAGGGATTGAGAGATCTAGGAAATGGGACTGCTGCTTGTGAGACAGTTTGTGTGTCACCAAAAGAAATTATATCACCCTTATTTGGCCTAAAAGACCAGGTCATATGGAGAAAACATGGTTTTCTTTGTGGTCCCATGAAATCTCACTTTTTCCAGCACAAGAAGAAACTATTACTTCAGATTTACACAGACATGAATATATGGTTTTGAGAAATCATAGATTTTTGAAGTCGAAATATTCTTACATTGTCTGGTATAAATATTGGAGTTATGTCAATTTACCCCAGGTTATGTATTAGTCTTTTTATTATTTTTTTTATTTTTTAAATTAGCAGTGATTTTAAATCAAGTGATATAACAAGAAGATCAAATTTTTTCCCTTACAATTCTTGCTTTTATAGTCACTGTTATTTCCTGCCTTTCTCTGCATTTAAAGAAACGACAACCAGGTTTACATCACAAAATATGATTATTTTATGATTACTTCACCAAGATTAGTTAGTGTTTGTTGTAAACTTTTAAATTTAAATACCTGGATTTCATATTTAAAAATGGACATTGTTTAATATAAGTAGATTACAAACTTCAAAATATTATTATTAACAAAAGGAGCAGGATGACTTTCAAAACTTGTTATAAATACGGCCATTCAATTCAAGTACTTTAAAATACTATTGTGACTGGATGCTTTCACTGTCTAGAACTAATTCTATTTAAGTAGATTAAATATATACTGTTTTTCCTCTGTGAAATTTAAGAGAAACTCACAGCTAATTAGGTATTTCTGATATAATTACAGATTTTTACTGGATGTCCCGTTTAAGCAGCTGCTCATGTGAGAAATACCTCATTGCCTACCTGCTAAAATGATTTTTAATATTAGTGACTTGCAGTCTGTAGGATTGAATCTAATGCTAGATAGTTGGTTTGGTTTTTTTTAACTCTATCTCACTGCCTACGTTAAAAGTAGACTATGAAACCTGGCCATTTCAGCTTGTAGAAGCAAAAACCAGGTGGTAGATCATAACAGTAAAAAAAAAAAACAACCCACAAAAAAAAACCCATGTGGAGAAATTTGGTCATAGGTACTGATTCAGAAGGATGAAACTTCCATAGTTCAAAGAAGAAACCAGTACATTGAGAAATTACTGTATAGTGCCTATACAATAACTCTACAAATGCAAGAGAATTTGGAATTAGAATAATATGAAGTTAGAATAGGCCTGGAGCTAGCTGTATGGTGATGAATAAATCCCACAAAATGCTTATCTGGAGTCATCCTTTTGTTTATCAAGATTTAAAAAAAAAAGATTCACCATGATTTCAGGCAGATCATAGCTGTAGTGAAAATCTGCTTTCTTTCACTACTCCAACATTTCTGTTCTTATAGCTGCTAATGAAAATTTAGAAGAAATGAAAAAAAGATAAAGGAGAAGTAATTATAAGTTTCCTCATCTTTCCTCCTTGATTCTGAAAGTTGGAAGAAATTATCAAATATTCAGAGATAACTTTATTTCTATCTATTTTCCCTCAGTCACCAAAATTCTTTTGAACACATGAGGGAAGATATTGTAGAAAATGTTAGTTTAGCTCTAGCAGACTGTGGTGTTTTTGTGGCATGCTGACTTAGAGAAGAAAGAGAAGTTAATTCTAAGCATTTTGGCTGTATTATTAAAACAGTTTTTTGTGCTTTGGTTTTCAGAGATTTTTGAGGTAATTAGGTCACAAAACAAAGTAGTATGATCAAGACCTCCATTTGGATGCAATTAGAGTCTAGCATAAAGTCTTATAAAGTACAGACGATACGCTTTACAGAACACAAGTTTATGCAAATGGCACTTTACGCAAGCATTTCTTAATAATAAGGCAGGAGGTCTGTAATTTTTGTAGCAGAAGTAAGAACTGTGCATCTGATGCTAAAAATGTTACCCTTCAAAGATGGTTTCCTTTGATCCTGAACCCCAGGGTTGAAATTGTACATGATAAGAATTTAATATTTACAGTTTTAATTATTTAAGGCTTCCTTATTTTTAAATTTTCTGGACAGTGTATCTCAGGAGCATGTAACTTTGAAATGTTACACCAATTGATTAGCATTAACTCAAGTAAAAATACTGAACCATGACATTTAGAAATGTAATCTTGATTCCACTTAGCTGTTTCTGGCTGGTATCTGAAGGATATGCTACAAAATTGAGTCCTGATGACAGCACCAGAAAGAAATCCCTAAAGCACTTTGGGTTTCTTTTTTTGGGTGTGGAGCAAAACTGGCTTCAGCAAAAGTGAAACTTGCCATATTAAAATACTGATAACACTTTTTTCCTTAACATTTACAGTTTGCCATCACGGAAGCCCGAACAAAATATTTTAAGAAAAATTTTGTGACCCCGGGGCTTTGCAGCATCTGCAGGTTTTGTTTTTAGCGTTCCCATCTCACTCTCAGACCCCTGCTTGTGGGTAAGTCCATGCCCCACCTTGAACAGCTCATCGTCCTCCCCAAACCTTTGTTCAGCAGCCTCGCAGTAGTTGGTGATGGGTTACACACTGTAACATGCTGTCAGCTGCACTAGAGCCAGAAAGGCAAAGTTGAGCTGCCCTTGGATCCAGAGCCCATGCAGTCACCCAAATAAATCCCTTTGTCTGGATTTTCAGGTTAAGGAAAACTACCACTGAAATATGCAGAAATAAAAGACAGCAGAATTTTCAAACACTCTTTTTGACTTTTTTTCTTTTTAGCTACTACATGTGGCTAGCTGTTTTGCTCAGGAAAATGGAAAATGAAAATAAAAGTTGGAATTTATATTATTTTTTCCATGGAAGAGACTCTGGGAATTTTGATGACCTCTAGAACGGCACATCAGTGCTGTCACAGCTTCCAAAGTAGAGGTGGACAGGACAAGCACATATACTGCCTCACAGCCAGTATGGGAACTCCTCTAGGGCTAAAATACAGCAATTTAGGGCACAGGTTTAAAATTCTGAGATCTTTCTCTTTGTGATGCTTTGGAGAACATCTAAGTGTTTACCTCAGATATATAAGGCCTACTTTTACACAGACTAGGGACATTTTTAGTACTTTCACAAGCTTTAGAAGAACTTCAACTATCATTGGCTCTGTCATTAAAAACTTTTAATATTGCTATAATGAGAAAATGGGAGTCTAAATCCAAGATTTCTTTAAGCCAGTGGTTTTGCCTTTGCTTCTGCAAATTTTATCCCAAGTCTTTAATTCCTAACCCTTAAGAAACTTTCTGTGTGTTATTTGGTGATGTGTGACAAAAGTGTCTTTTGACACTTCTGACATATATTGAGCAAAAAAGGTCTTTAGTAGAGGAAAATACAGGTTTATTCTTTTTTTAATGAAATTTTTTTTCCTGTATGCAGAATTTTAAAAATTTTTTATTTGTTTGAAAGTGGAAAATGGGAAAAAATAAGTTAAAAGAAAATAATGACAAGGAAGAGTACAAAACCAGGCTGTTCCAGTTATGGAAGACCAAGATTGAAAACAGCCTGCTGAAAAATATTCTTCTTTTTCAAATCTGTCATTTGCTTTTGCACACAGTTATGAGCATGTTTCTTCTGTATGTGGCAACAGGTGCACTGTCTCAAACATGTACAAGGGTTTCCTCCCTCTCCTTGCCAAGTTAGCTGGTTACAGTGGCTGTAGCTGGACTCATGTTTTGACTTTGCTTTCTCAGAATGACTGTTACTGCCTTCCTCCTCTCTCAGTTGGGAATTAATTATTTTCTCAGTTAAAGCAAATAAAAATGAGGATCTGTTCCACTGTGGGTATTTAAGCACAGCGGGTGTGTGTATGTGGATAAAGAGCACCAGGATTTCTTTTCTGGGTTTGCAAGAGATGCCACCTGGAAAAAACTGAGAGAAAAAAGAACAGTTTAAATTTCACATCAGGTTTCTGAATATAACTCTTCAATGTCTCAGTTTTCTGTAATATTCCATCAGCCCACTTTCTTATTTTTTCATCTGGCAGCCTCTTTACATGCATGTGAATGATGATTCAAATGTTTCAGAAGCTGTTGTTTTCAACTTTTATTAATGTTTCCCAACTCATTCTCCTATTTTCCTACTGACAGGCTGCCAAAATCACCCTCTGGTGAATTCTAAAAGGGTCTGGGTAGCAGAAATTGGACCCAACATTTGTTGCAGATAATTACTTGATGAGATCTTTGCCACAGAGAATATTTGACAGCCCACACATCTCTATTTCTTAGCAGCCCACAACACAGGACTATCAGAACTTTTCTTTCATTAAGTGTAAGAAGCACATCCCTACATCAAAGATACTTTGACTAATTGGGTAACCTACTTGATTCTACATAATTTTCGGTGGATTCTTGTGATTCAGCTTAAACTGTACTTAGACCATGTCCAAGAGCATACACCATTCCCTCCTGCTTCCAGGAATAATACCACTGTAGTGGTAATCAAATCTGAGTTGTTTCATCCTCAATGTCATTCAATATAGCATTACCAGTAATAGTCTGCCAAGGGACATTTCTGCCACGTTCCAAATCTAGATCTTGAATGAAGCAAAGCAAAAAAAAATATTCCAAGAAACCAACCAGAGATTTTGCTCTGATTACAATCTATTTTAGGACAGTATTTCAGGAATTTAATAACTGCTGTGTGAATACTCATAGATACAGACATGATCAATAAAGTTCATACTTTATGTTTTCCACTTGTGAAGTTCAGTTGAATTTGATTTATGACTTTTTTTCCTAGCAGTCTGGGACATATTATTACATATTTACAACAGACAATAAATTTATAGTATTTAATTTAAACAATGCTGGGATATTGTATGAAAGTTGACGCCACTGAAACAAATCCTAAGTTATGTCAGCAAAAAAAAATCTTGCTGGAAAAAGACCTGCCATATGAAGAAAATGGAAACCAAAAAAGAATAGGAGAAAAAAAGAATATAGATCTTAAAATTTTGGAGAAAATAAAAATAATCCTGTTTGCAAAGCCCACTGTATAGCAACTGAACATGAAAGGGAACACACTGGCCTTTCAGAGGAGCATAGGATTAAGGTAAGAAGAGAGAACATGAATATATGATTGTAATACCGTTTATAAGTACAAACTGACCAATTCTTCTGACATTCTTAGAATGCAGGCATCTTTTATGGCTGTGGGATTTTAGATGGCCAGTTAAAATTGCAAGTAAGAGGAAAGCCAAGCAATCAAAAGCCAAGGAGAAATGAGAGGAGAAAGAGGGCAAAGAAAGTAAGATAAGACCCAGGCAGAGTGAGACTCTCCAGTGCTTATGGTAACATCATCCTTCTTTCTGTCGATTCTTGACAATATTACAGCTTGTGCTGCTCCACCTATTTGGCAGGTCCTCTACTCCTCACCTTGCTCACATGCATTGATTACAAGTTTTCAGGGAGAAAAGTTGGTTGCAGCCGAATTTGGTTTTATATTTATTAACCACAACTCTTTGGGTGAGTGGACTTCAGCTACAGGTTGCAATAATCTCACTGATATGCAAATTGACATCTATTACAGTTTTAACTCATAAGATTTCTTATTCAAACACCAAGTCCTTACTTACAAGCCTTCCTGTCCAATCTGGTACACCTCAAATCTTTGATTTGTCTGCACATATGAGCATCTGTTGGGGTGTTCTTTTAAACCTTGTTTGCATCTGTCGACATTTGAATGAGTTGAGGCTCAGTGCGGGAGCGCAGATTTAAAGTATGTGCTGTGTAATTATTGTCAGCAGCAGAGCTAGACCTCTTGATGTGAAGAAACTGTAGGTCATTAAACAGCATCATGTACTCCAGAGGGCATGCATTTCATGACAAACATCTTGTGTGATATATCCCTTCACCTACGGATAGTTATTCCATTGACAAGAAGTGCAGCAGCAAATCCTAAACTCCGGTGTCACGCTGTCCTGGGTTATAGTCTATTCAATTTCATCTGCTGAAAAACAGTTGGGGGTGGGTGCCTTTTGATAATGGGCCAACGGTCAGTATCAGGTAGAGCATTGTTCTTATCTTTCTCCATAATGGGCCATTAACACTCTTCCCAAGCCCCTAGCGTACCTATTGTGTGATGCTCCACCCCGTGGGAGGAGCCAGCCATTCTTACCTGGATAAAGCTGGGACTTTAAACCAGCACAGGGTCTTGCTTCATCCAATTACGGGAGGAAGGCTGGACCCTTCTCACCACCTCAGGACCCCTTTCTTTTCTGCTACTGGATCATTTTCTGCCTCAGCGGAGCTGTACCTGCCATTCCAGGAGGACTCACTTTTGGACTGCTTTCCACACCCTGACTAACAAGGTTGTAGCTTTGACCCTGTCAGGGCTTTTCAAAATTGTTGTTTGTTGGTTTGCTGGTTTGGTGGGGTGGTTTTGTTTTCTTTTTTTTCTCTTTTACCACATTTGTATTCTTATATTCTTAGTAAAAAGCTGTTATTCCTACTCCCAAATCTTTGCCTGAGAGCCGTTAATTGCAAAATTAGAACTTGGCGGGGGGTGAGGGGTTTACATCCTCTATTCTAAGGGGAACCCCAGTTTCCCTGGCAGATACCTGTCTTTCTAAACCAAGACACACGCGTTCTTACAAGTTAATGCTAAATCATCAGCATCCTTGTCTTCAAACTTAACTGATGAATCCTCACAGAAGATCTGTTTGTAAAATATTTATTATCTTTGTTGTATAGTCTGGGCAAGCAGGAAAGCTTAAACCAGTCATTTTGGGCTCAGAGACTGTTGCACTTCTCAGACAGAAGGATTTCTGACCAAACACCAATCCAATAAGTTAATCTTAAAATAAGCCTTATAGAAATAAAAATAGTACTTGGTGGTATGGTAGACACAATCAAAATGAATAAACAATCACTTAATTGGAATGTAGTAAAAAAAATCTTTAAATAGTTAAACAAAATAAACACTTTATTTTTAAGTTGATTAAACAAAGATGTCTTATATGTACATAAAATTAATGTAACCCTGGGTTTAGAAATTAACCCCTGTATAAGCTTAGAAACTGTGTGGTTCTTTGAAAAAAAGGCAGCCAAAGGATTTGACAGGCCTCATTGTCTTCTAATAAAGGGTTGTGATTGAAAGAGACTTTTGTCCTAGATTTTAATATTGCATTTTAGGTCAAATTATCTTCAATTATTAGTATCATTTGATAAAATCTGGTTCTACACTGAATTCAAGGTGGAATTTATTGTTCATAAGACTAGAGCAGAAAAATAGAAGCCTGCAAAATTATTCAACTAATATGCTAATATATTATGAAAAATAAAGCAGATCAAGTAGAAAATAACCAGAACAGCCACCAAATGATATTCACACTACCCCAGTCTTGGATTTTGGAGAAACCCTGTCAATACAAGAGGCTTATTTTTCCAGGCTCTTGAAGTGCTTTCTGTAAGTGTTTTCCTTCACATATCAGGAAGGCTGATGCCTTCATATTTTTATTGAGAAGGTCTACTAGGTATATAAAAAAATGGGCCATGTCCCATACTGCGTGTGCATAATAAGGTTCTCACTGTCTTTTGGAAAACTCTTTTCCAGGCCTTCAACAACAGCTTGGTTTTAACCTTCATTATTTTCAGCCCTTTATTTTTTGTAAAATGCACAGTGAAAATTGGCTACATCTGGGCTCAAGGTTGCCAAAATATGTCGCATACAAATTGTAGTAATTTAAAAGCCAAAATAAAACACACCAAAACAAAACCTCCTCAAAATGTGCAGCCTTCATTTCTAACATTTAGAATGAGTCAAAATGATTTTGAAATTTATGTGTGAAATGTGGAAAGATAGGGAAAAAGTCAAGTCCTTGAACACCATTTTTCAATCAGACCAATTCCTGTTTTTGTATGAGGCCAAAATGATACAACTGGGGAGCACAGCACAGCAGAATACATCCAAGCCCATTTATTTTCATGGTCTTTGTGTTTTCCCAGGCTGTAAAATGTTCTTAATTTCTAGGATGTTAATTTACAGCCTTCCCAAATAACTTTTCAATTTGCAGATCTTTATTTTAAAAAAAGGCCTGAGCATTAATAACATAAATCCAACTGGGCAATAAAACAGGAAACAGAATGTAAACCAAATTAATAACTGTTAATTTTTTTCAAATAGGAAAAGTGGTGAATTCTTTAGAAGATTTCTTGTTGTTACTTTTGCTTCTCACTTCTTGTTAGGTCTATCTTTAAATGCATCCAGAAGGATAAGGCTTGACTCAATACTGAGAGCTTTTCAGATGTTTAAACCAGTGGTTTTGTCAACAATTACAACATCTCCAAACACCTCAAATAGTAATGATGGTAGTACATGAAAAGCTGATACAATGCCTTTCTTATGGTAAACCAAGAAACTTGAGTGGGAAAGGATTATCAGGACCTGGTTCTGCCAGAAATGTGAGGGAGGTTGGTGAATGAGCAAAGGTTGTCAAAGGCAGTGAATGTGAAGAAAACTATTCTATGGCAGAATTATAAATGCAGTAATTTTTAAAAATGTGAATAGCAAAACAACCACCTGTTAAATCATATTGATTTAAATCACAAAAGCTATTGAATTTTCTATAAGCAGCTGGATATTTTTGCTGTCATGTGTTTTCTAAAAGAGAAAGTAAAATGAAACTGTAAGAGACAGAAACTGTGAGAGAAACAGTGGGAAAAGAAAGAGATGGAGCTCCGATTATCTCTTGGGTAGATATGCCTTTGCAGGATAATTGCTCTTTGGATCAGCTTGCTGCCTGTGGAACTTTGTTTGGAAGATGATTTTCTTTGTCTCTTCCCTCCAGACTTTTCCACCCTATTACTTAAAACCTAATTATCTTATGAAATACTAATTGCCAAGCTGGGCAACTTAATCTTCCAATCTGCAGTCTTCATTACTGTCACTTGCCATTTTTGATTCAGGAAGACTTCCAGCGAACAATTTTGCTTTCATGAGTAGTTCCCCAGCCCACCAAACTAAGATGCATCATGAGATCCCCCGTTTTTGCCTGAAGTGCGTTTGCAGCCCTTTTTTATCTTCTTGCAGGCTTTGACAGAACAAGGAACCTGATGGTGGTGGAAACAGGGAAAATGAAACAGATCTAAAATAATGTGTGAAGACCTTGCTTGGATACAGCAGATGCCTGCCCTGATGGTAAATAGTAACTGCTTTGAACCAAGCAAGTGCAACAGATCCTGCATCTCTCTGATTTCCAAGACTTGTGGAGCTGCATGATGTCACAAGCCATGAAACATGAAATGAAAGTGAGATGATAATATCCTTGAGTAGTTGAGTAGTTAAAGATAGTTTACTTGTAGGTTTTTTCCCCCCTAAATGTTATTTCCTCTCTTTTTATTCTCGTCTTCGCTTCTCTTCAGTGAAGCAAACCGCAACCTTAGGAAGGCGGGTGGCCTCTGTATCCATCCTTTTGCCTTTTAAATAGAAATGACATAGCTCACATCCTGCACACTTCCAAGATAAGGTGAGTGAGGTAAGACCTAAAAGCACTGATACATTTTTAGCTTATATCTGCCTTCATGTTAGAATTTTTGTGCTGTTATGGAGTGATAAAAAGAAGCCACAATAAAACCCCAGTGTGGAGTATAGTTCTAAAGGCTATTTATATTATGTGTGGACCTAGAAACAAAGATCAGACCAACACACACATTTGTCTATCTATGCATAAATGTGGCTAGCTAAAGATTATGAAGCTGGATTCATACTGAATTTCCAGGCACCACTCTAGATGCAATATAGATGAATCTTTTGTATATATGTCTGCCAATATGCTATGCTTGTTTGTTTCTAAAAAGATCCGCAGTAAATCCCTTTCTGGTTCAGAGAAAATAACTTGGATCCAAGAAAAAAAGGAGCCAGCTTACCTGGGATTACTGGAATTCTAACACTGAGAAATCAAGAGGCAACAGCTTGGTAAGGACTATGTTTTGATGACACATTCCTTTGTTTATGGGTGAAGGGTGAAATAGCATCTCTTTTGTGAGCCTTATCCAGCACAAATTACTCGCATTTGTCTTTGCAGAGTGTATTCTTAAACAGAGAATATAAGGACTGAAAGACAGCATGAAGGATGAATAATTCAAAGAGGAGACCATACCCTCACTGAGGTAAACTAATTTTAAGGAGAATTTTACCAGATGACACATGCTTAAGTTTTCATTTGGAATATTACGTTAAATTTTGTTATATAATATTGTATTATCTTGGACATATTTTTTGCATTCTGTGGAGTTCTTCTTACTTACCTTTGGTTTAAACCCATGTAGCTTTGAAGATTTCATTGGCGACATTTTACACTCTGTAAATTAAGTTAGCATCCAGCATTTGCTTTCTCTGACCTGCTCAGTTATCACATTTCCTCCTTTATGAATGTCTGAGTGATGTATTTACAGCAACATTACTCACAGTACCACATGTGTATTGTTATTGGGTTAATCTGGGGGAGAGAGGGAGTTCACAGCATTGCAAAGTGCAGCAGCAAAAGCGCCTTATTGAAAAAAAATCGCTAATAACTTTTGGGGAATACTTCAGGATAATGGAACAAAAGCTTTCACTTTCAAAATACAATTTTAGGGAAGGAAACTGAAAAACAGATAGCCAACAATTTCTTGTGTACCTGTTCTGCCTGACTCTAAAGCAGATCTACCAAATGCAAGATGATCTTCCTAGCAGACCTGCTTATAAACTCAGCTGGAAATATGAAATCCAAACTGCTCTAATGAGAATCAGTAAGAAATTCAGTGGCTGAAAATTCTCCTTTTGCAGTGGCATGTGGCAGTTTATCACAACTAAAATGTTTCTCAGGAACAACACAGTTATAACCAATTTTTCAAGCAGATATATTGTCTTGAAAGTAATCAGAAACTCAGGCTCATGCTGGCTGCAGTGAGGACACACGTTTTTCCAGAGACTCTCCATAGTTTGCCTGCAGACAGCAGGTGGGTTAGTCTGGCTATGAATCCAAATTCTTCCCTTATTTATAGCCAGCCAGGTGAGCAGGCTGGTTTGGTGCTGGTCAGGGAACTAGGTTAGACTGTGTAGAGAAATCTTACCTGTAATGTCAGTGTTCGGGTTTTCTTCTTAACTCTAAAGAAATGTAAATAAGAAAAAAAAAAGAAAGTAAGATTTAAAAAAAATTACATTAAATAAATATGTTAATTTTTTGTAATTTTTTTGTTTTGTGTTTCATCTACTCTAGGACTTAGTTAGCAATTGCAGTAGGTAACAAGAATATTACTGGCAAGGTGGAAGTTCACGTGAAAGTCCATAATTTCTTCATTTCTTTCCTTCCTCCCAAATTTTTATCATTGGGCTTGATGCTTCAGTATTTTCCAGTTAGGCTTGGTGGGAATGAAACAGCAGTGGAGGCAGTCTGGTATCTGGATATCTGCTGTGTTAAGAGTGTTTCTAGTAATTTGTTGGTGGTTTTTTTTAGCAATTAGTTCTTTATCAAGATAGCAAAATGTATCCTTGAGTGATTCAATCCCTAGATAAGTCCTGGTGACCCATCATTTATTTTGCAAACAATTGCAGTACATTTTACTCCTTTCTTATTTTTGTCATTCAAAAATAGTTTCACTGGATTTAAATAGATAACTTGAACTTTCAGTGGGATGCCATATACCATCCTCCAAAGTGAAAGAAATTTCTGATACAATTTTGACTACAGGAGGCTTCTTTGGCTACTTGCATAGTTTTGTGAGCTCTGTTATTGGAAGGTTTTACCTTAAAAAGAACCTGTGAGCTTTGTTATATGAAGGTTTTAGCTGGGAAATACCCAAGAGACAAGATATTTTTCTGGGCTAGTAAACGTACTAAACTCAAAGAGGTAATTCTATTATGCCCTGCCTAGTTGGTGAAGAAAGCTGGATTCTTCCCAGGTCTGATCTTGGTAATTCTCTTTTGACATCATATCTGCCTGAGCACAGTGCTTTTTTCCTGGGTTCTGCTTCCCACAGTTTTCAGGACTTGTGCACATCAGCACTTCTGTGTAACACTTGATGAGATAAAAGGCAAATTCTTCCAAACAGGAAAACTCCATGTTTTTCTCATTTAATTTTTGCTAAGTAAAAGTTTACTGAAATTGATTTTATTCAAATGAAGACACAATAAAAAAAATATAAAAGAGCAAAATACATTGGGGTTTCACATTATTGCATGATATTTTTCAATGTCACAGACAAGGCTTCACTTTGGGATCAATGTATTGATTTATATCTACTGAAGGTCTGGCCTGAATAAAATTAACATGTATACATGCCTGTCAAGAAGCTGTGATCTTTTAAGAAAATCTCTGCTTGTTATCAGGGCTGCAACTGAAGCAGATTCCTAATGTTGCACTTAGAAACCTTGTATTTAAAATGTACTTTAGCACTTAGGCGCCTTCTGTGCAATAAACCAGCTAGTCAGGGGGAAAAAATCTGTTTCACATATTGGTGATATAATCCTTGTAAAGCTAACTTCTGTTAGGCAGAGGCTGCTAAGCACACAACAGGCAAGAGAGAAGGGAACGAGAAAAGTTGGGAAATGTTGCCAAAATGACACTAAATGTTAATGATCCGATCACAAAAATTGTCCTTCAAACTGGAGTGTGTAGTAAATAGCAATGAATAAATGTACTTGTCAGGGAGATTTGATTTGTCTAGCAAATCCTTACTGACATATACACTCATTTACTACTATATAGCCTTTTGAAAATGCCATTCCAGCAGAGCATAAAAAAGGTTATTTAGATTAAGTATAGCAACAAGATGAGCAGCATACTGAGTTCATTGGACTACAGGCACACTCATTTAATACCCAGTGCTCCATTACTCTGAATGGAGCTGTCTCAAAAAAACAAAACAAAACACCACAATAGGAAAGAAACAGCAAATAAAAACAAGTATAATGATTAAAAAAAAAAAAAGCTTCAGTGTAATGCTGTGTACCACCAGTATCTACATTCAGCCTCCGTATAATCGTGCAGGAAAAGCTACAACCATATCAGATGGTGCAAAAACCATCACCACCCTGTCCCTCCCCCACTTCCTGAGAGCAAAATTGTGACAACCAAGAATTCATCTTCATGAGCACCATTTGAAAATACCTCACAGTGAAAGGAAAAGAAAGCGCCAAATCCAACTTTACATGGCACTCTTAGGCCTACCTTTGTCATTCAGGGGAATCACATTAGACAGCCACATTCCCCACTCAGCTGCACTCTGGCTTTATTGAAGGGATCATTAGGTGGCAAAAATGTAGTCGCACTCTTTGATTAATTAGAGCAATGCTAAAATCTCATGATATACCACTGGCTTCAGGTTTAATGCCTACCTACCAGCTTGTATTTTTTTCACTCTTTCTCTTACCTTTACTGACATCTCTGGTCAACTTAGGTCTTCCTTATATACAGTTTCTGCTGTTATAGGTTAACAGCTTCACATCCTCTTCCTTCAACCCAGGCTTTTGTCAGGAGCAGTTCAAGCATGACAGTCAGGTCAATCATTATTATGATTGCTTCCTTGCATGCAGACAGGGCAGACCTGCCACAGGAAGAGACAAGGAGCATCAAACTAAATCCAAAACAGAGTCCAAGGAATGCAAGTGTATGTAGACACCTGCACACATGCTTTCACATACATGTGTGCACACACAGATATACAGCTATAATATGAAGTATCAGCACTTTCACAGCACATTGTGATAAAAAATATGTCAGAAATATAGAATGGCAGCATGTAAGATAACATTGGACTGTGCCAGGCGTTTTTGCTTTACACTTTATGCTAAGTAGTATATAGTAGTGTAAGGATATTCTATTGTGTTTCTTTCCTGGAATCTGATTGCAGTGTTCATTTCTCCAGCGTGTGCAGAACAAAGAGAAAGTAAAAAGGGTATTGCAGTAAACCATATTAGTTGATATATAACACAAGATCCTTTTACTCAGGCCCCAAAACAAGGTCTCTTCTCCCATCCACAAGATGCAGAAAGAAATTTTGCAGAAAGAAATTTTGAAGCTGCTTAGCTTATGTGGCCCTGAATATGTTTTCTGTCCTACCCTGCCCAGCAGAATTCAAAGGTACGTATTAAGGGCCAGACTCTCTGCCAAGGCAAACTAAGCGTTGGTTTATGCTCAAAGACTTCCCGGAAGAACACACAAGAAATTGCAACCGCATTATCTGTCTGTCTAGAAGACAAGTGTAATTGTTTGAGCACAATATATTTTTCAGTTGGCTCATCACTATCTCTTGCATGTACATTGGAAAACAGAGAACCATTTTCTACTTCCCGCTTCACAAAAAGCAATTACAGAAATTATTTCAGAGGGTTAAGAAGGATTCCCTAGAAGTCTGCATGAGCTCATTAGCCTCACTTTCCTTTTTCTTCCTTCTCTCTCCTCTGAGGCTTTTCCATTTTTCAAATCCAGACTTGCCTCTTTCTCTTCTCTCTCTCTTTTTTTTTTTTTTTTTAGAAGAAACAATGCTGTCATGCTTGTGGCAGAGCAGAATAAGCAGATCAGTTGAGAAAGCAGGAGATGTAGAGAGGAGAGGAGGAACAGAGGGACATACTCTTTCTTTTTCCAGCTTCCTTTCCCTAGATTCTGCTCTGCTGTCATTCTAAAAATACGGACCAAGTAAATTGGCTTATGCTCCTGTGAAGCCTTGAATTGGTACCATGTTGTGGCAGTGGAACAACATGCACATAATCTCCAACCTACTTTAAAAAGCTTAACGTGCCTATAGTTTACCTGCTCATGCATCCCCTGTACAATTTATTGAAAAATAGAAGGACTTTTTTTTCTGTAGGACCTCTCTCTTTCACTCTCTCTTTTTAACTGGATTTGGGACCAGTTATATAAGAAAATGATGAAAACTCAAAATCTGTTGGTTTTTTTTTTTTAAGGCTTAACAAAACTTTTCACTGAAACATTCTTTTTATTCAAAACCTCATTTCTGTGAAAAAGGAAAAAAAACCAGTTCCACATAAAAATACTTTGACTAGCTACATTCACGAACAAAGACTCATAGAAACCTCTTTTATCTTGTGCATGAAAATATGACCTAGGTATGCTCAGAAAAAAACATTTCCCAGTTGTCTGGGTATGTATATAGGGGCATACACATAGAATCAGAGAATCATAGGATATGTTGAGTTGGAAGGGACCCATCAGGCTTATCGAGTCCAACTCCTGGCCCTGCACAGGACACCCCAAGAATCACATATGTACCTGAGAGCTTTGTCCAAATGCTTCTTGAATGGGGTCAGGCTTGGGTTGGTAACCACTTCCTTGAGGAGCTATTCCAGTGCCCAACCACTCTCTGGGTGAAGAACATTTGCCCAGTATTCATCCTAAACCTCTCCTGACTCAGCTTCAGACCCCTCAGCTTGGGTCCTGTCACTGGTCATGAGAGTGAAAAGATTGGTGTCTGCCACTCCTCTTCCCCTCGTGGGGATGCTGAAGACCACAGTGAAGTCTCCCTTGAGTCTCCTCCAGGCTGAACAAACCAAGTGACCTCAGCCAATCCTCATAAGCCTTCCCCTTCAGACCTTCCCCTCTTTCACCATCATAATGGCCCTCCTTTGGACATGCTCTAATAGCTTAATGTCATTTTTATATTGTGGTGCCCAAAACTGCACAAAATATTCAAGCTGAGGCCACACCAGTGCAAAGCAGAGCAGGACAATCACCTCCCTCGACTGGCTGGCAATGTCTACGTGCATACTAAACAACCCAGAGCAGTACCTCTGCCTCTGTCTGTGTCTCTTTCTTCTCTCCTTCTCTGTTCATAGCAGTTTATTTTTCTTGGGTGCTTCACTGTAATTCTAAATTATGTGCTTATGTGCAGCAAAGTACTCTATGTTCACAGTCAGAGCTTCATTGGAGGAATGGACTTTAGCTGAGCACTCTTAGTATGAAACTTCCTGAAGACCCAAATACAATTTATTTTGGACTAACAAGGTTACTCAGGATTCTCCCTTTGCAAAGACTAAAATGTCGGGTGACACGTTTATCATAAGTCCACTTCCAGCCTGAGCAAGAGAGGAACAGTTAACAGGCAGATCCAAAGCCGGCTGAGAAAAATAAGAGCTTTTGCATTTTTCAGAGCCAGTAGGACTTGGCCAATAACAGAAGGACCGAATTTGGGTTACCTCCTTATCACCTTTATGCAGAACTATGAACCACCATTTCAGAGTCTTCTTCTCTTCAACCCAAAACAGTTGTTATTGGAAAACTACATGCAGCAATAAAGAACCCTGTCCTCATATAACCCACATCAATAAATAACTCACTTCTAATTGAAATTATAGAAAAGGTTTTACACTTCTACTGCCCATTGTGATAATACAAAACACAAAATCTTATTAAATTATTAAGCAGAAACCGATCCTTTTCAATTCCCTGTTTAGTACTCACAGTATGATGCAAAAGCCTTATTTCCCTTTAATTGGCTTATCTATAAAAATGATAATTTTCAGACAGTTGGTAGTAAAATCCCTCAGGACTTCAGGAAGCATAATTCCCTTTTTAAAATTCTCTACATTTATTAATGAACTTGAAAAATAACACTTAAAATTGCTCGGTAGGTTTTCCCTCCTGTGCATTCTACTCTCTACAGACTTGAGTGGTGAACTTCAGGCAGTTCTTCCTAATTTTTACCTCCAAGCTATGTTTCCCAGGTGCTAACCTGGATAATCACTGTTAAATTCTGCCCATTAAATGTTTTTGAGGAGATGGAATGTTGCATATCAGATGTATTTTACCAAGGCCAAGACATGGGAGGGAAATGTTAAGATGCAGGCAAAAAGATGTGTTCACCCTGACTTTCATCCCCATACTTTTCAAGCCAGCATTTTCTCATTCTGGTACTAAAAGAGAACAATTGTATTAATTTCAGTCTTGATAATCCAGTTTACATTAAGGAAAATGGGAAGGTGCAAAAGCACCTTCAACTCTTTCAACTCTTATCTACCAGGACTGTATTTTTTTTTTATTTTATTTTGTCATCTCTACAAGATCCAGAATTAGGGTTCTAGACCGGTCATTGGATTCTTCAGTATTACTGCAATGCAAATGGAGGATGAAAACAATCACTTGAAAGGAACAAGCTGGTCACATGTTCTACAAATTATGTAATATTTTGGGTATTTTGTTATCTTATATATAATTTCCTCAAGTTTGACCACCAAAAGAAGTAATGCTAACATTTTAGAATAAATATCAGTCTTCCATTTCAACTTTTGCTTTCTCGTTAAAGACTGGAGACATCAGCTCAGCTGATATGATTGTCCTCCGAAAAGTGATCAAAGATTTCTTATAGGCCCTAAAGCTGAAGTAAAGATATTGCTTATTTATTCTCTACCTATGTAAAAAATTATTTGGTAACCTTGAAACTAAAGCTGCTGTAGTAAGGAGCAAATAGTTCCTTGCTATATGCCAACAGATAATGAGTGTATGGTGACTTGGAGGGCCATCATCCTTAGTCCTGAGCAAATGAGATCAAAAAACATTGCCCAAGCATTATCAGAGAAAATCTTATCTTCTCAAACATCCTTTTATCACTTTTCAGGAGCAGAAGGCAGAACACTAAATGTGTACATGCTTCATAGGTAATTTTCCATTAGAGTAAGGTGGGATTTCTAATATTGTCCAGGGTGAATGCTGTTGAGGGAGAATTTAACTACTGCCTGTCAGGGAGATTCAGCTCAGTGAAGATTGTGGGTAAGTTTTGGAAGTGCTGGCACGTGACAAGGGGATGTG
This sequence comes from Cyanoderma ruficeps, assembly GCA_008694505.1. NCBI lineage: Eukaryota > Metazoa > Chordata > Aves > Passeriformes > Timaliidae > Cyanoderma > Cyanoderma ruficeps. The sequence continues at coordinate 49,869,205 of VZDJ01007755.1, read as the reverse complement.
ATAGGCTGGGACAGGAGCACATCAGAACAAAGGTAACAGTAGCTGTGCTAATTTTGCAGTTAAACTGTATTTTTTTTTGCAGATGTGGTGTAAAGAGATAAAGTAGCCCTAGTTAGGGATCATTCTTACACATGGCAAGGGGGTTGAAACTAGTTGACTTTTAAGGTCCCCTCTGCCCAAACCATTTTGATTCCAATGTGCTATGTCCAGATGAAATGGTGGTTACCATTTGCAACCTGGATGAGTCATCCTTGCTTCTTATGTCTCATGAAAAATCTGTGTTCCCAAGCTGCACACAGTCCAGATAGGTAAAAAAAAAGGGAACAGGAGGAGGAAGGGAACTACAAGATATCCATACAGTGAGCAGAATGTGAGCCCTTCACCCCAGAAGGGGAAGTTTTTTTACATTAGTTTTACAGATCTGCTCTTACTTTCCTTAGAAAAATACTCATTCACTTTGCTATGTTGCATACAGAGATTCATTTCTAATTGAATTGGGATCACTTGGTAAAAGACAAGCCTGCAGTCATATCTGCATTTGAGGAGAGGTGAATATGACAGAGATGTGAGTTGGCCTTACTGGCTTAATTAGCCAATTGCTTGAAGAAAGAAGGCAAAAGTAATGGGGAAAACAAAAGAAAAAGCTTTTTACATGCAATTAATTCTGTCAAAATAAATAAAGAGCAACATAACTGCAGTAAATGGAATTATAAGCCAGGAAATTCAAAGGAAGAATAATTCTCAGGTTGTGCTAACAACCTGTATTTATGGTTTGTGGCTGTAAAATAATGCAAATTTACATTATTTGCAAATGTGGCTGTAAATAATGCAGATTTTTCTTCTTTTTCTCTGGTGGATCAATTGAAAGATATTTAGAAATATATCAGAAATATAAAGTTCAACAGTATTCTGTTATTGTAATTAATTTTCTTTTCTTAGTAAATTAGAATACAAAATTCCTATATTTTGGAAATTTATATTTTCCTTTTGCCTTCATTGCTAAGGTATTTTGGGGGTTCTATTTGTTTATTTTTTGGTGTTTTACCTTTTTTTTTTTAAATCTATAATTTCTTTTTTATTCATGTCATATTTTCCTTAGGCTCAATATGAAAGTCTGGTGTGTATCTGACCAAGCAGGTCAAATCTGTGGACGACTTCTAAATTTTATATCTAAATCTAGAACTAAAATATTATGGTTTTTATATATAGGAAGATAGTTCTACATTATGAAGAGCTTTATTGGAAAACAGGAAAAATGCATATTTTTTAGACTGGGAAATTGAAGCAAGATAGAAAACAGTGATGCTGCAGTAATCAAAGCATCTGGTTTTTTAAGTTTGAATACTTTCTCTACTGAATCATACTGATAAATAAATGAGAGCTTATTATGATCTTTGTGTTACGACTGTTGCATGATCATTTGCTCTGTGAATTCTATTAAGCAACATTTAACGTAGATCAAAACCAAAATCCCTCAGGTCTATCCCTAGCAAGGATCCAGCACAGAGTTTGAACTATTATCAGTGGCACTGTGAGCAAATCATCTATGCCAACAAATCTAGGTGGCTGGCTGTATAATTTTTCTGCTTCCTCACTGACTGACTGATCATGTTAGTATTGCAAGCATAAATACTATCCTTCACTTCTGCCAATATACTGCCAATGCTCATCAAGCTTGAATATAGAATAAGGTGGAAACAAAGCAAAACTGATTTTATTTAAAATGTGGGCAAATATTTGCAGAAACTATTTTGCATTATTTTTCTCCTCTATTCAGCATTCTCAGTTCCCAGTGGTATGATGAGAGTTTGAAATACAGAATGTCTCCCAGAGGTGCTCAGCAATTTGCAAGAACAGCCCCACAGCTAATATCTTTTTGGTTCAACAGCTTCAAAATAAATTAAAATACTTCTGGTTTCTACTGGCACTGATAAAGATTGAATAGATAAGAGCTATTTGAGCAACTTATTAGGAGGAACTGTCTTGCTGAGTTTTCTTTCTTTTAGGACAAGTTCATCAAGGTAGTATTTCAATGTTTATTTCTTTTCAAGACAGATTCATGGAGCAGTATTTTAATGATTGGCATAACTGCATATTAACAGATAGGGGGAAAAAAGGAAAAAGGAAAGGACACTAAATAATCTCCTTGTAGCCTGATTAACTATGAAAATTTTCTGTATCAACTGCAACTCAGCTATGTTTAGTACATAGGCCATCAGCTATGCAGGGAGGAATACTTCCATTGCAAAAAAGGTGGTGTATATTCCAAGTTTCTTGCAACCATTGGCTGGTGGGCTAAATGTTTAACTGAAGATATTACTGGAAATGGACAAGATTCAACGGTAAAGAAAACTTTATTTTATCTTTTTTTTTCAGAAATTTGTGAGGACAAGGTTGGACAGTTAAATTCAGGCATTTTGGTATGATTTTATACTGAATATGCAAAGGATTATAGGCTACAATGATAAAGTATTAGAGGACACTCCACCAATAATTAGTGTCTATGACTCATAGCTATCATTAGAATGAAAGCATCAAGATGATGCAAGTGTTACTGCAATACTGAGAAAACAAACTGGGCACATGCTAAGGGAAAAAAAATTAAGGCTATCATAGCAGTATGATTACTATTTTTAGTTTTCCAGAACTTTTTGTATCCCCTACAGTTATTTTTCCCTTTCATTTAATGTAAATTCTGTAAGGATAAGATGCCAGATGTCACAGTTTTGAAGTTTTCCTTAGAAAAGAATTAATTTCTGCATAAAATCAAACCTCAGTGTAATGTTTCTCTAAGCACACCCCAAATTTTTGTGGTTGAGCAGGTTGGAAAGTTGAAGTTAAATGTAATGTGAAAAGAATGGGATAAATGTTTTACCCAGGGTTCACTTGCTAAATAGTCATGACAACTCAAAGTGCCCTTGTGTTTGCTATCAGAATTTGCCCAATATATTTTTCCAGCTTTTGTTTGTTTGTCTCCATTAGGTTTATGAATAAAAGATTGATGTTAATATTAAGTCTGCAGTATTCAACTTTTAGGTGTTGGTAAGTTATGACTGGTCAGATAAATGACACATTTTTCAATTTCTCTGGTGCAATGGGTCACTTCTTACAAACACTTGTAAACAAATTTATTATTATTTACTTAAATTACCAAATGACAAATAAATTCTAACTATAAGCATATGAAATTGCTTTCTTTTTAGTTGTGGAGATCTAGCTCCCTACTTTCAGACCTGCAAGTACTAAAAGTGCAGTTTTCCCATTTCAGAACATGATTCTGTTTTATTGATGTTATTTCCTTAGGTGTAAATTCCCAAATCCAGGTACAGAGGTCTGAAGTATCACAATAATATCTTTTTTCACAGCCCTTGCAATAATATCCTCAAAATATCCTCTCCAAAGCCTATTAACAGAAGCCCTAATTTTGAACTACTCAAGAATTAATCCAGCTATTAAAATTGCTAAAATATTTGCCTGTTTCATAAAGTACTCTTGAGGTTAACAATCTGCAAAACTGACCTACTCATCATTATTATCACTGCTATTTTTTATTAAGTTTTTAGAGTCCAGAAGTGGAATTTGATAGTATTTTATTTACAATACAGGTGTTCAAATGAGCTTCTCCACAGAAATGCATCTTGTATCTATTTAAGGATAGTGTTCTGAGCATTGTGATACATATAAACTTTTCTAGAATATAATATAAGGTATAAAAAACAGATTATCTGCAGAAAAATGGCTCCCAGAGGAAAGTAGAAATAGCACAGCTTGAAGTGCCTTGTGCTTTGTAATGTCCTTAGCCACCAGCAAGGCAAGTGTCCTGTGGAAAAGACAAATGCCTGACTTCATAGTATATGCAAGGATGTAGCTCAGGAGGGTTTGCTGGATTAATATGAAAGCACAAGTGAGAATTTGTTCTTCTCTCACAGCACTCCTAATGACATTGGACAGCAGGGGAATAATCCTGACTGGGATCTGGATAAATAAGAGCAATGATTTATGTTTTGCTTAAACCCATAACTTGAGGGTAGGAGGGCGGAGGGAAAGAGAGACCATGCTTTACTCAGAGGAAATCAGTACAAATTTTTCCTACAAAGTTGGGAAAACAAGATTTTACTCTCAAGTTTATAGAACTGAGGCCAATAGGGAACTCTACCAAAGGCATTGTACAGCTTTCCCTTGGGGGCAATCCCTTAAAATTTCACCTTTTTTATCATCCTTTCTCTAACCTCAATTTATTCTGAGGGGATCAGGCATAAATGGTACAACTAGACACCTGTTCAATTATACTGAAGGACATTAAAGAAAAAGATTCAGTTTTTATTTATATCTGTTGAACCAAATTTAGTCAATGACTTACCAGCAAAGTTTTGACTTGACCCACTTAGAAGCTACAGACCGCCTACAGAAGCCTAGTTGGATAAGCACTAACTTAACTTTAAATCTTTATTTGCTTTCATCAATAAACAATAAAAACTTCAGAAAAGCAACATTCTCTGCACAGATATAAATCAGGAGGAAAGTTTCAGGTCTAAACAGGGCAAGGGATTTCTCACGTGGTAACACATGCTGTTTATCCTCTAAAACAGTCAAAACCTGTATTTTGCAGTGGCATTGACACAAATGCTCCATCATTATTTTTTTTTCTATTTACTTAAAATTCCATTCCAGATAAGTATGTTTTATATCAATATGAGAAGTTTCTAAGGTATAGAATATCTTGGGAATCCATTGAGGGTAAATACTGGTAGATAAGTTTTTAAAAGCTCTTGCTCTGCACGGGCACGAGAAAGAGAGTGAGAGAATGAGTTTTATACAGCTATATCCACTCAGAGACATAGGGCTTGGTTTGTTACTGCTTTGCACTTTGCATATTATTTTTTGTACCAGGAACAAGATATACAGTCTACTAAATGCTACCAATTCAGACAAGTAGTGTTTTGCATACTTCCCTGGTATATGTCCTTATGATCTCCGAAGCAATTGTGGCTCCAGTCTGTTAAAGGCATGCCATTAGCTTTATTGCCATAAACCATGCTGAACAGCAGTGAAGCATTGTGAATACCTAGGATGCAGGGCATAACAAATTCCTGCTATTATTACAAAAAAAACAGCAGAAAGCTACTGCCAACAAAATGCAAACAAATGAACCCAATCATACATTTTATAGTTGAGGCAAAAAATAAAGCTTTAGGAATTTATTCTGAGGAAATTGAAATACATGTCACCCAATATTCTCATACAGAAACAGAAGAACATTCTCTATAATGACTGTAGTCCAGTCTCCTAAACAGCATCTCCAGCTTTACAAGGCTCAAGTTAAATGTCTTGACTAATTACACCAAGTTAGGGCCAATTTAATAGTTTTAGAATTGATATGATAGGATGAGCAAGAAAAAACACATTGTACTGTTTTTCTTTATTTCAGCGTTTTACAGAGCAATTCCAATTTTGTGTATGGAAAGACTTCAATATAACAGAGAAAATAGTGCATATTACATGGCTGTTACTGATTGGCTAAAATGAAGGAACTTAATAGAAGCAAATCCTTAGGATGGGGCTAAATAAAGCTGCAAAATTTTAGACATTTAAGACTCTAGATAGATGGGAGAAATCTCTGGTTTTCCATGAAGGAAGATAGCATCAGTTCTGAAAGGTCTTTTTCACCACTCCTGGTTGGTTCAATAATAAGAGGAATGGACTTACAAACAGAAAGTTTTGAAAATTTACCTCAGCAGTTTTTAATTAAAATGTATAAAGCTATGTAATTAATACATTTGGTGGGGTAAAGGACATATCTGTGACGTGCAGCAATGTAAACTTTTTCCATTGTACGAGTACCTGAAAAGGAAAATAGTCTTTGCAATTCCTGAGTTTCTTTAACATGTCTATACTCTGTGACTTTCAATAATCTTAGATTTTAGTTTATTGCCTTTAAAGACGACATTGCCAGTTTAGGTAATCTTCCTTGGGTTTATATAAAGAAAAGTTTGTATTAAGATTAAGATGTCTCAAAGTCAAAAGTTTGCAGAGATAAAGACAGAAAGGAATAAAAATAAACAATGGAAAAATATATAGTAGACAGAAGCATAAAAAGATGACAGGTGAGCAGAAGAGAGAAAGCTTACCAAAGCACCAACTTTGGAAAGGAAAATATTTTGTTTAAACTTTGTGTGAGTCTCAGTGTCCAGCTTAATAACATCATTGATATTAAGCATACAAAGGAACTGTATTAAATGTGAGCATCTTTCACAGTATAAACTTTGAGTAGTGTTTTGCTTTGTTATTGTAATGGGTAAAATGAACAAATATCTCCACTTCTACAAGCTTTATTCTCCTCCGGGTTGTGCAGAACTTCATCTGTACCAGTCTGTCCCATACCATACATCAGAGAGGTTTGCACTCATGGGTTGAGTCATGCTTGAACAAAGAAAATTAATAGTTATTTAATTAGTCATATACTTTATAGGGGTCAGTTCATTGTCTTAAATTTAAATTATGTATTTGGGAATTTCAGATCTAGTTCTTTTCTATTATATTTAGTCTGTCTCTAAATTAAGAAGATCAGTACTCCTGTGGAGGATCAAACAGTTTTTGCTGTGCTCGGGGGTGACTCAAGATTATTGTGGAAGTTACAAAATTATTGGCAGTTATTCTTATTATTATTCTTATAATCAGAATGAATATTTTAAGTTTCCAGTTTTAGGATTGCAGTATCAAATATGCCAAAATGGAATACTTGACTTAAGTTTTGCCATGTTGTTTTTTTAAAATGTTATTTCTTTAGATTCTCTGGGGAGAATTGAAATTGAACTCAGCAAAGAATGAAAGAAGTCCTTACACTTATTGAAAACAAATCTGTATCAAAAATTTAGAGAGAGAATTTTTGGAAAACCTTATAGGCTTTAGTTGTCTATTATAAATTGAAAATGAGAAAGAGTGCCAAAGATGCTCAGACTCCCTTAAGAACTCAACTTCTAAAATCCTCTTGAAGACAAGAAAAATGTCAGAGAAACTGTCCAACTCTTTTTCCACAGAGCTAAGCAGCTCTGATGGTTAACTTCATGTCCATCACAAGCAATACTTTTCACTTCTTTATGAAAGAAACATTGGAGAAAAAAGAAAAATTATATAGGACTCTTTAGAGAAAATTTTACCAAAACAACTGTGAATTGGGGACTGTTTATTTATGAATAGGCACAGGATGTTTTAAATATTTGGTAAAGTATGGTAAATTATATAGCGACCACAGTGATTACAATTTCTAACAGCACTTAAAATGAGGAGCAGGTGTTGGAATGAGCAGAGTGGTGTGTGGTGCGTGGTGGGGCAGATAATGACACTCTTCCATGAGTTTCCACCTTCCCCTATCCGATGCATGTTTCTGGAGTTACTCTACTTCTCTGGACTGAGTAGCTAAAGAGCATTTGTAATATGAAGACCTCTCAAGCACAGTATATTGGTTGACTTATTTTGCAGAAATGTCTTGCTGTTTTTTGTTAAAACTTGCATAGACAGTTTATCTGAACATGTGTACTCCTTATTTTCAGAGTTAAGTGTTTAAGTCTTTAAAAAATGACCTAAATTGTCATAATCAATGGAGGACTCTTCTTATACTTCAACCAATTTAGGATCACTGATCAGTGATCATTTACCAAAGGAAAAAACCCCTGAATCTAAGTTTCTTTCTCTTAAATCCGAAAGGTCAGTTGTACTAAAATTTGAATTAATTCAGCTTCCTCTAGTTTAGGAATGTATTTGTGTGTTTTTCTTTCCATCACACACTTCAAGGTAATCATGAAACTTGTTAACATATACAAGAAGACAAAATGCCTGTTGTGCCAGAAAAAAAAAGCATATTATTTTTTTAGCATTGACTGATTGATACAGGTGAAACTGGGCACAGATTTACCATCAAATGAGCCACCCAGAAGACGTATTAATTGGAACCACAAATTTAAGTGAGCAATATAAAATACATGCTGAGAGTCAAACCTGAATTCATAACAGGAACTCTTTTCACTGCAGAAACTGGAATCTAAGAGTGAAGCCAATTTTGTTAGAGAACTTAAATTTATTTTATTGCTCGCAGCTATCAGACTCTCAGTTCATGTAAAGCACTGTAATTTCATAGATTTTACTGGAGCTATGCAGTTTATACTACCCAAAGGTCTCACTTATTAGCGTATCCAGTAAAAGCAGCACAGATTTAAAGTACTGAGTATGCTGATGAATACCTCCAAGAAAGTTATTAGTAATTAATTCAGAATATTGAATATACGCAAACACTATAACTTCCTGGAAAATCCTAGAAAATCTGAAAGTTTTCCTTTTGCCTGTTGCTGTATCTGTAGGGACAGAGTTTTTTTTGTGATTCATTTTTGAAAGTGGTTCAACTCATGTCTTAGAAATATATCTTAAGTGATCTGCTGTCAGAGTTAGGCTTGTATCCCTTCAAAGGATATGATGTTCTGTAAATAATACGTCTTTGGTAGCCATTGTTGTGGTTACTGTTGTCAGGAGAGATAATAAAACTGACAAGTACAAAGAGCTGATCCTCCTCAAAGAAATGCCTGTGAGAACCCCCTCATGCACCTTGTTCTTGCCCTTTGCCTTGGGCACGGCCACCTCTCAGTTCTCGTCATTAGTCTGTTGGCAGGCAAGAATTGCAATATCAGTTCTACTTGTGATAGGTGGAAACAGAGTGGGGCTTTTAGCACTCAGTAGCTTAACTTAGAACACAGTGAGACCCCAATCTGGCCTTCAGCACCTGGATCTTGCCAGAAGACGCAGAGGCAGCACTAACTAGGTCCTTTTCCAATTAAAATCTGTGTAGAGTAGGGAAAACTGTTCTGAATGGAACCGTTCTGGATGGGAGATTAGGAAAGTTGTCTGAATTTTTCCTTAGTGCCCTGCTCAGAAAAAAACCCAGGCATGCTTAGTAAACCTTATAATGAATTACTAAATGAGGGCCCATCTGGTTTTTTAAGTGAAGTGTAAGTTTTCATCCCAGACAGATTCCCCGGTGTGGCTGCACCACAAGCCATCCTGCTAGAAGAAGCAGCAGCAACAGAATATGCATAATAATAATGATGTGAAGTAAATATATTTCACAAAATAATTAGCTGAAGGTATATGCAATGGAGACTTAGCAGATATTCACAGTGTACTACAGCTGTGCCTGTGAGGATTTTAGCCACACTTAGAGTCAGGGCTATGCTATTACTGCTATGGATCAGGACTTTATAGTTTAAAAACAGTGGGTTTTGTTTTATAATTTTAACTAAAGTTTGCTTAGGGCGTGGCAAGAAAGGAATAAGCTGTTTTGCTATATTAAGGCTCAATATTTGGATCTATAGAATTCCTCTATAAAGTCACTTCAGTTGTTTCATTCATAGGAAAACAATGTGTTGTTGACTCTGATACCTCACTATACTTAAAACCACTGAGAAATTAGTGACTAGGAACTCTTGCTGTTTGTCTTTTTAACTGACAGTGCAATGCTGCCCCATTCAGTTTTGAAAACACCTGTCACTTTTTTTTCCTATGTATTCTTTTTTCCTTACATCACATTTGTTTTAAAGCTAAATTATTTGACAACAAATCTATACCACTGGGAGTTTTNGGAAGGCACCTCTAAAGTTCTCTAGTTCTCCACCCCTCCATCCTGGATGGGCTGACCCAGCTCCCGTCTCGTTCTCTCTTCTTCCCCCCACCGGGCCCGGGCCTACCTGGCTCTCCCTCCCCCGCCCAACGTGGGCAGGGGAGGAGAGAGTTTTTCCGCTGAAAGCAGAGCCGGAAAAGAGGGAGAGCCTCTGGGAGTCTTTGGTTTTAACACCTTGTGTCCTCAGAGGCGTGTCTAACTTCTCAGTGGTCAGCAAAGGTGTCAACATCTAAATCGGGTCACTGATTGGTTTGACTTTAGCTTCCTGAAAAACTCACTTCCCCTCAAACCATGACACTTGTAAATGAAAGCCACTGCATTTCAAAAACAGCCCTTCCATAACCTTGAACTTTCAGTATATGACTTATCATGTTATCAAAACTGCTGTGTCTCTAAATTATGATGAGCTGTAGAACTTCACAGGAGTTTTGCTTTGTATGTCTTGGCAAAGTATAAAGAAAATTTATGTGAGTGGGTTTTTTTAAAAGGTTCCTTAGTTGCATATCACTTTCCACTCCATAATTCTATTTCTCCTCTTCCTTGGAGAGGAAGGGCATATTTTGCAATTATCTCAAGAGCCTCAATGAATGGTCCATATCTACTTGAGTACTCTACCTCTTGAGGTCAGCAATAAACTTGAAATATAACTCACATGATGTATTTCAGCATCTCATAAGAAAAATATTTAACAGTTCATGTTGAAAAACAAACCAATTTTTTTTCTTACACAGTGAAGACTTTTTATTACACTTCTCTTTCTCCAGAAATTAGATAATGTTCCCACATACATACCATACATAAATATATATAATTAAAAAAACCCCTCAAACTTTCTTGGAGAAATAGTGTTTAAAAATTGATTTCAGTTAAAAGTTATAAAGGCAATTAAACAGCAAAGAGTTCTGAGATTAATTTTAAAAATTTCACCTACTTTTCTAAGAGTTAGGGTCATTATAGACATTAATCTCTTAAGCACTTTTTTGCCCTTGTTTCAAGATAGAGAATGCCTCAGCATAATAAACAGGTACAGTCAATCTAATTTTAACTGACTTAAAAAGCCAAAGGTAGGAGATAGTCATACAAAACTCTCCACTATAGTATTACTTAGACAATTTAAGTCAGTCTTTGTGGTCATTGAGATATGTACAATTTGTTAGTTTGAGTTTTATTTTTTGTCTTTCTGAAGATATTATGACTCCTTACAATTGTAACTTAGCAGGTTCATTTGATTTGTCAGCTGAATTATGTTTCGGGAGACTGACTATTTCTGGAAAGTTGGTGCTTGATAAAGGTTAAAAACAAAATAAAAAACTTGAAAAATCAGCTCTTGACTGCAACAACCCAGTTGAATTCACAGCATCTGGGAAGAAAATCAAAACCTTCCTGAGAAGAATTAGCACAGCAATAATGAGAGTACCAGCAAAGCATAAAGCATGATAGGACATGTTTTGTTCTTGTGTCATTGGACATTATCTCCACTTCAAAGGTAATGTGTAAGTAACAGTATGTTCTCTCACATATCACTAACCTTTAAAAAGTGCACATGCAACCTTAGATTTTCCCTGCCCATCTGGCTGCTGAAATCTCTGGTAATAGAGACAATGAAACCCAAGACATGACAAGTTTCCATCTAAAATCTAGTGGGACCAAAAGTTAAAAGTTGCTTCAGAAATGCTGCCTCTGTTCATTTCTGTTTCTTTCAACAGCACTGCAGGGCTCAACATTGGCCTCTCAATCTTTTTCATTAGTATCCATCAGGTAAAGGACATTCTGGTTGGACTGCTGTTGGCAGTATGATGGTATCTTGTATGACCAAGATACCATCTTTCTGGGGAGGGAGTACTTGGTTCAGCTTTTAAAACCACTCAGAACTCTTTAAAGTGAACTTCACATTCATGTTTTATTTAGATCATCCCAGACACTATGAATCACTTCCTATTATTGATAATTCAAACACCCAAATTCCTATGTCATGAAACTTCAAATTTATGCCTTCTACCTGAAAATAACACAGCAGAAAATTAAAATCAAAATCTGGCCCAATTCCTTTCATTTTCTTAAGTGAAAACGAACAATATTTTCCATCTCCAGAGGTATGCTACAGGCAGAATGTCCAGATAGATGTCAAAAAGTCAGTGACTTATGAATAGTTTCATTTGTTAGTATACAAGCACCTTAAAAGTAATAAAGACAAGTGTAATTTTTACAGCTGGAGAAACTGAAGTCTGAAGGTAAATGCTCTAGTCACTGTTAGAGTGACTAGGAGAGGTTCAGGCCTGGAAACAGAAACTAGAGCTGGACTTAAATATCTTCTTGGGTCTGAAGTAGAGAACATGGCAAGTACAAAATGTAAAAAGTTGTAAGATGTTTACTTACAAAAGCTTACTGTCTTTTGCTTAGATGTTATGGCAGGACAGATTATTCCACATAGTCCTATTTAGCTGACAGACTCTTGTAAAAGAATTTTGAGTTACCATGGTCTTGCATCATAGTCTGTCTGTGCAGTTTGTAACTTCTGTATCTTGTTAGATTTGTTTCTGTTGCAGCCACTACAGAGAAACTCCCCTTGTGCCCTCCCTTACCTTCTGACAGTCAGCACAGTCCACTACTGAGAGGACAGACTTGTTAATCTCCCGTGAGGCAAAATAGGAACCTAAATACTAGCTAGCGGGCTAATGAAATAATGAGAAACACAAGAAACTGACGTGAACTGAAATAAGTTTTTTCAGCCAATAACCAGATTTGACCAGCAAAAAGGAGCTTTGAGAAAGAGATTCAAGTCTTTCGCTTAATTACTGCTGTGATTTCAGGGTAGATTAGATTAAACAGCTATGTGGAATTATATGCTGTATTATCAGAAAAGATCAACAGCCACCTGTTTCAAATGGTGCTGACTCTAAAGAAGTGACCTTGACAGTGGCAACTGATACACAGTTCTGCTGGGCTGCACAGGATGCTCTCCTAAGGGTCCAAGTCTTCCAGATTGCCTTCAGTTTATTACCAGATATGACTCAGTTTCAAAGTAATTTAAAAATGGGTTAGTGATTTTGGAATAAATTAGCTTTCCGTAGTTCAGAATGTTGTTTCAAAAAAGGAACTGCACAATTGTTAATCTTATAGATAGTAAAAAATTAAGTTGTTTACGATAAGTAGAAGGCTGGGAAGAGATTTACTGTGATAGCAGCCCTGAAAAGATTTTCACAAGTGTATTTGCTTTCATGCAAATCATAGTTGTTTGTCCATTGCACTTTCCATGTAAAGTGAACCCAGGGACTAAAAAGCGACATTACAACCCAGTAAAAACCCATACTAAATGCTAAATCTCTTATTATGAATTAATTTGCAGTCCCTAATAACAATTGAAATTGTCTTGACGGGAACCTGGGTAAAAGAAACACTTCTAAATTGTTAATGCCAACAACAAAATTAAATAAATGTCTGCACAGAGAGTGTATATCAATTTTGGAATAACTATATTTATCAGGATTTATTTTTTCATGAAACAGATTGTATTTAATATGTAGGTCTCAATCACCGTGATGTAGCTCCACTTTGTTGTTCTAGAGAGCATGTTTCAGGATGATGCTATAAATTTATTAAATAGAGTGTGTTTTGTGGCAAAGTAGATCATCCAATCATGGAAAAGAAGCAAGTACTTGGCTTTAGGCAACCAAACACCGATGCCCAAAGGAGTACTTGCAAGCAGTCAGTTTGCAATAACACAGGCTACAAGTTGCTTGTGCAGAATAATCAGCAAGTAGTTGGGAGGAACAAACAAATGGTAGCAATCATTGTCCGCTCATAGGCAATTACCATAAGAAGAAAAAGAAGTAAAGTAATTGAATAAAATGTACATAGATTGTTTACTCAGCTCTATTAACAACAAGCAGCATGCTCTCATTAAAACTAAGAGATGAGAAATAAAACATTGCTTAGAGCCTCAGTGAAACAGTGATATTGGTTTCCACAACATTACCTGGCATTTAAAACAACACCAACAAAAAACAAGAATTCAAAAGGACCCCATAAATACTTTTGCAACTTTACTTATTCTGTACAGATTATTTACTATGAGTTGAATACAGTTGCCACTAGCAAAGATTTCACTGAAATTCTGGCAACAATTTAGAGCTGGATTTTACCACTTCTGATGTCAAGAACAGTCTGCTTTATATTTTGATAAATCTTAGCAACTGGTACCAGGAAAAGAGATAAAAGTGCTGAACTCTAGTCAGAGCAGCAAGAAACTTTCAATAGTAATTTTTTAGGGGAAAATCCTTTGACAATCATGTTTTTTTAAATGTATTTTTGCTTCTACATTGTTTTAACTTTTTTTTTGATGGCTCTACTTTCTTTTTGTGGTAGGGGAACGTAATTTTTATCTTCTTTAAAGAAATTTTTCTTGGCCTAAATGAATCTCTCTCCCTTTACCCTCCCACAATTTGTCAGCTAGTCCAAGAAACTTATTCTACAAAACAATAAAAGCACAACTGAACGAGTCAGCTTCTCTTTACTCATAGAGACAGTCTGTGAAGATTTCACTTTCCCCAGGGCTGTAGGTAAGCAGGCATTAGAGAAGTGATTGGAGAGGTATAAAACTGGTTTTGCTGCTGCACTGTTCATTCTACTGGACTGTCCTTAACAGGAGTCACACAGGCCATGATTGCAATTTGTATTTCAGTTATACAGATGCTACCTATAGTTTATGCACACATATATAAATATGTGTGTTCATGTACACACATACAGACATTCTTTTATTGATATTCACTTTTGTCTGCTTATTCTAGTCTGTCTTTTTCTCTTCCCTGACACAATTCTTCCTTCGGGCATTTTAAAGATACTTGTTAACTTGATGACAAAGCTAAATTCAGGTCCAAAAAACCCCCCAAAAGACTTCCGGTATTGGCTAAGATTAGTTTTGAACTTCAACTTTGCCTTTCAAGACAGTCTTTATATAAATTTTAAACAACATACACAACAGAGGCATCCTTAAAACCACTTTTACATTAGTAGGTCATACAACTGAGTCCACAGGGAAAGATCTTTATTTATTATTTACATTTTAGTAGTACACCTTGTGTAAGGCTCTGTCCATAGAGACAGCCAAACAGGTGCTTCCATTGATTTTCTGCAGCATTCCCAAGTACAGATTTTCAAAATCCCCCAAAGAGCTGAATGCTGATGCCCAAAGTAGAATAGCAAGGAGATGGTGTCTGGCTGCACACCTTGGTGTTGCAAGCAGTACTTAAGCTGTGCAAGGTACCATGGAGCAGAACTCTCCAAACTGGCTGGAAAAGTTAGGTCTAGAGCTGGAAATAACTCAGGGACACAAATTTAGTGTGCAAGATAATTAGCCCAAATGAGAGGGAAGCCTAATTAGCTAGGACAGTGCTCTCTACTGTGCATACCATTCTTATGGTGATTCCGTGTAGATCACTGCTGCTTGCAGTTTTTAGATTTAACCAACTTTTGCTCCCAGTGAACAGTGGTGTGGGCTTGAATTTAGAGACTGGGGTGACAAAAAAAGTGTTACTATCTCAGGCATTTTTTCCTAGCTTTACCATAAGTATGTCTCCAAATACAAGGATCTCATCTTTTTTTTCTTGATTTTATTGCTCAGAATCAGTGTGAGAGAGAATTAATTCATAATTCCAAAAATAATAGGAGGTAAGAAGAAAAAAAATGCTATATTTATCTGAAGATATGTTTCCCTTAAGAGTCAAGCAGATTTCAAATTTTTCATAAAGAAAAAGAATAAGCAACTTTCTTTTTTCCTGACCCACCTGTAGGAATGGAAACTTAGCATGTGCCTGGAAAAAAACTACAAATAAGCACTTGAAAATTAGACACAATAAGCAAAATTGATAGTGGTTACTGAAATATTGCACTTGTCATGTTGATTTGACAAGACAATGAGATATAAAGGAAAAAGAAGCACAAGAGATTAATCTCATGACAGGCATGAGGAAAATGAAGGAAAGGACAAAGAAGGAATTTGTGTACTCTAGGGCTCAGGCAAAAATTATACTGCTGGTGAAGTAGCACTGCACTCAGCTGAGCTGAGCTGATTCTTATTATCTTAGGATGTCCAAGGCTGAAACTGCTATGGTTTTCCTTCAGTACAGAAGAAACACAGAAAGGTGAGCTATCCCTTTCTACTGTAATTTTTCTTTTTATTTTCAAAACTAATTTCTTAAAAATCAGAGTTATTTACCAGCAGTCTCACCTCCAATCTTCTCCAATCTTCTTTGTTATCCCATAGCTCTCAAAAGGAGAAAAAGTAAAATGTGAGATGAACAGCAAGATTAAAAAGGCTTCTGGGAATCAATTCCATCACTACTAAGGACAAGAGGACATGGGTTTATGGTCTGAAGGTCAGTTCAGTGTTTTCTCCAGAGGACCTATTTTCTGGAACGTAAACATATAATTTAAAGTATGTTGTGTCAGCAGCATTTCTGGGGCCTGATCCAGCAGCAATAATTGCAGCTTTCCAGGCAAGGTGGTGTTTGGGTTCTCATTAGTGTAATAGGGTTGCAATTGCATAGTCATTTGCACTTCGGCTCTGTGTGATCAACCTTTGGCAGCTCACCTATCCAACAAGAGGCCAACCTGCTGCAAATATGGGGGCACACATCCCCTCCTTGCCTCCTGCCATCACTGTATTTTCCAAGTTGCTACCACACTGTTCGAGGAAGAAAACCCTACATGAAAATGGCGCTTCTCTGTTCAGTGTTCTGATATTATCTCTGATGAACTCTATTTACCCTTTATCCTGTGTAAGGCTCTTGAAGAAAATTATGTGGTCAAAGGAGAAAGCATTTGCTTGGAGTTCTTATCCATTCTATGAGACTAGGGGTGAGATGTGGAAAGAGAAATTAGTACATGAACACCAAAACCAGACAATTGCTAAGTAGGATGAAAATGCTGTAGCCCTTCAATGTTACCGTCTTCCTCTGTGAGATGCACGTTGTCTGCCATGTGGCATGGAATTATATTCAGCTCACTGTTTCCTTATTCACAGCATAACTGCATTCATTTACCAGAGCCCATTTTTAGTTATTAACAAAAAAATTAAAAATCCCTCTTGCCTCCCAAGTGAGTTTTACATCTAAGTTATTTCCATGCTTAGTCACATTCTTTCAAACCTTAAAGTGTCTGCTGGACCCAAACACCATCAGCTGTGTCTAGAGAGTGCAAATACATGCATTTAGATACACACCCACGTACATATGAAAATACATTACTCACTCAGACATATCTCTGTGCATTAAAACATATTTTCATACATAAGTGCATAAACACAGAATTAATTGTTGCCTCTACTTTTAGTTCTAACAAATAATGTAAACTAGTTGATAAACTTTGTGTCTTTATCGAACTGCAGAGCCGCAGACAGAATTCAGCTATAGCACATGTGTCTGTACGTACACGCACGTGTGCATGCCCATGGATATGTGAGCTGTGTGTGCCTACAGACACACAAGAACAGTCTCCACAGTCTTCCTAATTTGTGAAGCATGCTTTCCTGCTAAGGCACTATGAACAGCAAATGAAGCAGAAAGCACCCAGTACTTCACAAGTCAGATGCTATCTTGAGGCTCCAAGGATTTCTTAATTGAGTAGGGTGAGGTCAGGAGCTAAAATGACTGAGCAGCAATGATGTGTGCAAAAACATTTTTGCTGCTTCAATTTCCTTTCCTGACGTCCAGGAAGCATCTCTCAGAGAAAGAAGAAAACCTTTAGAGTGTCACCAGTGCAGGAGGACAGGATTTTACACTGAACAGTTGAAAGAATAAAGAATGCATCCAATGCAAAAAATTTATGCAAGAGAGCACAGGCAGCATTAGTTTGCAATTGTGAAATCAGGATATTGGGCTTATTTCAGCTCCTGCCCCAAATATAGAGGGTGATCACTTTATCTTTCTTTATCCCTTTATCTTCCAATTAAATTGGAAATGCTTTGTTGCAGGCATTGAACTCTGTACAGCTCCAAATAAAATCAAGACTCAAGTCAGGAAGAGGGCCACTGAAAATATTTGGGTAAATATCATAGGTGTGTAAAACAACAGTCAAATCTATTGATGACTCACCCGATTATTAACCTGAAATAGGAAGAAATGCTGATTAATTAAGATGGATTTTACATATCCAGTGAGCAGTATTCTCCTACGTTCATGTCAGAAAACAAGCATTATAATTTGTGTATTCTTATTGGTTTTGACTGCTAGTGTATAAACTATTATAACTATGTGCCAGAACAGACATACATCATGAGCCATCAGCATGACCTTACTCCCCATGCCAGTTTCATACTATCAGTTGTTTAAATGGTCTTAAATTCCTCAGTCTTCATGACCTTTTGTGGGTGGCCTGTGAACTTGACAACTCAGAAACTGAATTAGAGTTCTGCTTTTCATTTGAATCTAGAACTTCCTACATTTGAAATTACATTTTCTAATAACTTTACAAATACTACACTTTCATGATGGATAATGCATTCAATGAACAAAAATATTTGATTACTTCTTAAAATTGGAAATATCTTGAGGAAAAAACAGTATTAATAGATATCTTCTAAGAATTTAATTGTTGATTTACCTCACAGAATATGTGCCAGGCGACTATAATGTCTCCATATTTACCAGAATTACTACAGTTTACATGACCTGCTATGTCCTTTTTTCCCAGGTTGCACCAGAATTTTCTCCGTTGCTCCCTCTTCTTTTTTTTTTCAATCAGCTATTTTTTTCTATATTTTCTATTTCTCACTGCTTCAGGTCTCCCTTTCATTGCGTGACTCATTCTACGCCTTTCTACACCCTTTCTTATTCCACAGTGTCTAAGTCCAAATCTACTTCCTCTTTCATCTGCTTTTATTCTCTAAGTTCAAGATCCCTATTTCTCCATATCCTTATGATACAATCAATTCCATCTTGATTTTGCTGATACCACACAATATCCAGTTCCTGCTTCACAGTTTGGCCACCAATTGAAATTTGATTGACTGGCTGAGCACAGATAGGACTGAATAAGCTGTTATTTAAATCTTTTCATGGACAGCTTTTTAAAGTGCTCCAAACCAATGGAAACCATCAAACTTCAGCACACGTCAGCAAATTTCAAACTCACTGTGTTTAATTGGTTTTGGAAAAATAATCTTTCAAATCTTGCCTTTTCTATATACTGAGACAGTATATCCACGGAATCACTCCAATCAACTCTGTAGTGCTGAACCCTGGCAGTGAATTTTGAATGTCCCTCTCTCTGAAATCTTTTTTGCTGCAGCAAGTTTTCAGTATCATTGAAGTGTTGGCATGCTAGTTTATGTATAATTAATATAGACCACTTAAGTTTAGTTGAAAAATGCCAAAGAACCTTGGTTTATATTATTTGGATGCTACCTTGCCAACAAAGATTAGGAGTTGAGATTCTGTCATGCGTTGAACTTTTTTATGGGACCTGAGTAACCAGATGATGAAAAGCAGGTCTTTCCTCCAAGAAAATAAATCTTTAGTGAATTCTTCGGGTCTTTCAACACAGAAAAAAGTTAAATAAAATCAAGACTTTTACCACACACTATGTTTATCCTAAATTAATACAAAGTAGACAGAAGTTAAATATTTAAGATATGACCCATCCACTGGGGAAAGCAATTTTACATAAACACTGTCAGATTTCAAAGAAGTGTTTTTCAATAAGCCATGAAATTAATATCTGAGAACTGCTCTGATGAAATTCCCCTCCTAAAAGGGACCTTATCCTTTTGAACTTTTGTTTGAAAAATTCATTTTAAATCAGGCTCAACAAGCCTGAATTTTTAAAGAAATAATTAAAGACATCTCTTATGAGAAGGCTTGGACAAACAAAGCAGTATGGATAAACCAGAAATGACTGAAAATTTTTCCTTTCTGTCTTCTGACTTAAGCCTCTTTCAGGGACTAGACAGAATAAATAATATTGGATTAATATAATGTATCTTTCTGGTGAGATCAGGAAGAAACACAAACAGAAAGGTAAAATTAGTATTTCAAAATGGTCTTCAAGAATAATCAATGTGCCTATTTGCTCTGGGTCCAATAGAGACCAGACAGCACTTTGAGAAAGAATGAAAAGATACTGTTAAAAAAGATGAACTTAATGTTTTGGCCAGAACAAAGGCCGTGTTCCCCTCATTCTCACAGAGAGTTTGCTGCTTCATTTCCCGGGCTTTGTGTCAGTAGAGGTTTGAGTCCATTATTCACTTTGAAAAAGAAAGAGAACCCTGGTTCTCTAGTCAGATTGATTCCCATTATCCATCAGGTCCTCAGGCACTGCCCCTCATTGAATAGGTGAGTCTACTAAAACACCAGCTGATTACTTTGCATGATGTTCCACTGCAACAGCACAGGGAGCCTTTCAGAGCTTCAAGCACATCAGAAAATACGGGTGGCTGCTCGTACAAATGTTGAAATGAACACAATATTCAAATATCCCTTTTTTAGCTTGAGTTTTAATTTGGTTCATTTCCATACTGCAAAATAACTTTTGATGTCACGTGGTGCATTCTATGGCTAATATTTCATATATTATACAAGCTGTCAGGAGAAAGCTGGGTGTATTGTCTGGGGACATTTGGAACATTTGGCAGTCAGCAAGCATAAGAGGCAGCTCAGATTTTCGGTATCAGCTTATTAAAGTCATATGTCTTAAAAATCAGCACAGAGATTTCTATGCACAATGAGGAAAATGTTCATTCCTAGCTGAGATAGCTAGCATCTCATTAGAAGGAAGAGATTACTTACTCTTCAGGAGAGTTAACAATATTGAGGAATGAAACTAAGAATGATGGAACATCTGAGATATGAGAGGTTTTGTTTCTAAGTTTCACTAGAAAAACATTAGCTGTGATCAGATGGCTGACTAGCCTCATTTCTAGTGGGAAAAGAACTCAGTTCAATACAGAAGAACTGTTTAGAGACCCCTTGTAGAAGTTTTGTTGAAACTAAATTGAACAAAAAAAAAATTTAGTCTAGAATCCCTAAGGAATATCTGAAACATGGTCAAACAGTATTGTGCTTATCTATGAGCACATTTGGAAAACAGGTACATTTTCAGGACACTTTGAAAAAGCAGAGTACCAGCCTGTAAAAGGAGAGGAAAGAGGAAACACAAAGCAGGAAATTATGAATTAGACTTTCAGAGTTCCTAGTAACATAGAGGTATAGATAAATATAGATTATGCATACATATAGATAGACATAAAAATTATTATGTTTTAAAAACTACTAAAAACTAACCAACCAACCAAAAATCTGGTTTTAGCACTCTAAAGAATAATTTGGGAAGTAACATCCATCAAAGCTTTGTAAAGAAGAAATTATATCAGGTCAATCTGATTAGGTTTTCTGATAAAATGTAGCTGATAATGTGTGGAGAAGAAGTGGAAGGCATCACAGGTGAAGAGATTAATAGGTATGCTGCTTATAAATTCAGAGAATATTCAGACAGAGTAAAACTATAATTTTCAGAACCCAAAAGTTTTTGAATGGAATAAGCTTTCTATTTATTCCTCACAGATAGAACAGGAAGAAATGGGTTTAAATGACAGCAAGAAAGATTTGGGTTGGCAATTGGGAGAAATCTTTTCAGCTATAGGCATAGCAGAGCCCTAATGTACACTGTCGAGGGAGAACGTGCAAACTTCTGCTACTGGAAGTTTTCAAAAACTGGTGAGACAAAAATCTGTCAAGAATAGTTTAATCATAGTGGATCTTGCCTTTGGGCAATAAGATGTATTAGATGATCCCTTGGGACTTTATTTACTATGATTCTGTGATTCCCATGTAAACATAATGCTGCTGACTCAAATTCAATTAATGTCTAGAAACCTATATGAATTATTTTAAGAAAAAAAAAAAGAAAAATAAAATGTACACCCAAAGAAATGTTACATGTGAAGGAAGATAATTTTCATTGTTTTACAAAATTCATAAGGATGAGGAATGCCTGAATGAAGCCACATCTCCATGATGGGCTTCTGCCTCCATGCTGTCTGCTGGCTACAGTTACATTTCACAGCACGTTTAGGTACCTGCCCTTTTCACTACCCACCGTTTCACTGTCCTAGGTGTAGCAGAACTTTCAACTCAAGTAGTTTAGTGTCTGGTAAATTGCCTAGAAGTAAAGATATTAGCTAAATTATTTGTGTAATGTCATCCCTCCAGAATACATCCCCGCTACCCTCAATGGCCAAAAAAACAATTAGGTTTGCCCAGGGGATGTAAAACACCCAGAAGGGGTTTTGAGTGTGCAGAACTGTCAAGGACCACATGACAGGGGTATGGTTCCTCATAAAGGCTTGGCCAGCCTGGTTGCTCTGTCTTAGGAGCTGAGTTTGCTTTAGGAAGGGCATTGTTAAGAGCATGAGAAGTCTGAAGAAAGCTCCAAAAGCACTTTATTCAACATAACAGAGGCTGTTAGCTGGCTCTGAACACTGAACAGTTAGGATCTCCATCACTGCTTTGCTCCAAAGATTTCATTTAATCCTCTTTACTTAAAGCACTTACCTTAGGAAAATAAAATAAAATTTAGGTAACTTAATCTCCTATTTTCCAACTCAATAATAGTGAAAGATTCAGAAAATTGAAGTTACACTTCCTTTTGACTACGGAGAGCCTAGACAGGCCAAGCCCCTCATTCAAGCACATCAGAGAAGGCTGTCAAGATAGGAGTGAGGAAGGTAAAGTTCTGGGCCCAGGTTATCTGTGTAAGTCAAGAGAGATGAATTAGGGCTAACTCCTCAACACTTCACTCATCAGCCAGGATAACTTTGCAGTGTGTAGATCAATTGGATATTCTACAGAAAAGTACAAAGGCTCTTACAACAATGTACCCTTAAAACCACTCTCCTGTTTCCTTGATCTTAGAAACGTGTGATAGGAGGTCTCTACAGCAAGGATACAGCTTTCAAAAATATGAAGGGTTCTATATAATCACAATGAGGTATGAAGGTGCAGGGAGTGGAGAAAGTTGAAGGCATTGTCCTGATCTCTGTTGTTGGGTTGCATTTTCTGCAGGAGTATCTTTCTGTTCAAGACCACTGCTTCCCTAAGGCTGATCCTATTTTTTTCTTTTTTTTTTTTTCCATAAGAAACAATTGTTTACAGAGGTTGAGTTCTTATTCATGTGCAGCTCTCAGTAGGGAATCCGGACCCATAGCAGGAAGTACTGAACATCTTGAGAAAGCTGCAGCTGCCTTTTGCAGACTCCAGAGGCATGTAAAGTTGAGATTGTGTTTGTGTCTTCAATAAACTGAACACTACCTAGCTGAAACAAACTTCAGAAGCTCTTGGGATCTGGGATTATTATGGCAGATGTCTGAAAAAGAGAGATTATCATAAACTAACTGTGTGTGTGCATTTATGCACAACTTTGTGCAGACAGACAAACACACAGTTATTCACTAGAGCCTGTCGTATTAGGTAACTGTGAAATAGAGCCAGGTGTATTCAATTTGAGTAGGGGACAAAAATGTATTCTCTGTTCTACAGCAATTCAGTTGCTGATGGCTGGAGGCCCCTTTAGATTAACTTGGTAGTGGCATTATGGCTGCTCTGTGGGTATTTCAAAAGACAATCAAACTATGAAAAAACCAAGCAGAATTACTAAAATTCAGCAAAGTGCTTGGGTGGCTGAGCTTGTCACATTGAAAAAAACCCCAGTGTTTTAGGTAATCCAAGGCATGCAGTTCTGCATCAAGAAAAGTTTCTTAATTTCCAGTGCATCACCTAAGTTAATATAATTGCAAATAGAACTTCTTTCAAGTCTCATCTTTTTCTTATGGTCTGGTAATTTTCCAATATTACACCTTTAAAGTACAGAGGAACAATGTGATAATCCCAGTTGGATCCAAAAATCTAATTATTATGGTGAAGGAACACAAAACAAAACAAAACAAAAGTGCCATATTCCTCATCAGAGTGAACAAGAATGGTGCAACTTCAGATTCATGTCAACAGAGGGACTCAAAGGGCTAGAAACATGCCTATAACAAGTTATACTATGGAAACAAATTCTATACAGCTGGAATACTGTGTCCAGTTTTGGTCCCCACAATTGAAAAAAGATGCAGACAGACTGGACAGGGTCCAAAGGAGGGCCATGAAGATGGTCAAAGGACTGGAAAGCCTGCCCTAGGAGGAAAGACTGAAGGAGTTAAGTCTTTTCTCCTTGGGGAGAGAGGGCTCAGTGGGGAGATCATCATAGCATTCCACTAGTTTTAGGGTGACTATAAAGATGACAGAGGCTCCCTCTTCACAAGGGACAATGTGAAGAAGGCAAATGGCAGTGGGTAAGAGCTGTACTGAGAAAGGCTTCATCTGAACATAAGAAAGGAGTTTTTTTACAGTGAAAACAGTAGTTCTCTGGTCGTGGCAGTCCCCACAATGGGGAAGTTTCCAAGATGCAATTGAACATAGTTTTAGATAATATTATCTAGGCTTCCTTTCCCACAGAATGTTGGACTGGGTGATCTATCAAGGTCCTTTCCAACCTGTGCTGTTTTATGATTGATTCTATAAACACAAAGAAAGCACAGATCTGTTTCTTCTCTTTTACTATCTTCTTATATTACTTTTCTTATAAGCAAATGATTCACAGCTTTCTATTAGAAGAAAGTAGTCTACTCCTTCAACAGAATATGCATGACAAATCCTTTCTGCCAGGAGTGAGGCTCATGTGCCTCAGACATTCCAGATTTTACTGCAACACCTTTCTTTTTACTACCTGTTTGTATGGCATCATGTTAGTCTACAGTGATTACTTGTGTACTGTGGATTATGCATACATTAGATTATGTATGAAGGAAAGCCTCAAAACTTATTCAGACTGCTTGGAGCTGCCTGCTGCAAGGCTCTCAACTTTGCTTTGGAATTGCAGTTGTAGTTTAAGTCTGAGACATTATCTCTGCATTTGAATGCACTTTCTCCTTTTTTATATATATAAATAGAGTAATCCCAGAAATGAGCTGCTAAGCATTCAGCTGATGAGAAGGTAAATAAGCAAGCTCTACTTTGAGCATCATGGCTCACTCCATTTAGTACGTACTTTGGTGTCCAGGTTCAATTCAAAGAAACATTTTTTCCTTTCCTCCATTTTTGCATAATGGCTCCCAGGTGGCAGTAATTGCTGGGGAAGATAGGCTCTCCTAACACAAGATGGTTTAATGCTTCATAGCCCACTGCTAAGAACGAGATTTTTGAGGTTTTAGTCTCTGTTTCAAAGGCTGTGCATGCAGTTGACTTTAAATGGGGAAGAGGTTGAAGTGGTGTTGGGAGGAAAGAATCTCCTGGACTGATGTCTAGACTTTCCTCCCAGTCTCATATGGAAAAATACATACTTAAGGAAAAAGTTAAATGGGATTTTGGCACGTCAGATTTTCAAAGTTGAATTCTTAAAGCTCATCTGTAGCTGAAGTCCAACCTTAGCAATGTTTTCTTGCTGTTCCTTACTACTTGCTCATTAGCAGTGACTTTGATAGGCTTAGGCAGTTAGGCTCCCAGCAAATCCATGCCTAAATTCCTCTAAAGTGGGCATACTAAATTTTCCTTTTGCCTTCAATGCATGGACATTTATAAACTGTATCTGACAATTTACATAAACTATTGACAAAAGAGAAAAAGCAAAGACATTTCCTTGATTTTCCCTGCTAGCTTAAGTTTATGAAGTCGAACACAGGGTGCAAACACAATTTTTATATATCACAATTTTTATATATCACAATTTTTATATATCAAGAGAGGCGCTTTTGACATCTGGAGCCTTTTCTAGACATTTAATTTTAAGATAAATTTAATAATATATGTTCTTTCTAGATTTCAGCCTGGTGTTATTTAAAAAATTCTCTGATCTTTCTAAATAGACTGAAAACAACAGTGAAGAAGTAACATAATATCTTGTATTAATGACATAAATGCAGAGATCACTGTTGTAGTCAAAGGTACTAACAGAATCTGAAGTTTCTAGTTTTGCCTTTACAGTGGTCACTGTATGCAACATTATCTTCTAGTTATCCTATGTTATTAAGAAATTATGAAAAAAGGGTTTAAACCATTATAACGTATTTATACTAAAATAAGTATAGAGTACATTATGCAAGGGAGAAGAAATATGTGGATATTTACTAGAAAAATTACCATATAGCCAGTTAATAGAAGATTATAGGGAAAAGAATGAAAATTATACTTGCTAATTTGTACTGAGCTGCTAGAGGAAAAGCTTTGGAGGATACTTAAGTGATTTTTTAAATACAAGAAACAATGTGGCAAGCAAATCCATCACTTAATGCTCTTTGCTCATTTTAAATGAAAATACTTTCTTTTNTGGGCTTTAGTTCTTGTCTTTTTTTTAGTTTTTGTCTGTTCTTGCCTGTTTTTCACCATTAAACTATAAATTATTTGTCAATCAGTTAATTTTCCCCAGATTGAATCTGTTTTGTTCATGGCAGTAACTTGCTAAGTGACTGCCCCATCTTTATCTTGATGCACCAACTTTTCCATCTTATTTTCTCCCCCTGTCCTGTTGAGGAAACGGAGTGAGAGAGTAGCTGGGTGTGCATCTGGCAGCCAGCCAAGGTCAAGACACCACAGATTCTTTCATTCTCTGGAGCTTGCAGAAAAACTTAAAAGCCAACAGATTTTATCTAGTCAAATAATACTCCGTGTTTGAAATACTTGTGTCAATGTGAAACCTAATGCATGTTTCTCTCCTTCAAGGTTGAAAGATAGGGTTTGTGGAAAAACACTTAAAAATTAGCCTGCCATTTTCTTTAACATATGTGAAGTCAAATTATATCCATAATCCACTGTCAGATGTGCACTTTCTTAAAAATAAATATGTTAATGTATGTGTATACAATCCCAAACATAATAATTTCTCCTAGTATGGGAGAAGTATGAGAAGGTATTTGAGCCCACAGACCTCAGCCCCTGATGTGTACATGTCACTGAAGCAGAATGCAAGGCCAACTTGAAAGACAACCAAAAAATTATTTGAGTAAGAATGGAAAATACAGATTTAATTAGGGCAACAATGAATAACCAACCTCTGGGTCAAATGAGTCATAGGAAAAAAAAAAAAGTATTCCCTTTAAAACACAGTGACAAAGTAATTGCTTCTGATAGTGTCATACTGTGGTCAAGGCAAAGATCACATACATTCTTCTCCTTCCCAAAGAGTAATACATAACAGAAAATTAGAAAACTCTCCTAATCTGGACACATCTGTATATGAACGTGATTTTTCAAATTGTTTAAGAGTAACATGCAAAAGTGGTGACTTTCTTATGAAAAAAACAAATCAGTGAGTTGGGATGACTTAGGCTTTGGGCCCATGCCTCTTTAAATTCAGTTTCAAACTCTTCTGTTTGGAAATATTTAATGGTCTGGATTTGTTAACCAAGGATGGCATCTCCATAGTCAGCTAACCAAACCATCCAAACACTTAGTCATTTATTATTTATTTTACTGAGTGCATTGTGTAGCTTAGCGATTGAATGTACAGATTTCAACACTATAAGTTCAAAGCGTAGGGGTTTTTTCTGTGTGAGTGTCAGAGAAAAATTATGTATCTATTTGTTATTTAGAGGCTTCTCTGAGGATTAACAACTCAGTACTGGCTCCAGTTCATGTCCTTCTGCAGCAATATTTCCTATCCATTTGGCTTCAGAGGAATATTTTCTCTCACTGTTTTGGCCATCATGTAATAGAGAAATCTGTGCAATTCTGCAGGCCAGATTCAGATACACAAAGCTGTGCCCAGCGGCATCTTTTTCCCCAGTATAACATGACATAGAGAAAAGATGTTTCTAAGTAAATTCATCACCATCTAACAGTAACTTGTAAAATTTTTAAAATTATTTACACTCAGAAAACAGTATACTGAATTAATCATATTGAGTAGAAACACAAGAGTGATCAATTTTTTTACATAAAAGAAGTACCATAAATGAGAAAACTTTAGTTCTGAAGACTTAAATGTCTTTTTGGGTAGTAATGCTAGAAAAATACAAGTACAATGATCATATAATTTAAAAAAATACAGAGACAATTATGTCTCACTTTTTGATTGTTTGTTTGTTTTCCTGAAGTGATTATTGAAAGGGCCAAGTTCCTAAGGAAGTCCCTAAGGTAGATATTAAACATTCAGGGCCCAGTTATTAACCTAAAGGCAGCCAATGCTTTAACAGAAGGACCCATTTTACCAAAGGTGAAGTAGACAGATAAGGTTTACCTATTTTGCTGACCTGTATAAGCAAGTGACCATTTAGGGGGAAAATATAAATATAAAATATAAAACAAAAAATATTTGTGCATTTTGTTATCCTTAGGGTATTGCCATTGAAAATAGATTGTCCAAATGATGAACTGAAAGGATATTTTTCAAGCTGAGAAAATTGAAAATATTAAAAGTTATCTTGTTCTTCTGAAAAAGCTTATCAACAGCACTGCAAATATCTTTAGGAAAAGGCATTCAATATAACAAAATGAGTACTTGTCATGTTGCATGGCAAGATGTATAAAAATGACTCAGGACACTGAATCTCAGATGTAAAGTATATATTCTTATGAGTTTTTATGTGTATTTATTAGGGATTTTGTTACTCATATAAAGTTACTGTTTAATAATCTAGTATGTTTATTTATTCTCATGTCTGTGAGAGGCAGAGTAAGCTTCTCTTAGATAAATCCTGTTGCTGCTGATCACCTAGGCCATTGGTCTTGTGAAGTCTTGGAATCAGTATGCTTCAAGAAAATTAAAAATTGTTAATGAATGTGTTCATGCTATAAATAGAATCTAGAGAAAAAGGCTGCACTAAATACTCAGTTTCAGATATTTGAACTTTCCTTTCATTCAGAAAAAGAATTTGGGGTTGATATACTGTGCTGTAAGAATTCCATGCTCACAGGTCTTTCCCAGATAAGGAATTCTTAGGTAAATATTTAGGTTTTACCCTCTACCCAATTTTAAATTTGCATTTCCTTTCCAATTGTCCTGTGTGATAGATGAAGGTGAGATATCTTGATTTTATTGCAAAGGAATGAAACAACTTGATAACATTATAAGGGCTAAATACTCAATTTCAGTGCTTTATACAGAAGTAGAGAAACACATTAGATTATTATTAGGAATCATAATTATTATGTCACTTTGACACATACCACAGATCAACTTGTAGTTGCACGTATTGATTAAAGTTTTCAGATCGTTGGTTTGTAGAAGAAATCACTAACTGCAAAGTTCCATCATCTTTTATTTATTTATTTTATATAATGTTTCTGCACATATAAATACCCAAAGATAGTTGCCGTAATAAGATATATACAAGTGGTATAATTTCACAGACCACTGAGATTCACTTGCCCTCTACAGACCTTTCGATTTGACTAGAATCTAAAGTTACTTTTAGACAGACTTAGATATGGGTAAAGGCATTTTGAAGTAAATACTGTGGCTATTGTGTCTTCAGTGAAAATTCTGCATTTCCTTAGAGGGATTTGAGAATGAATGCTTCTAGCTTAGCACTTCTGGAAATGAGAACCAAACATTTCTCCATCAGATTTTGTCTCTGCTTGTTAAGATCCAATTATTAGGACTATTAGAGAGATGCCTCTGCCTAAATTAAGGTGCAAACAAGACCATATGCCAAGTCAATAATATGGATTTTATTTAATAGTAAGTGTAAGGCAAAGAGAGGCAAAAAGAAACAGGAAAGGGGTGGGGGAGGGCAGAGGAAGTAGGAGAGAAAAAGAATGAGAAATGGGTTAAGTAGAAAGATATAACCACCCATGGGTCCAGATGGTTTCCCATTGGCCTTCTCAGTGGTGGGGATCCCTCAAAACACAGAGTTCAGTGGGTTAGTATATGTTCAGGTGTTCTTGGGAGTGTCCAAACACTTTCCCTGGGAGGGGGGTAAGTTTTACTCTGTCTTTTGCAACTCTGTGGATCCTGTGCAGGCCTCTGGTGGAAAGGTCTCAGGAAGGGGCTGTGGGCTGTGGCCTCCCCCCGCTGGGCCTGGCCAGAGCTGATTTTCAGCGCACCTGCAGGGTTGGCTTTCCTAGTGGACACATTCTTCTCCTCCAGCCTTGTTAACCTCTCCTTAGGCCTGAGATAACTGGACAATAGCACCACCTTTATCTTATCTCAAACTCCTCTCAGGTGGCTTAACTCACAGTCCAAATCTCCAGGTATTTGCAGAGGCATATTCCGGGGATGAGCTTTGGATGGCTGCAGAGGAACAGATGCTTCTTTGCACTACAGAAGGCAAAGTCCTACTGTGATCTCAACAGTACTAGAGGCAATCATGATCTTTTAGACTTTTACAGCATTATCAAAAAGTTATTAACTAATTAGTCACAAAATAATACAAATGTGATTTCTGAAAAGGAAGATGCTGCGGAAAACTGAATTTGGATTTCATGTTGATTAACTTAACTAAAAAGAAACATGCAAAATAGTAGAAAATTAATCTTTTTATTTGGACAAATCAAAATTTTAAAAAAGAAAGAATAATGAAAATTATTGGTATTGACCTTCAAAAATGTCATTTTTACTGCAAGTAAGAAAGAAAAATATTGAGGAAAGACTTCTAGGCTTAACTGGACAAATTACTTCTGTAAGAGAGTAAGAATAAATAGGAAGTCTATAAGGACTGTAAAAAGAGAGGCTGTCAACTCCATCTGGGAAGAGATAGATATTGAAAATGTTGTTTTAACAAGTAAAAGCTACTTCAGCTATATAAAGAGGAAAAGAATAAGGAAAACAAAAGTAGGGTTAATATGCAATAGGGATATGTTGGAGATTAAAAGTGAGCTGGGAACTGCCTTCAAATAAATAGGCATTTTTATCCAAGTTTTCAGTAGAATAATGAGGTCTGGTAAAGTATGTTCTGTGGAGATCATCTCCACTGGCACAAAAGACTTTTTCTACTTCACTAAGAAAAAATAGTGTAGTAAGTACAACACAGTTGCTTATTCAAATTTATAACTATTTATGGCAACACATTAAGCTAATTTAAATTCAAGCAAATTCAGTTTCACCCATTGTTAATAGCCTGGGATTACAGTAGCTGTTGAGAATTCATGTCCCCTGGTTCTTTTTTTGATAGTAAGAATCTCCAAATTCACCCCATTTCTTTTGAGTGGATTATTCTTCACTTCAAAATCAGTGAAAGTATTAATCAGCTTTTCCAAATGAATGAGTTTGAATTCCTTTGTTTTTTGGTCCCTCAAAAGTTAAGTTAAAAAATGACTGAGCAGGCTGCTAAATGGATGATTTGAAATTTCTCTTTTCCCCACAGGGAGTGAAAAGATGCATGGGAGGGCAGATCCTTCTCTTTGTGCTTTGTATGTTCAGCAATATAAAAACAAAGCCTCCTGAGAGCTGGAGCCTTCTCTCTCAAGCATACATCTCCTTGTGCACAAGTTGTACTAACAGAGAACTGCAGTTTTCTTTCAATTTTTACAGTCTTCAGAAAAGAAGAAGCCAACAGAAAAACAAACAAACCAACCAAAAAAGCCCCAACAAAATAAACAACCCCCCCAAAACGAACAAAAAAAACCCCAAAAAATAAACAATAAAAAGAACAAAAAGCAAACTTCAAACCAACTCAATGCAGGAAAATGATTATAGCACGGCAGATAATACGATAAACAAAGACATAAACTTCTACACAGACAGTGTACATGCATGTATACATTTTACATGCTCTGAAAACATCTGGATTGAAAAGATTACAGTGGATCATTGCTGCATTTTAATAGGTTTCTTTCCAAAGGGAAAATAAAAATTTGGATATGAAAATTGCTAATCTAATTTTGAAACAGAAGCAAAAAAAAAAAAAAACCAAACAACTTTCTGAGTACTTTTTGAATGTTAAAGAAGAATTAATTATCTCAGTTTCTATACTGAGAAAAAAGTTATGTACACAATCACAGGTCCAGGAAGAATATTTTTTTTCTTTTCCCCTGTCTATCATTGGGGAAAACTGAACCACAACATTTTAAGCCAACATTCAACAATAAGCAAAATATGAGCATGAACTGAAGGAAATTGTAACTAAGAAGATGAAAGTAGTGAAAAATGGCAAAACCCCCCAGGAATAGTCTCCTAGTGGTATATTTTGCTATATATATTTTACAAAGGAAACCTTAATTAATTTTAAGATAGACTTTACTTGGTCTAGGAAAGGAAATAAATGAATGAGTTGCCTATGAGCGCAAATAGTTGTCCCTGATAAGCCAGACAACTCTTTCCACTTCAATCTGCCAAAAATATGATTTACTTCAGGTGGGGTATTGAACCAACTATTCACCACAACCTCCCATGGGGATTAGTTCACTTGGTTTACCCCAGCAAATCTTCAGTATTGCCTGTATTATTCAGGAGCTGGTGGAGAGATGCTCAGCAAGGAAATGAAGAAATAAGATCTGACACCAAGTGAAATCCCTGACTGGGTCAGGTAAACTATTGTCTTTCTTGGTTCACCTTAGGTTTGTTAAAGACCCAACTCCTCACAGAGTTCAGAAGAGCTCTTTGATGACAAACTGACTTCAGTGCAAGTTGAAGTCAGTATTTCAAGGACCATACAAGAACAATCCAAGTCCACAGGGCATTGTTTAGTGACATAAATGCATAGGTTTCTTGAGATGGTCAGACTTTCTAACACCTCATATCCAAATCCCTGTAAATTCCACCTGGTCTTTACAGCATTCTGAGCTATACTAAATTTCCAGAATGTTTTTAAGGTGAAACCTTTCTAGTAAGATAGACAAATGTCATGACTCTCTTTGTAGAAACTGCAGTTTATCCCAGTTTTCTCATACCAAATTTGTTCTTCCTCCACAAGACTCTCCTCTATTTACTTCTCGGCTGCTGCTTTTAAGCCCAAAAGTAAACACATTTTTATAGAGCTGTCTTTATAGAGCAGTATTGTGTGTGAAAGTTTCTTGGGAACTAAATATGTATTAGTGTTGTAGTAGCAGCAGTAGCTGCAGTAAAAACAGTAGTAGTAGTAGTGGTGATTGAAAAGAATGGGCAAAGAGACCAGCTCCTTTTAATGCCTTTATTAAGACCAGCTCTAAGTGAGGGCTTGAGGGGTTGCACACACCACCGCTGCTCATGATACATGATGCAGAGAAGGAGGTGTACAGCTTTGCCACAGGGCAAAGCTGGGCCTTCCTCCCCACGAGAATCCCTGGGACAGATCCTGGGGAGATACCCTTGGGGCTCATGGTCTAAGGGTGTCTGTCTGGTCAAGTGCTGTTTAAGTTATGGTGATGAGGTGTGTTGTGAATAACCTCTGTGTATTAATTTGTGCTTGAGAAATAAAGGATTTAAAAGCAGGGAAAAGCATTCGCTGAGAAACTCCAGGATGAGGGGAGGCAGAACGGGGGAAGATTTAGGCAATCGGCACATGAATGGATGTGTGGATATGGCTCCCCTGGATATGGACCAGCAAGCATGCTTAACGACTGAAGACATCTGCCCGAGAGAAGCTGAATATAGTCTGCAATGGTCACCCAGACATCTATTCTGTTTCCCAATGGTCACCCAGACATCTATTCCGTTTCCCTGAAAATCCACTCAGAAAAATCAGAATCCCAAAAGGAAAACGATGAATATCAATACTTGGACAGCTGGACAAAGAAAAACCCTGCCTCAGGGGAACCAAAAAATATAAAAACTGGACCTTTGGTGGTGGGATTTTGGGTGAACGAAGGGGAGGCAAGGTGCAATAGAGGCTGTCTCGCGTTCACCCCCATTCGATTCCCAGTATCGAATTGGTCTTTATCATGGCTGTGATTTTTTTGATTCATTTCCGTACTCGCTGTCACGCGAAAATAAATTTCATTTTTTATTATTACAATTTGGCTCACCTCGTTTATAACAGGTGGAACCAAGCTCTGATTGATGTGAGGTGGTTATATACAAATAAAATAACCCAGAGTGGTTATTGTTAGTCTTTGGTTTTGTGTTGGCTTGTTGTTTTTTAGGGGATTTATGTCCAAAGAGTGCGCCATGAGCACTTGAGGCTTTTTTGTTTTCATGTCGGGTGGTGTCATCAGTTGCCATGTGGGAAGCTGCAGGGAGAGGCAGGAGAGGCAGGGGCAGGGGCAGTTTGAGAAAAGGATACAGTTACAAAGAAAGGGGTGTCAGGTAATTAACATTTAACAGAGAAAATATTTAGGAAAGGTATTTCCAATTACAACAACAATAAGTTTGAGCTAAATGGTACTTAACAGAGAAAAGCCTTACCACAGGCAAGGTAAACAGTATCCAACTGAGAAGGCGCTCAACTGAACTCAGAAACTTGTATTTTATTTCTTACAGTGATGATGATGAGAACAAAAACTATTATTATTTATGTTGTTATTATTACTATTATTATTATTCTTTAGGGATAGGCTGGGAAAAAAATCACAACCAGCATATCCAGCATTCATCCAGAATTAATTTGTCTGCTTAGAGAAAGAAGATAAATAGCTAGATGACATACCTATTATGATATACCCTAGAGATGTGGTAGCCCCCCAGTAGAGAGCAGAAAAGAAGAAGGCCTGGTAAAATCTGTCCATAAAGAAGGTGACATTTGCTGGTTGTTTCCTACTTTGCAGAAGGTAGCAGTGAGGTTGGGAAGCGCCTGCACACCAGGGATGGGAAGAGGCTCAGACTTTATGTCCTCAGAGCCTTAGGTCTCACTTCAAGTTTTGACTCCAGTGTAATTTTTGTATTCCCCAGAATTTGAAGTTGTTCAGAAGTAGAGTCTGAGGCCTCATTCCCTTCCAATCAGTGGAAAGCAGAGGTCTCTCCTTACTGAGCAATGGGGTGAAAGGAGAAGGGAAGCACTTGACTCCCTCCATGGACAGGTCTTGCCCTGCTTCACTTCACTGCTGAGACAGGGACAGTGCCCATGGCTCCCTCTAAATTGCAATTCCTGCAGTTAAGTGATCATCTATTTTAAAAATAGAAAATATCACTAATTTTTCAGAGCTTCTGATGTGGAGAAAAATGCAAAGACAAACTCTGAGACTTCAGTAAGCAATACAAATTTTAAAAAGAAAAATAGCACTATTTTTAAATCTCATGTTTTTTTTTGCGGGGGCAGGGAGATGAGGGAAGAGTGCAGAACTGAAAACAAGAAAGACTGGGTTTTGTATTTTTAAAAACAATCTGGGTTTGGCACTCCTCCACTGTGCTCTAGAAAACCAAGATGTATTCATGAAGCTTGCTATTGCATTTTGTGGCTTTTTATGTATGGGATGGAACTATAAATGAAAAATTATTTTAACCTCCTCTGTGATGCAAAAAAAAGGAACAGCTCTTTCCTCCTGTCTTGCTTGCAGAATCAGAGCCAGGTGAGTAGATTTTTCCCTTATGTATCTAGAAAAAGATTCTCTAAAACACAAGTCGAACCCATAATTTCAGGTGTTCCCTAATGTGCAGTTAATACTTATCTGATAAGGTTGTTTTTTTTCTAATGCTATCTGCTTGAACACAGTATTTTGAGAGCCACAGAAACTTTTCTCTTTGTTGACTCATTAGCACTAAAATGCCATTTTTAAAAAGCCTTTTAAAAAAGCCCAAAATATCAGTTATCTGCAGACAGTTAAAACAGATAATTAAGAGGGAATATGGATATGGCAAAGCACATATTTGGCAGTTAGGATATATCTTAAAAAAACAATTAAAAACATGGCTAGAGAGGAGGAAATTATTTTGGATAAGAAAGACAAAACAATAAAACCAACAATATAAAAATATAAATTTTTCCTTTTTTCAGTGTAAGAAGAAAATGGACAGAATTGTCTATTTTTATTTCTTATGAGAATTTCGTTAAGGTTTCTTTTAGTCTTTGCATTCCAAGAAACACTAAAAATAATCTGGAAAGCAATCAAACATTAAAAAACAAACAAAAAAAATAGAGAAAAGAATTCAATACTTTAGGACCTCATCCTCTGTAATCCTTGTGGGATTCCTTATCTCATGGTTTTCTCAATTATATAGGTAGACAGGAGAAAAAAAAAATAAAGCCTTCTGATGCATCTGAAGTCCTGTGTGCAGCATGTTCCCAGCCAGAGGCTGAATGCTGGACGAATATATGACTGCAATGGAATGAGTTTTATTTTAGTTATGCAATATCCTCCCCAAAATAGTACTACTTTTGATAATATTTGACATTTATAAGTTTATTTTTGGAACATTTCTACTAGTCTAACAGACCTGACAATCCCAATCCTTTTAAGGCCAAGGCTTCTGGGGGGAAAAAAAAAAAAGAAGAAGACAAGGCTTCTAAGAAGATGTCAAAAGCCTTTTCAGACACTTAATAGACTCACTGAGCCAAATGCAAACATTTTAGGAAAACAATGTGCCATTTAGTTTCTTTGATACATCACTATTCACTGTTCTGAAGGCACAAATTACTATAAAATCTGATCAATTCTTCAGATAAGCTTTATAAAATAAACTGCTTTTGGAGAGCAAGTCAAACAACATAATGAAATGAATTAGTCTGTTTTTGACTTGTCTGTGTTTATACATTTCAGAAGACAAAGCAAATCCAAATATTACAGTACATGCCATTTCTTAAAACAAAAAGGTTGACCATTTCTTTTTTCCATTCTTGTGTGGTTAAAGATAGCATGGAAAGAAACTTTAAAAAATACATATAATAATGTACAATAAATCTTGACAATATATTATACTGAAATTTAAAAAGCCCATGTAATCCTTGGAGCTTTGAGAGCCTTGGATAACTCTGTATAGTTATGACAGCCTATATGAGTGAGTTTTATTTAAATCAGTAACATCACTGTCATGCAATCAACAAAATGGAACTTTTAAGCCACATTTTTTACCTGCAAGTATGATGACATTCAACACTCAGAAGGCAAAGAAAACAAGCATCCTCTCAGACCTAAACAAAACATACAATCACTCTAAAACTTTGGCTTTTTTGGATGAAAATAGAAATACTTTTCTGCTGCAATGTAGCTGTGCAAACACCTTCAAAATTAGGATTTCTACGAGGTAACTTACCTCTTACACTGAATAATTGATCTACCTGTCAAAGTGCAGGAGTAGGTGTGACCTGTATTCCAAACTGTTGGGAAATTCATGTCTGATTTTATACCTGCCCTGTACCAGGTTAAATATATCAGGTGCAATACATATGACCTAAAGGAATATTCACATAAACCTGTAGCTGCACAGTAAGCAAATGGTCATGGAAATATTATGCTGTGGAATTATTCTGCTGGCACTTGCTCCTTTTAAATGAGAATATGTCACAGAATTGCCATTTTATCTCTTGCACTCCTAAAGTTTGTAACAAAGCAGTTCTCCTGGCTGATGAAGAAAGATGTGATCAGCAGCAGAACCTGAGCCAATAGTATTAAACTTTCTCTGCAATATTGTTTTTTCAATAGAAAGAGAGACTGTAGAAATTTACGATATACATTACCATTGCATGAAAACTTATGTCTCTGAATTTTTTTTATTAGTTATCTTTCTTGGGCTTCATAAGAATCCATGAACACTCCACATAATAGACTAAACATTTCTCTTCCCATCATATTAGCCAAAAAGTTACAGGTCTTTGACCATGGAATTTAGCTGAGAAACAGAAATAAGAAATAGAATCAGTTACTTCACTAAGTTATATATAACTAAACTATATAAGTCCATTTGATTTAAGATTAATAGAAATTTTGAATTTAGAGAAAAAGCCCTCAAAATTTCACATAGTTTTGTTGCTATAAGACTATTTGTATAAAATAACTCCCACAATAAAAGATTGATCTTTCAGATGTGAAATCTGTTTGCAAAGATTATCTCTGTTCCTATCAGAAATGGTGATTTGTTTGTGCTCATAATGTTTGTCAGAAAACAGAGTGAAAACATGAATATTTTAGACACCAGCCTGCTCCAGAACATAACCCTGTTCCTCTTATTCCAGCTGGAAAACAATTTTGGCTTATAAACTGTGATGTTATTGCATTTTTTTTCTTAAAGTAGAAAAATATTGTAAGAGAAGTATTTTATTATTTCTCAGCTTTGCTGAAGGTAGTGGACTTCCTTCCTAACGCTGTAAGAAAAAGAGAATTTGAGATTTTAGATGTTTTTCATTGAGGGTTTATTGTTTAACTAACACTGTAATTCCTACAAAAGGAACTGTTCTTTTGTGATTAAGTTCCTGTAGCCAAGGGTGATGTAAAATCCTACATCCATTAAAATAAACTTGCATTTTTGCAGCAGCTTTGCGCACATATCAGTCTCAATGTTGCATTCTGTGAGGCAGATGAGCTCTTAAGTGTCAGAATTATACTGCAATGAGGATGTTTTGCCTTCTAACCTAACTTCAGAGTTACATTGCAAGAGAAATGTAGGATTTAGGCAAAGTGTCAGGACAATATGACTGTTTTAATGTAAGTCTCAGAGTACAAATGCCTTGAATACTTGAATTGCAGGAAACAGGCATTTCAAGATCCACTACAACACTTTATTTGTTCTTAGTATACGATGGTAAATTTTATATCAAGCAATGATTATTCCCTGAGATCAGATGCACAAATGAGATGAGCTTTGAAGATGGATTGAACCCTGCCTTTAATGGTAACCAACTGTTAAGATACCAAATTGTCTCATTATAAGATGTTTTCTGTCTTTTAATTAATTGTGGTGGGCAACATTTAGAACCATAGAAACAGTGTTGGATTCAATACAAGAGGAATTCTGTTGTCTTTTGAACAAAACAGAACATTTGGACAGAAATCATGTATTATATTCTTGTAATATTTTAGAGTCTTAAACATTTTATTTCTGCAACGTGTATCATCAACAGCAGTAAACACTTATTTGTGTTGAAATACATGCAACAAGCTAAAAGCATTGTGTCTAGCTAGGTGTGGAATTATTTATACACATTGACAAGGACCTCATGTTCTTGATGCTGGTTTGGACATTGATAGCTATTGCCTCCTCAAAACCTGTTTATGTTTAAAAAGATAAGCAGATGTGTGATCATCTGCTTGAAAACAGAAGCAGAGTTTCAGCTCCAACCACATATTGTAATCCTCGTTCCTTATTCTTTGCTTTGCCACTTCCCTCCTCCTTCCTTTCTTTTTAAATGCAAAAGCATGTCTTCTAATTTTTTTTCTTTGGCTTGAGGGTATAAAGAGATTTAGGGAAACACAGTCTGCATGAAAACACCAGGAAACTACACTACAATTTCTTTTCTTCCATCACTGTGGAGCAGATACTTGATTATTTTACATGCCAGTTTTCATTTGTGTTTCCAGTGCTGTGTCCCTTTCCTTAGTGCTGTTTTCCCTTTCTGGAAAAATTACTTGCATTGTACAGGCTACAGTTGTACTTGTTATACTACTGACCACTTGGCTCCTGTTTCAGACCAGGGATACATGCAAAAACAAGTCAAAATACTGTGATCTTTGGATTGTAGGTTCAAGACGTAAGACTACATTTGAAACATTTTCATATCCTTTAGTAATAAGGGAACCTGAGGAATAGTAACCCATGGAAAAATCTAGGTTCAAAAGAACCTCTGGAGGTTATCTGCCAGGGGCTTCTCTTGAAAGCAAGGTCTTACTCAGATTAAGATTTTCAAATTAAGTCTAGAATATTTGCAACAGAGAGATTCTTTTGGGCAACCTACCCCAAATCTCAGTGGTTCTCTTAGTGAAGAACTTGTACACAAACTGAATTTACCCTGAAGAGGCTTGTGCTTATATTCTTTTCTCCTGTTGTCATGCATCCTCATGAAGAGAGTATCTCCATCTTCTCTTCAAACTCCTTTCAGATATTGGAAAACTGAGGTCCATCTGAGCCTTCTTATTACAAACTTGAATTCTCCAACCTTTCTTTATATACCAAGCTTTTAATTATCTCAGCTCCTTACAGATCTTGTGCTGGACTCACTCCAACCTCCCTCTTTTGAACTGGAGAGATTACAACTGGACACAGTATTCCAGGCATGGCCTAACAAGTGCCAATACAGTCAACAATAATCATTTCTTCAAGAACAGGAGTAACTTAATGAGAGTATATCAAGTAAAACATACTGTGTGTAAAAGTTTAGCGATTATGTGAGTGTGATTATGTACAGACACTTGTATGCTCACATAACATATAAATGGGGTTGTAGGTAAGAAATTTGTAGCTTGAAAATTTCAGGTAGTCATTTAACTGCTTCTATGCTTGCAGAAATTAGTATGAATATAATAAATATACAACTAATAAGGCAGTTACTGAGAAGTTTACTTGTTCCTTGTATGTCTTCCTTAATTTTTTCCGGATCTTTTCTTTCCTTTGCCTTTGGGACCCATCTTCCACAACCTACATGATACAGAAGGAGAACTTGCCATAGAAAAATACAGAAGAACAGCAATGCTTTCTGTTTTCTATAGGACCTATTAAAAAAAAGGCCTTTACTGCAGAAGATTTGACATAATGATAATTTAAAGGAGCAGGGGAGTGACATTTGTGCTGTTTTAGTTAAGGGTACCCTTTCCTAGGTGGAACTACTTGATTTTCTTTTTAGATTGGGTGAAGCAAATAAAAAAGGAAGCTGAAAAATTAACTCAGTGTAAATTTTTTCTTGATAGCTTGATCATGAAGTGAGCAGTGTTTTGTTATTTTCTCTTTCTTGCAAGATTGGCTGCCTTGCTAAATAGAGCTTTCTCTGTCTGAGCCACAGTGAGAGGGTTACTGTGTATGTTCTTATGGTCCTCTCTCCTATCTTCACTGGTCTTTCAGCTCCTAGGGTTGGGTTCTCAGTAATATTTTTGTAAAACAATCTCATCTTACCAAGTATCCTAATGACCTCCAAGAATTTCCTTCAGCCTTCCTGTTTGCAAAGCTGGTATGTGCCAATATGTCAAAAGCCCCGTTGATTATCCTGACATTAACAATTTTAAAAAGATATTTTTTACTGAATGTTCCTGAGTTGGATATTCAGTTTTGCTTGCAGATCTGTATAAGGCAATGAGATTACACCGATGCCAGATACCAGTAGAGTATTTCCAATTTCAGGAGTTCTCATATTTCTAGCAGATGAGTCTGCATATTTCGGAATTTAATCTGGAAAGCACTGTGTGGAAAACATGAAAAGGCAACTGCTACCTGACTTGTAAATGAATAACTCGTATGAATTTAGGCAAGTACTGCAAGTTTTGCAAAACTCTATTACAGAATTTCCCGATAAAAGAGAACATTTGCTGAGTACCAAAGCTTTCTGCTTAAGAGGTCTCTTCTGTAATTTCCTCTATCTGTTACCTAAGTGAAAAGACAGAAAACAGAAAGCAACATTCACTGTTAGTTTATTGCTTTGGCTCAGGGATTCTCATATTAGTGTTAACTGCCACTGAGAGCAGCAGGTGGTAATTTCCAATGGAAATGAGCAGCTACTAGACCAGACAACCCTCATTTGCTTACCCCCTGTTCAATGCTTCTCAGGAATATTGTAAACTCTGGGCTCTTTCTCATTTGTCCTTGTTTTAGCTGACATTGTCATTCATGACTATACTGTGAGTGTAAATGATGATCTAATGTCACTTCTATAATTACTTGGCACCCTGAATAAACTGTAATCCCCCTGGGTCAATAACTGCTCTCAGCTTGACATTCAATAAACAAGGTTTGGAAAATTGCTGTAGTTTCACTTTTTTTTTACCTTTTTTTTTTTTTTAAATCCCTCCTGGTGCTTTCAGTGAATGCTATTCAGGAGTAGTTCAGGACCATTAAGAAAAGCAAGGAAACAACTGCACACAATGTGAGACTGCTGAAGGGACGCCTCTGATTTTTAATGCTTACTTACAAAGGCCTCTTACCTGTAGGGTCCAATTCATCTTCAATGCAATTTTTGAGAATGACTTCAGGGAGG
This sequence comes from Cyanoderma ruficeps, assembly GCA_008694505.1. Classification (NCBI taxonomy): domain Eukaryota; kingdom Metazoa; phylum Chordata; class Aves; order Passeriformes; family Timaliidae; genus Cyanoderma; species Cyanoderma ruficeps. The sequence goes on along the minus strand of VZDJ01007755.1, from coordinate 49,827,605 downwards.
GAGACCCCCTCAGTCTGGGACCTGCTCTTTGTAGTGTCATGAATCACGGTATAAAGGGTACGTATTACAGGTATTGTGGCTCTGTCTGTTGCACCCCTCCTTTATGCTTCAAAATTTTTGTCAGAACTTGACATTTGTTGTTCTAGCCTTGAATGTGGCTTCACATAATGCAACTCAGGTAGGTACAAAAAAGTTATAAAATAAATTGCCTCTGTCATGCACGAGGATGACATGCAACAAGGACAAATCAAACATTGTTGCAACACTGTCTCTGTTGGTTTCTGCTGCTCAAACTACCCAAAAATCGCTGCTCCATAACTACTCAGGGTCTACTTCTACTGCCCAGACTGCCTAAAGCTCACAGTGATCTTGAGTTTCATTCTCAGTTTTCATATGTCCATCATCTTCTATATTATGGAAACAATACCTTGTTTAATTGTACATTATCATGTCCTATGTGTACACGCCATCATCTAAGAAAAACAAACCCAACTTGTCCTTCCATTTCTGCCAAACCTAAGAAAGACTTTATTGGGTGGTAGGATTAATCATAAGGCAATTGCAGACATGGCAGTCACTGCAAGAAATGATTAATAAACTAATATTATGGAAAAGCTGAGAGGCAAATGATAAATAAACAGAAAAGGTAAAGAAATAAGCCAAACCTTCCATCAGGTGAGGCTGAGAAAAGTAAACCTGGAACTGCTTCAAGGACTAAACCTTTCAAAAGAGACTTTCATGACACAGAAGTTCAGAGTCACCTGGACTTCTGATCTGTATGTCATGTTCTGAACAAAGAAGAGCAGCACATAGAGAAGGAGTGAAAGGGAGAAAAACTGAAGTGGTCCAGCCATTGTGTACAGAATTGAAAGAAACTGCAAAAAAGTGATCATAGGAAAGATGATGGATTTGATGATGGATGGTGGATGATGCCAGAATTTCTTACCAGAGAGGTTTTGTTCAGTCTGAGACCAATATTTCATGGTTTTGCAAGGGCAGATGGACTCTGAGGGCTCTTAAAACAAGCATTTCCTTTTACAAATATCTCTATTTATATTATTTATATTTACTATTTATTATTCTATATAATATTAAGAGGTATGTTTTCATACAGCTCCAGAAAACTTTGGAGTCACTGTTAAATGTTGATACTGTAAACAGTAATAAGCCAGCTGCATCCCTGCCAGCAAAGCTGTGCCTTGCCACTATGAACAAAAACACAGGAGCAAATTAATATTTGTCTAATTGAATATCTGTGCTTTGATGACCAATCCTGTGCTTCTTCTAAAAAAGAAATATATTAAAATAGTGTATTGGTCCCAGATAGACCATTCATGACCATGCTGAGAAAGAATTGAAAGTAGCATATTTGGCACAGAGGCAAGGGCAGGAAAAGAGGGCTGCTTTTCTGGCGTGTGTTGCTAAGCAGCAGAAACACACCCAAGTCTTATGTTAGGGTGTCTGTTGGTCTATAGACAAACATCCTGGACACTTCAGTAGATGTTCTCAACATTTTTAATAAAAATGTGAGTAGATCTTTTTCCCAAGATACTTTTCAATGCCAACATGTATTGAAATCCATGGAGATCTTTTCTGTGTGGAATTAGGTAGCAGAGGGACAATAAAAAGTCTTAACACTCTCAGGAATAAAAATTGCAGCCTTAACTGTAATAATGTAATAAGTTCCTTAAATTGTTCCCTATATCTTTAAACTCCTCTTAAACACTGTTCCCTGTGGCTGGGAACTAAGATTGCCACACAGGAAAAAATCTCTGCACTTAAAAAGTAAAGGGAAGAAAAATGCTTTCATCTTCTACATCTCAGTAAGGGAATCTTTATAGGGGACAAAGGATGGAGGGGAAATAGACATGTAGATGGATTTTGTCATTATTTTGTCCCCTTGAACAGTCATGTTACCTTTCTTGATCAGTGTCTTTGTCAGAAACCCTTCACAGCATTCAAATACTGACTCAGATCAGGAAGTTCAAATGAAAACTGAGAGAACAATGAGGAATGGAGAGGATCCAGCACTGGAGAAGAAACAGAAGACCTGTGGAAGAAGGAATAAACCCTGAAAGATGCAGAGGGGGCAGTGCCCCAGGACACCACGAGTCTTCAAAATGATGCATATAATTGCATAAATTGGCCCGACATGCTATCGCTTCCAATGCACCACCAGCAGTATTCACTCTTTGCTGCTGTGCAGGTGTTCTAGGACAGTAAACAATACAACCCATGAAATCCATGTCTTTAACAACTCATTCTGGACTTGTGGAGAATAAAATGAAGTATGTCAAATCCTTGAGGGCTAAGCCTAGGGATAAAGCACAGGTAGAAGGTACATTCTCTCTCCCTGGAAACCTTCAAAGTCAGGTTGGACTCTGAGAAACCTGATCTAGATGCAGATGTTCCCACTTATTGCAGGGTGGTTGGACTAACTGGTCCTTAAGTACCTTTGAAACATCACTTCCAACCCAAACTATTCTGTGATTCTACAGTAAACAGCTTCTACTCTCCTCACACTGGTTTTATTTCTTAATTCCAGAAAATATTGTTCAATGTTTTTAAGAATTTTTAGCTTATCAACATACTATTTTATCACCATGATAAATCCCTTTTCTGCTTTTCAAAGGCCTTTTAGTATGTTAATGAAACATTTTTCAAATATTTTTGTTATCTGACTAACAGGTGTGGCATAATTCTATATTTATTTTTCATAAAATGATAGAGTTTAACAGTTTTTACTTTCCTTTTTTGCATGCAATAAAAATGTTAGGGACACAAAATGTATGCAATGTGTAGTATTATGTATTAAAATATTATCCAGGTTTTCCTCTCAGAAAACTGTCAGCAATACAACATATATGACTAATATTTATCATTCAGGCACAAAAAAAATATTTTTATTCATAGCACACCAGTTAGTGACTTTTTAAAGCATGTCATAGTGTAACAGCTTGACACCTGACTCTAATAAATACTCTTATTAATGATCACTCTGTCTATGTCCAGTTATCATCTCCCTGACGAGGCACCCCTCTAAAGACACTGAAACATGCAGAAATGCTAAGTGTATTGGCCTTCCCGAGATCTGGGCTACCACAAGGTCTTTCCCAAAGAAAGCCCTTTTTGCACAGGCACCACACTGCAGATATGCTGAGAAGAACTGTTAGGGACTGTGGACTTAAAACTCTCAAAAACCTCAGGATCCAGAAAATGCTACTTTTGTTGGAAGCAAGCAAGCAAGAATAAGAGCATAAAAGTCAGATTTGCACCGTGTAGTGATAAAGTAGAAAGTGTAAGGTGGCAAAACTTGCTGGTGTAGATAAAGGCGTAGACAGTAGATACTGCCTACGTTTAATTCTTCGGGGCACCTGCAAAAGAACAGTTTTTTTGAAGTGGAGAGAACAGTCTAAATACCCCTTCTGACAACGTATTTACAACATTGTGTTAGCAGGTGCAAAGCACTTTTCCCTGGGCTTGTTCTCAGTTCGAGGAGGTTCAGCGGGGTCCATAGAGGCAGAGTGTAATTTTTCATTCTGTCCCTGTATCTAGTCCCTATAGTGTGATCATGACATACTGCAGATCTGTGTTAGATATCACTGTCTTTACAACTCTGGAATATCCTAGATGACTTTAACAATTAAATTTTTCAAAAACTACTTCTGAGTTTTACAATGGCTGTCATTAAGAGACAGGATGACATATGACTGGACAACATCCTTTGAAAGTGAATAGTGAGAAAGCTTGCTTCCTGCATTACACCGAAGGACCCTTGCTCCTTGCTACCACATGGTGCCATTCTGATGTGCTTAATCCATAACTGTGCTAACTGCCTTCCTTTCTAATTGTTTTTTTCCAGGAAGATTATTGCTTTCAGAACAACAAAAAAATCCCCCAAACCAAACCAATCCAAACCAAAAAGTAAACCAAAAATGTTTATGCATGACTTTCTTTTCCTCTAATTGTGTGGCCATTTCATACTATCCTCTAGTTCCTCCATCCTCCTTTGGCACAATCAACGGTCTAGCCAAAAGGTTACTATAAGCCTGTGCTTCATATTCCCTAGAGTACAATCAAAGATTGAAAAACCAGGAGTATGTTGCTAGCTGCATCACTCATTTCTTGCAGTATGCCTGAAACCAAGGCTGCTCTGAATGTCTGCGGTAAGTGCTGAAGTAGCAATGGGGAGAGGCAGAAAACTGAGGCAGGGAAATGTCTGTCTGCAGTCATGAAATGGCAGAACTTTTCTACTTTCACACAATTCACACAGGCACTGGTACCTGTATCGGGGATTGGATATTAAGCACGTTTCCACTGGATTGAAGAGCTCAGATCTAAGCCAGATCTGCTTGGCCCGAAATCTGTCATTATTTAGCAGTTGTTCAGTGAGCTGTGTAAAGTGAATTGATAAAATTATCTGGTTTGAGCAGAAATGTTATTTGTTATTTGTTAAAAATCTTTCTGTGGTTGTCTAAGAAGAGTGACTAAAGGTTGGGATAAACCAGGCTACACTTAATTTTATTTTTTTAGCAATTGGAAAAATGTCCTTATTTTTTGCATATAAATTTCCAACTATTATCCTCAATTAAAATTATTAACACTTATCTTTGCCTGATTTGGACACAAAATCTTCTTTGGGATATTGAAAATGAATGTCTTGCTTTCCATTGTTGTCTTTGCCCAAAATTTTCATAGAGGGTTAGTTCTGGGTTACACGTTGTTCTCTAATAAAAAAAAAAAAGGAAATGCACAGACAGACAGGAAGCTGAATGGGGCACTTGAGACTAGAGAGATTCTGAGAGTTTGGACAGGATTACATACAGTTTGTTTTGTTTTTTTTTTTTTTAAATTTTATATTTTATGTTGCAGAAAATAAAAAGCTTATGTAACAGCCTTGGGAAAAAGGCAGTTCATACTTACCTTCTTTCACTGAATGCCTTGTACCACAGATTCTGTATCTGGATACCAACATCCTGGTCACAGAGGTACTTACAGATCTCTGTTCAGTAGGGAACCCCGTTCCAAAAATAAAATTCAAAGGGCAGGGCTTTTATTTTCCTTGGTATCTGTCAAGAAAAAGTTACTACATATTTTTATTGCAACTTTTATTATATTTTTAAATTTAAGTCTTTGTCCACTTTCTCTTCCTTTTCTTCTCTACTTTTTACTAGAGCTAATGACCAATTTCTGCTTCAACATACAAAAAGCTTTCTACCTTTGATAAATTACAGCATTTGTCAAAATACTGTCATTTCTTTAATGATGTCCCTGTCTTGAGATGTTTCACTTGTATTTTGCTTGTCTAGAGAAAACTTACGCTATGTGCTTGGAAGCACAGTCCTTTTACATTTCCAGACCTCAGAGAGACTAATGAAACACTTCCAATTACAGTAATTCCAAGCTGCATTGTTTAGACCATATAGAACCAGAATATTGTGTCTTTGCAGGAGCACATTACTGATTTTTCCTTGAGTACTATCCCTCCATTCCAGCAAGGCAAATACTGCTATTTCCTTTCACCATATAATCTCAGGCTACTTATATGACTAAAATCCATAACATATCTTTAAGAAAAAAACACCACTGGATATACAGCCTTATATAGAAAGAACTTCCACAGTTTTTGAAAAACACCAGGCCTTGACTGACAATAAGTACAGTTTTTAAGAGCTTATGGCCAGTTTTTTGTCAGAAAAAAAGCCCAACTAAACAAAATCAAAGAAGATAGCCGTCTGCAATAGCACCATCTGCTGGTCCTCAAAATCTGATACAAATTGTCAGTCTCTAACTGAAAACCACAGTGCTCATCATGGACACCGTTTATGAACACTTTGTTGTAGGGAACTGCAAGTATAAATGGAAAATTTTGCAGTAAAAAGCAGCTCATTCTAGCCCGTAATGATTTTCTTTTTGTAGAGTGACCGAGAGTTGGCAGGAGTTCTTGTTTCTTTTAATAGTAGACTGTAAGCTTTAAAATGGAAATGACAGCCTCCTGATTGCATTTTATCTGGAATTAGGATTAAAAATAGGGAGCTTAAGGTAATGTGAATGATGCATGAAATTTGTCTAGAAGGCAATTTGTACTTCTTTTCAAAATGTGGTGTTTTTTCTTTTTAATCGAAGATACATATCATGAAAATAGAGATCAGTTCACATTTTGGTTTTAGTTTCCATTATTTAAATTAAAAATATATTTTTCAAGACTGGGTGAAGAAAGACAGAATCTGACTGAGTATAAAGCATAATGGAAAAGAAAATTTTACAAATGGAAAGAAAAAGAATGAGACTTTTTGGTTAACATTGGATCTTCTTCCAATACTCCGAGTGCTTGTTTCTAGAATTTTTTTTTAAATCTGACTAAAAGAGTTTTTCCTGCCTACTTACAGTAGTTCCCATTTTGTGTCAGATGATCCCCAGAACAGTTTCTTCTTTTCTTACTGAATTTTGGATTCTTACAGAGAAGCAAATCAGAACGGACCTGAGTGACGCATTTCAGACAATTGTTTATTCACCAGAAATGTGTCTACCAAAATGGAGGGCTTCAGGAAGCGCTATGTCTGAAGCTGAATTTTCCAACAAGGTTTACACAAAATGAAAAAAAATGTGCCAGAAGTGGTGAAGGATTGCTTCAGAACTTCTGAGGTTTTCGTTTTTCACCCACTATTAAAGGCAAGGGAATTAAGGATTAAATACATCAAATTAATACCATTGCTGAACATGAAGATGAAGTTCAAAAGGCCAAGTGCAAGGTCCTGAACCTGGCCCAGGACAATCCCAAGCACAAATACAGACTGGAGGAGGCGGCTGGATGTAGAGCAGCCCTGGGAAGAAGGACTTGGGCTGTTGGTTGATGAGAAGCTGAATGTGACCTGGCAACGTGCACTTGCAGACCAGAAAGCCAAACATGTCCTGGCTGCATCAAAAGAAGCATGGCCAGCAGGTCCAGGGAGGTGGTTCTGCCTTTCTACTCTGCCCTCATGAGACCTCACTTGGAGTGCTGCACTCTGCTCTGGGAGGCCAACACTGACCTGTGTGAGTGAGTCCAGAGGAGCCCACCAAGATGACCAGAGGAGGATTGAACCTTCGCTCCTATGAAGACAGGCTGAGAGAGCTGAGGCTGTGCAGCATGGAGAAAGCTGTCTGGCTTCACAGCAGAGTACCTGAAGGGAGATTTCAAGGAAGATGGAGGGGGACCTTTTACAAGGGTATGCAGTGAAAGGACAAAGCAAAATGTTTTTAAACCAAATGGGAGTAGGTTTAGATTAGATTTTAGGAAGTAATTCATTGCTGTGAGGATGGTGAGGCACTGGTACAGGCAGCACAAAGAAGTTGTGGATGTCCCTTCCCTGGAAGTGTTTAAGCAAGGTTGGCTGTGGCTTTGAGCAACCTGGTTTAGTGGAAGGTCTCCATTCTATGGCAGAGGATTTTGGAAATAGATCGCAGAATAATCAAGATTGGAAAAGATCTTCTAGGTCATGTAGTAAAACTGTCAACCCAGCACGACCATAACAGCCCCCAAACCACATCCTTAAGTGTCATATTCAGATGTCACTTGGACACTTCCAGAGATAGTAACTCCATCACCCCCCTGGGCAGCTTATTCCAACCACTCTTTCGGTGACTTTTTTTTTCCCCTAATATCCAATCTGATCTTGTTCTTTCACTTGAGACATGCCAGAAGAGATGATCATTAAGGTCCCTTTGAACCCAAATCATTCTATGATTCACAAAGGGTGAGGAAGTGACCTGCAGAAGGTCTCCAAGGAAACCAGAGACAGAACCAGAAACTGAGGTCAATCTGCAGTGTCATACTCCACTTGCTATAAGTTAGGCTATAAAAAAGATCACTGAACTTCTTCAAGGCTTAAATGTTCTTTAATATGGTCTATAAGAAAAATTTGTTTGATTCTTATTCACAATTGTCAGGCTTGTAAGAAAACCCTAGGAAAAAACATAGATACTGACCCATGTACCAACCAGGAGCCAGATATTATTAAATAAAAAAGGTTTCCCTTTTTATTGAATATTATTTGAACTCAGTTGTCAGTTTCTCAGAAATTAGGACACCCAAATACATGGAGGGACTTTCCATGCATGGAGGTCCTACAATTTTTGACACTTTCATTTAATAGGAACCAGACTTTATTTGCTATTAGAATATGTAGCATACTTCTAGCACTTCACCAAAGTTTTTTAGAGACCACTAACACAAAAAGAATGTTTCAGTGACCTTGCCAAAACAACTTGAAAATAATGTGTTCTATTAAAAAAGTCATATTGGAATTACATCTTTTCCCAGAACCATGCAGTTTTGTTCGATGTGTTGAAAGTATTTTATTTTATCTTTGCCTTCCTTTTGAACATATTCAGGCAGAAATTTTAGTCAAAATGCAGTAAAGACAAGCTTGAGCAGTCAGAATTGTCATCCAGATTTTAATTAGTGGGATACATATTCAAGTTCATGCTGTTACTATTAATCAAATATTTTTCTAGCCCAGACTAAACAGAAGGTCTTGTAAATATACCGTTTCATTTACATCCTATCCTTAACCACTGAATAATAGGACCCAGTACACTGCATGATCATACAGAGGGGAACAGCTGCTGTCGTACAAGTTGAAGAGACAAGCTGAAGTCTCATTCTGTAGATAAGTAGGATGCTCAAGTGAATTCAAGTAAATCTGTAGCATCCATCTTCTTCCTCATATTTTTTCCAGAAAGACATAAGGAACACTTAAATGGAAATCAGAATAAAGCCAGTGTTAGAAACAAAGCATAATTTAGTACACAATTATTTTTCCCTGCCATCTTGATTTTATGCAGTACTTAGAGTAAAATAGTACTTTCATAAACAGAGGGATGCACATGTAAATTTGACAACACTTTTTGTTCGGTTTTCTCCATTTCTCTCAACAGTTCAAAAAGATCTGTCTCTTCTTTCCTAATTTCTCTATATAGACTGGATCTACTGACATCTCTAGTTATTGAACATCAGAAATCATCTGAGACTTTCCTGAAATTCTGAAGTGACCACTATTTTAAACAGGAAGATTCATTAAAATGAAGAGGTTGTCATGTTTCTCCATGATTCATGCTAGTGAAGTTTTGTAGTATTTGTGTCATGGACGGATCATTTATAGAGAAAATTATTGAAATAAGTGATGATGCATGTAGGTGGAGATATCACGTCAGAAACATACACAGTCAGAGAAATCTTACCAGTGCTGGCCTACACATGTATATACACATGTAAATTTGCTGACACTTTTTGTTTAGTTTTCTCCATTCTCTCAACTTTTAGAAAATATTTCCTGGTCCATGTAGCTCTTCTTGCAATGCAAAGCACCTTGGAGAAGAAAAATATGAATAGCTATATGAAAATTACTCATAGCATAACCTGTATTTTGTGATATGTTTAGACCAGCTAAAGCAAGCCTTAGTAGTTTAAACCATTTAGCTGTAACACAATATGCCATTTGCATTGCCAGACAAACAGACAAGAACGTGTTAAACAACACATAAGAAAACATTCTTTTGATATTTCTGTCCTACTCAAAAATAAGTCTTGCCATGAGTATAAAGAAACACTTCACTCCTTTATTCAGTGACACTGTGTGGTTTATTTTTTGTGACACACGTTTCATTTTACGTAAACTAGTTACAACACTGCCTGTAAAAGAAATCAATCTCATCAGCGCAGAGGGGGCAATTTTTTCATCTCCAGTTTGACAGGAAAGGGTACTGCAAAATGAATTACTGGAGGAAAGATGTGAGGATTACTTCTAAGTACTTGCTGACATGTTTCTCCCAGATATCTTTTGGCACAGTTTCACTGGGAACTGATTTAAGCTTTACAGAAAAATGTGTTTACAGAGGACCCATGGTTAGTATAATAGATTTTTTCAGAGCAACCTGAGCCAAATCTGTAGTATTGTTGATCTTACTATACGCAGTAGTTTAATCTGCCTGTGGGTGCATCATGAGTGACGGAGCCAGGAGAGTATAGCACCTTCACAAATGAAGTTATTGAAATATGGGATTTCAATCACTTTTTTGCTTGATTTAAGCAAAGAAAGTTTAGGACTGTTGTTAGGTGGCTATGATATTGAGATCAGGGTGTGGGGGATAGATACAAATGCTAATAAGCAATCTTCAGGGTGAAAAGGAGAACTCTGATCTACAGGAGACTTCCAAAATTCCTAAAATTAATACCCTTTATGTGAACTACCTGCCACTCCCTTTAATATGCCTATCTTTTTTGCCCATGTAGCAGTTGAAGAATAGGGTCTTTGGTAATTCTCTACTGCTATTTTGTACATGATTTCTTCCTCATTATGTGGATTGCTTCTATGACTGTGATACAGGAGACAAACAGCTTCTTTGTTTCATGTATGTATGTATATACATGTGCAAATGTACACATATGTATTTCTTATATGATTCATCAAAATCTTTGCATCCTATGTGTGTGTGAAATGCTCTGTGATAATTGATGAGGGCATTAGGGAAAGTCTTTAAGCTTCATATCATTTAATAGAAATTTTTATATGTTCCATTTATATTGTTTTATCTAGTCTATTTCACTAATTCATGAGGGAGAGTTCTGTTGTTAGGGTTACTAACACAGAGCATGAGAGAGAAATACCCACGAGTAAAAACCTTATTAACAGCTATTCAGTGAATTTAATTCTTTCTGGAATACTGCCACCAATTACTTTTTGGCATGCTGACTTACACAAGTTTCGCAGTATCTTATACCAACAGTTGCCATGAGTGCACACCATCAGAACTACCTTAATTGGCTGAGTATTCTGGAAGTTTCAGCCTGGAATGACCTGAGCTCACATGTACTGGAGAAATGAGAAGGGAAAACAAAAAAGAGGTAAAACTTGATGTTGAGGTACACGAAGTCTGTCTACCCTTCCTGAACTGTAAAGATTTTGTTTTCCTTCTTTCTCTGCCATGTCCTAACCTTAGAGATTCCCATTTAATATGAATAAGATTTAATTTCAAGGAAAAGAGAAGGCTCATCATGGAATGTTCTTAATGTTCTTGTATTGAATGATCCAGTGGCCTGGTTTTTGCCAGGACAGAGTTAATTTTTCTCAGTTGCTGTGAGCAGTAGGAGCTGGGACTCCTGTGGGAAGGTCTAGATTGTTATTCATACCTCCTCAGGTCATTATTGCAGTGAGAAGAAGGCCTTGGTGGTGTAGGGAACAATTGGGCATTGTTGGCCTGAGTCTGCAGTGAGCACTTTCATATGTGAGCTCTCTTCTTGTATACATTTGTTATTAATATTGTTTCTGGTCATTTTCTTAAATCACACCTCTTTCCAATAAATTGTTTCTTATCTCAACCTATACTTATCACCTTTTTGTGCTTCCAGTTTTCAAGTCCACCCTCAAAGTGAGAAGGGGAAGAGGGAAGTGAGAGGGAGGGAGCAAATAAGCAGCATCTGATTTGGGGTAGTCTTGGGGGGGGGTGGGACACCAAACTGGGGAGTGCCATTCCTAAACCAAAACATCCAGCAAAAGCAACATACATGTAGAAGGACTGAGAGGCATTTTGTGGACTTTAGACCTGAAGCATTCATTTTAGGTGGATAAGGATTTAGGTGGATGGTCACATCCTGAGCATAGTGGTCAACAGCTCAGAATCCTGATGGACATCAGTGATGAGTGCAGTCCCTCAGGAGTTTGTACTGGTGTCAGTGTTATTTATTTTCTTGATTACTGACATAGATGAAGTGATCAAATGCACCTTCAGCAAGTTGCAGATATCACCAAGCTGAAGAGTGTGGTTGCCATACTTGAAGGCTGGCCTGTAATCTAGAAACACCTGGACAAGCTCAAGTGGGCCCATGAGAATCTCATGTAGTCTAATAAGACTAAGAGAAGGTGCTGCATCTGATTTGGGGGAACACCCAGCATCAGTCTGGGCTGGGGGATGAAAAGATCAAGAGTAGCCCTGAGAGAGGAACCTGGTGGATAAGAGGCTGGTCATAAGCCAGTAATGTGCACTTGCAGCCCAAAAAGACAACTGTCTCCTGGGCTGAATCATAAGAAGCATGGTCAGCCATTTGAGGGACATGAATCTGCCCCTCCACTCTGGTGAGACATTACCTGGAGTGCTGCATCCAGCTCTGGGGATCCCAGTACACGAAGGACATGGGCCTGTTGGAATGAGTCTAACAAAGGAACACCAAGATGATCAGTGGGATAGAGCACGTCTCCTGTAAGGGAACACTGAGAGAATTGGGATCATTCAGCTTGGAAAAGAGAAGGCTTTAGTGTGACCTTAGCACTGCTTTCCAGTACCTGGTTTTTCATGCAGACTGGAGAAAGTCTTCATGGAAGATGAAGAGCGATTTTTTACAAAGGCATGTAGTGATAACACAAAGGGGGGATGCTTTTAAAGTAGAAGAGAGCAAGTTTAGATCAGATATAAAGAAGAAAACCTTTCCCGTGAGGGAGGTGACAGGTTGGCCAGAAAAGCTCTGGATGCCCCATCCCTGGAAGCATTCAAGGCCGGGTAGGATACACCCCTGAAAAACCTGGTTTTGGGAAAGATGATCATGCCTATGGAGTGGGGATTGATGCTAAATGATCTTTAAGGTCTTTTTGAACCCAAACCATTTTATGATTCTTTGATTTATACATGAATAGGTATTTTCATGACTCCCAGAAAAATTAAGACCATTTTCATTTGGAGGGGCTGCTTCTGTAATAATTTTAGTCCAGACCAGAAGGGAAACTTTTGAGTCCAGTCACCTGTGATTTTTTTCTGACAATAAGAAATTTCATGTATGTGAGAAGCACTAAAGTATTATTGTGGACTGACATGGAAGGAGCTTTTCATTATCCTGCATGTCTAATGACAGTTTATAGTTTTGACACATTGACTTTGTGACTTTCCTACTGTAAGCATAGTTATTGTTCTTGTCCATAGATTTATTAGGATTATTTGAATCCTATTGAACCTTGACCTAAAAGACAAGTTGTAGAACAATTATTCCAACCTAATGATGAATTGTGTATATGTTTATTTCCTTTCTATTCATTTGGAAGGGGTTGCCTTTCAGTTCTATACACTATCACATCTAGTTATAAGAAGAGATTATTTTATTTGCTGCCCTTAAATAATATATTATTTTGAACACTTCTGTACTATTCTTTTTTTATTTTCTTTTCTCTGATCCTATAAAATTTAAACTGTTTATCTTTAAATGCTGCTTTATTGGGCTATGTGTGTATATATATATTAATATAGTTATATATATATATGAATGTATATTGTTCACATTTGGGAGTAGATGAAACGTTGAGATCCATATGTCACTTACATAACCTTACAAAAGCAAGTAAATAACTCTAATTAAAGTCAAAACAATTTTATTTCTCATTAGGATCATTGTCAATTACTTTTATAATATGTTGTAATTAGCCTTGTTCCATTTCTGAAAAATTGTTTATGTGAATCTTAGGTCTAAGTGTGTCAAATGCTCATTGCAAACAGAAACATGAATCATAAATTCTCTCTCAGTTTTTAAAGTCCATTGTTTCTGAGGTGAATTGATTTCAACAATAAAAATTGTGTCTCTTGCTTTCCAATGTTAAATTTACCTATCTATCCTAGGTATGAAGGACATTGCAAAGATTAAGACTACATGGTATTTTGTGAAAACATCAATTAACTGCAATTGTTTATATCAATAGTCAGTAAATATAAATGAGAAAAATCTGTGCCTTCTCTATGCTGGGTACCACCAGAGGATGAAGTGAAGGTTTCCAAATAAATCAGATGCAGGTACACAGTTCTTACCCAATTTGTGTTTTCTTTGCAAAGTTTTCATATATTACTTAAAATCTAGAATAACATGGGTCTAAATAACAATATACTCCTGAGCACTAAATGCAGAGTTAAAAAGCAGCCCTTACCCCAGAGTGCTCACAGATTAAAGGGGCTCACAATTGAAATGCTTTGACTGAGAAACTAAGTAAAGATACTGGTGTACTAACAGAATAAAAAAGGTCTCATTCAATCAGATGAAAGGGAAAGAATTTGAGAGAGGTTCCACTGGAAAAAAAAAAGCCACTACAAAACAATATTGTCTAGAAGAAATTTTAAATTCAGACATGTATAGACCCACTGCTCTCACTGAGAGCTGTCTGCCTATAGCAGAGAGGAGAGTTCATCTTTAGCAGTTTAGGCACAGCTCCTAAGTGATGCTTTGTATGTTGTACAAAGCTTACATTATTCCTAGGTTGACGAAAAAGAATAGACAAGATTCTCCCCTACCGTCCTTGGCTTTTTGCCATTCTACTCATTACTGAAACAAATTGTCCAGTGCTCATTATAAGGATGAGGTCATGTCTTGTGAGGTAGCTTTGGGGCTAATTTCCCAAGTGAATCAGGAAAGCATAGCTCACTTCAGACATGTTCCAAAATCCACCAAAATCAGGAGGGCTGTGTATTTAATGTTGTGTTGCGTCCTGTATCCTTCACCAAAGAAAGATGTGCTCTTTTGGCCCCATCATTAAAAGCAGCATCAAATGTTTTACCTGTTGAGTTATTGCATGTAGAGAATATAAGATAATACATAAGGATAACAGAAAATACTTGCTAATTTTGTGATAGGGACAACAGTATTTTTTTTTTCTTTATGATCCCTCTATACATGCTAGCATTTAAAATAATGAAACACCTTCATATTAAAGATAAAATAAAAATAAAGCCTCTGGGAACTAACTGTTGAATATATATGAAGACTTGAAGGCCCTATTAACATATCCATGCTCAGCTAATAATATATTCTTTGCTTTCAATTTCAGCGAGAGGAAAAGCTTTCTGTCTTACATACAACACTAAAATAAAGAGACATCAAATATATAAAATTTTGTGTACAAGTGAATTCAGTAAAACAACTTTCTAATAGTCAGAAATTTACCTTATTTTCCTATAAAGGTACCAACAATGGTAAATAACAAACTCAAACAGGTGGTCTCAAAGAGGGTTACAAAAAAGATCCTCAGGAAAATCTGGAAGATGATTATTTGAACTGAGAACTGAGAACTGAGTCAGAAGCTCAAATGTAAGGAAATACTTGTATTCCAGTTCTGATGTTTTTCATCTATGTTTGCACTGACAAAGATAAAGTTCTTAGTGGAAAAACGTGGCTGGGTTGTTGAGCCTGTGTATTTTCTATTTTCAAATGTCTCATCTAGAAGGCTGCAAATAAACAATACATGACACCTACCTTCAGTGTAGACATGAGTCCAGCATTTTATAACAAGAACAAATTTACCTGAAAACTCTACCAAATACTTTGGTCAAGACTAAGGCTAACTGAAAGTTGCAAATATATTTTTAAGGCAAATAAAAGGAAACTCAAAGGTTCACTTCATTTTTAATAGATAAAAATCATAACCTCTTTTTTTCTCCCAAATTTTAAATATCACAGAAAAAAGCTTAATTTAAAAGATAACAAATATTATATTTAAAATATTCATGTTTGTACATAGGTGCATCCATGTGCATATCCATGAATATTTATGCATGAATCTATAGAAATTTTCCTTTTATTACTCACATCCAATATATGATAGTGGAAGAAATAGCCCTGTATATAAATGAGGATGGGAACTTGTTTTTCAGTGCCAGAGTGTGGATCACCATCTTGATGTAACATTTGACACACAGGACAAGCTGAAATGCACAAGAGTGCACAATTAAATTCTTCTTTTAGGAAGAAGGAGTCGTCATGTGAAGAGGAGGAGATTTCCTCAACCTTTAGAGTGAGGAGATTTCCTTGACTCTTAGTGTTTGATTGGTCTGTCAGTGCCCCAGGAAAGGAGACCCTCATACCTGACCAGTCTATCAGTGCCCCTTTAGAGGAACCCTTCACTGAGCAATTCTGCTGGACTGGAGGGCACACTGACTGACTTATTCAGGGACACACACCTGTAGCAGATTTTCTGAGAGAAAGAGGGCATGATTTGTACTTAGAATGAGATATTGAACTACTTAGCTGAGGCCTGCCTGGCTGAGGCTTGGCCTTGAAGGCCCTGAGGCCTTGAAGCTGTTGTGCAGGTAAAATCACTTGTGGTGCAGCAGCAATTAGATGTTAAGGTAGTAATGTGAGATAGTGTGTTTTCTAGAAGTCACTCAGAGCAATTATTAGTAGGCATGCTTTAGCCACTTTAAGAGTAAGCTAAACAATGCGTGGTTGCATTTTTCCTATACTGAATGCCAATGGAAATGTCTCTCTAACTATAAACTATATAGACTGTATATAACCTGCCATCTTAAGCAGAATAAACAGAGAACGTGTGATTAATCATATTGGTTGGACATATATTGCTCTCAACTCAACCTCTTTTTATTTTAAAAGTTCCCTGCATCATACACCAACAGCACAAGGGAGGCCCCTCAGCAGGTCTTCCCACTTTATGACCCCTCAGTGGGTCTTACACTTTACTCAAGAATACTGCCCACTGCCAGTGACTGCCAGCACCCGTGAAGGACTCACCAACACTTTACAGCATAACACTCTTTATTAATATAATTTTGTGACAGGTTAAGCTTCGAAGATTGCTGGTAACAGTATCTGAGTGCAAAAACATGTTCAAATCACTATCTCTGATCCTCAACAAAAGTATTCAACATGTACAGAGTATAGTTCTTACCCAATAGGAGTCTTTATGAGAGAGAAAGAAGATGCAGCCTGTTGACTGATCCCAGCAATTATGATGGTGTCTTGTCTAAC
This sequence comes from Cyanoderma ruficeps, assembly GCA_008694505.1. Classification (NCBI taxonomy): domain Eukaryota; kingdom Metazoa; phylum Chordata; class Aves; order Passeriformes; family Timaliidae; genus Cyanoderma; species Cyanoderma ruficeps. The sequence continues at coordinate 49,810,837 of VZDJ01007755.1, read as the reverse complement.
TTTTCCTCCATTCTTGATCTATTTTTATACTATTTCTTTATGTTTAGGGGGAGCTCAGGTGACTGTAGTCCTGCCTCCCATTGTTACTGATTGGTGTAAAATTTTCTCACTTTGCTTTTAAAGATACTGTTAAAAAACCACCATACTGCATGTACCCAGTGAGGGATGGTTGTACCTTGGAGGTGGGAAACTTTGGGTTGGGATGGATGTGTGCATTAATCTTAAATTTGACTATAACCAAGTTCATCTATGGAGAGAGATGTCATAAAAGTTTTTGGCTCTGCAGCAGGACATCTTCCTCCACTGGTTGACAGGTGCTATGTGGTTTCTCAGCTGCGAAGTACCACCGAGTTCCCCTCCCTGAAAAAATTTCCACAGAGTCTGCCCATGACATGGTGTCTCCATTTTGCTCCACCCTCCATTCTGTCCCCCTTAGCAGGTGCTTATTGTTGGGGAATCATCATGGAGCATACCAACTGTGTTCTACCCAGGGAGCAGTAGCTGCATTTTACCCTATAATTTCTGTACCATTACAACTTCTGTTAGGATGTAAATATAACTTCCTAGTTTTGTCTCAAAGATTTTATCCCCGGACATTTTTCCATAATGAGCACAAGGATCCAATCTCGCTTTAGTTCAAAATCCCTAGTCTACATGCAGAATTAAAGCTCCGGTCTTTCTGTGATTCTGTTTTGCACTTGCACTCAAGGCAGAATTTATGAGAAAATGACAGAGTCCTTCAAAGGTTCTGGCTTGCTTTTTAGGTTTCTATCCTTTGGCACTCTTTCTTAAACAACATAACACTTTCTCTTCCTAATAAAGAGATGAAAGGCTTTTTTGGTGGTTTAAAAACAAAAATAAAATCAATTCCATATAGAAGTAACAAGTAAAAAGTCTTGAACTCTTGAACAGAGGTTTTACTGCACTTAATCATTCTGCTGAAAATATTTGGTTATGAACTTTTGCAATGGACAGTGGAATTTGGGTGAAGACCATTATTGACTTCTGGTCTATAAATCATTCTGTTTGATTTAATAATAGACCTAGAGAATCTCAACTGCAAAGTCCTGTGAGATCTTCTAGACAGTACCGTTGTGAATAAAAGCCGGACTGGGTACTTTCAATTTATAGTCAGTCTAAGCCTCGAGTGCTGTCAAATTGTGCTCAGCACAATCAAAATTGTGAAAGAAATTAAGTCACAGAGGCACAGAAGGATTTGGGTTGGAAGGGACTTCTTTAGATCATCTATTCCAATCCCCCTGCTGAAGTGGATTGGCATAGATCAGGTAGTACAGGTTCCCATCTCAGCAGGTTTTGAATATCTCTAGAGAAGACATCTCAACCTATCTGGAAACCTGCTTCAGTGCTCTGTCACCTTCAGAGTAAACAAGTTCTTCCTCATATTCAACTGAAACTTCCTGTATTTCAGTGAGTACCTGTTGTCTCTTATGCTGTTAATGAACACCATGGAAAAAAGCCTGTCCCCATTCTCTTGCCTCCTGACCTAAAGATATTTGCACGTGTTGGCCAAGTCTCCACTCCATCTCTTCCCTCAGCTTTTAAAGCAGGTTGGTCACCAGCCTCTCCTGTTCAAGGCCCCTGCATTTGCCTTTGTTTCATTCCATTAAGTTCCTCTTCACCAGCTCTCTGGCCTGTCCAAGTCTCGCAGAATGTCAGCACAGCCTGCTGGTGTGTCAGACACTCCTTCTTGTTTTTATTATGAGCAGAGTTTCTGAGGAAACCCTCTGTCACTTCATCCAGGTAACAGATAAGTCAAACAAGACTGGATCCAGTGCTGTCTCCTGGGCAGCAATGCTAACTAAAGGATTCCAGCTAGACCCTGTGCCCCTGATCACAGCCCGCTGAGCTCTGCCATTCAGCCAGTTCTCAATCCACCTCACTATTCGCTCAACCAGCTCAAACTTCCTATGTTACCCTTGAGGATGTCATGGCAGAAAACGTCACTAGGCTTGCTGAAGTCCAAATAGACCGCATCCACTGTTCTTTCCTCATCTAGCCAGTCATTCCACCATAGAAGGCCATCAGATTGGTCAAGCAGAATTTTCCTTTAGAAAATCCATGTTGACTACTCCCAATAACCTTCTTGTCTTCCATGAGTTTAGAGAAGACACTCAACATGAGCTGTTTCATTACCTTTTCTGGGATGGAGGTAAGGCTGACTGGTCTGTAGTTCCCTGGGTCCTCCTTCTTGCTTTTTTGAAGACTAGAGTGACACTGGCTTTCCTCCAATCCTTAGGTACCGCTCCTGTTCCCCATGACCTTTCCAAGATGATGAAGAGTGGCTCAGCAATAATATTAGTTTAAATATTATCATTTCCCTTCTTCAAAACAGCCAGGCTCATGTAGTCTGTCTCTTAGAAAAAATGAAATATAATCAAGGGATGAAAGTACCCCACATTATTGAACTATACTGTTGATATCCCTGACACAAATGTGACTTCTTAGAATAAAGGTATTAATATAGCATAGTTCTCATGTGAAAAAAAAAAATCTACAAAGAAAATCTTATGGAAAAATTGTGTGAACCAGAGTTTAAAAATGAAACAGAGAAGCACCATGCAACTTTAATGAAACCTTTCTCATCTTGCTGCCTCCATTATCTGTAGCAGTAATCATATGAAAACTACAGTATTTTCTTACAGGATAAGAAAATATTATAGTGCAAAGTAATAATTAGTGGTCCTTTGTGGAATTTTCATTGTGAATGTGCAAATCTTCAAAGACTTCTGCTCTGTTCGTTCATCACTGTGATTCTTTCCATTCCAGGCAAATTTGAAATGCTAGTCTCCAATACACAAACGTTAGATTTTTCTCTTTTTTTTGGAGGGTTTTGGTCTGGTGGTGAGTTGTGGTTTTTTGCTCTGTATGTTCTTTGATAGTTCATTGTTCTACAGTCAACCTGATAATATACTATCCATTCATTTTTAGGTCTCATATGGTGTTCCTCAGGGGTTGGTCCTTGAGCTGACACTGTTCAATATCCTATTGGTGACATGGACAGTGGGATCGAGGGCACCCTCAGCAAGTTCACTGGTAACACTGAGCTGTGTGGGGCAGTCAATGTGCTGGAGGGAAGGGATGGCATCCAGAGGGACTGGACAGGCTGGAGATCTGGGCTTGTGCAAACCTCCTGAAGTTTAACAAAGCCAAGGGTCCTGCACATGGGTCAGGGCAGTCACAGGAACACCCACAGGCTGGGCAGAGAAGTGTTTGGGAGCAGCCCTGAGGAGAAGGACTTGGGGGTGATGGCTGATGAAAAACTCAACATGATCCAGGAGTGTGCATTCCCAGCCCAGAAAGCCAATGGAACCCTGGGCTGCATCCAAAGGGGCACGGCCAGCAGGTCAAAGGAGGTGATTCTCCCCCTCTACTCTGCTCTGGTGCCATCTCACCTGGAGTGCTGCATCCAGCTCTAGAGTCCCCAGTGTAAAAGGACATGGAACTGTTGGAACAATCCAGAGAAGGGACACTACATTGATAACAGAACTGGAGCACCTCCCCTATGTAGATAAGCAAAACTGTGGCCCTTCAACCTGGAGAAGAGAAGGTTGTGTGGAGACCTCTCCAAAGAGGACCTACCAGAAAGGTGGAGAGCCTCTTTGTCAGGAACAGTAGTACTAGAACAAGGAGTAATGAGTAAAAACTGAAAGAGAAATTTAGGATAACTATTAGGAAGAATTTCTTGGCTGTGAGGGTGGTGAGTCACTGGAAGAGGTTGACCAGGAGGTTGTGGATGCCCCAACCTTGGCAGTGTTCAAAGCTAGGGAAAGGAGAAGTATCAAAAAAATCCTTGAGCATTCTGGTCTGGTGGGAGGTGTCCCTGCCCATGGCAGGAGGGGTTGGGAAGAGATGGTCTTTAAGGTCCAATCCAATCCTTATTTTTTCTATGATTCTATAATTTGTATGATTCATTATTATGAATTATTTACGATGTAATAATGCATTATGCTTAAGAAAAAGTTACAGACCATTTTTCTGCTATTACTGCAAATGCCAGGATAACAAGAAGATTTTTGTTTAAAGTACAGAAAATAAAAGCAAATTTTGATTTTTTTAATAACACAGTTTGCATCTACTTAAAAACAGATGAAGTGAGAAATGGATTTTATCTGAAAGTTTTATCAATTGTCTGGAATCTTAATGAGATCTTAGACCTGCAATTAGGTTAATATACATAAAGGTGTTTAAAGTTTATGGGAAAAAATGTGAATCTTACTATTTCCAGGAGAGGCTGCCTTGAGAAAAAACGTTATGATCATCTAATATAAATAACTTCAAACAGTAGAAAAGACTAGGGATGGCTATTGCTTTGCACCTACAATCCATCACTACACCCTCATCTTACAAAAACCCCATAAAGCTGATAGTTGCATTTTCTTTAACTTAATAACATGCTTGTTAGGAGAAGTTAATTATTCTCTTTTGAACTGGAATACACATGCCAGGGTGATCTATTTGTGCAGTGCTGTTCACATTACAATGACACTTGAAATTCTCCATGATACATGAGTAACATTTAAACTTCTGGTGTGAAATGAGATGATTCCCAGTACCACCTTTAATATCCAGAATGTATTCCACATAAAGTCTGCTTCACTATGTCTACCTAAATATAATAGAAAAATGATGTCTTTTTTTTAGAAAAAACATTTCATGTGAATCTATCCAAGTTCTATAAATTTCAAGGAGTATGAGGTCAGAGCCATCAGTAACAATACCAAAAATGCTTAAATGATTTAATAGTAACAGTCATATCCAGCAGCAATCTTCTATAGTCGTAGGTTTCAGTCACAATGTTAAAAGTAGCACTAGAAATTGCTCTCCAAGCTTGACAGGGGAATTCTGAGACATTTTCTGTGAAGAAACCAAAGAACAGTTTATGTTACTATATGTAATTATTTATGATTAATTCAAAGAGTAGTAGTCTCCTGCTTTGCTAGGAAATCTTTGGTGTCCAAAAGGTAGTTTTTTTTAAATTTATTTTAAAGCATTACCTTCTGAGTGTAACATCTAATACAAATATATATATATTTTCCAAATTTCAAAGTTTCTTTAAGGATTAAGACATCAACATTCCTAGGCAAAAATCATGTTTCTGAAGTATTGAGAATATTTGAAGATTAAGTTATTTTTAATTTAAAACTTCTATCTAATTTACTTTCAATGTTTAGGGAGTGTCTTCATTTTAGACAAAGATTTTTTGTTGTGAATAATTCAGCTGTAGCTTTTTGGTAGCTGACTTCATGTGAACACGTAAAGTGCAGGTACTCAAATGTTTGTGCATATATCAAATGTATTCATTATAAACAAATGATACAAAATTAAAATATGCTCTAATATGGACTTGATCATTAAAAAATAATTTACAGCATTAGAACTTTTCTTTTTCTCTCCTAAAGAAATCCACATTTTCTCACTCATACTGAGTGCCATAATTCTGATATCTAGGAGTAATAAGTGGCAGAAAAATATTTTCAAACTAATTTTCAGAATAATTCAGAAGGAATGATTTCTGCTTTGCAATTGTTTGTTCATGTACACTTTTGACCTGTCAAGAAAACATTAGATCAGAAAGAGCAATAGGAAATTTATTGATGTTTAAGATGATTTCATGATCCTTTTCTTTTTAAAAGTTAGATTTGAAGATACTTGGAAGTAACACTAAGACAATATTTCACAGTGGAAATTACACAAAAACCAATTTAAAGTTCTCTGGAGTTAACCCCATATTTGCATATCTAATTATTGGCATAATGACACTATTGACTGTCCAGTGAAAGGGTAGGTGAGACTGCTGAGGTTAGCTTTAAAATATGCTCTGATCATCTGTGCAGGTTTCATCTGAATATGCAGTATTAATTCTTCTATTCACTTAAAAATAAGAGCAATTTCTACAGCCATAGCAGAAATATACATGTATATATTACATGCAAGATACATTAAAGTTCCCTAGAAATTTTTTGCTTTCAGTTTGACTTTCAGTACAATACTCTTTTAGATACAATAAGAAATCCCCATATTTTAATTTTTCTCAGCATATACTAGTTACTATTTCTGACAGTACTTTATGATTAAGTAGTTTGGATCCATTCTATTTGTGACTGACATTTTATTGATGAGGATTTTGATAGTGCTTTCAGGTTTACCCCTAAAAAAAAAGATGAAGACTAATTCATGCCCAAATTAATATAATAGAGAAGAAATATCCATCACAAAGTTATGAGACTCATTGTCAGAAAAATATTTTCCTAATCTCTGATTGTTAAAGCCTTTCTTATATTCTGAAGCAAGAGGGCTTTATCCTTTCTAAAATTCTCTTTTCCAGTCTGGATCTCACACCATTGAAGTCGTAGGAAACTCATTCAGTCCAACTGATGCAGGGTCAAAAACTTAATCTTACTGTTATAGGTTTGTATAATCTTGTTATCTGTGTAAATGGTAATTCCTGTTTTCAACCCTGATAAACTCTTGGCCTTGGTAGTTCCCAAAGGTGCTGGTGTGAGAATGTTTTTTCTTCTATCAGTCATAAAGTTGCAGCATGTCAATTTTCCTGAATGTCTAGTATTGGGAGACAAGGGGAACACATCTCTTTTAAGTTTTCTCTATACTATACTAATTTTTCCATTTCTAAGTTTTTCAGTCCTGTTTCTTCAGGAAACAGTTCAGTCCTTCTCAGTTTTAGGGAGGCAGAATTAGGAGTGTCTTTCTGCTGAAAGTAATGCTGAGTGAGTTTGTTCTTGGTATAACTGAACATTAGCTCTCAGGATTGCTACTTCCACATTCTGATCTACAGCTTTTTTTGATGTTATGTCTAATTTGATTTTAAAGTAAGTGTTAATTTAACTATTTTGGGAAAGATGTTAAATGATTTTGACATATGGGAAATGTTTTCCACCAGCTAAGCTTCCTAAAATATATGTGAAAGAAATTATCTCGAAAAAACAATTCAGAGTATAGAAGCAGACAAATAAATCAGAAGGAATTTTGGATGTATTTATACATTTAATGTATTTTAATTACACTGGCACTTTCATTTTTCGGTAATTGCACTTTAATTGCATATATTTTTCTAAATTTAAAAAAGTAGTTAAAATGGCATTGTACTAGATGAAATAATTTCAGGCACTTACTGCAGCTGTTTTAAACAATCCATGTGTGGAATAATTTCATAGTCTTATTATATAAGGCATTTAAAAACTGCACTTGAGCAATTCTGCCTGCAATCAACAACAATCCTACAATATACTTTTTTAGTCATCAAAGAAAACAAAGCTGAAACCTGTGAACTAAAAAAAGACTATTCCTTTTGCCTTCTGGAAGGCCTCTTGAGGCTCTGAAGTTTTGAAAATCACTCAACTTAGGGGCCACCTTCTCAGTTTCGGGGACTGTTGTGGTTTAGCCGCAGCTGCCAACTAAGCTCCTTGCAGCCATTCATTCACATTCTCCTGGTGGGATGGGAGAGAGAATCAGAAGGGTAAAAAGTGAGAAAACTTATTGGTTGAGAAAAAAACAAAAAAACAAACAAAAACCAGTCTAATAGAGAAAGCATAAGCCACACACACAAAGCAAAAGAAGGAATTAATTCACTACTTCCCATGGGTGTTCAGCTATACCCATGAAAACAGGGCTCCACTACAACAATGGTGACATGGGAAGACAAACACCATCGCTCTGGAAATCCCCTCCTTCTTCCTCTCAAGTTTTATGTGCTGAGTGTGACACTCAGTGGTCTGGAGTATCCCTTTGCTCAGTTGGGGTCAGCTGTTTTAGCTGTGTCTCCCCCCAACTTCCCATGCATCCCCTACTTCCTTGACAGCAGGGCAGTGTGAGGAGCAGAAAAGGCCTTGGCTCTGTGCAAGCACTGCTCAGCAATAACAAAAACATCCCTCTGTTATCAGCACTGTTTTCAGCACAAATCCAAACCTAGCCCCTTACCAGCTACTAGGAGGAAAATTTTCTTTGTTCTAACTGAAACTAGCACAGAGACTAACTCAAGGAATTTTCCTTACAGTTATGGCTCTTACTGTTTATTACTTTCTGATATATTTTCATATTGTGCCTGTCTGAATATTAAGGCTGCAAACCCAAAATTTATGCCAGATTTCTGTATGTGGCTGGTGCTTTGGATTCTCCTATGAGAAACACCTTATGACATTTCTTGAAAATGTAGGACTTTATTTGAATATCACTTGCATGTGTAATGTGTGTCATGCTTGACAGTGGCCACAGTCAGTTTGTGGAACCTGAGATCACATTTCAGTTTAAAGGATTTCAGCCTTTGAATTGCTCATAATTGCTATTATCTAGCAGGGTGCTAACACTGCAGCAATTAATATTGCAATTAATATCATTTTAGTGGCCAGGCACCGCATTGAAGGTGAGCACTCATTTAATGCAAGGCATTAACATATTCTACAATTATCTTTGAAGGATTTGTTATTGAATCTAAAACTTAAGGCAAATGTGGCCAATGACAGACAATCTGAAAGAAGTTGAAATCAGCATCTTTGCCAGAAATCTGTTGTTGTATGCCTACAAATTTTATTATACCTTAAATGTTTATGCTAAAGCTCACAGTTAATTCCTCGGGAGTTCTGTTTAAAAGCAAGAAATTTCAATGTGGCTCTTCATGTTGGATTTTTGCTTTTTTTGCTGTCATGCATTTTGCTTTTCATAGTCCAGGGTGTGTTTAACAATATGTAGGCTATTTCCTCTGGTTCTGCACATATTATTTATACAGGTTTGGTATTGGTGAACCAATAGACTGTTTATAGGCCATTGCTAATGAGAAGCAATTATTTCTAATTTTAGATTTTGAGATGTTTATAGAGACATTCTAATAAAGTTTATGAAACTATTACGTTTGTCACAACTCGGTGATGTGCACCATTAGCAACTGGCACAAAGGAAAACAAAAAGCAGACACTTACAGCTGGATGAAGTATGAAAACTAGAAAGCAAACAGAGTAACGTCCCTGATGTTCAAAACATATAATGGTGAAATGAATTTGCCATCTTTGTTCTATTTCTGCCCACGTAAAACTCTCTCTTGGCTTTAATAATAGAAACAGATGGTGGGGCACAGAGCAAATGTTCCAAATATCTACATTATCAAATATGAGTTATCTATACATTCCCCTTTCCAAGCATAAACATAAAAAAGTAATGTGCAGTTTACTCTAGCTTAATATATAATAAATAATAACAGCAATGCCATTTAGAACTTTTATAGCATTTTCATCTGGAAATCTCAAAGCAGCTTACACAAGGGGGATAGCAGAGTAGCTCTGGCATCAAAGAGCCTTTCAAACTCACACATCATCCATTTGAGGAGTGCAAAGAACACAAAGTCTGACTAATACGTTCCTCCCATAGGCAAAGTTACAGCTAAATCATGCATTAGTGGTATCTTTGAGTTTATTTTAGCAGCAGTCTAAAAGAGGTGGAATTGCAGCACTGAAGCTGTGAAGATATGTGAAGACCTAAAGCTTGGTATCCAAACTTCCTCCAAAAGGTATAAAGCAAGCTCTAGGCCACTTAAAATCCATGTCACAACACTTTGATATCAGTCACAGAGGTATCCCCACCCTTCATCGGGGAATGAGAATGGCACTAGGACTTAAATCTACCAGTTCTGACTTGATGCTGTAAAATAATCAGACAAGAAGCAAGTCTACCAAATTATCACATATCTTTACAGATTACTTGCTTTTATGTGGACAGTCAAAGAAGAAGGAAAAAGCTCAAAAAATCAGCAGAATTTTCATGCAATGGTAAGTCTTTACAAAAAAACACACTTGCAGCAAAAATATATGTTTCCAACATTTTGGGGAAGACAGTGTTGTTAAAAAGAGCAATCTTCACTTCTTCAATTCTCCTTTTTCTTCATCTTTTCTTTCTTCATGTATTTTCTCAACCTTCTAGACTCAAATAATTAGAAAGGTTGAATTTAAAAGGGAAACATAGGAGTAAAAGAAAGGAAATTCAAAATATTTCAGACGTTTTTTCCCCCTATTATTTATCTCAAAACTTAGCTGAAAATATTTTTTTTTTCATTCTTCTAAGTAAAATTCTTCAGAAATAAGGTCATATAGACCACACAGGGTACCTAGTATATTGTTGTGGATGCCAGGGAAGACGAATAATAATTTGATATTTCTGATACAAATACTTTTTGAACTTTGCATTCATGGTGTTTCTGCTCTCCAGATTTAATGGCCCATTTGATACCTACATAATTGTGTGATAACAGGAAACAGTCAGGAACAATCACCTGCAGTTTCCCTCTTGTTCCTTTAAAAAGAAAAAGCAAAAATATAATAAAAAAGGAATTATATTCTAGCATCTTTTGGCATATTTTTCTATAATTTTGAGTTGATCTCTTTCTTGAAATGTTGCTAGACAGACATCAGGTTATATATCACTGATTCTTTGATCTCCTACATTTAGCTGGGGACACCAACAAAATCTTTCATGTTTAGAGGCCAGAAATGAGTAAAAAGCAATGTTTCATGTAAAGACTGACAAATTGTCTTTTCTTCTTTTCTTTCCCCCCTTTTTTTTCCTCTCTTTGTTGTCTTAAAAATGTCAGAGATTTTAAAAAAATGAAACTAGTATGAAAAGCAGAGCTGTCATTCCTACAGTAGGGTGACTAGCCTGAATATCTGCTGCTTTTCCTGATAAAAGCTGGGAGATGTACTAGTGTGTCTGTGCACTGAACTCACTCCACCTAACATAAAAGTAATACATTTCATTGTTATGGTAAAAGAAATTAATACCTATTTCACAATTCTACCTTCATATAAAATGAAATGCATTTTAAGAAAACCTACTGCTAGAAAGGCAAGGCTCAGTACACCAGAGATTTCCAAAGAAACAATGCAATGGAAAGGAAGGCTTTCCCTGTGCTAATAACCTGTAGACAAGTCTGCACCTTAACATCCTTCTTTGTGTTTCAGTTAAAAATGAAATCAGAAGAGGCCTTTTGCATGAAAAAAAATTATGCATTTAAATTGAATTCTACCTGATAAAGTAAGATATTAATGAACATTTTAGGATTAGATTGTCTTGTATCCTTCAGACTTTTACTAATACATAAGAGAAATTATAGAACTAGTTCTTGTTGTCTGTATTTAGATCTTGCTATTGAATCTCCAGGATGCTTTATACAGTGTTACATCCTAACACCAAGTGAATAAAGGAGATTGTGTATACAAAACTTAAATGAAAAATCCTCATGTGCAGCAGATGGAACATTTTCACACATCAGAGGTAATGGTGAAACCTCCCCACCCCAGGATAAATGGTGTAGTTGCTTCTTGATTGTGACCTTTTTCACTTGTGCAACAATTCTTGGCATTTTGAGAGAGATATTAAAAGATTTCTAAAGTGAACATCATATGTTTAAATTGAGAGACTGATTGACTAGGTAAGTAGCAATGTCTATTTCCCTTTGAGCTCCAGTCATTTTGGCTGCACTGGATTGCTCTCCCAGCATTGAAGCACAAAGTACAGAATTCATTTTTCAGAACAGCTTTTTAAACCAAGGAACAACAGGAAAAGTTTCTGTAATCTTCTCATTTGGTATGAACTATAGTTAAACAAGAAAGATGACCACATTGTGTTTGAACAGAATTTAACTATTGAAGCTAAGTGGTGTTGATTAAGCAATTGTTCCTGCTAAAGGAAAAAGCTTCAGTGGTTAAGGGGGGTTTTTGAAAACTGACCTTTTTTATCATCAGATCTGATTGATGGCTTTTCTTTTCAATGTACCTATTGCTAATAGGCTTCTTTGTGTCTGTCTATTCAGAAAGACTGCATCTTTAAAGCAGGTTAATTTAAAAGGTCACCTTATCAAATATTTTGCTATTGACTAAAATTTGTAGTCAGCCAATTATGCTTCATTTATGTGGCTGTCTACCTACTGTCATGTGATTGCCCATAAACTTTTTTTCTGAAACATCTGATTGCTTTTAGAAGTGTGACAGTATTTAAATATACACAATCCTGAATATCTATGTTCCTTGACTTCAGGCCATAGGAAGATGGTGGGATTTGATTTATTATCAAATGTAATGGGTGAAATTCTAGACTGACTAAAGTTAAAAAAAGTAAATGGATGAAATTCAGTGAGGCCAAATCTTCATTTGCAAATTCAATTTCTAGTAAGGAAACAGACAAACCATCACTTATAGCTATTCGATCTAGCATCAATGAAGTCAACTAGAAAAACTATTACTGACTTCAAAATAGACATGGATTAGTTCCAAAAGGATTTCTTTTAACTGTCTTAAGATTCCCCAGACCTTCATTTTCACTTCAGGCAGAATGAATGCTAAATCTAAATGACTCAAGAAAAAATAATTGTAATTTCTTTGTTTGTTTTTTTTTTTTTTTTTTTTTTTNTTGTGGCAGGATGGAGCTCACTGTATGAATAGGAAAATGAGCTATTTCACTACCATGCCCACACTGTAAGCTTTCTCTAACATAAGGGATTCATGTGCACTAGATTGTCAGAAGTGAAAATTGTCTTCCACTTCAGACTTAAAATTCAGAAAAGCCATTGGGAAACATAATAACCTGTTCAGTTGATCTTTCTAAGGTTGGAAACCAGACCTGGGGATACTGAGATAAAAATGAAGCATGGTTGTTACGTTACTGGCATGCAAAGATCATCAGCTTGTATGATGACTTTGTAATGACAAACCAGTGGTTTGTCATTATTTAGGACAAACATAAGAGAAAGAAAAATATTTTGTAAGTGTATTGCAAATGAAAGAGTTGACCATGACGGATGAAAGCCAAACAAATCTGAGTTTATATTTCTTTAAAGTTTTTGATAGACACAATTTCTTAGAGGAGGAAGGAGGTTGCTGTCTAGCTTCCTGCATATCACAGTACACAGGACCTTGCACTTCATGTCAGTTTCTCTGTAGCAAGGTAGTAACGCTGTTTCAACAGCAGATTTGCAGGTAAAAGGTGAGATAGAATCAAATGCAATTCACCCATTGCTGAGGCAAGCATGGAAATTCTTCCCCTGTATTCGGCACTGGTGAGGTCACACCATGAGTGCTGTGTCCAGTTCTGGCCCCTCAGTTTAGGAAGGTCGTTGAGACGCTTGAGCACATTCAGAGGAGGCAATGAGAAAAGGAGACTCAGAGGTGACCTTATCACTCTCTACAGCTTCCTGAAAGGTGGTTGTAGTCACGTGGGGGTTGGTCTCTTTCTCCAGGCAGCAACTGACAGACTGAGAGGACACAGTCTTAAGCTGCCCCAAGGGAAATCCAGGTTGGATATTAGGAAAAAGTTTTTTATGGAAAGAGCGATAAAGAACTGAGATGGTCTGCCTGGGGAGGTGGTAGAGTCACCATCTCTGGATGTGTTTAAAAAAAGATTGGAAGTGGCATTTGTTGCCGTGGTTTAGTTGAGGTGTTAGGGCTGGGTTGGACTCAATGATCTTGAAGGTCCCTTCCAACCTAGTCATTCTGTGATTATGAAATAAAACTGTCTGAGAAAGCATTGCAACACTGCATAACAAATTAGCATGAGGTGTGAAGTAATGTAGGACTTCATCTGCAATCTAAATACGCAAATTTAATTACCTGACATTAATTTTTTTCTGTGTTTGATAACAGAACTGAAAACTGATTTCTTTGAATAACTTCTTGCAGAGCCTTTCAAAACTCTGGAAGCAGTTCATTGGGCTTTGGGGAATACAGTCCAGCTAGTTCAATCATAGAAGAAGGCACAGATTCCAAAAATATTCCCCCTCATATACACTATCTACATTATTCCTAAAGCACACATGGTTTATCACCTTGAATGAAATAAGACATATTCAATGTATTTTTATGTTATCAAATTAAGAATAAAAGCTATAGAAAGAAATTAAATTACAATATTAAATTTCCTTATTTCCTATGAGTTTCTCATTGTTGAGAAGTTATGATGATGATGATGCAACCAACTAAAATTTGGGGAAAAAAAACAAGCACAATCTCTTTGAACAAATGCTTCTTGGTTAATGAAGATATCTGCTGCCAATTCACTATAGATTTTATTGTAGATGCAAAATCTGGAAAGTTGTCAACACCATTAATTCTTATAGTCAGTTCAAGGAAAGACTGAAAACTGCTGAGCCTCACCTGCCAGCCCCCTCAGTTGACATTTCAACAGAAGTCCCATAGTTTTAACAGTGTCTGTGTGTCTAGACCATTCTTCTAATAAGAGCACATACAAAATATCAACATGGCTGAAAAAATTGTTCTTACTATTCTACACTATACTGCCTCACAAAAGTAATTCTCAAAATATTTTTACATACTTTCATGAGAAAAGACTTTCATTTTAAAATGGTTTGTGTCATTTATTAGTTTCTAAGACCACTGCTGTGGTCAAACTCTTAACTACTTCTAGAAGATAACATTAATAATTTTAAATTAATTAATCAAAAATTAGCTGTTGACCACAATTATCATTTTAACATTTAAAAAGGGGGGAATTCAGCTATCAAAATTAATAAACAATACATTTTCTAGAAAGAGTTTGCTTATGCCTCTAAACAGCAAGGGAAAAATGGATTTGAAACGTCCAAATTTTCCATAAGATTGAGATTATAGGAGAAAAAAAAATCTCATTTTTTCCTTCTGGAGCAATATGACTATTATGTAGTTTACAGGATGAATTTAAAAGCACTTTTCTCAATTGCTACCTTCATGACACAATTTGTAATTACGAGTATAGGTTATAAAATTTTAACTGTTGTTAATGACTGCTGCCAAGAAATGCTATCCAACAATTTAAACAATTTAGATGGCAGAGAAAGTGTATAAAGGAGAAGTATATCATAGCATTTTGTCACAGAAATTGGACAGAGAGAAAAAATATAACTGGACACATCAGTAACTGAAGAGAATTTGATGAGAGGTAATTGAGAGTAAATTAGAGATTGCATGAAAAATTCCTTTTCTTTTCCCAGTGTTTAAATTAATAAATAAATAGATAAATATGCACCAAACTCTAAAAGAATAAAATAATTTTCTCTGAATCGTTATAGAATGAAATATTTTCATAAGAGTTCTTTCTTCTTCAAAGAAACATGACTGAAAAGATGACTCCATTTAGTGAGTGTTTTCAAACTGACACTAATTAACAAAAAACCTATTTCACTAACATTTGAGTTATAAAGAGAACTCTAAATAACTTTACACAATGATACAAGTAAACTTCCATTGTATCTTACGTTAGATGTAAGTTACAGATAGAACAACAGTTTTTGTTGATGACATTGCTTCACTTCTTCATCTCAAAAGAAGAATTTATATAACCTGAAAATAGTGCTGGGGAAAAAACCCAACCCTACATCACCTGATGAACTAGCCTGTTGTTGTAAGTTTGAAGAAACAGATATCTTTTGCATAAGTTTTGAATTTACCTTCATAGACTCTGGGAAAAAAAAGAGATTTTCTATGTCTGCTTCTGTTTAGTTTATTTGAATGCTTTTTCTTCCACTACTTAGTAGATTTATATTCTATTGCACGGGTAGATGCAATAATAAAAAAGAAAACACTAAAAAAAATCTGAAGCCAAACAGGCCAGACCGGGCATGCTGCCAATCGATCCAGCAGGAAAGCTCTTATGCTTCAGGGAATCAGAACTCCAAGTGTAGTCAGGCTTTTGAGTTCTCGCATTAAATAACACCTATTATTACATAAGAAATCCTTTCTGGAGTATGGTTGGTCAGTTTTTTGCATATGTAGTTTATATCATGTCCTTTTACATGGTTCTGAAGTGTTAAACATGATAGAACATTCACGTTTTGGTGTCAGAATCCAGACGTAATTACTGGAAATAAAGTTGTATTTTTGAGCTTTTTTGATGTAAAACCTAATAAATAAAAAAACACTTTATTTTTTTTTTCTGAGTCCCTCTGGCCAGTGTGCTGATGCAGGGTGTTTAATGCAGAAAACAGAAATCCCTGAATATATTAAGCACAAAGAATGAGCCTGCAAGCCATCTCAAAGCTGTATCTTGATGACCTTTTACAAGACTCTTAGAAAGAAAATTCTTTATCAGCTGTTACTTGATTGGTATTTTATGTCTCAAACAGCAGGCCATGACACAGTCATTATTCTAGATACTTTACAGGTAGAGTAGTTTTAGTTATCATTGCTAATATGTTATTATAAATATATATGCACTCATAAGTTTACATATTTATTTATGCTTCCAATACATTGATACTGTGATAGCTGGCTACAAAGAGAAGATTCAGAGCCATTAAAATTTGTGTCCTTTTTTAAAACTTCCTTAAATTTGAGAGAAATATAGATAAGTAAGCTTTTCTCTCTGTTTCTTCCTCATGTCTTCAGCACACACCAGCTGGCCAAGGACTGAGCTGTCAGTCAGCGTGGTTAGTAGAGATCTGAATTTAAGTCATTCAGACCTTATTACACTAATTGATACCAAGAATTTAGGGTGCTTCACCCTCTTACCTGAAAGACTCTCAAGGAGAAGGTCTTTGATAAAAGTTCATCAATAAAAATACTTGAACTTCTCACTCATATTGTGCTAATCTTTCATATGTGGTGTAGTGTGGGCACAATTACAGGAAGAAATTTGAAAATTACCAATCACATACATACATTAAAATTTGGACCTAATGTACCACATGAATTCTCTCCCAACAAAAAGCTGATATGGCTTGGGGACAATTAAGAAGAAGATATAGCTGGATGTCATTCTGAAAGATAAGCAGTAACTAAACCAGAACTTATGGGTTTCATGAGGAAAGCAGTGTGGCATACCACAATTTGAACCACACAGAAGAGCTTAGTAAATTGCCTGATTACATTGTATGATGGATTGTATTACATGATTGTATGAATTAAAAGGTATTGCTCAAATATGTCTGTACTAGAAAAGTCTGTTAGAATAATAATGCAAGTTGCTCACTTACATGGAGCAAAACTATCACAAAGCTTAATTATACATTTGATTTGGTGCTATTACCATCTTTATGAGCTCAGGTTCAAAAAGTAACAGCATTTAGAATTTTGTCATAGTGATATTCACTACACACGTCCTCTTCTCTTGGTTGTCACACCAGGACTGCATTAGTTGTCTCTGCTGAAGCTTTTGGCATGTTTAAAGCTACATGACTCATGAACTAAAGACCTCACACCACTGTTTCTTACTGCCTTGCTCTGCTTGGTTGGCAGTCTTTTCTGTTGGGTTAAGTCTTAGTCTGTTTCTGCTTCTGATGAGTGTGATTGTTTATTGCATTATATTAAATTCACTGTGGATGGCTGAGTAGCAAATGGACAAGCTATAAGCTGAAACCATAGGATTGTTGTCAACGCTGCGGTAAGCTAGTGCTTTATCATCAGAAACCAAAGAGTGCTTAAATGATACTGGCTCTAGTTATGGTCATAATTTATTGGCCTCAAATGACTACTTGCTGTATGGTGCCTTGTCTTTCCTTCTCCGAATTTCTGTTTTGCTGTAGTTGGCATTATAAAATCTCAGTTCTTTTGGACAAAATCTTTATCTCTATAATATAAGAGAGGGCAAGAATGGATATGCAGCAGAGAGGTGGGGAGGCCGATGCTTTGTGACATTGCAGAGTTTTATGTAAGGCCTGTGGAAAAAAACTCCAACCTCCTCCATCAATGCTGAATGAATATGCCCATCTTTCCTGACTTCTCTTCCGGCTTAATGCTTTTCTAAAGGGTTTTATTTAAACAAGCCATTTCATTGCATCTGCATTTCAGTTCTACACTTTGAAAGGAACTACATGATTTTCCTAAACATTCCTAAAATTGGTCAAGAATTCATTATTTTGGCTAAGATCACACTGTTTTAATTTCATTTAGGTTTTCTTTCTCCATTTCTTTTTGTCAGCGAAAACCCACTAATTTTTAGTTTTAAAATTTTCTTTCCCTAGAATGATAATTCCTTCTTAAAAAATAAAATCCTTCCCCAACATTATTATATTTTCTCAAAACTTAACTGCTTTGGGCTCAAGTTAATGCCTATGGATTGAATAAGCAGCAAAATCCTTCATTAGGCACTATGAACATGATATGAAGTATATAATTCTGCCTCCAAAAACATTAGCTTCTAAAAGTAAAGGTGGGATAATGTTGTCACAAACGTGTTTTGTTTCTGCTAAATTGTTTTCAGTTGCTTTGCCTTGCTCTGCTCTTGACAACCAAAATATTGCACTGATGACCATCTCCAAATGTCAGCTATACAGTGATATAATGAGTGAGATCTAGGGACATCTTGGTACTTCACCTGTCCTTGTTGCCTTCTCAGTCTTTCAAGAGAAGAAAGACACCATAACAAAAAGAAGGTGACAAAGCCCACCTCCATTTAAATTAATGTGGCTCAGAGTATAGCATAGAAACAGCCTGGGTTTTAGTGCCCATTAGAGAAGATCTTAATAGTTTGTTCAGGCTTGTTAATGATTTAGTTCTTATTAATTCTTTATTCTTAAATTGTCTGACCATATTGACCATGGAGCAGGCTGCTGATAGGAATCTTTACTCCATGGAATCCCAGAGGGCTTTGCTGGAGTAAGTTATCCCATTCCCTCTGTGAGGATCCCCAGCATTCTTTGTGTCACAGCTGAACTGAGACCAATATCCCACAAGTCATACTGTATGAGGAGCTTTCAGCTTCAGGGTGTCTGTTCTCATGCACCCAGTGGGGAAAACTAGGCTTAATTCACCCACAAATCTATGCCTAGCCTATCACTTGTGTTGTAAATAAACTATGAGTATTAATTTGTGCTAAAGAAATACAGGAATTACAGGCAGGAAGGGAGACATTGTCAAAAGTCACAGGAGGGAGAGACAGAGCTGAGAGGGAGAGATTTGAACTTATCAGCACTTGAAAGAGAAAGACTCGACTGAACCAATATGTTTGATGGTTGGATCATCTGCTCAGAGACGGGTTTGACTCTCCAATGAACATTCTTTCTGTTTGCCTGAAAAACCCCACTCAGAACCTGAATATGATCCACAGCCATTATGTTCCTTCTTAAAGTCCACTCGGGAAGAAAATAAGAATCCCAAAAATGAATACCAACACCTGAAAACTGAACAAAGGAGGACTCTGCCCCAGGGAAAATAAAAAGTATAAAAACTGGACCCTGGCATTGGGATTTTGGGGCGAATGAAGGAGGACACGGTGCAGACCGGTCCCATGCTTTCACCCCCAATTCGATCGAATTTTGTTCTTTATTGTGGCTTTGTTTTATCTGTGACTTTGTTTTTTGTATCTCTGCTCACAGTAACATGAAAATAAATTTTATTTTTTCTTAGTTATGATTTGGCTCACTATATTTATAACACTTGCCTTGGTGCTCCTCTTAGCTTATCATGTCACGTGAAAAAAATAATCATGTTACTCTCAGTTTTACTAGTGTTATAAATATGGTGACTCGGATCTCTTAATCAAAATCAGAGCTTTATTTTCCACAAATTAAATTGATTATATAGAGATCGTAAATACAAAGCAAACAAAATAATATAACGAAAATCAGCCAAATTACAATGGAACCAGCAAGGATTCCCGCCACAGCAGAGTTTAAGTCCGATCGAGACTGGTAGACAGATATCAGGCCAGCCCTCGCTGGGTCCGCGATCATCTGCTCCGACATGCCGTTCCGGGGTCCCATCTTTATACAGTTTATTTTTCCCCGGGCCAGACTTTTCCTCGGAGATGGCTCTCCTATTCAATTTCTGATTTCACCTCCGCAGAATCTGAATAGAGTTTCTGGGATTAGCTCAACCCGCTTTCAATTGTAGAGAGGGTCTCCGACCCCAGACGACCCTTTGTGGATTCCGGGTTCTCCTCCCGTATAGGAGTAGTTTCGGTTGTCTGGGACAGAGGATGAACATGTCCCCTCTGGACAATGTGATGTGGATTCGATGGCTGGAAGCTGAGGGGGTTGAGTCTGCTCGGCTTTTTTACTTGTTGATGGAGTCGTGCATTCCTCGCGTATCTTCTCCGGTGTCTCTTCCGTGGTCCCTGGCAGCTGCGGGATTTAATTTCTCACCCCCCAAATCAATATGTACTACATTTTTATAACACTAGTTTCTCACATCTACTCATATTTTGTTATTGCATTTTTCAGCACAGGAAATCACCTCTTTTGGCCCTTTTTCCTTCTACTGACCCTTACTGTCCCTTACTGTCAACAGCTGCCAGAAAGGGAAAGAGAAAAATGTTTTTGACTTGGTGTAGTTTTCTACATAATGGTACTTAATTGATTCTCTTGCAGTTGTTTTTATTCCCACATTTTCAATTACAGTGTACATTGTACCGTTTCAGCTACTGCAGCTATTGTTTAACTTTAGAATAGAGGTGACCACAGCTTAGTTGGTCCCATAATTACATGATATTATGTTCTCTTCATCAGGAATTGTCTATCACCTTTCTTTCTTTTCCTTTTTTTTTTTTT
>VZDJ01007755.1:49751627-49790310 GCA_008694505.1 Cyanoderma ruficeps | reverse complement strand
AATTTGACATAACATGATATTTTCCAGGGTGTCCAGATATATTACATACACATATTCCATATGCATCTCTGAAAATCAATTTGATAGAGGTTTCCATTTACCAGAAATTTTGGAGGGATTACTGCATGTAAAGAAAAATAGTGTTTGAATATGCCTGGAGGGCTGCAAGATCAAGCTCTTAGTTTTAATATTCTATTTTGCATACTGAGAATAAATCACATGCTTGATCAATTATGCCATTTTTCAAGATTTCTATGGAAATAGCATACTTGAACTTTTGCATGAAATTCTAACCTTGCACAATCAGTAGCAGTATTCCATTAGTGGTGGGCAGGAAGAGATTCTAGCCATACCTACAGTTTGAGGCTGTCTGTTAGATGATTTCTACAATTCTTCTCAGGTCTCTGGAAGAATTCTGTCAGAAGGATGCTAAAGTAGTGTACTAAGAATCTAAAAAATGGTCCCTAGCAGTGTCACAGATTTAGTGTGTGAGATGAGAAAGGGCATATAAGTTTCACATTTTTGGGTTTTTTTCCTCAAATATAAAGTCTCAATTGATTCTAATACTTGCTGTTAATGTGACACCATTGTTCCTTTAGATTTTGCATTCCCTGGAACAGAACTTATTGCTATGTGGAATCAGTTGAGTGTTTTTTAATATCAATATATAGTGAAATCCCACTGGCTTTTTCAAGAATCAAAAGAAAGTTTTTATTTTCTTGTTTAGCTAATTCTTAAGAATTAGACCTGAGAAAAAATCTGTTTCCCTACTACCCACAATGTTCTAAGAAGAACAAAATTAATATTTCTACAGCTGCAGCCTGTAGCAAATATTTTATAAAGGATTTCAGGAAATGATACACAACTGATTACTGCAAAATATTAAACATCTATTGAAAACACTCTTTTTGTCACTTTCTCCCAAGCAAGGACACTGTTCTAAGAGCTTAAAAACTGGCTATTTGAAAGCCTTATGTTCTATCATTGTGGCTGTTGCACTTTAAATGAACCAATCAGACTAAGGATTTAAACTTAAATTTTCGAAATTCCAACCAAAGACAAACTAAAACTATTGCACTTTCTCAGCCAAATATGCCCACAGTAATTTATTCTTTATTTACATCAGTATATTTCTTTTAAAAAACTTTTTCTTAGATGAATATTCAATCTTTGGAAAAAAAAAAAAACAAATGAGCAAAAAAAAAGACATGAAAAGGCATTTGGTACTATAAATAATATTGACCACCTACATTTGTTTAGAATAACATTAAAGAGCTTTGCTGTCCAACTAATATAAATTTGTGTGCAAAAACCCCAATAACATTTTGCAGAACCTGGGCTTTATGACAATAAACCTCGTATATAAGAAGCTCACATAGTTCTCATGATAACATTTTAATTTGGATAACCAGATGAACCTGAAAAATCATGAATCATTTTAGAAGAAAGAAAGGTTGAAACAGCTACCAAAGACAGGATGTCATGATTCTTTAATGTAATTAAAGACAAAGAGATAAAGTGCAGAGTTTCTCATCTTCTGCAAAAACTGTCAAGACTATATCATATTTGAAGAAATATGAAGTTAAAGTAATTGCCAAGGTAGTGTCAGTATAAATGAAGAAGACCTGAGCACTCCCACTTCTAGGACTTGATTAATTTTGTTCTTCAGACTTCCTTAGCCAGTTCGTTGCCTGACAGCTTGCCTACAAAAACTTCTCTTAAAAGCCTTGCAGTTTTATAGAGCGTAGCCTACGTTATCTGCTAAACTCCATCTCAAAAATTGCACGAGGATATAACATATGAAGGCATTGCAAGGACATTCACAGAGTGAGTAAGGTTGGAAGGGATCTCAGCGGATCACAGCTGGTGGAAATCCATCCATTTGAAAGCCAAAGCATGCCTGATTACTCCTAATTGGTTTTTCATCTTTCAGTGACCTTAACTAGGCAAACATGCCTAATAAGTTCAGTATGGAACACGGCTTACTACAGACAAAGACAGAAAAAAAGGAAAGCATTCCTGCCTCACCAGCTGTTTCCTGCCTCCTGAGCTGGCCAAGATAAATCTTAAATTTTACATATACAATTTCTAGTGAGAATAGCTTTTAATTTTCTGCGCATTTTCAGCATCTGTCCAACATATACAGATTTTTTTTGGAGTCTAGGAGACTGAGAAGGAAAATAACAGCAAGAAAATTTGTGTCAGCCTCTTCTTGCAGCAGTTCTAGAGCTCAAGCCCAGGATATATATTCTGGTGTGTTCTGCTTGGAGGCTGGTGATTACATGTCCAAGATGAAAAGCTCCTCTGCATTATGAACCTTTTAGTTACAAATGAGCATTTCTTGATGCGTATTAAACTTGACACATCAACTCCTGGCTGAATTGCTTACAAAGGGAGCTGCTTAAGACTATTAAGATACATACAGTGAAATCCTAGGTGCTAAGTAGAGTTAACATTTTTCCAAAGTGTATTTCTTTTTAAAGTGTCTGGTTTAGCTTAAGTTTCTCTCTTTAATCATGCATAGTGCCCCAGGCTGCCAAAAAGGCAGCCATCAGCATTGCTTAGTGAAGGCAGCTTAGTGCTGTCAGCCATCTTATCTTCCCTGCTGCATGGGCGATAGCTTTTATCTGTGAGTATAAACATTAAAATGGAACTGTAATCCCACCTTAGTCCTACAGAAGATTTCCAGCTGTTCCTCAGATATGGAGAAACTCCTCCTGTTACACAAAGGAACGTGTGTCTCTGTGCTTCTTTGTATGTTTGAACAGTAAAAATCATGATGAGCAGGAATTAGGACAAAGAAATTCTACTATAGGAATTTTTTTGGAAAAGCTAGCTATGCCAAGGAGACAGTTTTATATAACAATCTCAGTCTAACATACAGAATGCAATTTAAAACATTTAAAGTATATTTATAATATGACACCATGGCCAGAAGTTTTAAATCTTCATTCTCTTTAACGGACCATTCTTTTCTTTCTTTCAGGGCTTTTCCTGTACAGCATCTCAGACCATCAGTTTAATTATGGAAATAAAATATAGGAAAGGCACTAGCATATGATATCCTAAACATAAGATTGTTTCAGTATTATTTATGAAACAGAAAGAAAACAAATTTAATCAATATCTTAAGATAGTTTTATCATTTCCGCCTGGGAACTGAAAGTTCTTTTGTCTCCATCATCAGTTGAATGCAATAACATTTTCCAAAGCATGCTAAGTAGGCAAATCTAGAAAATAACACTTTTTCTAAAATCAGTAAAAATATGCAGGATTGCTTAGAGTTATATTGTCTCATCATTCCGTTAATATATTATTCTGTCCTCTTGTCACTGTCCCTGCCTGCAGCCACATCATTATTAGATCCTTTGTGCTACAGAACTGCCATTTGGAGCAACCTCCCTGCATAGTTTTTACTGCAAAAACACTTCTATTTTTTCTCACCATAAATTATTAATTTCTTACTCTTACTTGCTTTCCTCTCCTGTTAATGTTGTATGAAACTGAACTTTGGGAATACAAGGAATGCTCCTGGTTGAGCTGGGGTTGACAGAAAAGAAGAAAAGATGGATGGTATTGGGCTGTCTTGCTTTTGCTTTTACACTGTTTCCTCAAAATGGAGTGTAAATCAGACCAGGGAATACAGAGTGTGATGATCTCATCCATCAAGACAGAAAATTCCCATTTTTCCAGCTGACCACTGACTTCCATTGAAGACTCTTGCTTCATTCTGAATTAAACCTGAACTGGATGCAAATGATGAAAAAGGTTATGTTTAACCTAAAGAGCATAAGTAATTTTCTTAATGTCAACTCAAATTCTTGAAGTAGAATACCTCCCCAAACATTTATAGGAGTCCTTAAAATATTTCTGTTGGGTTATCAAAGCCATACAAAGGGTTTTGATTCCCAATTATCATTAGAAATTAATTGAAACAGGGTATTGAAATCCCTTACGTACAGTTCTGAATATGCAACTCATATAATGTGGATAAGCAGAAATTAATAGAAATGGCTGCCCCCAATGCACTAAAAGCCTTGGTCTTGGCTTTCAGTTATATTAAAAATAAATTTATTGTATTGTATTTTTGAGATTTAACAATTCTTTTAGAATGTTATTCCCTAGCACTAAAATGACAATGAAAAACTCAGCAAAAGATAGAAATTTAAACTGTCATATTTTAGAATCTCAAGTGTATATTTATATAACAGATAGAGATAGTTACACCAATGTTAATTTAACAAGACAGAGCCACATTTCTACTAAAAATGTGCACAGAAAAACATTATTATGCTTAACAGGACCTTTCAAGGACCACTGATTGTAGCTGGTTTTAAGCTTCTGTGGAAGCATTTGACATTCTTTCCCTGGGATTTGATCCAGGAATATGTCCTCAAATCAAGACAAGTCTCATCAGACTGGGATTATTACTGTCCCCCCTCACTAAAATCAATAGTTTATACCAGCTAGATTAGGACAGACTAGATATATAAACTATTCCTTGTCATTGCTAACTGCACAAAAGTAAATGCATTAAACTAAATAAATTGAAAAAAGTCTTGACCATTTCCATTTGGAATATACTCTCTTGATGAAAAAAAAACCAAAAAAGCAAAAACCAATCCACTCTATTTTCATGGAATACTTTATATATATGATCACAAAAGCAGAATTATCAAATTATTCTTGGTTTTATTAAAATCAGAAGAAAAAAATACCTTTTTCATTCTGTATACCTGGATTGGGCCCCTTACAAGCAGTTCCAGTTAAAACAGTGGGATTTCTTACAACAGAATTTGGCCAGAACTTTTAGTAATTATTCTGATATCATCTGAATTACAAAAAAAAAAAAAAAGGTGGAATGAAAAAAAAAGAAAAGGTTCTATTTTTGATGAAGCTCAGTTTTTTTTAATGTAAATTTTTATCTTGCGATGATTAAAATGGAACAAATTGTTAAAATAGTTCCCAACTTCCTAGTCATACTGAATGAGGGGGAAATTTTACACTGAAGAGATAATTGGCATATTTAGCTAATCTTTTATTAATGTAGCACAATTGTAACATACATCTTGTCTCAGAAAAGTCAGCATGGAAATTTTTATGTCATTATGCTGTGGCTCCACTTTTTAATAATTCTCTGTAGATTCAGTTTTATGCAACAAAAATGAGATTTTTCATTTAAATGTGTACTGTATACTCCACAGTTCTATTCAGTGATGAAAAAGCAGGTTCCTTTCATTACTAAATCTTTATTCAATGTACTTCTATTGTGGGAACGATGCAAAAATTTCAGGTATACATTTTAATCTAAAGAAAAATAATAATAGTAATTGCTTTTCATGCTTTTGATATCTAGCATTTTATACAGAGTCATGTTTAATGGAATGTGTAAAAAATACATTCTGAATCACAAAATGTCACCTAATTAACAAGAGGTTTATGACATCTCAAAAAGCTATACAGAAAGGTATCAATTATAACTCTTCAGTATGTTAATCTGAAAAGTTTGACTCCTAATTTTGCAATCACTATTTCATTCAGATAAAAGAGATTTCTCCAAGAGTACAGAAACTCAGGCTATAAATTAATGATAGATATATACTTGAAAAACTGTCACTAGACATAAAGAATAGGCAAGAATTCCTTATTTATGGAAGGAGAAAAATATCCTCACTCACCAAATTTCAAAGAGGGTAAGAGTATGTAATGTTCTCAAGTGTTCATTCGAGTGGTTTAGGAGAAATGCAAACAACTGAAAGGGAAGCAGTATTAACAGAATCCATTCCATATTTTAAATGTAGCCACCTAGGACAGAATTTGGTGAATCTTGTTAGTGCTACATGAATACTCACGCTAGAAAGATATGTTTCAATAACATCAATACCTTTGCACTTCTGCACTGATTTTTACTATCTGGATTGTAGCACTCACATTAATTTGGATTAAAATTCTCCAAATCTTTGAGCACCCAGAAAGGACACATCATCTAGGAACAAACATAATGGTGGATAGCACTGGTCTTAATAATTAGATAACTTGTGAATGAAATTAGGTCTTTAGAATAACAGGGTGCTTAAGGCTAGAGGAGGGCCCCTGAGGTCATGTAGTCCAAACCTCTACTCGAAGCAGAGTCATGATATTGCAGATGCAGTTGGACAAATGCTGAGTAGAGGGAAAGGATCCCATGGCCTTCTTGCTACCAAGCTGCTCATGCAGCCCCAGGATGGGGGTAGCCTTATTATATTTCCAAGGCACATTGCTGACTCCTCTTCAGTTTGCCGTTTCCTACCCAGCCAAAGCCCATCTGGTACTGTTGAGTGGGATTATTCTACTCTAGCTGTAGGAAAATGTGTCTACTTTGTTCACTTCTGTTAAATCTCCATCAGCCCAATCTTTCCAAGCTTGTTTAGATCACAGTGGCAGCCTTGCCCTCCAGCATAATGACCATGAGCCATGACTGGGTACTTACTGAATTTCTAAGAGTAGATTCCAATTTGTGTCATATTCCATGTCATTGATAAAGCCATTCAACAGTTTTGATGCAAGAGTCAGTCCCTAAAAAATATCACTAAATGAGTGGCTTCCAGAGATCCTTCCAAATTTCCATTCACTTTTTAGTACTCTTAACCTATTCCTATCTCACTGATTTTCCAATAATGACACCACGGTAGATGGGGTCAGGAGCCTTGCTGAAGTCAAGGAAAACAACATCTGCTCTCCCTGTTCACAGAGTTGGCCTTTTCAACAAGATTTAGCAAGAGAATATTTGCCCTTGGTAAA
Source organism: Cyanoderma ruficeps (assembly GCA_008694505.1). Taxonomy (NCBI): domain Eukaryota; kingdom Metazoa; phylum Chordata; class Aves; order Passeriformes; family Timaliidae; genus Cyanoderma; species Cyanoderma ruficeps. Next base: position 49,783,530 of record VZDJ01007755.1, on the reverse strand, counting down.
CTGATGAGAGCTGTTCCTGATCATTGTCTTGTTATGCATTTGTCAATGGCTTCAGTTGGATTTGCTCTATAATATTGTCAGGGACCGAGGTGAGGCTGACTAGTTTGCAGCTCCCTAGTTCCTCCCTCTTCCTTTCTTGAAGTTGACTGTGATGTTTGTCTTTTCAAACTCCACCAAGTTCCCTGGCTGGTATGACCTTTCCATTATGGCAAAGATCTTGCAGTGGCATTGGTCAGTTCCTCAGTACCTCTGGATGCAATCCCACTGCAGCCCATTAATTTCTGTACCTCTAGATGACTCAGGTGTTCCCTAATGTATCTCTCTCTACTCTGGTTATTGTTTCACTTGCAAAGACTGCAAACAGTACAAGGAGCTGAATCATGTAAGAGCTCACTCTACCAGTTTTAAAAAAGGAGCTCAAAAGGGCATAGAGTACCTTGGCCTTTTCTGCATCCTATATCAATACATTCCTGACCCTACTGAATAGTTAATCCACGCTCTTCTTACTCTTTTTGCTGCTGCTGTATTTATAGCACTCAATATCCACTAAAAGTAAGTGATATCCGCTAAAAGTAAGTGATAAGAATAAATAATTTTCTGTTGATTTTATTTTTCTTTACAAGATAGAGGGGAAAACAAGTCCCCACCAACACTTTTTGTGATCAGAAACTAAAGTTGAGGGAGAACTACACAATTATTTTTTTTTCTAGGCTGCTGGTGTTAAAATACTAGCAAATAATCAATCAGCTTATTTTTCACTAATCTGAAGTCTGCAGTCAATGAAAATATTACCTTTTGAATGTTAATAAATAAAAAACTACAAAAGACATCTTCATGGGTGGCATACATTTTCTGTTAAGCATAGTGTTTACTTTTCTTGTGCAACTGGAAATAATTCTAGAGCAGCACAAACAGGTTTAAATTGGGCTACAATTGTTCCCCACTTCCCCCCTTTTCTTTTGTAGCAGCTCCAGCTTTCATTTGGACTACCACTGAATTAATTGAACTTACTGAGCTTGCAGGAATCTATTCTATTTTCTTTTTGGGTTAGTTTTCTGCTGAGTTTGCAAGTGAACTGACACATCAGAGAGCCAAGATAAGCAAATGTGCCAGAGCAAAGGGTGCACTGACACTTAGACTCCCTTAATTTCTCATGAAACCTCACCCTGAACTGGTATCCAAAATATAGTACTCGTCTAGATATTTGGAATTCTACATTTGTCTAGACATTTTGTTTGTTCTTTCTATTTATTATTACAGTAGCAGCTAGAAGTAAGTTAGAATTGCCTGTGAGTTATTGTTCAAGTACAGGGTAAGAAAAAGTCATCATCAAATGGCCAGGGCAAAGGAAAGCCAGAGAAACAGAAAAACAGTATCTTCTCCAAATAGTGTTGGTATCTTTACTGAAAGCAGAGCTGAGGTCTTAATTCAATTTTAATGCCTGTCTGCTAGAGAGAAAACAGGATTATGAGTGCATTTCCCGCTCAGAAAGAGTCTGCTCCCTGCATATGAATGTCGGTCTCCTCCTCCCTGGCTGGGAAGTATCTTCTAAATACTGATAAGGTTTGACAGTTCTCCACAAAGTCAATAACAAAACTAGTAATTCACTTCCAGCTCCAATTTATTTTATTAAAACAATATCTACTGAAATTTGGACTGCAAACAGATAGGTTCCCAGTGTATAACTGGCAGTGCAAGGAAAAGGTTAAAAACCAAGGAATAATAAAACTCCCACCATTTTATAGATGTGATTCAACTTAGAGAGGATTCTGATGAAAATATTTATTTCATCACAAACAGTAAATATGACATCTTTCTAGTTGGTGGTTTGTTTTTGTTTGTTTTCTTTTCTTTCCATTAGCCTTGTTTGTTCAATAAATTACAAAACTTAAGGAAATGCTGTTCGGGTTTTTTTGAAATCCTGGCTACACAAAACCCTTGCATTAAGAAAAGAACGCATTAGCGAAGTTAATTTTAATGCTGGAACAGTATTTTACTATGTCTCCTGGGGGAACCATAACGAAAAGCATTGAAATCCACGAAAATGCTCTTTTTGTGGCAAGGTGCTGGGGCAGTGCCGGGGCTGCCCGGGCCGGCCCCAGCGGCTGCAGCGGCCCCAGCGCAGGGCCCGGCTGAGCCCCTCAGCCACGGGCGGGCGGGCGAGAGCCCCGGGGAAAGCCTGGGCAAGGGAGGGCAAAACTCTGCCCGGCAGCCAGGGCTGAGCCAGGGGAACCGAGCCACAGACAGCCCCGCCAGCCCCGAGGGGACAGCGGGAGCAGGGACGGGGGCAGCAGAGACCCGGCAGGGATGGCCCTGCGGTCATTGCTACAAAATGGTGGAAGTTAATTATTGAATAAGGTGATACTGTGGAGCATTTAAGTTCTCCAAAAGATGCTATAACCTATAGTTTTTTTCTCATTCTTTGAAAGATTGAAGATTGTTGAAGAAACAGAAATAATAAATGACATTAGAAATTTAGAGTTTCTATTTTGTGTTTGCTTTACTATTCAAAACTGAATGTAATCAGCTATAAAATCAGTAGGACATAAAACTGCTTTTAATTCATTGATTGATAGGAATGTGTTTAAGTACATACTTAAGAGATTAAACCTTCACTGCTGAATTACAACCCTTTTGGGATGTTATGGCAGTACTAGCACCATTGATCTTTGACAGGGATACACATAGTTAATTATGTCTTAGAGGGATGGGAAAGATTTTCAAGCTCAAGTGCTTCTTTAACACTTTCCCTAATTATTTAGCTCTGAAATGAGAGTACATTGTATTATATAACTTCTCTAAGATGTACATCTATAAAGAAGATGTCCAATCTAACCAGGCGAGCATTAAAAGTGGTTCCCCTTAATAATAACACTGTGATTTTCCAAATCAGCTTGCTAATGATCTTGAACAAAGTAGAGCTACATCAGTGATGCATCTTCTTACAAACTTCCAAAGTCTTTTTCAGGAGTATGCCCCTGGGCTATCAAGCCAATGGCAAAATGTACATTAATTTCAAAGTCGCTTAGATTTCAGCCAGAAATCATTGTTATAAATAGAAAAGTTCCATCTGAAAAAAGGAAGATTTTGCTTTAGAAGTCTGTTTTCTTCTGAGGAAGGAAAGTTGGTCTGGATGGCTGTTTCTGGGGAACGAAACATAGGGACAAGTGCTAGAGAGTGTAGAATCATAGCTGTTGACTGAAGCTTATTTGAGCATTACAGTAATACAGTGATAAATAGATAGCAAATACTATCTGAACTTTAAAATTGAGGTCAGATGTCTTTCTCAAGCATATGTTCTAATACCACGGGTTATTTGTTATGGTGCAGGAATTAGGAAATAGAGCTTTTGAGGCTGAACAATGTCCAAAGGTCAGACTGGTTCACTGCATTGCTCTTACAGCATGTAAAATCTATGAAAGTATGAGCTTTGGAGCTGAACCTTGCATACCACAGTATTTGTTCTCCTGTATATAAAAATGAAGCTCCTTTATGTGAAAGACTTGACATACCAGAATAAAGTGCATCAGCCTGCTTTCTGAAATATTATGTATCAGATCCATTGTGAAGAAAATTACCCTTTATGTATCTGGTGGTATACACATTGCATAAATTGACAGGTTTTGCAAAAACTTCTCTACTCTTCTTTGCTGTGATATAGGCTGCGGTTCAAGATACTGTGCTATTTCCTATCTACAGCACTGAATTTTAATGTGTACTTGATAAGATTTGAGCTGCAATGATGTTTAACACTTTTGTACTTTATAATTGTTGCTCCTGATTTGTACTTACATATTTTATTAGTTACTGCTTTTGTTGTTTGGTACTTGCAAGGTGCTAGCAACAGTTTATGCTGTATTTGATTACACAGTCAGACAGTACAGTTTAGTACAATATGGTGCAATTAGAACTAGTCAAAAAATCTACTTAGCCTTCATCTTGTAAAGTCACGAGTGGTCTAAATATACAGCATGCCCTTTTCATGTAGACATTCTGCGGGAATGTGCATAAACAGGGCTTTTATTTTATTCTTTCCTTCTGTAAAGAGGGAGTAAAGTGAGATGACAAGATAAATTCTGTGTGAATTTTTTCTCTGGGACTCTCAAGAAATGTAAAAAGAAATCTGATTAATTTCTGGTCCAAAGCATAAAGAGTGATAGAAGTTAGAGAAGAAAGACTGGAGCAAACTAAACAAGCAGAATTGAAATGATCAAGTAGAGCTCTGCTTGGAGTTTCATTTTGAAAAAGATATTTTTTGGTCTCTCATCAGGAGACACTGGTTCCATAATATTCAAAATTCCCCATTAAGATATTTCAGGGACATATATTAAAAACATGTATATTCTTTGGTATTAGGATAGAACTGCTTGGTTTTGGAATCTGTTCCTTTCTTAGTCCCTACTTACAGCTAAAGGATCATGACGTGATTTTATGTTTCAATGACTGCAAAGTCACCGGGTCACCTGGGAGGTAAAAAAAATACCTAACAATTGTTGATTACTTGATTAGTTTGAAGAGCCAGCTAAAGGGCTGAGCAAGCCTGGTCCATATTAATAAATCACTGGGTGGCTACAATACTAATTGGGAAATGACCAAGTCTGAGTCTCCCCCTTCCTGAGTCAAGACCCTCCTTAACAGGATTTCTGGTATTTTCACTTCTGCAGAATTAATCTCTAAAATCTGCAAAATCTCACTCTTGTCACACTCATGAAGATCTGAAGAAGCATTCTGGGCTTGAAAGTGTACGAAGGCACAGGAGACATTTTAAACACAGCTCTAATGACCCAGATAACAGGAAAAAGAACTCGTGTAGTGCTGGACTTGAAGCTCTGATGCTACCATCACATAAGTTCTAACAAACATTCAAAGTCATGATGCTTGTCACTATCAACAATTTTTGCTCTGGTAGTCTGAAGCTTTTCTTTCTTTTTCGAAGTTTATCTCAGTTTCTTTAATCTATCTATGCATTTTTTAAAAACAGATCTTTAAATGTTATTGTAATTTCCTGGTGATGAACACATCAAAAATATAAGGAGATCACAGCTTTCAAACACTTTACTTTCAGATTTTTGCTTTTGATCTCAGGAAATAAAGAAAATTAACTGTAAAATGATTGTACCAGTCTTTAAAAACTTTAGCTTCATTTTGAAGATCCAAAACAATTTTAACCTTAGAATATTTGTTTTCTCGTTTTACAAATTATTCAGCATATATTTTCACAGCTTGCAGGCTTCTGTCAGAGCTACCTACTTACTAAATCTATTGCGAACTTCAAGTAAAACCCTGTTACATTTAAAATCTTTTACTTTTTCCATATCCTGAATGAGGAAGGTTATAGTATGGAAGAACAGGTGACTTTTGAAAGGTACATCACAAAGTAAATCCTAAACCTGATGGCCACTGATGGTGATATCTGCTGCTATTACTCGAGGTCAGATAATCACTAGATTAAGCAGGTAACAATCTTCAACCTTGTCTCAAACACAAATTTGTGTGTAATCACTAGATTGAGCAGGTAACAATCTTCAACCTTGTCTCAAACACAAATTTATGTGAAATAAATATTGTTTGAATTTTGGCTGGTCTGTGTTTTACTAACTCACGAAGGCTCATTCATGAGCTCCATTTAACTGAGTCCTTACTGTAAGTGTTTCTCATAATTTTAGAAGGAATTACAGAGAATATTATTTACAGTGCATTTTACATAAAAGTGTTAATGGCCTTTTCAATCTGTCTCTAACCTAGAGCTATAAATACAGGCTAACTTGAGAAGCTGTCAGTTTTTCTGTAGTTACATTGGCATAACTATGTCAGCCGTGCTTCAGAGCAGGCAGTGTGTACACTAGCAGAAGGAATTTCTCCCTCAGTAGTTTTACTACCTCCATCCAAAATATGCTATAAACTGGCAAACCTATTCTGGTAGAAAAGCTGCGTTTATATGAGGGAAGAAGAAAGATTTCAGCTGCAGTATGGTTTTCTCATATTATACTGACAATACTAGGTGGCAAAACTTGTCAAGCTTAGGTATTTGTCCTTGCTTTCTTGGTCCATTTCCATCTGTACACCATCTTCCTGCCTTGCCAATCTCAGCTCTAAAAGCCTAATTTAAAGCCAGAATAGAACAATGAAAAAGAAGTTTTCCCTAGGCATGGCTAGGGAAAATTGTATTTCCAGACAAGTGGTTTCTCTTCTTCCCATACATTTAACTATGCATATGGGTGTTTCCAGACATGCTTCCTAAACAGCATGTCATGAAAATAACATTCCCCTATAACTGCAGTTCCTAAGCCAGTAAAGGCTACAATACATATGAGGGAAAAAAAAAAAAAGAAAAAAAAAGCCACAAAAACAAAAAGGAGGAAGAAAACATCTCTTTGCATTTCTTGGAGCACAAAGTTCTGCGTCAACAGTAAAATCAAAACACAGCATAATTGGTGAATGCAGATAAAAAGCACTGAAACGCTGAATACAGTCTTTGCTGTATTTTCTTGACACCAGTATAAAGAGGAAGAGAATTTCACCCCAAAAAATCATTAAAATGATTTCATTCATTTTAAAGGCACTTCATGCCTTTCAACAGCCTCTCTGTCTTTATGCATCCATTTATATTTTAAATATAAACCCAAATGTAGCTAGGTAGTTTGTGTAGCAGACTGATACTGTGTTATTTCCAGTGCTTACTGCAATATTCCAGCCATGGCATGTTGGCATTTTTGTTGATGTATACATATTTCCAGGCAGCTAACTCTCTGGCATAACAGTTCTCAGAATGGCCTATTGCACAAAGTCTGAGAAGTTTGGGTATTTCCAACCTCAAGTGTCTCTCTAGTATCTTGTAATTTGTCTTTGATACATTATTGGAGCTCTCTCATTTAATGGTATTAAGCCATTTCCTCAGGCACAGGATGCCTTTTTTCCAGACTTGTTCCTTTGAGATCTGGGCAGCAAATTTGGGTTTAATCCACTTCCATCTTCATTGCAGTTTTACTGGAAGCAGCTGTTACCCCTTCTTTAACAGTTTGCTGGCTGTCAGGCAGCCGGAGGGACCCACCATATGACATCCATCCTGGGTTCTAAATATACACCTGCACAATGTGTTTTCTTGGGGCAAGAGTAGAGCAAAGGGACTTTCGCTTCCTTTTGCACAAATGTATTTTCATCTCTTGACTGAAAACCTTTTATTTATTCCCTGTATTTACACTTAGAAACTCTTTGTCTTTTGAACAGCAGGGTTAATTCTACTTTTTGTACAGTCTGAAAATGTAGTACAGCTTCATTGCCTGCTTTACTAGACATAAACATCAACACTACAAAATGTAAATGTCTTGCCCATTAAATCTCATTACAGCTTTGTACAGAATATTTAGGCAAATTTTGGTTGAGAGAATAAAAGAGCCCATGGATATATCCCATGAGGCTTGACCTAAATATCTTATTATTAGAAGTAGGTTCAGAAAAGTTGCGTGTAAAATGGCAACATTTTTGGAGAATAGAAGATAACAGTAAGATTAAGCATGATAGTGTACATGTCAGGCATAAATATAAAAGTGTCAAAAAGTGAAAGAGAATTCTCTAGCATGACAGGGACACAAAAGATGGTAACAATACAGCAACTTATTATTACATTTTTAGTTTTCTGGACTGTATGACAGACCGATGGGTCATAGTAATGGAATCAATAGTGAAGGCTACAGAACAACCCTTCACCAAAGAAAAAAAAGAAAAAAAAAGAAAAAAAGAAAAAAAAGTCTAGAATAATAGCACTTGTCAGAGAAAAGATAATTCTGAATAGATGTGATACATATTACTTCTTGCAAAGTTGAACAGTGAATTTATAGCTATTTTACTTTTATAAGGTTGTCTCAGTCTTAAAGACACTCAAATCCATACAGTGCAAAAAATATATTAAAACAGCATTTTAAAGAAGAGGGGGAAATTTACTCAACACTTAATGAAAAAAGCAGTAGAAATCTCAAATAAACTATCTCTATACTAGCTTATCAAAAATGTTCTTTGGTGCTGTTATTGGAAAAATGCATACTTATAAGATGTTGATATTAGATATTGGAAACGGAAATGACCAAAATTATTAATCAGAAGATTCTGTCCTTCATCCCTGTGTCTTCAGTTGTGACATGTAGACAGAATGGAATTTATGCATTGAGATTATTTTTTTAGACCTTATCTTTCATGTTAGAACATGTTAGAACATTAATTATTGCAACCAAGAATTTGTTTTTTTCAGATGAAAATAAATAATAACAGCAAATGACTCTTGTAAACTCAGTTTTGGCAAGTATTACCACAAGCTTTCCTGGTAATTTCTAAAGATTGTATATCAGTAGCAAAACTCTCAAAAATGCTGCCAATATCTGCCAAGATTGCAGGGAGGGAAGGTTTTATATAACTAACTAGAAAACTTTTTTGCATTGTTCCTCTTGTTTACAAATATTGTAAACCAGTCACTGAACAACAGCAATAACAAATGACATATGGCTTAGATGATGCCATAAAAATAGTCAAAGATAAAGTCCAGGCAAATAATTGTGAACTGCTTGTAAAAGATATATTAAGCCCTAGCATAGATTAGGGCCTGATCATTGTTCTATTATCAGAACCAGGCTGAGATATTTACATATCATAAGTAGTGTGAGAGATCTCTAAAAGTAGCTCAGAGCATCTATTCCTGCTTAAGCTCTCAGCACCTCCATCCACACTGCATATTTTCTGGTAGAAATCCACTGTGATTTCTGAGATCCTGAAGGCACAGAGCAGGTGTTACCCTCCTTTTGAAAGCTGATCAAGAGCATGTGAGACGATGTAAACAGCAACAAGGAAACAAACAAACAAAAAAAAGTCCAGCACACACAATTCTATCTAGATGGTATTTTAAATGGCTAACCCCTCAAAAATACACCCCTCTCAAAAGAAAATAAATTAAACCAAAAGATCCATAAAAGAACTAAAAGGATTGTTATAGTCTACAAACAGGTCTGATTGAATGGACAAATTTGCCAGGGCAAACAGCAGCTGCTGCATTGGGCTATTCACAGTGAACATAAAGATACACTGTTTTGCAGGTGTTTTACGTTGGAGGAATGATATGGAAAACCATTTGATGGGGAATAAATGTTTGAGTACAGAAAATATTTTCACATAAGCTTAGAAGTTCTGCTAAGTCGTATCCAAGAAAAACCTGTTTCACTGATCAACACGCTTCCAAAAATATTGAGGAATTATGTTAATCGCACCTGTTTCACTAAAGAGTATGTGATTTGTAGAAGATTTGAAACCTTTAACTTCCTCTAGAAGTTCAAGTGAGCAATAAAACCCAGAAATATCAGTTATTTGTAGCAATTCTTAAAGTGGAGCCCAACACAGAAATGAGTGAAAGTGTAAGTGCATGTTGAAGTATTTCAGGCCTAGAGTCAGATTTCAGGATGAACAAATGAAAGGAGTAGAGCTCAGAGGAGCTGCAGTCACACATCTAATTTGGATTTATGAACCTAGATGGCTGGGCTGAGGCTATGGTCTGGATTTTTTTCCACAGTTCAGTTCATCTTTTCATTTAGTCTGACTGCTAGCAGAAATAGGAATGCTACAATTGGCTAAATTAATTGCCATTTTCTTGTTTGCCAATACTGTTAGCCTTAATAATCTAGTCTATTTTCCAGACCTACCAACAGTATATTCATGTACTTTTCATCTCTTTACATCAGTCTAAAACTTTCAGTCAATTTGCCCTACCATACGTCACATACATAGCTACACTATTTATTGATTCCTCACTTCCATCCACAAATGGCCTATAAAACCTCTCAAAACAAAGGGTATGATTTACAAGGCAATCTCAGCAAGAAACAGCAAATAGTCTCATACATTTAAATGCCCCTGTAAGATCAAGTGAATACACTGGGCAAAATATAAGTTGTTCCGTACAAATCTAAAGTGTGCTTCAGGCACTTTTTTTATGTGTAGAGATCATGAGGTGGCCTACTCTCAGATGTAAAAATATTTCTTGTCAGGGACCAAAATCAGGGTAATGAGTGTTTCTTATTTCCCCATAAAAAAGAATGCAAGGGAAATGTGTGATTTGTAAGCTGAGCTTAGTCTCAGGTAGGGCCCATTTCCTGCAGAAGTCATTTTGCTCCAGGTTCAAGGTGCCCGAGTTACCTGGAACAACACACTCCACCACATATGACATGGAATAGAAATGTTTAAATGGTGCCATTTCAAGCAGTGATTCAGTCCCTATACATTTGGAGACAGATTAGTGGAGTCACTAATGGAGTTGGAATGCAACATAGGAAACAAAAACATTAGCTTTCTGTTGAGACCCTAGGTAAGTGGCAACAATGAGTATGAAGAAAGAAATCTTCAGGAACTTGATAGTAGTACCCCTAAGGAAAAATTTGGATGTGATACTTTTCTTGGCCTCATAGTATTATTTTCAAGGTCAGCCTATGGCTCCATATAAAAAGAGGGAAAAATTATACTAAAAACTGTATTTTTTTTCTCATTGTCAAAATTTATCCTATCACATCCTCTTCTATAAAATGAGAAAAAATAAGTGAGGCTTGCTGAATTGTATTCAATATGCAGTATGTCCTGCGTAGTCACATCTAACACAACATTGAGTCTTGTAAGAAAATGTTCAACATGCTGGTGATCAGATATCCAGAATTTTAAAGAGTAGGAGCCTGAACTAAAGTTCTTAGATGTATGTTTAAGCATCTAATAAAAGCTTTGTGCTGGTGTTAGCTGAATATTCTTCACAGTAGTTAGCAAGGGACTATATTTTGGATCTGTGCTGGAAACAGTGTTGATAAATAAATATATTTTAGTTACTGGTTGCACAGACCCCAGACCTTTTCTGCTCCTCACACTGCCCTACCAGTGAGGAGGCTGGAAGTTGGAGAAGACATGACCAGGACAGCTGATCCCAAAGGGGTACTCCAGACCACATGGTGTCATGCTCAACATACAAAGCTGACAACAAAGGAGGAGGAAGGGGATGTTTATTGTGATGGTGCTTGTCTTCTCAAGTCACCGTTAGGCCTGATGGAGCCTGGCTTTCCTGGACGTGGCTGCCCATGGGAAGTGATGAATGAAGTCCTTGTTTTCCTTCACTTGTCTGTGTGGCTTTTGGTTTCCCTCTTAAACTGTCTTTATCTAAAGCCATGAGTTCTCTCACTTTCACCCTTCCAATTTTCACTCTCATCCCACCAGGGAAGGAGTGAGTGAGTGAGTGGCTGTGTGGGCCTTAATTGCCAGCTGGGTTTAAACTATGACAGGCCTATTATTTTAAGATGATAAGATGTGTAGCTTTCTGTCACTGGACTGGATTTTTGTGTCCTTTTGCAAGAAAATGCTATGTTCAAAAAAGTGTTTCAGTGTTAAATCTCTAAAAAGAGATTTAATAACATGCTACAGTGGAATTCTAATTAGCACAATGCAGCTTATTAGAATCAAGGTACTAATTCCTAAGAATCAAGATATTAAATAATTCAGGCTTAGTGTGTAAATAATGTACTTGCTAACAATTAGTCTATTTGGTCCCGAGAATAACTGGTTTAAAGTAGTGGAATGATGCCAAAAAAGGTGAAGACAAACTGCAGAGGAAGAATAATGAAAAAGAATGTGAAAAATATGAAGAAAAATAGACATATTAATGTATCATTAAAATTTTCATTGCGGTAAATAAAGCATGTTAAATATAAACCTATAAACATGTAAAATTGCATGGCTTAATTTTACTCAAGGGATTGGAGAATATTGTCAGATTTTACTTCCTAAATAGCAAATATGTTTGGGCTTTTTTTTAAATGTCAGGTTTAATCCTGAATGATACCATTCAGGAATCTGTGGCAATACAGCAAGATACAGTCTGTGATGTCTATGATACCTCAATGTCTAAATGTGGTGTACAGACAAACACATGCTGTATTCATTTTTTACATCTTGTGGACAGAATTTAATACTTTTGCTTTCACCACTAAACAGCAAAATAAATAAACCAGCTGTATACAGGGCTACATGTGGATGAAGAGAGTTACAATTCCATTTATTTTTGTATTTTAAGGGTATAAAGGGATAAAAATCAAAGGAAACCTCTCAACACTGGTATTGTCAGACGATGAAACTTTTTTTGAGAGAGATTACCAATGATTTATAAAGGTTATCACCAAGTAGAATTTCAGGGAGGTCTTAATCAACTTTCTTAAAACTTTTTGAAGGTATAAAAGATATACAATTTTTCCAGCTATTCCCTCTTGCTGACTCCATCGTTTACTCACTGTACTATACGATTGCCACTTTGAATTAAACACCTTTTCACACCATTTACTGTGCAGATGGCGAAGTGCTCTGAGAATGACAGAGCTGAAACCCCAGGAGCTCTGAGCAGTGCACTGGCAATACATCACAATAAGCAGACACCTATTATCTACTCTTGACCTGGCTGTAATCTCCTCCTCCAAATCCTTGTCTATCTGCTCTTCCCTTTGACTTTTTTCTCAAAATACACTATGTCTGCACTTTTTTTAGGAAGCTTTGGAGAGAAGATCTCTGTCAAAGTCCAGACCACCCTCTGTAAAGTTCAACAGTTTGACAATTTGCACCTCTCACTGCCTGGCAGTCAGCAGTGGGTACTGTCTCTTCTGTGCTCTTGGCTGTGAACATGTTTGTCAGTGCTGTGAGAGAAAGAACTGCTTAAAGCAGCTGCAGAGCAAGTCCTGTGGCGCTCCCCATGCCCCTGGGACATCCAGATTCTGCCAGTTGCTGCTCTGGAAGATGGGTACAAGAGCAGGGGCATCACATCACCTCTCCTCCATGTGTCCTCCTGATACTGTAGCTTCCACATCTCCTTTACAGCTGCACTCATCCCTTTCTCAACTTTCATATTTTGCTTTCAGCTTAAACCCTTGTATCAGATTTTGAAATGGTCATTTCCTAGCCAGATCTCAAGAATTGTTGTCTGTCCCCCTTCTCGTTCTGCCCAACCATCCTTGACAGTTAACCACATTTTTCTTCACACAAGGCATTCTCTGTATTACATTGACTTCGGAGCCTACACTCTTTCCTGTGTCTCCTCCCAGGTTTTCAGTAACTCTTTAGTTGGTGTGCCTTTTAAAGGACTTTTTCTTCTTCAGATTCCTATGTTTCCTGGAGTTCAATCACAAATCTTCATTTTCCATACTTTCTTAGGTTAACTTCTATCATAGATGCATATTTACCTCTGAACATTTTGCAGGAAATGTGCTGCTTTACTTCCGCACTCCTAAAGAATATCTTAAATTCTTGTCTTGTCTCTCTAACATAAACAACTAACACTTCAGCCTTCCTTCTTTCTCTCAGTCCATTTTCTGTCCCTCACCTCACTTCATGCTTCAATGTTTACTTTCACATCATGAGATTTTGACATATCTCATCATCCACAAATCAACGTTATCTTAGCTATGTACAGATTTTCTGTATACTGTTTTCAACTTTAACTTTTGATAAAATGGCAGCTTGCCATCTCCTTGCAACATCTTTCACAGGTATAAGAACAGAATAATTTTCAACTGTCCTTCTTCAGGATGCCACTTATGAGATTTAATCCCTGCTTTCTTTTTGCCTACTTGTTGCGTCTTCATTTTGTCAAACATACTACTTCTTTTCATTCCCAGGACTCTCCGAGTACCTCTCTATTAATTTATTTATAAAGAAAACCTCTGTTTTCCTTCTACAAAATAATTTCGTATTATATCTTGTTATTTGAATAGTCTATAAACATCTGGCATTATCTTACTTTAAATCCATCTTAAAAATCAGTCTTTCTAAAGAAGCTTTAATGAACAGGAGGCTTACAGGAAAGACGGGGACAGGTTTTTAGTCAGGCCAAAGGATAATGGTTTTAAACTAAAAGGGGGTAGCTTCAGATTAGAGCTGAGGAAGACATTTTACAATGAAGGTAGGGGTGAGGGTAGGGGAAGGCAGTCAAGGTTGGAACAGGGTTCCCAGACAGGTGCTGGATGTTGCATCTCTGCAAACATTCAAGGTCAGGGGCTCTTAGCAACTTGATCTAGTTGATGATGTCCCTGCTCAGTGCTGGGAGGTTTGGACTTAGAAGACCTTTAAAGGTCCCTTCGAACCTAAACTATTCTACATTTCTATAACATGAAAATTTTATACTTTCGCCGTACCAAGATCTTTCATTCTCTTGTTCTCTTCAAATTGACTGTCTCACACTGTTACTTCTTGTTATACTCTATAAGGTCTTTGAAGCTTGGATGGTCTTTCCATTTTGTTTTGGATCAGTATGTTCCCTGTTGGTTACAATATTCTTGCCCCTCCATGAATTGCCTCCCAAAATTGCTCATTTTACTAGGCCATTGTTCCAGAAAAAGTACATAAAATGTTTATCACTTTCTCAAGGATTTAATTTACTAATTAACAATTCTTTTCAATAGAATAACATTTGTATACAATAGTATACATTTTGGCAAAGCTCAGATTTATTACATGGGTGAGTTATTATCATGTTATCACAAAGAACAGGAGGGCAAAATATAAATGCATGATAGATGCATTTATGTCTGGATTTCAGAACAGAACTGGAAGCTGATCTTGGCTTACTGGGGAGTTCTCAGACGTAATTCATACAAGTAAGTGACCCTTTAGGTGCACTTTATGTAACAGTGAAATACTCTGCTGTGTCCTAAAGAAGGGAATGAGCTCAAACAACACGCTAAGGGAGAACTGAATAAAAAGTTAAAAATACCCTGCTACTTATTTTTTTTTCCTAGGGGAGAAAAAAAAGACCAATTAACAATGCTGAAGAAAAAATGAAAAATCCTATTTACAGATTTCAGAAAAGGAAATAGACCTGAGTCCAACTATATCTACAGACAGAAGCAATAACTCAAACTTGTTACTGTGGAATAACTGTACAAACTTATAAAATTGAAAAAAAATTCTTTCTATCACATCTGAAAAATTGACACAAAAAAACCATTCAGAAGCACTCTTGTTTGTAGGGACTTACAATTAATAATTCATTCTATTTTTCCAAGAAATCTTTTTGATAAAAGTGATATGTGATATGAACATATTGTATCACCCTCTCCTCACCCAGCATAAATATTTATTCTTAGAAAATGAATCATTATAAAGTCATTGAAAAATGGGGGTTGGGGGGTAGAGTTGTTTATTTTTCAGAACTGAGAGGAAATTATTTCTAAAAGTTGTAACAAATAAAAAAGCATAAAGAAGTGCAAATGACATTTATAGTAAATACATGTAGTAAAAATATATAGAAAAAGAAAATAAATTTAGAAGTTTAGAAGTGCAACCACAGTAATTAGCAATGACTTAATTTACAGCTGTTGCAACAATGAGTTAGTGAAGTACCTGGAACGTTTTTACAGATTTCTAGCTCAGTGAAACAGGTTTTCTCTTCCATTTCATGGCATCCATGGATCTAAGGAAGACATATCTGCATAATACTATATCTGCCAACAGGATTCTTTTCTTAGTAGTCTGAGCAAATTCAATCTGAGCTCTTCTTAACCTTAATGAAAGAACCTAAATCTCCTTTTCAGGAATACTGGCTCTTGCTGCCTCATGTTGTGTGTAAGGACATAATCGTCAGAATTGAGTTTGCTGTTTGTCTGTTTTAAAGATACTAAGAGTAGAGAAATCTAATATTTTGTTTATTTCAGGTGACCCTTTCAGCTTTGCTCAAGCATAGAAATAATCTGAAATACTGTGCACCATTATTGCTAACCCGATGGGAAGGAAACACTCTTTGTTCAAGAGCCCACACCTGCCAATCCACACACTATGCATGGCCTCCTATTACATACCTTTTCCCAGACCAGCACATAGGTAATTTAAGACATGATCTACTAGCCAGTTACAGCTGAGGCCCAAGGACAATAAGTTTTTACTGAAACAAAGAAAATCCAATGGGAGAGCAGATTCATCAGGAGCAGTCGCAGGGTGCAGCACCCTCTTGACCTGGCACCTCATGCCTTGGGAAACACTGGCGCTCTTTCTCTGGCTGTGAAACAGGTAAGCCTCTCTCTCAGAGTCCATAACTGGTGTAGCAGGATTACATAATCTATGGAGTGTGGGTATGAAATCACACACCGGTCTTAAACTCCTTATTTTAGAATGTTAGCAGTAATCTGAAAAATGCTGCAAGTCCTCATGTGAGATTTGCTATTATTCTTGCTGAAATAAAGCCAATTTCATGGCAACAAAGAGAAATAGTATGACTTATTTGTACCTAGATGTCTACTATGGCATGACATTAATTATTTTCTGGAAGCACTTATTCCTCTTTAATGACTATAGAGAAAGAGTTTAGGGTGATTCCAATGTAGAACTCCAGACAATAAATATACTTGGATTAGTGAATCTCAGATCTACATGGCAGTCAACTCCATGTGTTTAGCTACAGCTCACCTGAGACAAGCCCCTCAGTCAGATTAACCATAACTCACAAAATGGTTTAGCAGTGCTTCACTTGTGTTCATTCAGCTCTCACACCTGTGGAAGTATCAGTAAGAAAAAAAAGTAAAAATAGATGCACCTTGGGCAGCCCAAGACTCTGGGTTGTATCAAGACCTGTGCGTTGACACTGGACACAACCAAATCTCTTACCTGGACTCTGCACCAAACAGGAATTGCTTTTCTGTTGTGCCCAGCTCTGCAGTGGGATGCCCTCTAGCATTTACGGCCAGGTAGGCAGGAAACCCTTCTCTTTCCTCTCATTGGGGTGAGCCATTTCAAAGGGTGCAGGTATCATAGGACTTCCTATGTATCTAGGTGGGGAGTAGAAGGGTCTAACTGATAATATAATATTGGATTTTATCATGAATGGTGGTAAGTTTATTAGTCAATGGCTCAGTGTTTAACGGCATGAACTCAAGATCAGCATCCCCATCTGTCAGTACCTTGTATTACTGAGATGAAACAGATGGCAAAGCTAATGGGATTGAAATTAGACCCCTCAGCCTAGCTTTACACCTAACTGCATCACCTTTTACTGTTATGATTGGCTTCAGAGGGGGAAAAACTCGAGATTCTTTATTTGCAGAATACCTGAACACAAGGAATGGGTAGGAATGCTGCTGCATTGCTAAGGCCACAGGAGAGGAGCTGTGCTCCTGAGAAGATGCTCAACATCACTGATGAGTTCTCAGCTTTTATTGAAGCATGAGCTTTCTTTTCTCTAAGCATGACTATGCTGAAATACAAAATTATGTTTCTAACTTGGCTAAGCCAGACTCAGGTGCAAAAAAGATAGGCACTTTCACCCATTCCTACAGTTTCAACCATATAATTTTAAAATGATTGATTTTTTCGTCAACACTAAACTTGATTGCAGGCAACTTTAAAATAAAATGGATTTCTTTTAAAAGGGAATGAAGTTATATAAAAGAAAAATAAAGCTGTTTCCTTCCAACAATTAAATTAGTTATTTAATAGGTTTACTTTGAAAAAAACACCTGGTGTATGCATTTTATTTTCGACTCCTAGCAGTCTGAACAAGCAAAGTTTAGTTAATAATTTCTATCATAAAAACTTAAATGTTATATACAAAGGGAACTTATCTTTCTAATTCTTAAAGGTGTATATGGACGAAAAATTGATTTGTGCCATAGAGATAAATTATGTAAATTTTGACTATTATAGTGTTTACCTTGCAGTGGGACTAGACTTTTCTTTACAGAATCAGAACTCAGCATTGAAGTTCAATGTTTGCAAAGTTTTGGAACATTTTACCTGTAATACAGTCATATCTTCAGTATTTTTGGCACCACATAAACTTAAGCAAACAGCATAATATAGTCCTCAATTTATAATTGGTTTGCAATTGGGACAGAACAGGATATTTTTTAATAGATGTGGTTTAGCGTAGGGCAGTGTTGCCAGACAGAAATGTCACTGCATCTGATAACTATAGAAATGTGTGTGAACTTCCTTTATGGAAATATACTTTATGGAAATTAGTCAATGAAAATCTGTATTTTGGTTTAGTTTATTTGGTTGGGGTTTTTTTTAATAGCTTGTTGGGGGTTTTTTTCTTCCTTGATCACAAGGAATTTATATTAATTTTTTCAGTAGGCAAAAAGTACTAGAAATACCAGGATTTTATTATTTCTGTCATTCTTTAAAATGAGAAATTAAAGTTCTTTCTTTACCTTCTCCTTCCAACAAAATAAAGGCAAATTATGAAAAAGGAACCAGCCAACTTCAGCATGTTTGGTTGGGTTTTTTTTAACATTTCTGGTAGCTAAGTCATTCTTACATTCTTGGGTCATTAATCTATGTAATTCTGCCATTTTTGTGTTACTGGAGTAGCCTCTGAAATCAAATATTCTTTCCCATAAAAATATACAAAGGTTTTTGTCTCATATTTCTTCATTTTACCAAATTTAGTGCTTTAAAGGTCACATGTCTTGCCTTAGTTATTGAGATTCCTCCACTAGTCAAGTTTCAAGATTATGATCTTCAGGCAAAAAGAATCTTTGAAGACTAAAATGGTATCCGAATTTTGCAACGACTAAAGTAAGGGGGCAAGGATCCCACCTGGAGTCATATTTTTTTTTAAATCATAGTTATATCATGACTTGAAGCTTAATGTTTTCCTAGTGTAACATCTAAGTACACTCTGGATGCTACACAAGAAGGATTATATATATGGTGGATTTAATTGAGATGTATTATGTCTTAAAGTTTCTAGTGAATATACAAAGGAAAGTTTCCAAAATGAGTAAAACATATGGAAATATGTTAATTTGAATTTACATATGAAATATGTAAATTTCTTACACTCCTATTCTGCTTTTGAATGCTTTTTGTGTTTTTCTAATTTCTGAAAGAAACATGAATAATATTTCAGAAAAAAAAAGACAGAAAAAGAAAATTCTATCCTGATGAGAAGTTAAAATGCATTTTATGTTGCAAATACTTAAGGATGTCTGAAAATAAGAATCTATTTTAATTTTTTTTTTTTTAATCATTTGGTAAGATACATAGCAGAAAAAGAGGATTTTGACCTTTCCAGAGTAGTGGTACCTCAGACTTTCTAACTATGTTAAAACTCTTAGGGAGCATGTTTGGAATTGCAGTGAGAAGGTACCTATGGGTTTTCCCTGCCTCCTGATGGAACAGTTGAGACATAAGGAAGCTACTGATAGCATTTACCTTTACTGAGACAGAGTTACTATACTGTTTCATGATTATTTTTGGCTTGCCCACATTCCTTTCTCCTTAACTGCCATAAAATCATATTCCCTTCTCCCCACTGATGGTTATCCTGAGTTTGTGCCTTATTTTGGAACCAGCTGTTGGTATTTCTTTTTATAATTTGTCTTCCTCACAATTTGTTTATCCATCCGATGCTGCAGAAAGGAAAAAGAGGGTTTTTTTCTTCATGGGCTTTCTGCTCTCACTTCAGTCTTCTGTACATAAAGGAAAAAAATAAGTTTCCTAGAGAGGTGACTGTTCTCTCAAGCATTGGGACAATTCTGCTGTCTCAGCAGTGGAGCAGCGCCACAGCCATGAAACCTGATCAAATGCTAGAGCCCTAGTTTTTAACTTGGAGGTAAAGTCAGTGGCAATAGCCACAGCAGCCTGAACTGATTACCACTTTGGGGAAAAGTAACCACCAAGAACACCAAAAACCAAAAACAACAACAGCAACAACAATAACAAAAACCACCCAAAAAAATTCCCTTGCAAACGCGGTGATGGTTTTACATGAGTGTAAGTTTCAGTCTTACTAGTTGTTGTGGCAGGATGTGTCCTCCTTCTGTCTACCACAGATAGGTGGTGCAGAAGATATGGAAGAGACAACCCAGGGGGAAAGGCCTAGCAAGGAGTTATCTCTGGTGCCAAAAAAGCTCAGGAAGAGCCTTTTTGCCTTTTTCAGGCTAAGATTTCAGGCTGATTCAGCTAAGAATCAATATCTTAGTCTGGAGAGCAGATGTGGGAAGTTATAAAAGAAATATCCTCGACTGAGAGACACTGTTTTACAAACTCTAAAAAACACACGAGTTATCACAAAGCATAAGCCTCTTATGCCCTAACAAGTGCTCAAGAGTTCTCCCTGGAGTTTGGACACAGATTCCACAGTTACTTTCCTGGGAACTGAGGGAAAGAATTTCAATGTGTGACCCACCAACAATTGGATGGTAAGATACATTTAATCGTAAGTTATATTAATTCTTCGTTAGCTGTACAATTAATGGTACCTTTAACCTCAAGCTCAATATACCTACAAGTAGTCTCTTTTTGTCCTTATTCCTGTGTAGTATATCGTTTAAGTCTTATTCCTTTTAGTTTTTCGTATCAAATTCAAGTAATTCATTCTATAATAGACTGAATCAGGCATTATTAAACAACTTGTGAATGAGAGTGGGTTTTGGAGTGCTGACCATCTCAATAAAACTACTGCCTGCTGCCAGATACCTGGGCAAAAGGTAAGGACTTATCTAAACCCCCACATCTATTCATAACAGTTGTGACTGTTCATGATTTGACTTAAAAGGAAAGTGACTGAAGTTTACACTACCAGCATGTTAAGAACTGCTGTATTGAAAACAAAACCAGGCATCATATTATTAAAAATACAGGAAAGTATTCTGGAGTTTGTTTTTAGCTTGCTTGATTATCCGATAACATTAAAATATGTACCTCTATTTGCTATTTATAGTGGTGTCCATGTCCTGCTGTGGAGAGGACCAGGGAGGTTCTAGTGAGTCTTGTGGCAATATTAGACACAAACGAGATCAATGTCACACCCACAACAGTTTATTAATACAGCAGAAGTGATAGGAAGGGTAGAGATAAAAGAGGGAAAAGAAGCAATATTTTGGAGAGTTGAGAGAGAAAGTGTTACCACCATGGATCCAACAGTGTCCTGTTGGTCTGATTTGATCAGTCAGTGAGTGGCTGGTGCACAAGCAGGGGCAGGATGCTGACAGGTGATGCAATTCATAATTCCTTATATATAGCATAGCCCCTCCCACAGTCCGGTTGGCCAAAGAAATTATTGCTTCTCCAGGGGGGTTGCCTGAAGAAATCATCCTAGCAGCAAAGCCTCCCTCTGCCCTCAAGGAGATTGTCCAAGGAAATCTTCCTAGGAACAGAACCACCCAGCAACAGAGCCTCGCTCTGTCCTCCTCCCCCTGCTGACCATGGATCCCAGAGCATTCCTTTCCATGTCTGCTGCCATAGGTCAAATGCTACTTCTCCGGTACTTTTCTGAATACAGAAGTGGCAACTAAAGCACTTAATATTAGTCCTTGAGGTAAACCAGATTTCTAAGCAGCAGTTCAAAATAAAGTTCAAACAGCACTTAAACATTTTCAGCTTAGCATTGATCAGTCCCTCACAGGCAGCCATAGGAATAAATGCTTAACCTGACATACGTCTTTTATGCAGTCTGTGGTTATCCTTATATTTTGGGGTTTTCTGTGCATCCAGGTATTTGTGCAGTGTCTGAACAGGAACTACAAGTCCACATTGTTAGGCTTTGCTCCAGAGGAGGGCTAGTGAGGATCACTGCTGCTCCAGAGAAATCACAGAAAATCTTGTATCACATAAAATATTCCATGTACTTGAACTAAGGGGAACACAGATAGCAAGATAGGCCTTGCTGTTCTTCTTCAAGACTGAAATAGAAAAGCATCCACTGCTCATTATCCACTGTGCAGACAGCAAGACATGTCCCTCCCTGTATGTCATCTGATTTTTCATCCCTGCTGACAATGCTGGCTCTCTCTTGCCTCCCAAAGACCTAGAAGGAGCTAAGGCTTATTTCATTCCTAAATAGATTTACTAAAAGAAAATTAAAAAAAAAACAAACCTCATCCAAGAATGATGGCTCACTTGGTCTCCCTCTCACTGTCTGTCTAATACCTCTTTTGCACACTATAATATTGTGGTGTTATAAGGAACATGGCTTATAAACTTTCCAGGGGTAGAGAATAGCCAAGTTGCTGTAAACATTTCACCACTTTGTATTGACATTCTCCAGGAAACTTCAGTATATAATGTTTATCAAAAAAGCCTGGAATGATCAATTCAGTTGAAAAAAAAATCTATCATGTATGTCTATATTTGAAGAAAGGGATTTAATTTATGTTTTATATTTTAAAATTTATGTAAGTATAATTATGTATATGTTATGATTTGCAATAATTACACAATGAGGTTACAGGTGCAAGAATAATGTGAACCCAATGCTAAATATTTTTGAGAGGTTTTTTTCCCTTCTTTAGTAGGATATCAATTAGACAGACATATTTCTGCATAACTGCTAAATATATTTATAGGATTGCTGCTTGTATGTTTTGCTTCGAATGAAGTCTTTTTCTCAGAAAAGTTCTTCCTTTCTGATCTGCAATCCTACCATTTTAATATATCCATTCACAGAGGTGCCCAGGAATTTTTCTCTTATTTTGTGAATGGTTCTGCATTTCCCTAAAAATCAACCTCCTCCCCTGCAAAAACCAACCAAACAAACAAACCACTGAAATACCAAACACCAACCAACTAAACAAACAAACAGAATAGAAACTCAAAACAACTCAACAAATATATTCTGAGTTTCACTCAGGTGAAGAGTGGAAAGATTTTTCACATGGGTTTGAGACTAAATTTTTTTTACATTGGGTAGGAGAAAACAATTTTAAGGCCAGGTTGGATGAGACTTTGAGAAACCTTATACAGTGGAAGGTGTCTTTTACCCCTGCAGGGGGGTTAAACCGTGATGATGTTTAGGATCACTTTAAACTTTATGCCATTCAGTGACTTTATGAAATATAGACAGTTTTGCAAGATGGGTAAGATATTTTATTGCTATATAAATTATCAGAATCCAGGCATTGCACCCTTCAACTAATAGATTAAAAATCCCCTTGAATTTCAGAAGTCTGGAGTGCTGAAATATCATTGACTTCCTCACCAATAGGAAGAATACTGGTGCTGTGAAAAAATGAAAAAGTGACAAATTTAGGCTGCTGTTCTAAAATATTACCATTTTTTAGTAGTGATGTGGTTTTCCTGATTTGAAAAAGAAAATCAGAATAATTTTATAATGCTAATCTACTATATAAATGGCACATATATTTTTTGAACTCTGGATTTTGAGACGTGCTTTGCAATTAAACTGCCTTTTATTATTCTAGGAAAAACTCAGAGGAGAATGAAAGTGCTATCAAAAAACAAAATAGTTCCTGGAATGCACAGTCTGATATTGCTATGAATCCTGAAATAAGCATATTTGTTTATTCTAACTAATACTTTTTAGTGGAAGGAGGGCATCATATATTTAACAACTGTCTAAAAGTCAGATCAAGCAAGCTTGGCAGCCTCAGCACACATACACAAACAACTGGAAACAATCCATTTGTAGGAGGGAAATACACGAAAAAGAAAGACTGTAATGGTCTTTCATTGAGGTAACAGATCTATGCAGCATAGAGGTCTGAACAAGCTTGCTTTGAACAGGATAAGTTCCAGGGTCTGAACTTTATAGTTGGGTAGGTTTTTTACAGCCTTACATGATTTCATTTCATCTTTCTCTGTTGTTGTTTGTTCTTGTATTCATTAAACATAACATTTTGATAAAACGGTCCAGCAAATGGAAAAAAAGGTGGTAAAAAGGTCATTGGAACTGGACTATTTAATAAGTCTGGAAAAGCACAATTTCTTTCCAAAGCAAGTTATTTATTTCATGTTTCCTGGAAGACATGTGAAAGATACATTCTCTCTTTTTTCTTTTAATGATGTTTAGTGTGCAAATGCAAAATAATTAAAAGGGTTATTTTACCTCACATCTAGATTTGAAACAAAAGAGACAGATGCGGCTGTTATTGACTTCTGAACTTGGTTTTGTGTCTGTCCATTAGCTCCATGCAGATGACCCATTTTAGCAGAAAATTGAGGTTAAAGGCCACATTTCTGTTCCCAGTCCCACTACTACAAAGTTTAAGCAATGTTGTCTTGCTGCAGCCTTGCTCTTGGAGTTCCTCCTGCTCTATTCATGTCTCTGAAGTTGAGCTTGAGGCAGTAGCTGATGTTCAGTAAGAAAAGTGGTAAAAACACATCTATTGTTGCACTCTGCTGTCCTGATTTGCAGAACATTAACTGCTTTACTTTACAAAAGGGGAACTGGATTATTTGAAATATATATCTTTTTTTTTTTTACTCCTCTCTGATGAGGATTCAGTCATACAGGAAATTTTGCCGAGAAACTGACTTAACAAAATACAGAAATCTGCTAATAGAAACTGGGTTGCAGCCAAGTGGTTGACATCCAGATATGACAAAAAGTGAAAGCAACATGTAATTCAAATACTAGAAAAGGGCAGAGAAATTTGTTCTATCAAAGGTGGCTGTTCTTGAAGGAGAACTTGTCATGAATGTTCATCTTCTTGTCATAAGCAATCTTCATCTTGAACATCATTACTGTTCAAAAGTTAAAGTTTATAATGGTTTTCAGACATGTCAGTGTCTTAAAAAAAGTTTCTGAGCACTAAATATTCATGCTATTAGAGAACAGATTGATTAATGGAAATGCTTAACAGTAAGAAAAAAGTAGTTCTCATTTGTAATATCCTCTATTATTACCAGAGCAGAAAAAGAACTCTGAAAATATCCAAATTCAAGCAAAATTAAAATTTGAAAGGAGGGTGTGGAAACTGGACATGGTTCTTCAGTTAGGTGCCTATTCAGAGTTAAAAATATATACCTAGGAACATTTTTTAATTATTCTTGGCTTTGAAACTAAATTTTATTTTTTCATGCAGTTCTAATAATAAAATTGCTGTAGCACTGACATATGGCAAAACGACAAGTGGTAGAACTCAATTGGTATGGCACTTCCTAGGAAAATGGTTTCATTTAGAAAGAATTTACCTTCAGCATTGAGACTTTTGAAACTACCTGCCAGCTGTGGAACCATGTGGAACTGTTGTTTCTGAGATGCAGGGTTTAGATATTTTGCTGGATCCTGGGCCATTAGGTTTATATTCAAACTGTGGAACACCAGTGCATGATTCCATGCCCAGGCAAGGTCTGGAAGCATCCCAAATGCCTGCCTCTTGGCTCCCCCAGTTGTGTTCCCATCAAAAGGCAGAGTAGAGGCAGAGGGTATTAGGAAGCTGGACTTGGTTTGGAGAGGTCTAGAGGAGTCCATCATCATACCAGGGTATCCACATGACCTGCAGACTCGTTGCAGTATAAAAGTCTCCCACCATCACCTTATCAAGAAATACTTTACTGATATCAAGGCTATTCAAAAGCAAAGGATGGTTTCAGACAGGTGTTTTGGTGTCAGACAGGTGTCTGATAAGGAAGGTGGGAGCCTCCCTTAAAATGGAAAATGTAAACACACTCTTTATGCATTATTATAATAATGAAATTAAGGGTCTCTCAGGCAAAGAATGGGAATAGGAAGAACAGTTCTTTGCTAAGAAAATTAAAATTAAACTGCAGTAGGAAAAAAAAAAATTGCCAGAGTCAGAATACAACCTGACACCCTGCTGCTCAGGGTGTTGGTAGCAATCTAATTAAATGGTGGCTGCAGTCCTCCTGGAGTGAGAGTTGTTGTTCTGTTGAACCAATGATCTCGTAGAAGGGTGTAGTTTTCCTCTGAAGGTCCAGTGGTGGTGACGTGAGTCCAGTCTTCCTCTGGGAATCCAGTGGAAACAGGCTACTGTGGTGTTCTGAATTTCAGATTTTTATCCTGGTAGGAATGCTTGGCCCCTCCCCTTAGATGGAGCATCTCACAATGGGATGATGTAATTTCATTAGTCATGCAGTGAGACACAATGGCCCATTAATAGAAGATATTCCCCAGGAGGGAGGATGGATTGTGAAAGACATAAAGAACACTGCCCCACCTGATTTCAACAGATGGTGATAGAATACATACTTCTGGTTAGATCTTGCAAATCATATTCTGTACAGAAGGCTACTCCTGTCTTTTGTCATTTGCTAATAATATGAGCAAGCGGGAGAGTTGTTCTAAAATATATTGTCAGGGCTGTGTTGTCTTTGCAGGCTGAACCAAAGCATCTATTACAATCCTTCCTGGTCTTTTTTTCTAGCTCTGGTCTAATACATAAACCATTTAGAGCTACCCATAGCTCCCCAAAACGCATTATTTTCGATTGGAACTGTTACTTGCAACTTGGATGTAGCTCATGGCCACTATTTTCTGGTTACTTGAGACTAGAGAAACAGAATCCCCAAATGTATTTTCCACCCACCAACAAAGATTGCTTGTTCAAATACAATGACAGTCAAAGTAGTTGCATGAAACTGACTCAGTTGTGTCCGTATGTGTTTATTCTAAAATGTATAAAAGTGCAGATACAGTGAAACACAGCACACATTACAACAAAGTGGTGTTAGATTGCAAGCAAAAAAGTAGTAAAGACGGGAAAGTGTGAAAGATGTCCAACATTTTCATTGCTATGTTTTGTGTTTTCTTTTTCCCTTAAGGGTCATATCTACACACGTCTCTACATTTACAATATTATTGTAGTTGAGTACAATTTCTTCCTAATCAAAGAATAGTGTAATCAGTACAGATAGTGGAAAGGATTCTGCTGTATTATGAACACAGTGTTTCTGCCACAGTAATCAAATGTGAATGAAGTATTCCAGCAGACATTTTTTTATACCAGTTCACCTATACGCACACTAGAGCTGATAGTTTATATGGTGAAAGTGGTGGAAACATCACATGTAAGCAAACCTTTTGCATTCCATAGGTGAAATTGTATCTTACCAACTTCAATATGACCGGGAACACCCAGAGAAGCTGTGCAGTCTTCCCGTTAATCAGGCAGGATTAACAATGTTTGTTTGCCTCACAGCAGTTCAGGAAAGATTATTATATTTTCAATCTTTTTAGGATGAAATGTGCTGCACAGATAGTAACCACTGAAAAATAAGCTGTGATGACCTACAGAACAAGGTACTGATTAGCTATGCCATGCTTTCCACTGGAACTGCCTTTTCACAGGCATTAATCTTGTCCTGAAATATAGCAAGTGAATGCTTTACAAAGTTTAGGGGATTTTTAGGTCTGAGAAATAGCAACTGCAGTGTGCAGTGGATGAAAAAGCCCAAGCTTATGAAATCATTAATCATGTCTCTTCCAAGGTGAAGCAGTAATTTTGTGAAAAGACAAAGTTGTATTCTCGGCCCTGTCCAAAGCAAATTCCTGGGGCTGCCCCAAGCATGATACATTTGCTCCCTCACATTGGGCAGGACTTCATCTTTCCACTGAGAAGCTGTATGTGCTTTCCCTATGACTTACAGGAAGGACTATTAACCCCACAGATGTCACTGAGTTTAGCACATTAGTGCCATCGTAAAGACATAAAAAAATGACTCTACAGAATTGTAAATAATCAGTTTCATTTTTCCCAAAGTTTTGCAGTTAGCAGTCCTAAGAACAAAAATTACATATGCTGCAGATCTGGCCTTGAAAATGCCATTATACATGAACATGTTTGATGCTAATAACAAAGTGCAAAGGATACAGATAGAAAATTACCAAATTACTACCTGTGTCAGAAGAAAAGCAAAGGGCTTACAGTTGTATTTCTTTCTTAATTTTCTCTAATTTTTGAAAAGTGAAGGGGAAAGCAGGAGTGGCAGGATGTGAGGTTTCCCACGAAACTGCAGAGCTAGATCACCAAAGCAACTGTAACAGAAAGGAAAAAAATGCTGCTGAAGAACAGTCTACAGAAGAAGCAGCTTTGTGCTGTTTGACTCTGACTTTGTTTTGCTACTGAGCAGATTTTTGCTGATACTTAGATTTTTAGTTCATTGTTGATTCTTTAAAATATACTTGTCTTCAAGAAAAGCTTATTGCTATTTGAGAGGAAAAAAAATCAATTTATTTTTATTACTTTATTGTCTTACTAATCAGTGGAAAAATATGCAAATATTTTTCTTAACATGCTTTTAATAACCATTCCATGTAGGAGCAATATTCTTCAAGTTTTCATTTAAAACTGCTTTTATTGCTAAGCTCTACTGCCATTATGTCGTGTCGGGTTTTAATCACTGTGTGCACACAGTTTCTATTAATGCCGATTAATAAGCACTGATTGGAAAAAAACCCCACATCATTGTTTCTAATTTTCATTTTTCACAGAAATTGTCTCAGCAAAGTATTTGTTACTTTTATGGTGACATAAATACATTTCCATTAAAACTAATTCAACAGCAGAAGATTTAGATGTGTATTTTTTTCTTTTTTCTTCCCATTTGAATATGTAAAACCGATTAATTTGTGAATTTAATGGAATTTAATAATATGAATTTTTGTGAATTTAATGGAAATTCAAAAAAATAAGTGAGGTTTGGCTAATTATGGATTTCCCTGGCATCAGCTGAAGTATGAATTATATCTATTAGACCTGAAATTGTAAAGAAAGGTGTAATATTCATAGTTTTGGCATTTTCTCATAGAAGCAAGACCAAAGTTCTAGCAGAATTTCAATTCCCTCGAATTCTGGGGTGAAGTTTAGTGATGACAGTCTGGACTTCAGCATGCTTATTTGGAAGCATTTTGCTCTTATGTGATACTACCTTAACCTGAAAATATGAGTCAAACAACAACAAAAAGAATTCTAGAAAGAGACAACATTGCCAGTTCAGGTGTATGTTTTTTGATGGCTATATAGAGACAGATAATTGTTGATTCCATTTCTGCAAAAAAAGCCTGTGTTTGGAGTCATCTGAACAGTAGAAAGCAGGTATTGATTGCACAAAGAACTTCCTGTACTGCTCTTCTGTATGTACTTTTAAACATATTTATAAATAAGTGCGCTGAAATATATTTAAAATTGCAGCTGTTTCTAACAGTTTTACCTTCATGTTGCTACAAAGTTTTAATTTTCTCCTATCTCTGCAAAAAAAATACTTTGCAAGACCAGCAAATTTTATCAGCAATTTTTTTAATGTTATATTAAATATATATTATATATATGTATATATAAATTATATATATATAATTTTACACTGTTTCCAGCAGAGGAACTGTTAAAGATCACCTGCATATTGATTTTTAGTATTAATATATTTTGTGTTAATAGATTTGATTTATAGTATTACTATATTCCGAACCTATAGATCTTAATATAATTTATTGACATGTGTAGGTATCCACCTTAAAATATCACATATTACTTGGCAAATGTGTATATATATTCTGCCTGTGTCCTGAGTCTTCCTTCTTACAATTTTTAACATTTCAATTGATTTTTTTTTAATAAGTTTTCATGGGTGGAATAACTTCATATTGGAAGAGTATTTGCCTCTAATATATATACATAAGTTTGAAATCTAATTTTTTGGCAAGTGGCTTTTTTTTTCACAAAATAGGAATGTTCGGTGACAAAGAAAATTGGTATAATTTACTCTTTTGTCAATGAGAAATTAAATTGAAATTGCAAGACTAGTATATTATCAAGCTGTGACTGTTTATAATTGTGGACATCAATTCCAGTTTTCAGGATAGGCTGTTTTACTTTTTCATCCCAAAGGCTTGATAAATAATCTACACAGATTTATTGTAAAATACGCAAAGTTTGGCTATGAAGCATCATGGTAGGGGGCTGATTTATCTTAAAAATGCACAGAACTCAGTATATTGCTGATTCTAACCACACATTTCTCTAAAACTCATTTGAGTGTGTTTTTTCAACAGAGAAGAAGCTGAAAATCTGTCTCAAGCAGAATGCCAAATGTATCAGTATGCCAGAGTGGCTCAAGGTAGGAGTGGCTCATGTGCTACAGCATCAATCCATACTTTCAGTTTTTCTCAAGTTTTCAGCACTATTTGGGTTGACATATATGTGTACACATACTTCACAATGCCATAGAAATGATTTTTAATAAATGCACTTAGAAAAAAGTAGAAAAAATTAAACATCTTGCTGTGTAAAAATATAAGATAATAATAGATAAATTGTACCATACAAACATGGTAGACTGTTGTTAAAACCAAAAATTAGTTCTCAATGCACCCCCACTTCCCTCATCATAATTTCTGCTTTCTAGACGTTCATTGTAGATGTTATAATTTTACTAAAATGCAATCTTATTAAACTAACCCTATGCAGGGTGTGGTTGCGTTGTGTTTTTTGGAGGTTTTTTTTTTTGTGTTTTTGTTTGCTTGTTTGTTTTTTGCTTGTTTTTGTTTTGGTTTTGGTGGGGATTTTCTTGGTTTTGGTTTTTTTTTTTGTCATTTATGCAGTGAAAAAGCATTGGGATTCCTTAAAACACAGTATTTTAGCCTCCATGATGTTAATTTTTTGGTTTAAAAAAATGTGTAAAAATAAGATAAGCAAACATATTAAAAGCACACTGTGACCTGGGCCTCTACCAAGGGAAGTGAGACCAGTGTCCTGTTCCTAGCTGGTCCTATCTCGCCTCAGAATAAGCTACAAACTACATGCCTTTTTTATTCTCATCTGCGTAAAAAAAAAAAAAGAAAATAAACTAAGCAAATGCATCTACAACTGTTCATAGAATCCATGAAATCCATGAATATGTGTTGAATAGGTATTCCTGAACAGAAAATTGCTGTGTATGCATAAAACTGGTGGTTCTGTTTATCCATATCAGCCATAAGATTATACAGGTGTGCTTTAGTTCTTTGCTTTTACCATGGTTTGTTTCTGTACAAGTATATAGAATATACTTAAGAGTATGTGTGTTGATTTCTTTCTGTCTTATATATGCTAAGCTTTTTTCTGAAAAATTAAGTATCTGTAAAGGATATCTGAAAACAAAACACCTTTTAAGAGAGGATTTTAAAGAGCAAGGAGATTTACAGATATTCTGTGGACCTTAAAATATAAGTTTTCAAATTAAAAGATACTTAAAGAAGATGTGGATTAAATTAAAAACTCACTTTGCATTCAACCATTAAAAAAAAAGAAAGAACAGATTTTTTAATGTGAATCTTACCTTGTAAAAACAGAATGAAATTTCTCTTCATCTTCTTGAATCCACATGTTCCATATACTTACTCAAATATATTTTTACTCAGAATTCATAAAAATTTGCTGTTTCTTACTCTAACCACTTTCAGAAAATGCAATTATAAATATTTACACCATTCTGGTAACTACTTCACATGCATTTCAAGAGCCAAATTGCATGAATTTTAACATCTTCCAATTAACTGAAGAAGTTCAGTAATAGCCAGTTTAACAAATTTTTCCCTTCTTCTCAAGTGTTACCACCTGGTAGCTATTTATCTACTCCTCCTTTTTTTTTAAAAAAAATTTTTTTTTGGTCATTATTTGTAAATCAGTAGTTGAAAGATTTGGAAAGAAGTATGCTAGTAAGGAAAGCAGCCTGAAAAATATTAGACTGAGGAAGCTAACATCTAAAGCTATTCAGAATAAATCAGTGTCAAAAAAAGCTATCACATTATCAAAAAAAAAATTACATGTTCAAGAATCATCAATAAGGAATGAACAATTATTTATATTCTCTAGATTTCATTTTTTCACTTGAAATAATTAGTTTCATTGCCCTGTAGTAATTGGTTATTTATTTGAAAATCAGATTAGAAGAAAAGCCAGATTCACGTCAAAAAGATGACTTCCAAAGCATCTCTTCATCTTTATGGATGAAGAAAATACACAAGAGCCCAGACAAGTGTATTTCTATTAACTGAAAACCTGAACAGCTGAACAGGATGTTCAGAAAGGCTCTGTGTCTAACAGAAGACCTTTTTGACTTCTGACTTATTCAACTTACCTGATTTCACACCACACTTCGGCAATATTTCCTTTTGGGGGTGGAAGTTTGGGTGGTGCTAGGTTTTTTTTGGTTGGGTTTTTGTTTGTTTGTTTGTTGT
>VZDJ01007755.1:49725148-49751525 GCA_008694505.1 Cyanoderma ruficeps | reverse complement strand
AAAGAAGTAAGGAAAACCTTTAAGGTGGGAAATCACTCATCTAACCAAGATGACTGCACAGAAAAAGAGTTGCAAATAATTAAATGAATTTCAATACATAACAGTGCAATATGAGTACAACTGGCTGTGTGCAGGGCAGGGTACCAGAAACCTCATCTTACCATACTTTGTCAGACCATATAAACAATTTTGCAGTATAGTCAGGGCCTAATGCAAAGAGAAGTGCATGTGCCTCGTACATATGTGGAGCTGGATATGCTTTCCCCAAACCCTTGAAACCTCCTGCAAATCTCTTGATATTTTCTGCAGCAAGCATTACTTCAGTTGCAGTTTTCAGTTTGTTGGCAGCTTTCTGAACACAGCAGCTAGGCGTAGGCCCGGCACATGGTGGAACTGAGAGCCGAGATTTTGTTAAGATATTCCTAAATTAAGACCCCTGCTATAGCAAAGTATAAAAATGAATCATTACAGGTCCAGGCCTGAAAACCCCCAGCTGATTTCTCTTATCTGACTGAAAACCATGGCCCTTGAGTAAACAGAGCAAAAACGACTGACTTATCCAGCTCTTCAGATTTCTGTGATTCCTTTCCAAACCCACATTTGAAAGCATGGGCAATGTTACTTCTGTGACCAAAAAAATTTCTGCCCCCTCCGCCTCCCCATATCAAGACAGCGAGGGACATATTTTTAAACTTATAAAATAAACATTGGCCTTCAATTGCGGGATCCCCACAAATTTGCAAGTGACTAATAGAAGATGGAAATTGTGTGGACAGATGACTTCAGGGATGCAGCTATAAAAATGGCTGAAGCTTAAGACATGCTGAGATGCTGAGGTTGGAACAGACACACCCTTAGAGAGAGCTACAGAACCTGGAAACTCATGGTTTAACTACAACTCTCATTGTTCTTTTTCCTACCCTCACTCTGTAATGTCCCCCAGAGAGAATGATTCTTTTAGCTATATAGGATTTCAAACAGTTAAAAGATGAAAAGCAGAGAAGGGAGAAAAAAATATATATTTTCAAGATTCAAATTAAATATTCCATCTGCAAAGCTAAATTTACTATCATTTTTCTTCTGAGCAATTATTCATAAAAGGACAAAACCATCAACAAAGAACCCCCACCATCAAACCTTCATTCATGCCCAACTGAGGATATTAATTTTCAAAACCTTTTTAAAGCTGTTTTTCTAGCTTCATAGAAAAGTGCATGGCATGCACTGTATAGTCCTAGTCTAATCAAAAATTATTTCATTAAAAAATTGCTGCATAGGTGTTTTTTTCCAGTAGACTACACACAGCATTTTAAGTTATCTATCACTTTTTCCCTTTGGACTTCACCACTTACAAATGGAGTTTCATGCTTCATGAAACAAAGACTTTCAGGCTGCTTAGGCAACCACAAGCAACAGGACAGGAAGATGGCAATCTGAGGCAGAATCTGAAATCCCAGGCAAAAGCACATCAGACTGGGAGTTGGTTTATGACACCCCCAGTGCCCACCCCACAGGAGTGAGGAATAGCAATTTCTGAGATTTCACTGAGGTTTTTTACAGTTCTACAAATCACTGTCTCTGTGCATCATGCTGACCCAGTTCCTGGAGTCATAATGTTTTAGAAAAGATTGTCTGTTTCACGCTCTTTTAAGGCACCCTATTATTTTTGGAACAAGTGTTGCTATTTCTTGTGTTTGGTAGAACAGTACTCATCCAGCTGTATAGTCCTGTCCCCAGTGATGCCCAGGGATGACTCCCTTTGAGAGGATAACAAAGAGGGCTGCTAAGAATAACATGAATGAAAAAAATTATTTCTGCCCCAATGAGCAGAGCATTGCATACCCTTAGGGCAGTGCACAATTGCTGTGTTGACTCATTGAAAAGCAAGAGAATTCATATTGTCTTGAGGGAATGAACCTCTGGTATCCCAACATGCACATAACACATGCTTGCTCCTTTCCTATTCAATCCAGTTCACTGCCTCATATTTTTCCTGGACTGAATACTGAGTAGCAACTGGATTTGTATGCTTTGTTTCTCATTAAACAAAAATAATGATAAAAAATTCTCTAAACTCATTCAGATAGAGGGCAAATACAAATTCCTCCCACAGCAACAAAAAGTCTTGAATTAATGTTATTCTTTAAATATGCAACTGTGTTCTATAGTCAAGCTTTGCCTGTACTACTGAACTGCTTGATGTGACATTAGAGTGATGCTATGGAAATAGTTGAATCCATGCACTTTTAAGCTCATGCAGGACCACCGTGGAGCAAAGATAACAGCATAAATCAGAAATTACTTCAAGATGAGGAGTAATTAAATTCATTGTGCTGGATAACGTAAGAGAAGGAGCTGAGCAATTATACCACCAGAGCAAAAATAATTGTTCATACAAATGCAAAGTACAGCAAATTGTTAACTTGAGCATACACAAGAAAAACTCTAAGATCACACCAAAGTCACAGATACATGTTACATTGAGTTGTTTTATACATTGCTGTGACAGTTTCTGTACAAACAATACTGTGGATATACAGTGGGTCCCACATTTTACGGTGAATAGTCTTGACGGTGTTTTTATCTCAGCCAATCAGTGACCTTATGTCTGGTCTCTGGAAAACAGTTCTTGGCTTCACATTGCTGGGGATGAAACAGGGACCAGCCTACGAGCACATCCAGCACCATGTAACCAGTCTTCCTCATAAGCACAGGCATTTTTCTGTATAGAGACAGCAATGTGAAATGAACCAGATTAAACTCTTTTCCAAAGGGACACCTTATGTCTGTATTCCTGTAGGAGTTATGCCTGCACTTGGAGGTCTCACACTCCATTGAACTGATATGATTGAAATTGCTCTCTCCACAAAGATCTCAGAGAACGCTTTGCATCAGTCATATGTCCTACCTTTTACTTCTGCCACCGTTTTACGGGTGGCTTAAACTGATCTGTGGACAACTTCTCCATGACCCTGTATTGTCATCTCATCTGTGCTGACACTTGGGACCACCATGCCAATAGCAGTGACAGCATCTGGACCTTGTGGCAGGGAAACCAAGGGCACAGGACTCACAGCAACCCTCACCTCAAGTGACATAATTGACCTTGGTCATAACTGTGACATTTTGGCATGTTACTGCTGGTAGTTCAATAATTTTTAAGGAAATAAATAAAATAATCAAATAGTAATCACAGTTTTGCTATTTGAATATGTCT
Organism: Cyanoderma ruficeps; assembly: GCA_008694505.1. Classification (NCBI taxonomy): domain Eukaryota; kingdom Metazoa; phylum Chordata; class Aves; order Passeriformes; family Timaliidae; genus Cyanoderma; species Cyanoderma ruficeps. Next base: position 49,748,308 of record VZDJ01007755.1, on the reverse strand, counting down.
ATTTCAGCATACTACAAAACATGGGTATTAAAAAGATTTTCGTGAACTTTATTTCTGAGAAAATATTCTTTCCTGTGTCCAGTAAAAAAGGAAAAAAAAAAAATCAGGCTTTTGCAAACTGCTGTTCAAATCTTGCATTAAACATGACGGATTTTCTGTCTTACTTCAGTGGTAGAGATTTCTGGAGATTTCAGTAGGAGTTTGCAGCACACATCAAAACATACATATCTACTTGTTTGGATTCCCACAGACTTGCTTAATTCCCATTGAGTCACTAGAAAGATTTTGCTTGACTTAAATAGCTTTTTGATCCATACCAGTCTCCTTTGGAGTGGCCAAATTCTGTTGAATGAGAACTAGCTCCCTAAGAGTTATCACAGCATGCATCTATATCCTTGTTTCATGAACCTTTTTCTTCTCTGCTAGCACCATCAACGTTTTGAAATTGTACCAAGGGCTCTTTTGCTAATCATAAACCTTAATGCTAAATTCTCCCTACAGTCATCTAATTCCAGATACAAAGAAATTTTGATTAAAATTATAAAAGACACTTTGCACAATCAAAATCCATTAGAAAAATATTACACATTCACAAATTCCTTGGTATCTTTTAGACAACATTATTTTTCTTAATGTTAATAGTTTTATTCCCTGCCTTTTTAAGGTATTGACTTTACCTATGTATTCCTCTCAAATGGAACAAAACATTAGATTACAAAGACTAATGGCCACCTGTCTACTACTTCCAGGAACAAATGCAGTATAAATTGGCCAAAACCAGTCTGTACACTGCTCTGTGCTTGTGAGATGCAAATTTATAAATTTGGACCTTTCTATTTACAAGAAGTACTCAAAAAAATCTATTATTGGCACTTGACTGCTGGAAAGCATTATAATCAGAAATAGGAAGGCAAGAAAATTAGCTTCTCTACTGGACAGAGTTTGACATTTATGCTTACTTAGTTTAGTCTGCTTTTCTGAGCAGAAATATTCCACATTTTGGGGCGTTTCATAGTCTTACATGACATGGAAAGCAACAGATAATTTTCTTCTATCAAATGCTAGTAAAAGAAAGAGTTCTAAAACATTATCATTAGTCTCGTAATCCCTAAACCAATCTTTTGCTTTTCAAATAATGCAATAATCACATTCAATCATGTGCTAATATTTCAGCCTTAAAAATTTTATCTGCTAAGGATTATCTCCCCTTATAACAGCACATTTTATAAGTCTATCACAGTTTTACACTTTCTAAGGTCTTTGACACTAGAATCTTTTAAATAACAAGATGAATACATTTTAATTAAAAACTTCAGGAAATTGCAGCATCCTATAATTGCTGATGAGCTACTCTGTCTAGGCCACAGCAGTGTCATATTGGATGAAGTAGCTGTTTTCCATGCAAGATATTGCATCTTCCCCAAAGATGCACTTTTCATATCATGACAATTTGAACTTCATTACCACTCCAATTATAATAATTTTGTTATTTTTTTCCTTTTCTAAATTTTCTATGAATTTGCAGTTTACTGCATGCAGATTTATTTCTTTCTTACCTTTCCTCTGAGGCAAACATGGTTAAATTGTGCTATTTAGTACTTGTTTATAACTGCATTGTATTTGGGACTGCAAGGTTCTGCTCACAAAATAGTTGTAAAGGGATGGAAGAAGTTTTCAACTCTCCTGCAAGCACGTAGATGTACATGATATTCCACACACACAAAATGCAGCAGTTGTCACCCAAAGAAAATAATTCTTTAATGGAGTCTCTAGCAGATCCAGACACCAGGCCATATCCAAACTGGAGGCTTAAATGCTAATCCCTAACATACACTGAAGTTTTCCATGTGGAAAAGTAATTTATGAAATTGTATACATTTCTATTTAGACTGTTTGAAATGAGCATTTCATTTTGATTAATATTTTTAGAACATAACACAATTCTTTTCAACTGCAAATGGAAAACAATGCTTTTATTTAGAGTTCAGTTTTATAATTTATCTTCTTTTTCTTCATTTGACTGAGGAAAAACAAAAGAAAAATAACAGAGTGTGAAAAAATTTTCTCATGCAACCTTTTTATAGTTTTTAAAACACACTGTTTTCTGGGTTATCCTAGCTGGAAGCCAAAAAGTATGGAAAGTAGCTCTTTTCACATTTTCTCCTTTGCCTTGCTTCCTTCAATACTTAATTGATGGCAACTGTTTTTTCCAAAAGAATTAAAGTGGCAGGGGTCAAAGGGGCAGGGGAAGGTGATACCTGTTGTGTGGATAGTCATAACATGGCCCAGAATCTCTTACCACAGCATTTTAAACCAGAAAAGAACAGAAAACCTGAATGTGCTCAGTATTCATTGCCATTCCTGCCTGAAAGCAAATTATCTGCCTGAAAGCTCAAGTATGTGCAGGGAAAAACACCTGGCAGAAGTTACTGTGCATCATCTATAATCAAGCATATGACTGTGATATTCTGCTAAATTATATTTATGTGTACCAAACTATATATAGAAATGCCATTGTTATGAGTACACAAGGCGGCTCCAGGTAGATTAGGGCTGCATTTTTTTTTTTTAGAAATACAAAAATATAATGAACATTTTAGGTGAATTTGGTCCATTAAATGAGAAAGATGAGAAAGTTTAAACTTAAACCCTGCTTTCACCTCATAATTGAAAAAAACCAAAAGTGATGTTAAGTGCAAAGTTTTATTTGTTGAGGTTATTAAATGTTGGTCAAGAATAAGGCAGGGAAAACCATAAGCTAGTTTTAAAGCTGTGTGATGTTCTTCCACACATGCAATTGTTGTTTATTTGCATACATATTGCATACTGTAGAGCACAGTTGCTTCCAGCAAATCAAAAATATGTTTCTCAATATGCCAAAGTATGATGAACCATGCTTTCAGAATAAAATGCATAATTACAGAACAATTGTGAGCTGTGGTACACAGATCAGTGCATTGCAGCTGAGCTACCTCCTGCACCTACCAGCAAATGTGTATCAGTCCCCTGGATTCTGCCAGAGCACAGAAAAGAAAGCCAAAACCCTGTAGTCTATTAGGAATACAAATTCAATATATTTCTTCTAATTACATTTTAATTTCCATCTCATTTATGTATAGTAGCTACAGAAGGAGAAAGAGTTCTATTCCTTATTCTGCCACTGTCTTGCGTATTTGACCTTAGTCATATTACAATTACTCTGTTGCTTAATTGATTCTTCTGCATCATATGCATAATTAAAACTGCTTGTCTTTTAGGTGTAAAGTGGACCTAAGATTCCCTTTTACACTGTGAGACACATGTTTTAAAGAATAAGCTCATATTATTATTTTTTTAAATTCAAATTGTTACTTTAGAGTCCTGAGCTCAAAATTAATTTACTAAATTATTTAGTTTTGTCCATAAGCTACTTACTGCTTTAAAATGTTCAATTCTAATGCAATTTAACTTAAGCCTTCTTTTAAATACTAGAATATCTTTCTTTTTTTTGTTCAGCTTATGAAAAAAAAGAACCCACAGGCTAGGAAAAACGTTGCTTTGTCTTTCTTTTTTAATACTGGTCTGTAGGATATTGTCCTGACTATTGAAAGAAAGGCCTCATTTGAAAGTTTTCTATAAGGCAAATAGGATTGCAGAGTATAGATCAAAGTGCATAGAATCTTCCTGGAAATTAAGACAATGGAAATCAATGACCATTATAGGAGTAATTTTTATAGAGAAATAAACTTTTTTTTTTCCCCATGGATTGGATCTTACTTTATTAAATGTACCTATTGACTTCTGTGTGATCATCTATACACTAAGGAAATAATGCCATGGGGATTTTATTGTGCAGTCTTACTCCAAATACAGAGAACCAAAATATCCAAGACTGCCTGGGATTTGAGAAGTAAGCAAGTACAATGGGCAAAGAGGCTGAATATAATATATAATGACTAGATACTAAATATAGAATACAAAAATGTTGATATATTGGGTATTCTGTAATGAATGATAAGACAGATGAGTGACTAGCACAGTTATTGTTACTTCACTCAACACTTACATTAAATTTTACTTTGAAATGCTGACCCTGCCATTTCTCTTGTGGATAAATTATACCTCATTGTCAGTTCTGTGCTTGAAGCATCTTCAAAGGAAAATATCATTCCAGATACACGGTATGTAGAACAAGACGTAAATCAAGTCTTCTGTCTTGATTCTCTTGTTTTTCCTCCTCGTGGTCCTCTGCAAACCAGCAGTGTCTCTTGTCAAGATAAGTCACCTCTGTCACTCAGCCTTCATCTTGGTGACAGCAGTCAGAAATATCCAAAAGTGAAATGCAGAAGACTCTGCTGCAGACAGAATACAATATCAGTGCTGTCTGTTCATGTGCTTACTTATCAGCTGAATTTACTAAATGCAGAGTATGCTGTGTATCGAAAATGAAGTCATCCAGGAAAATAGTGCATGTCAACTGGTTAAAAATGAGAATTAATGCAAGCATTAATGGGCATTTCACAGATATATGATTCCACCTATGACCACCATGAAACCTGATACTATAAGAAAATTTATACAAAAAGAGTAGAAATATATCTATTTTCAATAACTTGAAATATCCTGTGACAAGATATTGCCGAAAATTCTCCTATGAAGAATGGACATGGCTCACGTGATTTAAAGTTAGTCTCTGACTTGTGCTGGAATGTCCATCTGGAACAGGAGGTGATGCCTTGCACTTTGATTACTTCTCATGCACAACAAAGGAATGTGTTCTGCAAATGAGCCACAAAATTAAAATATCCATTTGATTATTGAGAAAAGAATCTTCCAACACATAAATTTGCAAAAATTTAGGATGATGTTTAAATACTTACCCTTGCCATTGAGAGATGTACTTAATCTACTTATAATGTATGTCTGTTGTCAAAGCAAATCAGTAAATTTCAGGGTACAGTACTAGTTTTACTTGTCATAACTGTGTATATTGCGCTTTCTTTAAGATTCAGAGCATTGTAAAGACCAGAATCTCATGCAACAACCTTATTGGATCTCCCAAATTGTGAAAGTAAAACAGTTTTTTTCTAACTATTGATGCAGAGATTATAGTTACAGTTCAGTAGTTCTGATGCAATCTCATAGAAGTGAATGGAAAATACGAGTATAAAACAGGGTAGGTTTGTCCCTATACCACAGGCAGAATACTTACAGCAGTGAGATGATATAAGAATTCTGAGGTCTTAATTTAAGCATGTTATTTAACATTACAAGCCTTAAACTTGCCTTGCTAGGGACATTATGTTAAAACTCTGATTTGAGCTGCTTGAGCATGCTGAAGTGATAAAGTTGATCTTGCTTATAAATTAAATTTTTAAAGCTGGTAGATTAGTATGACCATAGGCTTGATCCATATAAAGTCCTGAAGCTTTCTAGATTCACGTAGGATTAGGAGACAAGCCTCAAGTAAAACCTTTCTCTTACTGACACTTGTATAGACACTCAAAACCCAATTAGGCCGTGCTGCTTGAAGGCGTGAGTTCTACTGCCAGCATTACCTCTAAGTCTATCAGATAAGTTTCTTAGCCTCTCTACATACAATTTCTACATTCTATAGAAAAAGGATATCATCAGCTCTCATGGTGTTTAAAGGCTTTCACATGAAATACTTTGTGTAGTCAAAAAGCAGTGGTCATCATGGCCATCAATTTAAGAGTTTAATTCAAAGTGGAATATCATTCTGTGTTCCATTGTATTATTGTATGCCTGCTAAAACTGTTATAGGATCTGTTCTCATGATAACGTGAGATGTCTTGTGACACAGGTTGAAAACATGAAAGAACTCATGTTATAATGCATACTGTGGAATTCATTTTCTCATCACTTTTATCTAACATAGTCTCATAAAATACCCTTTATCTAAAATAGCCTGTATATTCAAGAGTATGGTAAAGCTTGGATATAGACAAATCCATCTATTAAAGTTTTCTGGTGTCAGAAGGCAAGGGGAGTTCTGGGACGAGGGGGAGAAAAGGATATTTAAAAAAAAACACCCAAACCCCAAATTACCATCATCCTTACGTAGTCCATGCTTCTGTGCTTAACTACTGCTGAATGCATGTCCATGCAATGTTTGTGGTAGATCCTGAAGATTAAAAGACAAATTTTCTAAAACTTCTTACTCTCCTTACCTACAAAGAAGACAGAAACCTAAGATCAGTATTTTCCAACTTTTACAAACTGAAAATTCAACAGGGAGCTATGGTGCAAAGGTTGGTTTGCCTGTGTGGACATCTGAGCCGGGCCACAGGCCTGTCTCTTAAACCAGTGCTGAACTGAATTAAAAGCACTGTGGTGTCCTTCCAGACAACTGCTCCCAGAATATCACATACTCCCTCCCTGCATAACAATTAAATCAGTTCTACTGCCAAAAGATTGGGATGGACCCCACACAGCATGACAGATGCTTTCAGACATGTCAACAGCTGCCTTCTAGGCAAAGATTGATCCACAATTCCATTAACAGTTTAACAGCCCTTGTCAAAAAATTGGATCACTAGCTTATAATAGCCAAATATGACCATTTGACCCCCTCTTTTTGTTTTCTCTGTACCAGGATGGATGTTCTGTTAGAAACATGATGCTGATACACTGTAGAAACAAAAATTGTCATGCATGTTCATCCTTTTTTTCTCACATTATCTGCCCACTTCTCTTCTATATGTCTTCTAAAAACCCACACGATCCCACAACTAAGAGTTGTGGATTCTTGCCCTTAATAGTCATGAAGCTGTCATACTTCAGGGAGAGGTTATTTGAGCTTGTATCAAACAACAGTGACTTTGTCATACTCTTAGTGTAATAATGACCAGGAGAAAGACTTGACTTGTGTCAGTCACAGTGACACGGTTTTAGTGGTGAACTCATAGATGCCTTGAGCATATGATCACAAGAGTGATCCCAAAAAACTGTGGCTTCCACATTAGGGAATCTGTCAAATCTTTGTGCCAGCTTCATGAATCTTCTTTTCACTCACCTTATGTTGAAAAATATGAGCTATGAATGAAGCACCAAAATAGGTGAGAGTGCCAAAGGGTTGAGTCATGATACTGACACAGGCTGCCAGGGACGGCTTTGGCCCCTGGCAGAACAAGGTGGGATCCTGGCATAGCATTATCCTGGCTGAAGCGCATTGTGAATGCTACAGATCCTACAGCTGAAATACAGGACTGTGCATGGCAATATGTGGGTCAGGCAGCCTAGGATTGCTGTCATGAAACTACTCTCAAAAGCAGCCTGTAGCTATTACACCTCTATGAGAGCCTCTACGCAGAGCCAGAGAAAGATCCTTGGCATAATATAAATCTAAAATGATTAATTTGTTCCTCACTTTTTGTACCAAGGGCAAATTGCATCACAGTGTCAAACTATTCTGGCAAGTGCTGCACAAAAGCTGGTGAAGGGTAGCTTTTATGCTTACCTTAATTTTTCTCCTTGTGGTATCCATTTTTAGCAGGTCCCATTGGGATGTCAGAAATGGAACTTAGGCCTGGAGGTAGTAGAAACATCAGCAGAAGATAACGAGAAAGGCAGCACCTTTACTGCTGCTTTCTGTGTACAATGTACCACAGCTGCTCCTATAACAGCTGGAAGGAAATAATTAGCATAACGAAAAGCATGTTATAGTGTTGCATCAAAAAAAATTCAGCAAATGAGACCTTGGTTTTCAAATATCAAGAGAGCTAAATAGATTTAAATGTATTCTTTCTAGTTGAAATCTATGGCTAAAAATGTGAGATAAATGTTATTTCAGGGAAGCCCCTGAATCCTCCAGTAATATTGTTGCATGCTAGTCACCCCCTCACTTATTCTTTGGCCAGCAGAGACTAGGAATAACAGCAGGAACAGAGCAAAACAGGACACAAAGGAGATGCAATTTACCGTTTCTCTTATTTAGATGATAATATTCTGTTGTTTCTGATCAGTTTGAGGGAGAAGTGAGGGAAGCAGCAAAAATAATTTATTAATTTAAAGATTTATTAAATTCAGTAAATAAAAATACTACTTATCCTTCAATTGATTAGACCTGGTTCTTTTATTTTGTCTTTCCCATTAGCACACATCACCAACATAGGATTCTCCTGTTTAATTACTTATAAAAGCTGTGAAAAACTAGACATTTTCCCTTTCCCTATTTCCTTGCCATAACTCTGAATCCCTCAAAGTAAACTAAAACCCATAATCCCACCAACAGAACGGTAAAAACACATTTTCATTTGAAAAGCACCATGTTTGAAATCCTCTTTGTGTTTATAGAATAACAGAATCATTTAGGATAGAAGAGGTCATCGAGTCTAACCATAAGCTTAACACTGCCAAGTCCAGCACTAAACCATGTCCTTAAGTTCCACATCTACACTGCCACATCTAAAGTGCCATGTCTTTTTAACGCCTCCCAACATGGTGACTCAAGCAGTTTCCTGGGCAGCCTGTTCCAGTGCTTGACAACCCTTTGGGTGAAGAAATCCTTTCTAGTATCCAAAATAAAGCTTCCCTGGTAAAACTGGAGGCCATTTCTTCTTGTCATATGGTTTGTTACTTTGGAGAAGACACTGACAAGCACTGCACTACAGCCTTCTTTCAGGTAGTTATACAGAGGAGTTTGTCAAAGAAATTAGTCAAAGAAACTACTTGGAGGATTAACATTTATTTACTCACTAAACTACATTTATAATTTAAATTATTAATGATAGTTGTAGTTTTACGAGAACATGAAAAGACATCCTCAAATATGACAAGAAATAGAGGTATTAAAGAAGATCTTTTCTGACAGCCACTAATTTCCTCTGTCTTCTGATTTTAAATAACTCCAAGTTCAATTAATATTAGCAAAAGACACCTTTAAAACCCTGAGCTTAAAATTTCCATATACAAAACTGCCCACTCTCATTAGAATGACTAGAAAAATGTTAAAGAGCCTTAAGTAGCAAAGGAGGTCAGATAATTTGGAATGTTCATTTCAATGCAGTAAGCTCTCCGGTGTTGTAAAAGGTTTTTGGATATGGACCTAAATAGTACCAGGTGAAGAATTACTTTTTAATTTTTTTTTTTTCTTAAAGGTAATATGATTGTGCCATCCATGCTAGAGTCCAAGATGACTAAACAGTATGAGGAGATGGCAAAACATGGGTGTCAGAAGTTGGCTGCACAGCAGTGATGAGGAAGAGGGTCCCTTGAGATCTAACTTAGGGGGTGGTTGCTGGATACAGCACCGCTTCATTACTGTGGCATGGGCTCCACAGAGCATCAAGCTGAGCACATGGGGTGGACCAAGAGGGCTGTAGCCACACTGGACTTTCTCCATCTGCTTCCCAGTACCTCCTCATCAGCATCCCCAGAAGAGTGGGCTGTTGTAATTGGACTAACACCACCAGAATAATTCTTTCACCTGCTTTTTGACTGCCACCTCCTCCTCATGCATTCTTTAGCTCCTTCCTATGGAACAATAACAATGTCCAGAGCAATAACCATATCCAGAACAATAACCATGTCCAAAACAACTAATTCAACTTGCTGCCCACTGTCTGTACAATCTCTATATGGTTTCTTTCCTTTGGGCAAATGGGGTCCTAAAAACAGCCAGTCACTGAAAGGAGTAACACTAATAATCCCAGGAACCTTTGGCAGGGACAAGTCATAGCAATTGGTTACTCAAATCTTCTCCTCTCCTTGCCTTAACCAAACATTAGAGAATTATCAAATGTTTTTTCCCTCAGGGTAATGCCAAAGCAAGAGTAATAGGTTTGTAGTCTTGCCTATACATTTTTTCTCAATGTCAATAATTAAATTTAAAAAATAGAATTCTATTTTTTTCTCTGAAATTAGCAATGACCATAAAAAGAGGCTATATGTATTACCATCATGAAGTTCTTGACCATGAGATATATTTTATTTGGAAAAAAAAAATCCCTAAACACATCAAAGCTAAAAAGCAAAACACTTCTGAAAAAGATCAAAAATCAAAACACTACATGAAATGGGTAGATAGCTAGGCACAAGACAAAAAGAAAAAAAAAGGGAAAAACTGGCATGCAGACAGACAGATATTCCATGGAAAAGAAGTGCTAGTTAGTGTGTTTAGAAAATCTGATTCTATTCCCATCCTCAAAATATCCCTGCTCCAGAGAATATGTAAGAGAGAGCAGTCAAAGAAAGGTTTGGACTTTCATAGTATTTGCTCTTATGAGAGAAAGAAAAAAAAGAAAAGGTTAAATTTATTCTCTTTGGAAAAAGGAAGACTTTGAGGTGACCTACTTAGCTTCAGTGGTCTTTGTTACTTGGCAACATATGAAATAAGATGGCAAACAGAATAAATGTGTTTAAGAACCAGGAAAGACATTTTTATAGACAAAGGGGTTAAATGATATAGTTACAAAGCAGAGAGGTGAGGTTAAAATAAATCTAAAGGATGCAATCTTACCGAGGCATGTGGCCTTTTCCTGACCAACAATCTTTTATGTCCTTATGATAGGTTTATTAATCGAAATAAAATACTAAGTTTTACATGTGCTGGGTCCAGTGCAGTAAGTGAAATGGTAGGTATAAGAAAGAAAAATATGAATTTTATGAAGCATTTTTCTCATTAATGCCTACATTTTGTTTTCAAAAGTAACCACATACTGTTCAGTGATAAGAGGTGGTGAGGGAGGCATCTTTAAATCTATTAGGGCTGGCAAGCATATGACTATTTGAAACTGCCTTTTTCCCATCCCAGTTCCCTCTTGTCCCCAAATGTCACTATTCTAATCAAAGTACTGCTCTTCAGCAACTGCTAATGTCATCTAGACACAGAATCATACTTTGGACCTTTAAAATATCTCAAAAATGTGTTAAAAGGCTTCTTCATCCTGTGGGAAAAAAAGAAAATTAAAGGGATTAAACAGCAACAAAGGCTTTTAAGCTGGAAGACCAGAAGTGTCTACTCCAATTCTGCTTGACATTTATCTTCTACATTTTGGTGTGTTTTCCAGTATTTATTTTATTACTTGCCATCTTTGTTTACTCTGCAAAGCATCACTTCAGAAGGCCAGCTCAAGATCAACCTTAGTACATTGTATGAAAACAGTAATTTAAAAACATTTCCAGTGGGAGGGTTGAGGTTAGAAGAAAGGAGAATAATTCTGGAGGCAGGATCTGATAGTGACTGTGGACAATTCCATATAAATGGATTTCTGCATGGAGGAACCAGGAGGATGCTGCCCTTGGCAAGGTCAGGAGGGCTTTTGGACGCTTTCTTGGGGAATTTACAGCAGAAGGCGACATCAGAGAGCAGATGGTGCAATCCAGAGAGTCGTGGTTGTTGTCTGCAATTTAGGCACCTCTGACAAGTGTTTGGCTGCTGGCCAACCTGCCTCATTTCCTCATATCTGCTCCGAAAATTATCACTCTGTGCCCCCCCTGGCACAGGTGCCGGGGAAGGCAGGAGGGGTGAGGGCAAGGTCCATGTAGATGAGATATGTTCCTCATGAGTCTGGAAGGTCCAGACTCAGACAGGAGAACAGGAAAGCTTGTGACTAGGTAAAGTTGTTCTCTGTATGTACATAAAAGTATATATATGTATGCCTGTATATGTGATATATCTTGCATTTCTCACAACTAGTGAAAATTATTTCTTTTACCTGCAAGGAAGCTTCACCCAGTCATAATCTTAAACAACCGCAACTAGATTTCAGCAAAAGATATTCTTGTATTTTAACTTCCTAATAGAAGTAGAGGTAATTGAAACTACAGTTCATGGAAAGCGCTCAGGTTTTTAGATGAAATTTGATCAAATTAAGCAAATTAAAAGCCATCACAACATTTAAATTTAGCAGAAAATTACATTAAAAGTTGCAGTCATACAATTTGTTAAGTTCTAACTCATTTACAAGTATCTGTTGAGGTGAACAGTTATCTTGGAAAAATACTATTAGAGAATAGTATGAAGCAGCATGGAGAGAGGCTACATCATTGCTATAAAAATGCCAGCAGAAAAATTAAATAATCAAATTTGATCAGTCACCCCCTTTTACCTGCAAATCATACCAGATTGGCCTGTGATTTTTTTGACTGTTTAAAGTAGATTGTCATGGAAGAAAATGTAGTGAGGAGTATGCAATACTCTCTTGTCCTGTCTCAAAAGAACAGAGAATCAGGAAATCCCAATCCAAAAGATGAGAAAAAAAATGAAGCTCAATGCTTTTTCAAACATACAAACAAGGAAGTAAACAAGCTCAACACAACTTGGAGATAAATGCAAATCTCAATTGTTTTAGCTTAGATTATCCAATAGTCCACTCGTTGATAATTGAACATATTGGTCGACTCCAATTTCAAAATTCAAATAGAAACACATTTTGCTTACAATGAACTTTAATTGCCTGAATTTTTCAAAGGACCCTTGAGTCAGCTAGATAATAGGGGTTTAGCCCTATTCAGCAAATATAAGCAGAAAATACACATCCATAGAGCAGCATAATGCAGTTGTTGCTGGCTCGGACAACAGCAATGCTTTCTAAATATATAACGTTTTATTTTATGAGGGACTTGAATTCAAGCTCTTCATGAAAATAGGAGAGATTAGATACTTAGATGAAGAAAACCATCATAGTTTCATGGATTTTAATGAATGCAGTGTACGTTAGTCAAGAATCTCTATTCCTTATAGCAATAATCTGTGTTTCAAGGAAATCTTTCTCCATCAAAGTCCATCTTAATGGTTGATTACATTTTGCAATATGGTTACTATATATACACTTACAATCAATCTCTTTAAGTGTAAATTTTAGGTTGAATGTTTGTGGGATTTTTTATTGTGTAATTAATTTTTAACACATAGTTTGTGATAAATATATTGACTTTTATCCATTGAAGGAGAGATTGTGGTAGAACCCCAAGCAGAATGATATTTATGATAATAATGTAAAAAGGGATAAATGCTGAGATGGATCATAGGCCTCCTGGAGGGTGATTTTGTAGATTATTAGCAGAAAACTATTGATACAGTTATGAATTGATATAGCTATGCTGAAAATCTGTCAGATTTGACTCATGCTGTGTACCTACTAACATATCCAAATTGAAATATCAAGAGAGACTTTTATATTTATGTGATGTATCTTCATCTTAAAACACTAGAAATGTGTCTTCTAGCTTACAGAACTCACAATTAGATGTAATCATGGTTTATGTCCCTCCTTTCATGAATTTATTCACCAAAAGGAATGACATTTTCTTGTTCATTGTGAGTTTGTCTGTATCCATTTATGTATAGGTACATAAATGTTGCCAAAACAACAGTGACAACAGCAATAAAACCCAAAACCACAAGAAAAGCACCACCTAATCTCACCCTCCCCAAAAAATCCCATTCCCCAAAAAACCCCTCCTTGCGACTTGCTAAGAATACTTACTTGTACCTAGTCTTGCCTATGAAAAAGGGCAGTGAAATAATTCATGCAAACTCCTGACCCAAGCAAAACACCATTTCCTTCTCATTCTCCATTTCCTTCCAACACCCACCACTGTTNACATTTCTTTACATTGCTTCATTGATAATGGTTCCTCCTCACTGCCAAACTGCTCAGTACTTCAGAATCATATCAGCCTTTGACCCAGGGTTCAAGCTCAGGCCAAGAAACATGGCAGAATTCATTGGCTTCTCTCCTCCCAAAACTTTGCATGGTCTTTTTTTGAACAATTCCAGTGGTGAACACACAATAGCAAAATAAATTTTATAAATAAATTACTTTATGTCAGGAAAAATGTAATTCTAGTAGGAAATTTACATTTCTAATCAACATCATTTCTCTGTAAAGAGTAGTGAGGAAAGTAAAGGCGAGGAAAATGTTGGCTTTATACTGTGGTGTTGTCAATGAAGACTTTACAGGTGCACGGTCTTCTCTTTCTGGATAAAGGGATATATATATGGGTGATAGCTACAGGGAGCTGTGGGTCATAGTCCTTATAAAGATGTAAAATTGAAGATTTACTAAATGCATGCAGAATATTTCTATCACAGATGGTGGAAACAGCAAGTATTTGGGGAAAAAACCTTTAAAAACAAGTGTGGAAATAAACCTAACACCCTCATAGATTTATATGTACAGGAGACATAAGCTATTCACTTAATGCAAGTTTTTCACTGCTATTTTATTTCTTATATGAAAAGAAAGAGTTATTCAATAGAATGTGTCTTGAGAAAATCCTAAACCCTGCTGGACATAAAAACTTAAGTCTCAAGAACAATCATAGCTGTGAATATTAAAACCTTCTACAGACTCAAGCAGGAAAACAGAATCCAGTGGTTTTTTACAGGAAATGACAAGTGAATTGTCATCTGAAAGGATTAAGTTAAATCTTTAATCTCCCCATTTCTCTATATGGAAAACACCGCCCAAACAATTTCTCTCAAAAAATGATGAAACACCATTGCAATGCTTTTCACAGAGGCTATTTTTTTTCATCAAAAGGTTTTTTTTTATGGTTCCATCATCTTTATTCCACATGCATTACTTCTCTAAATCTGTTGCAACATGGTGGGGCAATGGATCAGGCTTACTTTTTTAAAAGCCTTGCAGTTTTAGTACTTTCTCAGTTCTTGTTATGCTGTCACAGTACCAATAGTAAATAAATCAAAAATTACCAAAGCCCTGCACCTCCATCTTTCAGAAGGAACTTGGAGCTGTATCCACTAGAAATATGATTCCAATTCTGCTGCAGATAGTATCTGGCAGGTGCATGCCAGTGGAGTAAAAGCATTTGGCCAAGAAGCTACGCTTCAAAATTAGATGATTTTTAGCGCCCTTTTTCTGTACACTGTTTAGATCTCTAATATTAAAAGAGAAATAAAAATCTGATGCAAGTAAACAGAAGAAAGATTTTCCTCCTGATAGAAATTACTTCTGTGACCACTCATTGCTCCTCACCTATTCTTGAGTTCAAAAAGAAGTAGAAGCCAGGACCAGAAAACGGGAACTCAGAAACAAATCTTCTTTGTAGAATCATTCCCAGCAGAGAAAGTACCTCACAGCAATTGCTTCACATTTACTTTGTGTGCTAGAAAAGTTTCATGAAGGAAAAGTTTTACTGTCAGCCAAGATTTACATAGAACACATGGCGGGATGGAAATCTGTGAAACGAGTATCTCACATATTTCTTCCTACATGTCCTAAACAATTTCCAGTAGTTCTTGTCTATTCTTAAAATGTCCACTGATGAAAATATCCAAATAGTGATGTATTTCCAAGGCTCTTCTCAATTTTTGGCGACAAAGGGGAAAAGCTATTTCTTCCATCTTTGTACCATTCCTTGAACATAGAGGATTACTGTGTTGACCTCTTATTTGCTCATTTTCTCAAGTGCTCACTGCTTTGTTTTTTTACCAAGTTTGTGACGTCTAATTTTTCCATGCAGTTCTTCCACGTCTGCATTGTCCTGATTCAGAGCAATAGCCATAAAATAATTATTAATTGGCAATGCACATATCAGTTAATGCAAAGAGATTGCAAGCAAATTCAAGAACTCTGCTTTGTCATGGTTTGCTCAAATGCTCATTACAAATTATCAGTACTTTCAGCTGCTTAAGATTCAGTAGTTTATGTGAGGTATTATAGCTAGATCATTAGACCAGGGTACCTGTTTTTCTTTACTAGTAATCTTTCAGTAGATACATTATTTTTGACCTGCACTTTCACGTATATATATATCTAGATATTTCTACTGTCTATTTAAAATTGGATTAAAATCTGAAAATTGATAATTTTCCTAACAAAAAGATGAGGTTATTTTATGTGCATGGTTGTTTTTAGAAAGTAGTTATGTGATTGCTTGCATTACTGCAACTGTAATTGTATTATCCTTGGTAGCTTTCCTGGACTTCACGCTTGAGTTTCCAGAGCCAAGAGTTCCAGGAATTTGTGTCTACAAAACTTGTGGGGCATAGTTTGAGTGTGAGGCTGTCCTCTTCTTGGCCTGCAGAGCAATCTAGCTTCTGACAGAGTTCTCACTGCATACACTAAATGAATAGCCAAGTATTATGAAATGATAACCCATGGAAAATGTATTTACGACATTTGGACAACCAAACCTGTTCAGAGTAGTGCTGACTTAGATTAACATGGTCATGAAATTGAAAAAGCTGTCAGCAGTCATTCCTTTCCCTCCCTCCCCACATTAGTAATTTATCCAGCACAGGACCGCAACAGGTCACAGTTAGAGAGGACTTGACAAGGATGGATGAAATAAAAAAAGGAGGTACCTATTTCAACAAAACTATTTCATGTAGTCCAGGCATTAAATTAATCTCATGTAATGGTAATTGGAAAGATGAAACATTGTTTCTGTCCACATGCGGAGAGTCAGGACAAATTGCAAATCTTCAGGCGCTTACCTTACTGAGGAATTCCTGACACTGTCACTGCAAGTGAATCCTTCATCTCCCTTACCCTCAAGGACATTTGAACACTTCAGTGATTCCAGTATCCCTTAAATCTGTGAGAATTCTTGCCTAATTTCTAGACAACACAGGTTCTTATTAGTACAGCTAAATCTTCAGGTAGACACCTGACTTAAAAACAGCCGAAGCCTTCAAATGTCCTGGAGTGCTTAAATACTATATATGTTAGAGTTAAGAGCAGTCATTGTTAACACTTTCAGAGAATGTACAGATGATGAGGATTTATGGTGTTCCACATACCCTGTAACACCGATAAATCGATAAATGTGACATTCACATCTCAAGTCATATGAATTATTCCTGAACAAACTTTACTATTTGTACTTAAAATATGAAGTGTCTATTTGCAGAGTTAAGAAGATTGAGGGGAGAAGACTGAAAAAAAAGTTCTGAAACTCATGTGGTCTACACTTGCTGTGTAAGGGAAAAAAAAATAAATTAAATTGTAAGACTTTAAAAACTGTAGTCCAAGTAATATGTCCATGCCACATGAAGACCCCAGAATACTACCTATAAAAATAAAACTATAAAAAGGAAGGAAAATTAAGTGATCTCCAAGTCTGGAAGAGAGCATTTTTAAGTAAACCAACAGCTACTATTATTACAGTTATTACTATTATAATTATTAGTTGTTTTTGTTGTTTTACTTTAGCTTTTATTTCTCTTCTTACTTCTACTACACCACTGTAAATCTAGAGTAATCTGCTAGTGAAAAACAACAAAAAAAAAGGAACCTTATTTTACACTGGATATGTTTCTTCTGCAGTAAGCATCATTACAGTTAATTGCAAGCACTAAATGGAACACAAGACTGAGTCTGTTTTGCAATTTTGACTGCTGCATTAGCATTTATATTTGATTCAATGTAAATGGTTTTTCATTTTGAATATATACTCCTCACTTTTTATCCACATGCGTATTGCCAATGAATCAGGATGTGAACTAAGTGCCAGTGGTAAACTGCAATAGCTCAGGAGGTTATAGCCTATTGTCATCTCTGATCAGAAGTCTGGGTAGCTTGTTCACGTAATGAGCTTTTGTTTCATTCAAGTTCAGAAAATCCTGGCCTACCTGGTTAACTTTTCACTGGGAAAATTCAAATTTAAGACTCTACTTCAAAGAAACCAAGCTGAGTACTGAAATCTCACTCTACTAGGAGCACAAAATCCCTGGTGATCACCTGAGCTACTGAGTCTTGTACTTCATCTTTCTGTGAGAGTTATTTCACTGTTAAAAAGCAATCAATCTCTGGAGCAGAGACAGAAGTAATTAGTGGCTCTTATGAATAGAATTTTGTCATGCTCATGTCCAGCCACATCCCTTCTTTGCTTCAGAGCTTTGACCTCTCTGGTGTTATATATGAGCCGTCTCCATGGACATATACACGGAGAAAATTAAATCTCAGGACTCTTGAATAGTGAGGGTAGCTATAGCACCTCACAGTAGCTGTACTAAGGAGAGGCTGTCAGTCTTCCAACGTGTATTTATAATGCTGACAGTGGTGGTGGGTACGACCTTTCTCATGTCAAGACAGCATAAATGACCCATGGAAGAAATATATACTTTCGTAGTCATTTGCAGATGGATCTTACCCAAAATACAGAATCTGACTTCTCTGATATTTTCAGTATGCAGAATCTGACTTTAGATCTCTATTTTGCTCAGTGGTTTACAAACATTGCTGATTTTAATTTTCAGGATTTGGTTCTGAATAAATGTTTTTTAACTGTAAAGCCATCATTTCTCCCATCAGTACATATCAATTCTTAGCTAAGCCTGAAGCTCTAAGTTAAATGCAACAATGCCTTACATGCAGAAGTTATCTTTGATTTTAAAGAATACTAGATGAGGAGGGCAAAAAAGTTCCCATTTCTCTCAGGTGCTGCTAAATCTAGATATCCTTGGTAATAGCTATGTCTAATTATGTGTTACTGCCTAATCCAACAAGCTGCCCTCATAAGCGCTTCTGGCAGTAGCTGTTATTAATTTATATGTTAATTTTCCAGTGATGTTGAAAATTGTAGCCAAAATTTCTTAAAATACATTTCCTTGAGCAATCTTCTAATTTTAGATACCATGACTTCATTAAACTTGCAGTTTATGGTAATTCTGTGTAAGGCTTGATCCAAACCAATGCAAGTCATTGCATACCTTAATTTTAGCATATACAAGCACACACACACCTTCATACAAGAATTTTTGTGTTGGTACTAAGAGATAAATATGCCAGGAAGTTTTTGTAAGTGTTAGAACTTTACCTTTCATTGATATTTGTCCCAAATTTGAGATTCCTAACACTTTTTCACTGATTTCTGATATCTCAAAGCCATTTAGAAAAATATTTAATAAGAACTAAATAGAAAAAATGAAATAATATAATTTCTAAAAGTCCAGTACTGCCAAGCTTAATATTCAATTCCATATTGAAGTTTATATTTTGAACTTTTATTTGTAATACAACTTAGCATTTGAACTTTGACTTCCTTTTTTAATTAGAATGTAAGGGTTTAGTATGGGAGTGTACAAAGAAAACAAAAGGCAGCAAAAAAATATAAACATTAATTATGGTGATGATGTCAAATATAATTGTTGGGACTGAGTAGACAATTACAGTGTGAATTTAGACAGACTTAAGACTACTTTCTACTTCTTATGGAATACTAAACACTGATTACTTTTGTGGCGTCAGATATTTTCTGCAGGAAGTTCTTTGATATTATCAGGCCAAGCACCAGTAGATCTTTCTCCTTCCACACTAAATGTAGATGTGCTTAGTGTAGAATTTTCATGATTTCACTTAAAATGTCATTTCTCTATGTCATCTGTCAGCATTTGATTATGAAGGCTTATAACTATGAGTAACTCTTAAATTCATTTAAATGGAGGGTTAAAATACAGTGTACGGAATTTAATGACTAACATTTTATTGTGAAATTTCAAAACATCTCTCTAGCTATGGTATTTAAAAGCCCATGCAGCGATATCAGTGGGCACAAAAATATCTCAGAATATCAACTACAAGTATCTGTTTCTGAACACACGTATAATAGTGCTATAATATTTTCCCTGTGAAATTATGCAGACTTTTTAATACTTATATGCAACACAAATGATTTCAATGTGACATAGAAAACACAACATGGGAATCTAACTTTTAACTGGAAGCTCTGGCTTTTTAGCCCAGAGGTCCTTTCTTCAACCAATACAGAATTCAATCACAGACACTTTGAGGAAATGTGATGGTGAACCAACAGTCCACCTAGGCCAGCAATTTTTCTGAAAATATCCCCTGGAAAAAAATATGAAAAAAAGTAATTCTCATATTCAGATTCAACCTAGTGGAAGGTTGACAGTCTCAGAAGCTTAAAAAATGTTTGTGTTTCATTTCCTCTGACAGAAACTGCCTTTGACCTACATGCTAAAAGATGCCTTTGTGTTATATCCTGACCACAGCAAGGCCCCACGGACACCCAGAGCTCTTCTGTTCTGCCTCCTATCCCATCTTTCAGCACACCTAACTCTCTACAGGAAGAAACAGAGGAGATTAAAGCTTTCATACTAAATTCTGAGGAGGTCTCTTTTATATTTGAAAGAGTGTGACACTTTGGAATTTAATATGTTGAGTCTGTCTCCATCATTTATCTGCCTGTCATAGTTGAAGCTTGGATATTTTCTTTTTTTTTTTTTTTNTTTTTTTTTTTTTTTTTTTTTAAGTGCCTTTTCTTTACCTATATTTGATTGTAAGAAAGCATTTAGTAATAAAGTGCATAGACAACCATGAATCAATGTCTCTGGGCAAAAGCTCATTATATTAAATATTAGAAACTGTGCAGAAGAGACAGTTGATAAATAATATCTTCCATAAGATCATAACAAAACAGATGCCTGTAAGAACAATACTGTACCAAAAGTGGTCTCAGAAAAAGAGTCATTTATCTGTAAATGAAGTAGCATCTTTTTTTCACGTGGCACCTTCTTCTGTCACTCAGTGCAGCCTGCTCAGTATTGACATCAGGGTTTCATGAGAAACTGGCATCTGCTGTCAAAGCAGTAGTTATAGAACTCTCTTCCCATCTCCACAGAGCCTGCTGCTATAGATTTCTGGGCATGAGAGAAGGAGAGGAAAGAGTAATATATGCAAAAAAAAAGGGGTGGTAGGACATGGCTTAGCATAAAACTGATACCTTAGAAACTCCTACAGTGGCTCCCCAAAACAGTGTTTGAACATTGAATCTAACCAAGACCAGAATATCAGAAATATCAGTTCAACCCAGGCTGAGCAATGCTTACTAGACGCCACTTTAGACAGCTATTTGCATTTTATGTTTTGTACTCACCTCTTGTCTGCTGGCTCACCAGGAGAGGCAGCCTGTACTCACATAAAAGAATAAATATGAAATACACAGAATATCACGGCTTTCAAAATCACCATCATTATTGTATTTTCTAGTAAGAAGTGAGAAGTGAATGAGCTGTGAAATAGTTTAGCTTTCTGCTTGTTTCCTATGAAGTATTCACCAGTTTCTGTTGCTGCATTGCTGCAAGAGTGGTTGGGTTGGCTGGCAACAAAGAAGCTGACAAAGTGATGGGAATCCTCTCTGCTGTTTGCCCTGAGGGTGTCCACAGAGCAAAAGAAAAATGAGGACTTTGACCTTACTGTTTGACTTGCTCGTTCCAAACAGGTTGCAATTACAGGCCACCTATCATTTCTCTATACTCAAAAATACAGAGCACAACTGCAAATGCAGTCAATGGGAGCTTAGGAGCATATGTTGTCTTTTCCCAGCTAATACAATGATAGAACTAAGAGATCCTTATTTTCATGCTAGGGCTACATAGCATATTCTTTATGAATTTGTGTTTGTGTTGGAAGTGTCCATGCCAGGGAAATTAAAACATTACAAAGGTTAATTTTCAGTAAGAAAGAGAGGCAGCGTGCCTTTCAGGTGATGGCAGCAAAAAGTCATTGCTTATCCAGAACATGGTGATTTATATTGGACCAACTTTTCACCCCAGCCCCTTATTATAGGGGTAGAGGAGTCTTTCTCATGTGAGACTGTCTAGGATGTTACCACTTAATAGATGAAGTCAAGTTTGGGATTCTGTACTACTAATAAGGAGTGGGCAATGAGGTATCTGGATTGAGCAGGGTCAGAACTAGATGATGTTTAAGGTCCCTTTCAACCCAAATCATGCTACGATTATTACGCTATTATTCTATGAGTCTATGTCCTGGTGCACCAGTATACCCAAGCTAAAATATGTTCAGCTTTTACCAAAGCATTTAAGATACTTTTTCTATTCAAAAAAGGAAAATATATTAATATATCAAAATAAAGGACAAACAGTTTCAACAGCATTTTTTTTCTCAAAACTGGTATTCAGGCATGCAGACATGCTAGAGCATTTCCTTTTTCAATTGGCCTTTAAAATATGAATGAAGATAATCTATGTCTGGCTAGAGACAAATATTCTAGGGCTTCTACTGAATCAATTTTCCTAATTTATTTGAGGGTTTGGTTAGACATCTTTTCATTTTTATTTTGGAAATATATATTAAAAATCTATTTTTAAAATAATAAAGTAACAAAGTCTCCAAATTGCAGGAAATGACAAAAGCTAAGTGATCCGTGGGATTTTGACATTTTCTATAGTCCACATGGCAATCTCTAATTACATGTTGTTATTTCCAGAGGACATAATGCCTCTGTGAGGGAAGTGAACAAATGGAGACAAATTGGCAAATTGCATAATTACAGAATTCTGAATTTCAAATAAATTTTGAAAAACAAGGTCTATGTATCATTATCAATATAAGGAAACTATAGAATTAGAGACAAGGCAGTTTCAGAAATCTCCCTTGTGGAGAGCACATGTGTAACATACTTGATATGTAATACTTTACATGTAATACTTTCTCAAATGAGAGCACATTCTGCAGCTGTTGAGAACAGAATTGGTGTTTACTGTAGGATCAGCCATGGACGGCACGGAGAGGGAACTCTGCAGACCTGAGACACTCTGAGAACACGTGGTTTTATTGCCAGGGTTGTGGGCAAAAAGAGCCTGCCTTCAGCCACGACCCTCGGCTGAAGGGAAGATCCAAAGAGAGAGGGGGAGAGAGGGTAAGAGGTGAGAGAGGTGGCAGGGGTAGGCGAGGTAAGAGAGGTGAGGTAAGAGAGGTAAGGTAAGAGAGGTAGGACCTTGTTATAACACATTATATCTCCTTTTGTGTTGAATATTCTAATTTACAGTGACCAATCTGCGTGAGATACAAAACCTACAGACTTTGCATACTGCCTATGAGAACTGCTATATTACCATATCACTCTGTATTCTAAACTCTAAAGGCTACTCTCTTATCTACCTTTTCCCAGATACCTTGGCAGGGTGGGGTGGGGCTACACCCATGGGTCCCCTAGTGTCCCATTGTTTGTTATCACTTAGCCCATCTCCCAGGTAATCACCATCTTCCTGCCTGCCATGCCTACATCTCAAAACTAGCTTTCATTTCTATTTCACTGACAGGTTTTATATTCTCAGTATCTCTTGCCAGACAATCATATTTGTAAGTTTTTCCTGTCTCTTCTTTCCCAACAGTTTACACAGACAACAAGATACTTACATCAGAATAGATCAGCAACAGAGTAAAATACATCCTGGGTATGGTAGACAGGTAGTGGGGG